>OY856412.1:1409093193-1410293193 GCA_963693085.1 Alisma plantago-aquatica | reverse complement strand
TCCCGGATCAAAATCCTAGACGGTCCTCCCGGAACTATAGAATGCGATGTAAGTCTTGAATCAATTTAAAGAAGTTCTTTAATGTTTTTCTATAACCAAATTCACACACTAGCCCCAACTATCCGTGGTTGTCACGTCTCAAACTGAAACTTCGATACTTTGTCCGTTACACCAAGGGTTTACTTGTTTGGATGATTTCTATCAAAGAAAAGACTAGTTTATATGTATTAGGTTTTACTTGGTATGCTAGTATTATATATTTTTCTTTAAGCTCATACTTATTTTAATCACCAGGAATTTTGATTCTACAATGTTTGCATCTCTTTTTGGAAGCAAATTTTCTAATTAACATATTTCTGCAATAGCAGAAACTGACATAGTTAGATGCAAGATTGCTTGAGATATTACTTGAAATCATCAAAACAGCACAGGAGCCCTCTAAATTTTAACTGAGAAACAATTTTCCTTTTGAAGAAACCCTAAAATCTGCACCAGTTGGTTGAGAAATGTAATCTAGACCATGACCTTTCCAAGCTTATACATTAGTGAGAACGATTAATGCAGCCTTATAGGCTTTACATGTAACAACAAATCAACTAAGAACTGGCAGTCCTGTAGTTTTCGTTGTTGTACTAAGTTTTCAAATGCTCAACTATTATTCATAGCTGTTAACATTGCGATTTCAAAACTTCCATGCCTTCATAATATTTTATAACAATTCCTTTGCACGTGTTCCCTAAACATAAACTATAACTATGAATTGAGTCAGTCTGAGACTTATTTGTGTTGTCGATATGTTCCACAATACCTGATCATGTCTCAACATTTCTGAACCTATTTTTAGGCTTAAAATATGTAGACATTTGTGTTCAAGATGTGTCCAGTATGGTCATGTCTATTGTGTAAAGTATATATCATTCCATTAAATTATGGCTTATGTCAAACAAGTTCATCTCGTATAGGGCCATGATCGTTAAAAGTCTGTGAAGCTCTTAGTAGCTGATGTAATCAGTATATAGTTTTTCCCTTTCCAACTGAAATCGTGACTGTTCCAAAACGGCCTTTCTTTTGTTCAGTTGTCCCATTGAACAAACTTCCAAATCTTTCTGAATGAATATAAACTGTATAGAACTACAAATTACATTGTGGTAATAGAATTCTAAAAGAAGACCTAAAAAATTCACTACAGTTATAGACCTAACTTCAACATTTAACTTGTTTCCCTCACTTCTTCTGACGTTCCACTGCAAATAGAATTTGACTTGTTATTCTTATCAGTAAAACAGTTCGCGTATTTTAGGATATCAAGGCATGAATCATGCACTGCATTTTATACCTGCATGTCATTGGTTGACGCATCTGTAAGTGATTTTCCATTGACATATGTATAATCCTATAGCAGTGACGAGTCCTGTGTTTCTCGTTGAAGTTGTTTAACAACTTTACCTGAAATACATGACATTAGAAAACAAAAGAAAGGGTTAGCAAGTCAAGTCAGTCTGATTATGCATGTATATAATTGCAGTGGCGGTATAGTCGATAACACAAAAATATTTATGTTAAGCATTAAGAAAATTCAAAAGGACCATTATACCCTATAGATATACATTGGATCTTCAAAATAACTCAAGAAAGCATATTAGGCAAGGCCACCCAGCGGCCTAAGCGCTGCCTAGGTGCCCCTTCACAAGTATGTTGAGATCTGAGAACATCTGCTGACAAGTAAACCGGTGGGAAACCAATTCCTAAAAACTCAAATTCATAATCAAGCAATCTAACTACCCAGACAAATACCCCAAGGCTGGTATCCATAACAAACTGGTTGAAACTGTAATGACACTGCACACAGAAATGCCTAATTAATAAACTAATCAAAGCACAAACTTAAATAAAATAGTAAAACTCAGACTTACAACTAAGTTCCTAAAACAAAAAATCAGTCCAAAAACTCATACTTACAACTAAGTTATCTGTTATACAAAACCAATAATGGGACCACAATGGAAAAGATAGGAAAATGAAGGGAGATACCATCTAATTGCATGCCTTTCATAAGAACATGATGGTGTGGCTTCTTGGCATGTGGCTGTCAGAAAATTTATGCATGCTCCTCTTCTATCTGCTGCATTTATCTTTCTGGTGTGCTTCAGATGTAAGCATAGCAGCTGTTGTTGGTTTTACCACATCTAGTGTAGGTCAGGTAATGAGAGAACTTGTCAAGGTTAACATTGGATACATGTTATCAGCTTCAAGAAAAAGCTATGTGATTGTCATATCAACTGCTACCCCTTTGTTAAAGAATTATTCTACTGGTCCAAGGCAATGCAATAATACAAACTGGAATATGTTATTAGATCGGGAGCACAATAGTTGAAAAAAGCATATGGTGATGAATTTTCAATCAATAATGAGGTGGGTGTTGAGACGACAGTGTTTGGAAAGATAAAATTATGTATTAATAGGGCTGAATCATGCTTGGAAATAGGGCTGAATCAATCATCACCCGTCATGCAGCTTTTATACACATCCTTGTACTAAGTTCAATCATAATTTTAGTTTACGGGTGCACGTTGCTGCTATGTTGGTTCACTTACATTTATCTCTACTTCACACTCACTCTGATTCCTTTTTGTATTTATATTGATAGGGTAGAATTACTTTTAATGATGGATTTCTACGGACAATGCACCTTGGAGTAGACCAAAACCGAAATATAAGGGTAAGTTGTTTGTTGTACTATGATTTATGTATTAACTTTAAATTATATTAATATAATGATTTGTCATTTTTAGGAGAAGAATATTCAAGTACCTAACCGTATGAGGCCTGGCATTGATGAAGAGCACCACACCATTTGAAGGAATATGGAGTTATTATAGATCTTAAGAGTTTCTAGCATGATATGTTGATTGTCATCAATCTCAAATTTTAGAACCATATGTGCTCTTTATTTATATCAATGTTGAGCACGCAATGTATGGATAATATTTTGCTTCAATAACAAAAATTGGTTTGAGGTGATTTAACATTTTTATGTGTCATTTTGGTGTTGAATCTTCTTATGATGTCATGTGAATTAGTACAAAAATATTGCTTGAGGTTATGTATACAAAGTTTTCATTTAAAATTTGATATTCACTATAGTAACAATTAATTAACATGTAATAAATCATCCAATAATCAATAACCAAATCATTTACAGTAGTCCCTCATAAATATAGTGATGAAGGTCCAGATTGACCATCAAAATTGCATTGATGACGACCACATAACCCCTCAAAAATAATATTAATCAAGGCATTATCCCTTCAAAAATATATTCTCCAGGACCATCAAGTCCCTCAAAAATGTATTTATGAGAACTAAACATGCCCTCAATAATGTTATTATGAAGGCTAAATAGTCCCTCAAAAATGTATTTATGAAGGCTAAATAGTCCCTCAAAAATGTATTTATGAAGGCTAAATAGTCCCTCAATATAACATTCTTGAGGGTCAGTTGGTCTGTGACAATTATATTCGTGAGGGCCACTGGTATTTGTCACGTGAGTTCTCTTCACGGACCATTTGTGAGGGCCAGACCCACAACCGTCCCTATTTCTGAGGGCCTGTAGAGAGGGGTTTGTGACAAGACTCTCCCGTGAATAATGGCCCAATTTTTAGTAGTGTTTGAAATTTCATTGATAATACCTTATTTTAAACATCTTTTAAATCGATTCGTTCCCACTCAGGCCTTGGATCAGATGATTGGTCCCAATACCAGACACTAGCTCACTTACCCCTTCTCCTTTCATTTTCCCTTTTCCCTTTCCCTTACCCCCTTTAGTCTGTAGCCATCTGGGGTTGTCAGATCGGGGGTGCCACATATTGGGGGCTTAATCCGATGACCTATATCCATCCCCTTGCTTCCACGTAGAAAACACGATAGAAGGACGAGCTACCAGTGCATGACCTATCAGATGCTTGACCTCAACTTTCTTTTCCACACCTAACTCACACTCTATGCCAATGGGCGCAAAGGGGTTACTGGGTGAGTAGGTAAGGGGGTTGTACCACCTTATTTCCTCTCCTCCAATGGTTGGCGAGCATTTCACAACCCTAATCAAACCCACACACATCCTCACCACCTATAAAACCTCCCCCTCAATCTGAAAGTCCCCCTCTTTGGCTTTCATTTCTTGTGCTAGACCTAAAATGGCACCCAATAGCCTCAACTTGGGGATGCCGCCACCTGCCTAGGTTTGGAAACCCAAGCATGAGATAGGTGATGATTCGTAGGGCGTCGAATGCAGGGCCAATGGCCTAGATCATGCAACAACAAGAGCCAGCCTCTCTACTTTTCCTACACTCTCTCTCTCCCAATTTCTTCCTCCACACCGCTCCCTCCCTCTCTCTTCCTCCACACTGCTCCCTCCCCTCCATGCGCGCACTGCATAGTGAATCAAGGGGCACTATGACTACTATGGGATTTTGTGTCCCTGCTCGTGTAGCAGCATCTCCACCAGACTACTTGAGGGATGCATCACACCTCTCAAACCCACTCTCGGACATTGCCAAATGCCCGAAAGTGTCTTCCACCACTAGGCAACGCGCCCAGATGCTTGTGATCGCCGCATAGTGCTTTGGGTCTGGTCAGCAACCATGGACCAAAAGGGGCGCTCCTAAGGATTGGTTGTTGGTCCTCCTCCTTCACCCTGAGCTCAGCCCAATTAGGGTATATAGTCCCAAAATTCCCCATCTAATGGTTGAATCTTCAAATCCTTATATCTTCTAAGTCCCTTAATCAAATACCCTAATGTTATATACCATTTTTCTTAGAAAAAACCCCCTTTCATATTATTCTAATGTCTCCTAATAATTTTGTATGTTTCACCCCCATTTTAATTAACATGATGCCTTTACGAACTTTTGACTAATAACCAATCTTAATGATGTACTACATGTGTCCTTGATGATCCCTAGATACGCAAATCCCCTAAATCAGTAACCTTGATTCACGTTTTGCTATGATTTAGGTCTTGGACCATCTATATAGACTCTAATGACCATCTTAATATTCTATGTCTACCTTTTATGTAAAGGTGGTCCTTTTATGTTCATACGTGTTCAAGTTTAGGGTTTTAGCTTGTTTTGATATCATCTAATGTTGTAACTCAAAATTAGTGATCCTTGTCATGTTTTATGACATGGTAATATAAGATTCCATGATATGTGTCACATGTTTGACTCATGGGACCTCAAGTACGCATGTTGTATTTTAAAGTGATCTTGTTAACCTTTTTTTAGTTTGCCGGGGGAAACCCACCCCCCTAGGTGGAGGCCCAGATAGCAGGGATGGTAAACCTGGGAGACCCGTGCGTCCTCACACTGACATCTCAATAAGTCACATCAGAGGCCGGTTGATGCTGTGGAAAATTCACTTCCGAGTAGCGCTTCCAGCGGGAATCGAACCCGGGACCCTTCATGAGGGGCCCCGATCTGTGACCAGCTGGGCTACTACTCACCGGCTAGTGATCTTGTTAACCTAGTTGTCCTACTTTGATGAAATGTGACTTCTACCCAAATGTCTTACTCTAACTAGATCAAATCAGTAGATCCATCACACTCTTAGCACAGAATAGTAGCTTGATATATCTTATGTTTCCTCATGATCTTACTATTTGAAAATATGACCTTGTTGCATGTAATTGATCTAATATGACTATTTATGATCTTGCAAGTATAAACCTTGATGATAATATAAATTTCATGCTTCCCTTACTTCATATCAGAGATAATATGACATTTCTACCTAATCGAATATGGATGGTTTGCCTAGACCTAGGAATTAAAGTAGATACTTGTGCTATCTTGAATCAAACCATGCATATTTGTAACCTTATAAATGGTTTTTGTTCTAATTGAAACCTAGGTCTAAGGGAGTATCTAAATGACACATAAGATGTTCATATCAACAAAATCTTATTGATATAAGACACTCTTTAATATCTTTTTATAATTTAGGTTCCCTTTGGTTTGTACCTTATCTAGAATATACTCAAGGTTTATTCTTCATACTCTACTCACAAGGTACGTCTTTCTCTTGACTCTACTATGATACCCGTTTTCTTATATGTAAATTCGTATGAATGCTTGGATACTTACTTACTTGGTTGAGATATAGTTCCTATGAAAATTAGGTTCATGTTTGGTTATCATATGTTGGCAAACCTTGAACATTATACAAAGAAATCCATTTTAATGTAATGGATAAAGAAACCTAAAACATGCATTGTATAAGAGAATGTCATCAAGTTCCCTCACCTTATTTCTTGTTTTTACTTAGTACTCGATATAGCCAAGCATATTTATATATCCTTAATATATTTACATACTTTTTTACAGTGTACTTAATGCTTTAGCATTAATATGTTTTGTTTATCAAAATTTTAGTTTCTAGATGAATATTCATTGTACTCAAGACTCAAAGACTTGAAATGAGACACCAATGGGTTACACTTGATATAGAATTGGGTACATTGTCCTCTATCCACTTTTAGTACCTTGTTTAGTATATTATTATCTTTCATTATTACAGCTTTTACATGTTATTGCATGTGTGATATATTGTGACATTCTATGGAAGGGAACCCAAGTCCACTCACCTTTGGTTTTGTAGCCATTAGGAACGTGGACTTAGGGTAACAAATAGTTCTGTGATAGTCAATCATATCATGATTATATTGGGACATCGTGTACTTTATTTGATAATAATAAAGGTAATTCCATCACTCAGGTTTGTATCAATCATGAGATGATGATGCAAACATGATATGCGTATAAAGAATGATGTTACTCGATGACATATGTCTTCAAGTTAAAGGCCTGAACAATAAAATCATATGTATGATAAGAATACATACATTCTTGTTATGTCTGTAGTTGGATATTATCGTGGAAGAAAAACAGACGAAAATAATACATAAGAATAGAATGTGTGTTTAATGATAATAGAGTCTCATTAGTCATGATATTGGATATCAAGTCAAACACATAGGTACTTGTTAGGGAACAGTGTATCAGACAAAATTTACCTTGAGAGTGATACATGGAAACCATGGAATGGTAATCAGAATCAACTCTCAAAGTGATAGTGGTTTTTGTGGTTCTTATACCTAAAGTTGCGACATCCATCACATATCCTTCAATAAACTTTGACACCATTCAATGTGCCCTTGAATAAGGGTTGCTATAGAGTAGGTGTTTGTGTATGTTGGGACACATGGGGATTGATTGCGTGTGATGTTGACGTCATTTGTCCCTCTTACCAGAGTTGATATCCTAGTCACTTGATAAGAGAGAATGAGGAGAGTATGACCATACTCATGTGAGTCAGTATGTGATATGTGATCTCACATGCATCTTAATAGTCTTCTCTAGTTCAAGAAACATTGATTGAATGCTAAAAGGACGACGATTCATTGCCTCTTGTTCAATATAGAAATCTAAGACAAAGGAACTATACAATCATGATAACACAATCAGGGGTGTAGTTTGAAGTTGTCCTCCAACTTTCTTACTTAGGTATGAATTATGTGTTTTTAGATACCACTCATTGCTTGTGTAGTCATAATGGTTATGGACTACAATACCAACATAATTTGAGACCTATACGGTCACACACATAGGATTCACTTGGAATAGGAGTTTATTCATGGATAAGATTTAACATGGTTACTAAAAGTGTTTAGGTAATCAACTTAAATAACACTGGTGTGTCTGTCGACTGATTGGAGTGTCTAGTCAATCAAATGGAATACCTTTGAAACCAACCAGTTGGACTAGAACAAACAAAGATGTGAAATGACCAATTTGACTTGGGTCAAATGATTAATGATAATGAGTAACAACATGCATTGATCATTGCATTAAAAACTAGTGTTATTGTGCTGCTACCCACAAGCCAATCGATTGACTTGACAATCTAGTGGATTGACTGGTTGTTCCATTCGACTGACTAGATGGTCAAGTTGACCAACTGGCGATGCACAACAACCATCAAACCATGAGATATGGCCTTTCATATCCCCTTGGTTTTGGAAAACCTAGGCCATACACTCCTATATAAGGAGGGGTGGCAAAGGTTCTGAAGACATAGAGACTTCTATTTTCACATTTGTAGTAACATGTGAGAGAGTCTGAGTAATTTTACCCAAAAAAGAGAAAGACAACAAGGGAAAGGAGGTTGACACTAGCATATTAATAACAGAAGGAAAAATCCTTCCCTTCTGCTCTGGATGTGCCATGTGGAAATTTTAGTGGCCTATGTCGACTATGTAGAGGCATGGAAGCTATTGTTTCCATGCTAGGAGCACAGTGTCAACCATCATCCATGACTGTTACACCAGGAGGATGTCGTCGACCGCCATCTATGTGCTACTTGAAATGAGAGCACAATATCATGCAAGGATAGTCACTGGGCTTCCTCCAAGACAAGGTACATTTTGCACATTTTTTCCATATACATTGTTGTTGATGCAATCTTCTAGTAAGGGAATATAAACTAAACTTTTTTGTTTCCACTACATGCTCTGTCTCCATATTTTCAAACAATGGTGTTAGAGCCACACCAATTTATGGTGTTTCAAGATTTAAATTGATACAATCATATTTTGTTTTATCATTTATTTTTTGCGTATGAATCAAAAATTTAAATGGATAATGTGCATACCCATTTAAAAATATGACATACTCTAGGGAATGTGTCATAGATCCTATCTATATATGATATGATATGCAACTCATTTGTGTTTCCTTACAATGATTTTAGTGGTAAATTGATGCATTGTTATGGCCAATACCCCTTGGATGCTTGTGTGGTTGGATGGTTTATTTCCTACCATTTAGGTTTGATCTTCACATTGAGCCTTCCTCTTTCTTATAAAATTCAATTAATGCTTAACCCCTATGCTCCCCTCAAATGTAGCTTGAGGTATTCTCATTATACAATCTAATATATAGATAGGATAAGTATTAGTTTTCATTTTGGTAGAAAGAAGACATTCTAGATAGGTGAGTCAACTGATTAGAAGTCGACTCAACGAACGACAGACAACAAGAGACATTCGATTGACTGGAGGCCCAACTGACTGACTAGAAAAGTCCATCCAACCTCTTGAGCCAGGAGCTAGCCAACTGGCCAACAAAGACCAGCCGACCGATATGATACACAACTGACCGACTGGAAGGTTCAGTCGAATGATCGGCCTATTCTCAACACAAAACTATTCCAACACATTTGCTACATGTGATGTATGACCTTAGGTAGACAACAATTCTTTGTGTCTTAAAAGGAATTTCCTTTGTGTGACTATAACCAATGCTCAGATATTATGATTTCATGTCCTTGTTTGTGGATATAGTATGCATATGATACATATTAGAAGTATGTGGTGATTGGATATGTATATATATTTAAAAGTAAAATCCCTAAATAAATATTAAGTCTTCGATGCTTTCCTTAAGCAACACACATGAGAATCTTGGTCAACCAAGCATAGGTTACACCAAACCATGGTGCACTGTCTATATCGTGGAAGTGTGATGGTAGTTATATTGGTCTATCAAAGCACGGTGCATTCTTATTGTGTTGGCTTTTAAGTCATGCATAACTAGGACCTTAATGGGATTAAGTGCCAAGAAGCATACAAATGGACTATGATAAAGATTTGTGAATAACATCTATCCAAGATTTGCACTGGATGCAATTGGCAAATGTTTCCTACCTTAATAATTGGTTTTGGACACTGACGTTGGTCGGGTAATAACTCAATGTATTTTGGATCTTGGCTCACTAGAGGACTAGACATTGTAATCTTCCTAATTGATTATGAGGCCATTGATTGAACAAAATAGTGGGAGTGATAGTTAATTAAAGGCCCAATTAGTATTGATAATATTATCAAATCAACCAAAAGTGCTTGCTACTTATTGCAAACTTTCTATTGTAGAAACACATGGAAACCAACAACTCCTTTTTGTTGTGATTGGTCCTTGAGAAGGATAAACTAAATAGGAGAAACTTTCATGACTGGTACAAGAATCTGATAATTATTCTCACTCATGAGCGCAAGATCTATTTCCCAAAAACACTAGAACCAAAGGAACCTCCACCTAACATTCCTAAGGATGAATGGATTGCTTACAAGAAGCATTCTTATGATTCCATACACATAAAATTCCTAATGCTATGCTCAATGAACTATGAGTTGTAGAGATAGCATGAGGACATGGACATTCTTGAGATGGTGACACATCTCAAGAATATATACTTGGATTAGGATAGACAAGAGAGATACAATGTATCAAAGGTGTTGTTTAAGTGTAATCTGGCAGAGGGTGATCTAATAGGGCCCCATGTGCTCAAATAATTGGGTACATGGAAAACCTTGAGAGATTTATATCTCCTTTAGGCCAAGAGTTGGCCAAAAATGTGATTTTGTAATTATTTCCTGAATTGTATTAGCAAATTTGTCATGAATTACAACTTGAAATTTTTTTCTAAGCCATTATTTAAATTTTTTTGCATGTTGAAAACTATCGAGACAAAAAAGAAGAAGGACAATCCTAGATCTGTGATGACGATCTATAAGGGAGAGGGAAAGTCCAACGGCAAAGGTATGTCTAAGATGAGTTCTAAGGCCAGTCGAAAATCCAAGTATCATCACTTAAAGCAAAGGGAGGGGCAAGTAAGGAAGGGAATTTCCACCACTCTCTACATTGGAAAAGGAATTGTCCTCTTTACATAGAGGAACTCAAGAAGAAGTAGGAGACATAAACATCAACTTCCAGTATATATGTTATTAAGATAAATATGCCTACTTCATCATCTGAGGTATGGATACCAAATGAGGATCTCAGATATGTTATTATGTACATGATCTAAGAAGAAGTAAGCAAGATGAGGTGCAACTGAGCAGAGAAAGATAGAACAATTCTAGTAGGCTTGTAATAGAACAATTGATTTTATATAGGTGGAACCTATCATTTATCTCAGTTCTAGTAGGCTTGTAATAGAACAATTGATTTTCTATTATGTAATGGACATTAAACATTTTCTCTGTATCTTGTTTTGACAAGAGTGGATTAAAATTTCATATAATATATTTAAAAAATAAGATCTTTTGTGGCAGTGGACAATGTCTCATACTCTATACCCAATGGTTCTAGAAACAAGTTTATATAATGCACATACTAAAAGACTTTATGACTCAAACAACGTACCTATGAAATTGTCTTCTAAGGCACATAAATAATAAATGTATCTCTAGATTCCATAAAAATGGTTATCTAAGACTCTATTGATTTTGAACCAATAGAGACATACAAGTCTTGTTTATTGAGCAAGAGACAATAGAAACTTTCACTAGAAATAGTGGGAGAGTGAGAGATCTTTTGGGACTCATACATATAGATGTATTTGGATGTTATAGAAAGAAATTGTAGAGGCGATTTTTAGTATTAAAGCTCTTTGATTCAATCGATGTGGATAATTTTTGAACCAAGAATTTGAGGACCTTCTGTGATACCATGGTATTGTATCACATTGGACTCCACATGAAACATCAAGACGTGCCAAAAAGAAGGAATCATACCCTGTTGGACATGGTGTTATAATTGATAAGTCTAGATAATCTTTCAACTTCCTTTTAGGGATATGCTATAGAAACTGTAAAGTTTACACTAGACAATGTACCTTATGTAACATCCTTGACTTGGGTTAGGGATAACCCTATTTTTTTAGCCTAAATAAGTTTCTTAGAACTTTAATATAATCCTCTAAAGTGTTTTTTTATCAGGTGATAAATTTATGTTTCAAGTTTGGTCTTGTTTGAATAATGTTTGAGCAATGTTCTCTTGTTTAGGACCAAAATGCAATTTACCCAAGATGAGGGGTTATGTTGCAATATGTTACATGTTAAACATACCTCATGTGTTTTAGCATTATAAGAGAGAGAATGATTCAAGGTGGTGGCTTGTGGAAAGCCTAAATTCCAAATTTGAACTTGTTTCAATAATGCTAGTACCTTGTGTACCAATTTTGGTACAAATTGTAATTTACCCAAAATGTAGGGTTGATATGCAAATTTTCATCTCTAGAGTGTCCCTATTCCCTCCTAGTATCTTTTAGAGGAGAGAGAAAGAAGGAGACACCATGTTGGAATCATGTATAAGTGATAGTATTCTTGGTGATAGAAAGACCAAGAAAGGGGTTGAATATGAAAACCTAACTTGAGTTGTATCGAGTTGTAGAGTACATATGAGAGTGCTTATTGACCAAAGAGCCATAGGGGGACCCTCATATCGGTTTGTGAACTCTTGGAAAAGGCCATGATGGGAAAAGCACCTCAAGGAGCTCAAGTCTAGGACCTTTAAGAAGCTCATCTTCAACTCTGGGAATGTGAAGCATTAGAGCTTGG
Organism: Alisma plantago-aquatica; assembly: GCA_963693085.1. NCBI lineage: Eukaryota > Viridiplantae > Streptophyta > Magnoliopsida > Alismatales > Alismataceae > Alisma > Alisma plantago-aquatica. The sequence continues at coordinate 1,410,280,736 of OY856412.1, read as the reverse complement.
AGATTTGAAGTTCCTCTTGAGGCGGGTTATATAACTTGAACACAATTATGTTATTATTTACCATCAATCTTGCCTTATTTAAACGATTTACTTTCAAAATAGAATTTTCTTACATAATTGATGAACCTATGAGCTCTAGTAGTAACCTAGGACTGTTGTCCATGAAATAGAACATTAAGAACAAGAGTCTAGAGGTTTATGATGATGACATCATCATGGTTCAACCCGTGTTGGATTGAAGCACCTCTAACCCAATATGGAGTTGAAGGATACACTTCTTACCCGATATGATGTTGAAACCCTAGATAGTGATGGTTATAAACCTCTAGAATGATATAGTGATGAGCATAAAACTTATGCACGATATGGTGACACACACATACACCTCAAGGTCGATATGGTGAGCACACATACATCTTATACCCGATATGGTGTTGAAACTCTACATGGTGGTATGGAATCTGATATACTTTGGAACCCCACACCCCTACGGTTTTGTGTAATGGGTTAATTGTGAAGGGTTCAACTAGTTGTCTAGCCTATCACTCAACACATGATAGGATTGATTCCATGAAGGTATGAAAGAGTATGATCATAAGGGTTTAACTCGACATGCTAATTCGATGTGGCAACCCAATATGGTAACTCGATATGGTAACCCGATATGATGATATGAACACAACCACTAGCATGATATAATGATGAATTCATACCTCATGGACGATACGAGTGACACATACACACACCTTGTGCATGATATGGGGTCAAGTACACATCTTATACTCGATATGATGTTGAGTATATACCCCAACCCGATATGATGTTGAAACTCAACATGGTATTGTGAAACCCGACATGAAAACCCCTAAGGTTGAGAAATCCAATATGGATGCATGATATGGTGATGAGGATACACCTCTATATCCAATATGGAAGCATACTTACACCTCTATACCCGATATGGAGGAAGCACCTCAATCAAATACACTTGATTGAGGGATACATGTAGTATGTTATGTCAAATGATACTTTAAGACATGAAGGGTTTAATGCATTTTTTATAAATATGGGCCAATGTACCTTGAGAGAAGGATTGAGCCAGCCAAATGGAGTATAATGCAATCAATATCCTAGTGAGGATGAAAGACAAACATATACTTGTTTAATATTCATGTAATGAGTATACATTAATACTCCTAACATGTATGGAGTCTGAATTAGGGTTGTGATTCTTGATGAATGTACTTGAAAATCCTAGTCATCTTAAAAAGGGAAACCTTTACCCTAATGAAGGGTAATCATATGATTTGAATCTAGAATTGGTTAATAAAGGGAAACCCTAACCATATTTAAACTATGTTGATAGCATGAGCATAGCTAAGCATGAGCTATGATGTTTCATATAATACTGATTATATATGTCTTATGACCTAGAGATAGTTGTCTCCTAGTGAGAGGTGACAAGATGTTTAATGGGCCTGGTGAGTCATGTGAATAGTTTTTGCCTAGTGAGAGGTGACAAGATGTTTAATGGGCCTAGTGAGCCATGTGAATAGTTGTTGCCTAGTGAGAGGTAACAAGATGTCAAATGGGCATGGTGAGCCATGTGAATAGTTGTTGCCTAGTGAGAGGTGATAAGATGCTTGATGGGCCTGGTGAGCCTTATGAATAGTTGTTGCCTAGTGAGAGGTGACAAGATGTTTATAAAAGTCTCATGTAAGAAATGGTAATGTTCAAAATAAACTAGGGGAAATGGAAACCTAGTAACATCATAATGATAATAAATGGTTATAATAATAATGAAACCTTGGTCATTCATGCTTTATGCTTATAGCCAAATAAGGGCTATAGTGTTTTGAATATGCTTAAATGAGATCATATGAATACATGTATTACATAACGAATGTGAATAGGTATGATGGCTTGGCCAAGATATAATTCCTAGTAAAGGTGATGTGGTATTCAATGATGAATTTAAGGTATTGTTATCCCATAATGAAAGTGAAAGGGAAACATAAAGGTATCCCAACGACTATGGGATCCTTAGCAATATGGATGTGATATTAGGATTTTTACAATCCAATACCTATTCGTGATCTCAATATTAGTATAATCCAATACTTGGATGAATTACATGATCTCAGGATTGGTACAAACCAATACCTGGTTGAACTCTATGATATCAGGATTGGTACAAACCAATACCTGGCTGAAGTCTATGATCTCAGGAATGGCATAATCCAATACCTGGCTGAACTCTATCAGGATTGGTACAAACCAATACCTAGATTAGCTCTATGATATCAGGATTGGTACAAACCAATACCTGGCTGAACTCTATGATCTTAGGATTGGTATAATCCAATACCTGACTAAACTCTATCAGGATTGATACAATCCAATCCCTGGCTATGATCTCAGGATTGGTACAAACCAATACATGGCTGAACTCTATGATCTTAGGATTGGTATAATCCAATACCTGGCTGAACTATAAGGATTGGTACTATCCAATACCTGGCTGTGATCTCAGGATTGGTACAATCCAATACCTGGCTAAACTCTATCAGGATTAGTAGAATCCAATACCTGGTTTAACTCTATCAGGATTGGTATAATCCAATACCTGGCTGAACTCTACCATGATTGGTACAATCAAATACCTGGCTATGATCTTAGGATTGGTACAAACCATTACCTGGATGAACTTGATGATCTCAGGATTGGTATAATCCAATACCAGGTTGAACTCTATCAGGATTGGTACAATCCAATACCTGGCTGTGATCTCAGGATTGGTACAATCCAATACCTGGATGAACTCTATCAAGATTGGTATAATCCAATACCTGGCTGAACTCTATCAGGATTGGTACAATCCAATACCTGGCTCTGATATCAAGATTGGTACAATCCAATACCTAGTTGAACTCTATCAGGATTAGTATAATCAATACATGGTTGTAATATCAGGATTGGTACAATTCAATACCTGGCTAAACATAATGTTGTATATTCACATGATTGGTACAAATCAACACCTGGCTATCATATTGGCTGAGGCCAATAGATAGAAATGAGAATGATTCATGGATGTTATACCATGATAATGTTACCTCATGATAAGCTTGATATGTTGGTATAATATGATGGGTAAATGATACACATGTTCTTCATATTCTTCATAAAGTGAACATATGATTTACTTCTCTATCATAGATAGTTACAATGCTTTAAAAGATGAGAAATTTTCTAATCTTCTTATCCATAGTGATTAACCTTGCTTATTAATATAAAAGAACCTCTGTTCAATTTTATACAGTTTACCTGTGATAATAACATTGTTGGTGGAGAGTTATATCTCTCGCTGGGACAATTGTCTCACCCTGTGGGATCCAGAATTTTTAGGTGGACGTGTACGAGGAGGTAGAGACCATTCTGTAGAGGAGGGACAACAACATTAGGGACAACCGTGACAACTCAGGTTGAGTGTACTATTTGTCATGTCGTATAGATAGAATTCCTATGTGTTGTCTCTGTACTCTTATGTCCTTGGAGTTAGTATGGGATGATTTTATGAACAATCAAAGATTTTAGATTGTAAGCCTTGAGGTTTTATGTTGCTTCAATATATGTTTTGATAAAGAAACTATTATATGTTATCCTCGAGATGAGATGGTACAGTGTATCTATAATGTGAACCTTGATGTATATAAAGTTTTGGTTCTTTCATTAAGAGTTTTCTAGGAAATGGATCTCTTTGCAAACTGGTTTTAATTTTTTTAATGATTTTTGTTAATCCACTTCTTATGATTATTCTGCATAATTAGTAATGATTTGGATGTCAGTTTTGTAGAGGTCATTGCAAGTTTGGTATCAGAGCTTAAGGTTCACTGAGTCTACAGAGACATAGGACTAAGTTGTCAAGTATGTGCTAAGTATACCCCAATATATCTTATAGTGACTTCTACTTATGCAGAAGAATGAATATAGCTTAAAGATGTCTGGAGGACATGAGGATCATGTTGTTGAGAGAAATGTTTTTGCACCAGTAGGAGGTGCAAGGGATCAGGCAAGGGAGGAATCAGTGCCTGGGAATCCTCATTTCAATGAAGTTATGATAGAAAACCCAGCCTTTCATGCTCTTTTTGGGCAAGTCATGACCACACTAATGCATATGGAAGACCGGATGCCAGCACCAACACCTAGGGCACCAATTCCCAATGAGGGACATGGGTCTGGTAAGACTTTTGAACGACTATTGTGTGTAGGAGCTATAGAATATTCTAGAACAACTAACCCATCAGATGCTGATTTGTGGCTCACTGAGTTAGAAAAGGCTTTTAAGATCCTTAGTATCCCATATGCTGACAAAGTCAAACATGTTGTATACCTTTTGAAGGGTAGTGTTGGCTATTTTTGGGCCATAGAAGAAGTAAAAAGGAATGATGAAGAGGTTAGTTTGGAGGAATTTTGTCAAGAATTCATCAATAAGTATTTTCCATGAACATACTTAGGTGAAAAGATCTCACAGTTTGAGAAGGTTTGACAGGGAACCATGTCAATAAATGAATATGAGGCTAGGTTTATGGAACTTTTATAGTTTTGTCCTCAAATGGATCCTACTGAACAAGAGAAGATCCGATGTTTTGAGAAAGGATTAAATGCTGAGGTGTCTATCTCAACATCTGCATTAGAAAGTAGAGAGAGTTTTGCCACATTTGCAGAATCTATCTGGAGGATAGAAAGGTCTGTGATAAAGAAATAGGAGACAAACCTCAAAAGGAGGTCTACACAGTCACAATAATAGTGGATTGGTTTTACTAAACAACCACAGTTGTCGGTAACACCAGTTAAACAAGAATTTAGTACACCAATGTAGTGGTCACCAAGAAGGATCCGAACTTACTATAAATGTGGACAAATAGGACATCTAAGGTGGTAGTGTCTAAGGAGAAATAATGAGGTGACCCAACAATCAAGGTATAATCTGCAACGCCAACAAGGACCACAATTTAGTGGAGCAGAAGGCCGAGGATAAAGACAAGTGTCGCAGATTAGTCCATCTACTTCTGGTAGTAGAGGTTAAAGGCAATAACAGATGACAACTAGACTCCATGTGGAGTCAGCCAATATACTAGATAAACCATAAGAGGTCCATGATATGAGTGACACATACACACACCTTGTGCATGATATGGGGTCAAGTACAAACCTTATACCCAATATGGTGTTGAGTATATACCCTAACCCGATATGATGTTGAAACTCAACATGGTATTGAGAAACCCAACTTGCAAACCCCTAAGGTTGAGAAATCTGATATGGATGCACGATATGGTGATGATGATTCACCTCTATATCCGATATGGAAGCATACTTACACCTCTATACCCGATATGGAGGAAGCACCTCAATCCAATACACTTGATTGTGTGATACGTGTAGTATGTTATGTCAAATGATACTTTAAGACATGAAGGGTTTAATGCATTTTGATAAATATGGGCCAATATACCTTGAGAGAAGGATGGAGCCAACCTAATGGAGTATAATGTAATCAATATCCTAGTGAGGATGAAAGAGAAACTTATACTTGTTTAACACTCATGTAATGAGTATACATTGATACTCCTAACATGTGTGGAGTCTGAATTAGGGTTGTAATTCTTGATGAATGTACTTGAAAATCCTAGTCGGCTTAAAAAGGGAAACCTTAACCCTAATGAAGGGTAATGATATGATTTGAAACTACAATTGGTTAATAAAGGGAAACCCTAACCATATTGAAACTATGCTGATAGAATGAGCATAGCTAAGCATGAGCTATGATGTTTCATATAATACTGATTATATAGGTCTTATGGCCTAGAGATAGTTGTCGCCCAGTGAGAGGTGACAAGATGTTTAATGGGCCTAGTGAGCCATGTGAATAGATGTTTCCTAGTGAGAGGTGACAAGATGTTTAATGGTCATGGTGAGCCATGTGAATAGTTTTTGCCTAGTGAGAGGTGACAAGATGTTGATGGGCCTCGTGAGCCATATGAATAGTTGTTGCCTAGTGAGAGGTGACAAGATGTTTATAAAATTCTCATGTAAGAAATGGTAATGTTCAAAATAAAATAGGGGAAATGGAAACCCAGTAACATCATAATGATAATAAATGGTTATAATAATAATGAAACCTTGGTCATACATGCTTTATGCTTATAGAAAAATAAGGGCTATAGTGTTTTGAATATGCTTAAATGAGATAAGAGGAATCCTTGTATTACATAAAGAATTCGAATAGGTATGATGGCTTGGCCAAGATATAATTCCTAGTAAAGGTGATGTGGTATTCATTGATGAATTTAAGGGATTCTTAACCCATAATGAAAGTGAAAGGGAAACATAAAGGTATCCCAACTACTATGGGATCCTTAGCAATATGGATGTGATATCAAGATTGGTACAATCCAATACCTGGCTATGATCTCCAGATTGGTATAATCAAATACCTGGCTGAATTCTATGATCTTAGGATTGGTACAAACCAATACCTGGCTGAACTCTATGATATCAGGATTGGTACATACCAATACCTGGGTGAACTCTATGATCTCAGGATTGGTATAATGTAATACCTGGTTGAAATCTATCAGGATTGGTATAAACCAATATCTGGATGAACTCTATGATATCAGTATTGGTACAAACCAATACTTGACTGAACTCTACGATCTCAATATTGGTATTATCTAATACCTGGATGAACTCTATTAGGATTGGTATAATCCAATACCTAACTGTGATCTCAGGATTGGTGCAAACCAATACCTGGCTGAACTCTATGATCTCAGGATTGGTATAATCCAATACCTGGATAAACTTTATGATCTCAGGATTGGTATAATCCAATGCCTGGCTGAACTCTATCAGGATTGGTACAATCCAATACCTGGCTGTTATCTTAGGATTGATACAATCCAATACATGTCTGAACTCTATCAGGATTGGTACAATCCAATACCTAGCTGAACTCTATCAGGATTGGTCTAATCCAATACCTGGTTGAACTCTATCTGGATTGGTACAATCCAATACCTGGCTGTGATCTCAGGATTGGTACAAACCAATACCTGGATAAACTCTATGATCTCAGGATTGGTATAATCCAATCCTTGGCTGAACTCTATTAGGATTGGTACAATCCAATACCTGGGTGTGATCTCAGGATTGGTACAATCCAATACCTTGCTGAACTCTATCAAGATTGGTATCATCCAATACCTGGATGAACTCTATTAGGATTGGTACAATCCAATACCTGACTGAACTCTATCATGATTAGTATAATCAATACCTGGTTGTAATCTCAGGATTGGTACAATCCAATACCTGGTTGAACATAATGATGTATATTCACATGATTGGTACAAATCAATACCTGGCTAGTAGATTGGCTGGGGCCAACAGATAGAAATGAGAATGATTCAAGGATGTTATACCTTGATAATATTATTACAAGATAAGCTTGAGATGTTAGTATAATATGATGGGTATATGATACACATGTTCTTCATATTCATTATAAAGTGAACAAATGATTTACTGCTCTATCATAGATAGTTACAATGTTTTTAAAGATGAGAAATGTTCTAATCTGCTTACCCACAATGATTAACCTTGCTTATTAATATAAAAAAACCTATGTTCAGTTTTATACAATTTACCTGTGATAATAACATTGTTGACGAAGTGTTATATCTCTCGCTGGGACAATTGTCGCACCACGTGGGATCCACAATTTTTAGGTGGACGTGCACGAGGAGGTAGAGACCATTCTGTAGAGGAGGGACAACAACAACATGGACAATAGTGACAACTCAGTTTGAGTGTACTGACGATCGTGTCTTGTAGATATAAGTCCTATGTGTTTTCTCTGTACTCTTAGGTCTTTGGAGTTAGTACGTGATGATTTTATGAACAATCTGAGATTTTGGCTTGTAAGCCTCGAGGTTTTATGTTGCTTCAATATATGTTTTGATAAAGAAACTGTTATATGTTATCCTCGAGATGAGATGGTATAATTTATGTACAATGTGAACCTTGATGTATATAAAGTTTTGGTTCTTTCATTAAGAGTTTTCCAGGAAATGGATCTCTTTGCAAAATGGTTTTAAATTTTTAGTGATTTTTGTTAATCCACTGCTTATGGTTATTCCGCATAATTAGTAAAAATTTGGCCATCGGTTTGGTGGCGGTCGTTACACCTTATAAATGAGTTCAGAATACATCATATGAGATATTGCATGGAAAGTGTCTTGATATGTCTTTCGTGAAGATTTGAGGATGCAAAGTTTATCTTAGAATACAATTTGTGGAAAGCTTATTATCAAATCAAATAAATGTTATTTTTTTGTCCCATAGGATATTACTTTTTCCATCCCACAACAAGGTGCTTGTTGACAGGACTACCATATTCCTTGAAAGGAATTTATTTCTAAAGGAAACAATGAGAGGAAAGTAGAACTCAAAGTGGTTCTAGATTGAGAAGAAAATACTGAACCTATAGAGGTACATAAGGAAGAAGGAGAGTCACAAAATGTTGTGGAATCTCAAGTTCCTCATGTAACACATGAACCTTGTAGATCTAGTAGGACATGACTTGAGAGTGAAAGATTTGGATATCTTATGATAAAGAAGGAGATGAGTTGGAAATGGATGATGATCCAAAAACCTACGTAGAAGATATAGAGGGACCATAATTTGAGTAATGGCTTTAGGCCATGAGATCTAAGATGGACTCCATGTACAATAACATGCTATGGACCTTAATGGAACCACCTGAAGGGGTAAAACCCATGGGGTGCAAGGGGGTCATAAAAGACCGATATGTATGGTAGTATACATACCATTAAAGGTAGATTCGTTGTAAAGGTTTTCAAATAAGTGCATGGTGTCAAACATGATGAAATCCTTTGACAAGTTTCCATGGTTAAATCCATCAAGATCATGCTTTCCATTGAAACTTAGCCACAAAGGCCAATCTATGGATGAAGCAAGCACCATGGAGTTGGAATCTTTGATTTGATGAGACTGTCAAAGAGTTTGGCTTTAGTCAAAATGAAGATGAAACATGTGTTTACAAGAAAGGTTAGTGGTATTATAATTATAAAATCCTCAAATTTAAGCTTATGTATGAATATTTAATTTGAAACCTCAATTTTAAAAATTAAAGAAAATTTTTGATAATATAGGAATATCTACTTTTTGGAGGATGACAGTTAATTCAATATCATTTAACAATGACGTATAATGCACTTTATCACTCTCTTCATTGTATCTTCATTGCCATACCTAAACACCTTAAAACATATTTTTTGTCATATCAACTCAATAAAACTAAATCATCACTTGGTGAACATAAATGAATGATTTCACCAATTAGAGATCAATCAAGATTTACATACATAAGTGATACTATATGCAATGTAGTAATAAGTGATCTTTGGGACTTCTAAGTTGCAAGTCAATCATATAAGAATGATCTAGGCCTTAAATACACATGTGATCTGTATTTAAAGCTTTCAACTTCATTTGACCCCTCAAAGCAATTTTGAAATATTTGATATACTTTTAACCCAAAATATTTGATAACTTATTAATATAACATATATATGCCTAAGTTCAATGATTTATGTTGTTGTCACATGAACCTTTGATTCCCTATCTGAATAGGACTCGTAGATCCCAGAGACTATCCCCTTCACCCAAGTTGTGACTTACCTGGACTTGTCACAGTCCTCATCCCCGTGTGACTCCTTCTCTCTCTTTCTCTCTATGTGTTTTAGCCAATGAGCAACCAGATCTAGTTTTGCACATGTTAGGCCTCCACGAGCCACCTGATCCTGAAATTAGTCTGGGCCCAGATCCTAATAAGACTTAAAAGATTTTGGATAATGTGTTGATGTAGATTTTCTCACACTTCTGATAGGCCTAAATAAATAAATTCACAATAAATTTCCAGCTCATAAGAAAAATGCCCTCTGGAAAGGATTTTTGACAAAGAATCTATTTTTACAATTTTCAAACCCTGATTCAACAGTCTCAGACCATGGTTTCCTATTGATCTAAGATTTGGGTTTAGGATATTAATTGAGGTGATAATTAAGATAAATCATGTAATTTTCATGAACTTAGAATTTGACCAAGATCAAAGGAACTAATTAGGATTTTCTTTGCCCCAGGTAAGCAGGCCATGCCACTATACATATATACATTGGTTGAAGTGTATGATGTGTTTGATTTATGAACCATGCTTTCAATTTCAAGTTCAATGCTCTAGTCATATTCATTATATAAAATGTGTGATAATTTCTATATCCTATGTCTTATGGTTATCATGCTCATAAATATTAGAGATTATGATTAATGGATTAAAAGTTCAAGTTTCAAGAGGGAGAAATCCCATCATGTTGAAGATTAAAATTCAAGATAAAATTCATGTTCATGGTAGTGTTAACGTTAAGATAATTGGAATTGAATCTATTTCTATATGCTCCTCGAATCACGAACCTCAAGGGGTCATTTTGGGCTTTTATAGCCATATCATGGGCATTCGTGACAATTATGGGATTTCCTAGCATCAAGGGCTTTTCTGGAAATCATGTGGTCTTAAGTGGGTGTCATGGATAGATGAATATATTTAATACTCAATTATTCATTTTATAAGATTCATGTAATCAAGAATGCTCAAGTCAAATACATGTCGAAAGTTTCTCTTCAGTCGAGTATATATGCTTATTTTCTAGTTCTTATAACATGTATAGTGCCACTTATTGATGTATGTATCTATTTTCACATGGCCGTGGGACGAGATGTTCCTTTATCAAGGAGCAAAGAAATTTAAAGTGAGTTATTCAAAGTAGAAGTTCCCAAGAATTATCTTTGTGGGGGTTTCCATCTACACCTTAGAAGATCCTATATCATGTTCTAGAGAATATTTATGCCTTAGATTTCTTCTACCTTTCATGTACTAGATTTTATTTCCAAGATGAGATAGTTTACATTATAAGTTTTCTCTTTCAAATAACAATGTATTTATCTATATCTCCACTAAATGCATGGTGTTTCATTTATCATGTTTCTATGTATATCATGTTTTGTGGCATTGTTTCCTCCAAGCCAAGTGACCTATGTTATGGATACCATAAGGTTTGCTCCCTCTTATACATATATCTATATATATATATATATATATATATATATATATATATATATATATGAGTCCATCTTTAATACCCGCACGGGCCACTACCCACCCCTATTTAGTCAGTCTAGAATACTCTCGAGTGTATTTAGAGCAGAATACACTCAAGTAGTTTTTCATGATGCAATATTTTTTTCAAAAATCTAATCCGTTGATCTTCCTAAACATGTTGTGAATAGATCATACACAATATTTGAGCACATTTGGACATTTATAGGTCTTGTTATAAAGACTGCAAAAATTATGCATTTCAAATTAGTTTTGCATGTCGATTTTGTTGCCCTTGGATGAATGACAAACACTCATCCAAATGGGCTCAAAATTTGTATGTAGCCTAGCTACAGAATGACGGTGAAGATCAATGGTTTACATTTTGTAAAAAATAGTCTTGATATACAAACACACTTGAGTGTATTCGTGTAATCTGTACACTCGAGTGTATTCTAACCTAACTCTCTCACTCTCTCTCTCTCACACACACTCTCTCTCTCTCTGTATATATATATACTTGGAGGTGCATTACAATAATTGTATTCCTCATATTGATGAGAGAATGAAAACCCTACCTTACAAATGGTAAAGACACGATAGGGAAGTACCTTCTCGATGAAGGATTTTTGGGAAGCATCATATATCTTAGGCTATAAGATCTACAGAGATAGATATAAAAGGCTTCTTGTTCTAAGGCAAAGTACATACATTGGTATATGTTGAAGAGGTTCATCATGTATGACTCTAAGAGAGGAAATTTTCCCATGTTCCATGCAATTAGTCTCTCTAAAGCCCAATGTCCTAGTTCTTGTGAAGAATGGGAACACATGAGTAAGATGCCATATGCGTCCGCAAATTGGATCTATCATGTATGAAATGCTATGCACTCATCCTGGTGTCTCGTATGCTTGGGCATGATGAGCATGTATTAGTCACATCCTCGTGAAAGTCACTAGATTTCCATAAAGAACATCCTTCAGTACTTGAGATGCACTAATGGTCCATTTCTTGTTTATAGGAATTAGGAAGAGTTGGGTGTAAAGGGTTACACCGATGCAAGCTTCCAAAGACAAAGAAAATAAAAGATTGCAATCCATATTTGTATTTTGCCTTAAAATAAGATTGTAAGATAGACATATTCTAAGCAATAAATAGTTATTGATTATACAATAGAAGCCAAGTAGCATGTTGTTTTGAACACAACAGAGGAGACAATATGGATCAAAAAGTTCATCCAATGAACTAGGGGTGGTTTCAACCATAAATGACACACTGGAAATACTATAAGCACAATGAATCTATAAGTTATGCTATGTAACCTAGATAGCATACCACATCATTTGTATCTCATATGAGAGATCGTACAACTAAGAGATGTGAAGATTTGCAAACTACCGACTAGAAGCAAATTTTGCTAACCCATTGACAAAAGCATTTGATCAATAGAAAATTGATGGTTAATTAGATCACTTGGAACTTGCTTCATGGGTAATTGGCTCTAAGTGCTAGTGGGAGTCTATTGGTATGTATTCCCGTAGGGATAATCATATGATGATTATATTATGCATCATGTACTTGATTTGATAATAATAAAGGTAACTATGTCTATCATGTTTGTCTCAGTCATGAGATGATGACTCAAACATGATACATTTCTAAAGAGTGATGTTACTCGATGACATATGTCTTCAGGTTAAGTACTTGAAAAACAATATCATATGTATGATAAGAGTACACACATTCTTGTTATGTCTCTAGTCATATATTACTATGGAAGCAAAATAGAATGCAATCATTCATAAGACTAGAATGTGTGTTGAGTGATGATAGAGTCTCATTAGACATAATATTGGATATCAAACCAAACAAATAAGTACTTGTTAGAGAACAATTTACCAGACAGATCCACCTTAAGAATGATACATTGAAACTATGGAATGGTAGTCATAATCTTTCTCAAAGGGGTAGCAGTGATTTTGGTTCTTAGGCTTGAAGTCACTACACTGATCACATGTCATTCGATGAACTTTAACACCATTCAACATGACCCTGAATAAGGGTTGCTATAAAAGTGGTGCTCCAATATGTTGTGAGACATGAAAAAATTGACTATGAGTGATGTAGATGGGATTTGTACCTCCTACTAGAGTTGATATCCTAGACACTTGATAAGTGAGATTGAGAAATATATGGCCATACTCATGTGAGTCAATATGTGACATGTGAGATAACATGCATATTAATAGTCTACTCTAGTTCAAGAAACATGGATTGTATGTTAAGAGGATGCCGATTGCAAACCTCATGTTCAATTTTGATAATTGAGATGAAGGAACTATACAATCACGGTAGCACTAGTCACGAATGTAGGTTGAATTTGTTTTCCAACTTCCCAATTACTTATGTAGTAATGATGTATTGCTAGATATGACTCATTTCTTGTGTAATCATAATGGTTATGTACATCACTACTGATGTAATTTGAGACCTATTGGGTCACACATATAGAATGCACTCCGAATAGGAGTTTACTCATGGATAAGATTTAACTTGGTTACTAATGGTGTTTAGGTAATCAACTTAAAATTGATTGGAGTGACCATTCAAGCGATAGGATTGCCTTTGAAACTGACCAGTTGGATTGGGTCAAACTAAGATGAGAAATGACTAGTGTGAGTGGGTCAAACGATTAATGATATGTGTAATGATGTGTATTAATCATTGCATTAAAAGTCAATGCTATTTTGTGTTGACCATAACCCAATCGGACGATTGTACTAGTACGTAAACATGATATTGCGTCAGTTATTTTAGGCATATGTCATCGGTTTTAAATAGATGACTAAGTGGATGACTCTAAAACTCAGGACATACATCGTCAATTATTCTAGAAAAAAAAATAAACAGACGTCATACATATATTTCATTAGTTTCACATTATCGTAAAACTAACGACATAACACGTATCGTACAATGAAATTGTGGTTTCCCTTAACCTTTCCTCATCGGTTATTTGTAATAGAAATGATGTCTACTACTAATTATTAGTTAAAATGGTTTCCCTTGACCGTTCCTTGTTAGTTATTGAATGAGGATAATTTTGTAGTCAGTTTCTTAAGAAATAACTGACAATTAATAGTATGATGTTGATTTTATCAACCAAATATACACATATATATGTACACACACAAATATATATATATATACACATATATATATACACACAAATATATATATATATACATATATATGTACACACACAAATATATATATGTATATATATATATATATATATATATATATATATATATATATATATATATATATATATATATATATAGGGCGTTCATTGAATACCCGCGTGGGTAGCTTGGATTTTTGCTACCTGTCAGTCCCGAATGTAACCATATGGCAAACAAAGTAACTGGAAGGACCAAAAAGTAACTATGTTTATAAAAAAGTAAGTATATGACTAAAAAAGTAAAACCGGGCAGAATACACAGAATATATATATGTAATTGTATTTTGAAATCTTCTGTTGCAAATGGAACAATATATGCATGAAAAGTAACAGTTTGCAAGGTAAAGTAACCATGTACATGTTGAAAGTAAGAAACTTGAAAAAAAGTAACCAAAATAGGGGGCGGGTAGCTACCCGCACAGGTATTAAAGATGAGCCCATATATATATATATATATATATATATATATATATATATATATATATATATATATATATATATATATATATATATATATATATATATATATGAGTCCATCTTTAATACCCGCGCGGGTCACTACCCACCCCTATTTTGGTTACTTTTTTTCAAGTTGGTTACTTTTGACATGTAGAGGGTTACTTTAGCTTGCAAACTGTTGAGTTTCATGCATAGATAGTTACGTTTGTAACAACAGATTTCAAAACATGGTTACATATTTATCTGCTATGTATTTTGTACATGATTACTTTTTTAGTCGTATAGTTACTTTTTGATCAACATAGTTACTTTTTTTGATAGCAGAATTACTTTTTTGGTCATAATAGTTACTTTTTTGGCTGCTGGGTAGTGAAATCCAGGCTACCCTCATAGGTATTAAATAAACGGCCAATATATATATACATATATACATATAGACATACATACATACATACACATATGCATTTGATACAATATGTACAAATAGGCTAGCACACCTCAACATTACTATCCATTTTTCACTTCAAATGCATACACATATGCATGAACTCATAAATCAATTGATTCATTTCTCAACCACACATTCAATTTCATACATATGCACAAATACACATCATTCTCCTCCTCATGAACTTCACATTCAATTCACACAAACATATGCATGAATACATATACACATAAGCTGCCACAAAGTTTAAGTCCTCAATGTATAATAATATGAAAACAAAAAATTTACATCAATGTTTGAACTACAAAAATATCATTCAACCCTCCCAATTATCTGACAAGTCCCCATGTTTGATGAAGTAGTCTGTCACTATTTGCATAGGGCATTCAGTCGTTCGAATGTGTAGGCTTCGGTAGTGTCAAAACACTACAAAGAGAATAAGACCTAACTTTAATTAGATTTGATTGTTTGTATTATCAAATGACTCTACTCCATTAATTATGATCCAAGACTAATAACATTACCTTCTCTCCACATTTGATATGTTCTGCATGTGTGACAATCTTTTACATGTACCACATCACATAATATGTACATGCCCAATCATTGTCTTGTATAGGGAACTACAGATTTGCAATTATGTTACTAAATGTGATTAAGCAGATTGGGGAATATATATGCATTGGAATGAGAATACTATATACATCAAAACTCCTCCAATATACTAATTTATTTATTTTTATCTATTTTCCCTCTATCGTTACGGAATGCTTTCATACCCCTATGAGTTAAATGGATATGTTGCATTATTAAACTATCATATGATGCAAATATTAAAAAATATGTTAAGCATGGAAAAATTGTACTTACATACCCAAAGGATTAAATAAATACACAATATAGATCTCAGGAACAATCTCTAACAACTGCCACTTATTTTTGAGTGAATATAAGGCACATAAAATAAAAATAAATTCCACAACAATTGTATTCATAAGTTAGAAATATACACAGTAAGCCCAAAACTTACACAATGAAGAAGGGAGCTATGATCACGATCCTGGAAGCACCAGAAACCTTCATCGTGACACTCATGCAAACTTTGACTCCACTCTTATCTCTAACTACATAGCTAACCATTGATGGATTAGAAATGCCACATTTGATATTTCTAACTCAATAGCCACGTAATATATATATATATATATATATATGTATATATATTATATATATATTATATATATAATCAGTTAATATATAGGAACAAATTATAAAATATGTATTCTTCACATATGATGAGGTATTCAGACTCACTGTATCCAAAGTTCTATCACAGATGTGTTCAACCATTGATACTAAAATAGCTCAGAAGCATCTGTGAAGACTATAATAGTGTCACGATCTATACCTATGACCTCCTCTCGAAGGTCAATCACCATGGTATTTGATTTCTCTATATTGTTTAACCATAGTGTCAATGCCCTATAGTTAGGGTCTGAGGATTGGAACAACTCTTGTGGAATAAAATGTGGGGGCGGAGGTTTTGGAACCATAGGGGCTTCTTATCTATTGTGGTCTGCATGCATGTATTCTCATATTAGCTTTAGATTATATAGAAATTCAATATAAAATTTGTCATACCTCAACCAATACGACGAGCTGTTTGAGCCACCCACTAAATCTACCTTCTACCTTTGTGACTGTGGTGGCATCTAGGTGCTCATATGAGAGTGGTATTTCTTTACATGTCAAAATGACATGTATGACGTTCACACGTACATGATCAGAAGGAAGGCGAACACCATCAACATGATCAATGTTTGGATAAAACTCTCCATCTGCCATGATATTGTATGATGGATCATCAACAAAAATACAACATTTTTCCCACCTACAATTTTATGAAGCACAACTTTTAAATTGACACACATATATATTGACTTGAGGGATTACTTTAGAAAAACATTACATGAATTGACCTAAGTTGAATCTTACCCCAACCATAGTATGTGGGTTTGAAGGACTACTCCCAATACCCTCTATGGATGTGTGACATTGTATATATTCTATGACTACTGGAGAATCTTACGCCACCTGACAATCCTTAAACTCCTCCTAGACCGAATCTATCAATCTTTGCAAATCCTCCTAGTCCATTCCTCTTTTCTTGGTAGATTTGCATTTTCATTAGGATGAGCCAAAAAATGATTTTAGCCCCAACCCAGCTCCAATGGCCCTAATGGAAGTATGTGCCTAGATAGCCAATCATGTGATGATTTTAATGACATAATTTGTAATTGATTTGATTAATAAATAAAGGCAAGCTTCCAATTTATTCTGTTTAATTCAGTTATGAGATAATGATGTAACATTTTCAATGTCTAGAGAATGATATTACTCAATGACGTATGTCTTCAAGTATTAGCCTTGTTGAAATGAGATCATACGGATGTCAAGAGTACATATATATTCTCATTATGTCCCTAATCGGTTGTTATTATGAAAGGTTGATAGACATCAATGACACATAAGACTAGAGTGTGAGTTGGTTGATGACAAAGTCTCATTAGTCATGATATGGCAATATCAAACCTATCACACACATACATGTTAAAGAAATGTGTATTAGACAGACCCATCATGAGATTGACACATGGAAACCATTACCATGGTAGGTCATATTCAACTCTCATAGTAATGGTTGTGTTTGTGGTTCTTAGACCTAAAATCACTACATCCGTCACATGTCATTTGGTATGCGTTGACATCATCAAACACAGTCCTAAAACATGGGTTGTTATAACAGTGATGATTTGGTGGCTTTGACACATGGGGATAGACTATGAGTGATAGAGATGGGGTTTGTCCCTCTTAAGGGAGTATGACATCCAAGGCCTCTTGATTAGTGAGACTATGAAAAGCATGGCCCATGCGCATGTGACTCAATATGTGATATTGAAATTACATATATCTCATACAGTTTGCATAGGTTCAAGAAACAATATTGAATGTGAGGAGGATGACTACTCCGTGCCTTGAGTTCAGTCTGGATATCAGTGACAAAGGAATTATACAATCACTACAACACCATACACAGATTGTAGGTTGAAGTTGTTCCCAAACTTTCCATTCACTTGGGTAGCATTGATGTGTGACTAGGCACCACTCTTTGCTTGTAATGTCATAAGATGTTATGGACATTCATTGCCAACATGGTATTGGACCTATAGGGTCACACACATAGGTCTCGACCTAGAATGGGTGTTCAATGTTTAATGATGATTGAATTGATTATAAAAGTGTTTAAGCAATTGATTCATGCAACAAACAACCTGATTGCACTGCCAAACACCCATCTCATGGCAAGAGACACCTGTCTGGAGTTCCAAATGGTCATCTCATGGGTTGAGTTGGGTGTCTAAGTTTTTTTCAAACCGGTGTGAACTAACCGATTCAAGTTGTCGAACTAATCGACTCAACTCAGACTCACCAGACGGCCGTATGGGTGAGTGAGAAGACCTTCTCACATGGGTGAGATGACTCAGTTCAGCAGGGAAGGTTCTAGATACTTTCTCGAATATAATCATTTCAATTGCACATTACTTGGAGTGTAAGAAATTAATGTATGACATTAATGGGAAAAGAATTGCTAATTTTGTATAAGATTAGAAAATTATAAAATGGTCATCTGGGTTACCAGACAGCTGTTTGGGTGGTTGCAGGTTGAAAAAATTTGAGATCTTCTAGTCCCTTCCACTCCCGCATCGACTGGGAACCTTGACCCTAACCTCTAGTATAAATAGAGGGGTATTGGGGGCTTTCTAGATTTCAAACACAAACAATTGAGAATAAATGGATCTTACAATTGTTGTCCACTCTATCTGTAGTAACCAAGAGAGCCCAAACAAGTCCTACCTGACTAGGGAGGGATAGTAAGGGAGAGAACAACTGAGATCATTGTTGTGGGAGAGAAAGTTCATGACTAGTATGCCAACGGGAGGGTCAAATCCTTCCTTTCTATTCTAGCAGGATGATAGGAGTTCATGAGGTCTATGTGGACTGTTCTAGAGGTAAGAGTCCTTTGGATACTACTAGGAAGACAAGGTCAACATGTAGTCTGTGGTGAGACCGCATGATCCACTATAGTCATTGTCCAATATGTTGTCCTTGGTGAATACTAGGAGCTGCACTGACACCATCCAAGAGAAACTAGTCAACAATTGTGAATCTAGAATGACGAGGAGATGTCACTGGACTTTCTCGGGGACTAGGTATATCATCAAAACCATCCTTTCCATCTTATAGTTATTGATGCAATCTACTAGCTTGTGGGGAATATGGTAGAATAAGTTTTTGTTTTCTCTACCTATCATGTAGACATATTTCCCCACAGTGGTATCACGGCCAACATCAATTTACTAGATTGTGGGATAATTGATGTGATCAGATTTTAGTTTTGTTTCTCTATTATTGCATGTGACACAAATAATATTTATCCAATCAAATACCATGACAATCGCAAACTAATATATATATATATATATATATGTATATGATATGGACAGATATGCAATTTACATGCATATCCCTAAAAGTGATTTTATGGTGGATATGTTGCATGGTTATGGACAATAACCACTACTATCTATGCATGTTTGTATTATTGGTTGATACTTTTATCTCAGTCTACGTACCAAGCCTATATCTTAACTTCTCAATATAAAGTTATTTCTCTCCTACCTTTTCTCCCCTTGAATGTAACTTGAGGTTTCACAATATTATGTAAAAGTTGGATAGTTAACTTTCTTGTTATGATGAAGAAGATGAAACCCTGAAGACAAGTCTATAAGATGGAGGACCATGGAGGACCAGAAGGATGAGTTGAACTGATCAGCTGGTGGACCCGATTGATTAGCAGGAGGAGCCAGTAGATGGTGGAGCAACAGAACCAGACAACCAGTGAGACGACCTAACGATCAGCCAAGAGGCGAGCTGATAGGTTCTAGGGTTGAACTGATCAAACCAGATTGGCAAGCACAAATCTTCATCAAAAATAGGTTTCTGCATGTGATGTAGACCTGGATGTGGTAATTCCTTGTGTCTCCAAGTAATTACTTTAGGCTAGCCATAACCATCACTTTCGTTAATCGCATCTTTATATGTATATGATACATACTATATATGTGGTGAGTGGATAAAGTATATGTATATACTTATAAATACAAACTCCCTCAATATAAACTATATTAAGTCTTAGATGCTTTTTAGCAACAATCCACATGAAAATCTTGATCCACCAAGCATAGATTATGCCTCTGCATGGTGCACCATCTATCTCATGGAAGTTTGCTAGTTGATATGTTGGTTATGCCTCCATAGGGTGCATATCTATCATGTTGGCGGTTGGGTCAGATTTAACTACTGATTCTTAGAGATTCTAAGCCCATAAGTATGCAGATGAGTATGGCTAGGAGTTGTGCATATCATCCATCTAGAATTGCATATGATGCAATTGGCAAACGTTGCCTACCTTGATGGATGATCATTTTTTGCAGTGTTGATCAGGACACCGTTGAATTATCTTGGAACTATCCCACTAGAATATTGTACACTATAATATTATGAATTCATATGTGAGGGCTATCAATTTTAAATAAAATATTGGGAGAGATAATAATTAAAGACCTAATAAATATCGTCAAAATTTTCAAATCAAATCAAAAGATTTTTGACAAATGCAAATTTTCTCTTGTAGAATCAAATGAAGAACAAATCCATATTGTTACGACCCCACCTCCCGATAACCCCCAATTAAGGGAGACTGAGAGGTCGAAGCCACACCCATAACTTCCGGATCAAAGGTTCGATAATTAACCAAGAACAATTATTAAATTTTAACATGCTAAACTGAAAAGCTGTAAGAAAATAAATTTTTGCATACCTTTTTGAAAACTTGGATCTCTAGACTTCTATCCACTTATGGATTCTATTATAACTAATCCTCCTTGTATTTTACTTCATGTATTTCACAATATGACGATTTACTGTTTGTCCTTTTGGCTTGAACCTAAAACGTCGACAAAAAAAACGTCAGTCAGCTGAAGCTGGTATGTGGGGGAAACAATAAACATGCAACTATGATAACAACGTAATCATTCAATTAATCATTTACAACTAAGATTACATTTTAAATATAACTCCGTGATCCATGAGTACCCTATCCTCTGTGTTATCCCTACAGTGGATCAGGATACTACCTTCCTTATGGTAGATCCCCATTAGACCCCTCATGGTCCCACCTATAGGTGAATCAGTTTCTAGGGTTGAGTCACATGGCACTACTTGTAAGTAGCCCACTCCTTAACTCATGGCAGGCTAATGGGTCTCATGGCACTACACTTGGTAGCCCAATTTCTAACCCACAATAACCTAGACCTTACTCTAGGTTACCCCTTTTTAGCCTTTACAAGTCACAGAGGTGGACTCGGATCTAGCCAGTTATACATGTATATTCATAGTGATAGTCATAGTCACTCTATAGTTTCATGAAATAAAAGAAAGCAATAGTTATTTTCAAGCAACCGATAAACACGTTCAGAAATCATCGTGAAACTAAAACAATTATTCATAAGCGTAACCACAAACCTGATTTGATGATTTCACAAGAATTAAGCAAAACCAACCAAGAACGCAATCCAAGCAAGCAATTCAATGATCACATAATTCCTGAAAAGAATATGTACTCTATTTATTACACACTTTATCAAGAATCTACTTTATTGACTTGGATTCACTTTCTAGGGTTTCTGTATCCATTTTAGGGTTTTGTTTTGCAATTAGGGTTTCCCTTCATCTTTTACCATATTAAACCTTAATTTTATGCCATTACTCATAAACCATGATTATCTCATCTATTCTTCAACATTAAGGTTATCGTAACAACAACATATAACCCTATTTCCATATTAAAGGCACAATAATCATTAATTAATTTCATTAAGCTTCTTTTTCATTAAAGCTACTATTTTTATCCTTTTAATCCATGACAAGATCATTATACACATTTATCATCAATTCAAAGTTCATTATAGTCTAATCACATATGAACTCAATTTACCATAAATACTGCCCTTTATTCATGAGAAAACCCTACTTACTACATATTGGGTTTCTATCCTTAATTAGGAACATTAATGCTCAAAATATATCAAAACCATCATATCTCAGCTTTGTACATGAATTTGACCAATTAAAATAATTAAGGATCATAATTACCACAGTTAGGGTTCAAGGTTGATTAAATCATATGGAACTCTCAATTAATCAAGTTATGCATGAAGATCATCCTCTTAGATCTAATATGCCCTTTTTATTAACAACAGGTTAATATCTATTTTAAACACTCACATAACCCTTTTCTAATTCATTAATCATCAAATGTTAGGGTTTTTCATTGATTAAACTATTAAATATAGCATCTTGATATACTTTTTGAATAGAAAGAAAAATTACGCTTCAACAATAATTTATTTGTGTTCCTCTCATTCTGAGGATCAATTTTCATATATTACTTATCCTAATCGGAGTTACCAATATTTAATTATGAATTAATAAAGGAATTACCTTTTCGACCAATCGGATTGCGCCACGTGTGCGCTCCCATGCAACACATCTTAGTTCACTTGAAAACATTTCGATTTTACCGCTTTGCCCCCGCGTAAGTTGGTTGAGTCTTCAGCCTTCGGAGGGTAGAACCGTCCAACGGTAATGGGTTGTCTTCAACCATGCGTGACCTAAGCCAGGGCGCCGATCTGCAGCAAGTTGCGGCTGCCCTTCTCCACCCCGGACCTCGACGGCCAGTGGGGGTGCTTCCTCTGCCTCCGTCGTGCCTTGGTGCACACATGGCGCTGTCGTTCCATGGCTGAGGTGGCTTCTCCTAAGCACACCAAGTCTGCGACCTGCTGTGAGTTGCAGACCTTCGGCCACAAGCTGCGCAAAGGCGTGGGCAAAGGGGTGATGGCCGATCTCCCCATAGTCGTCGTGGGTGCGTTCTTCACTCATCGAGATCGGTTAATAGCTCCTTGTGGTTCCATGGCCACACTGCTCCTCTATCTAGGGTTTTAAATAAAGACGATGTAGAAGAAGAGGGAGATGAGAGAGGAAGGGATGCAGGGATTTCCTTGGGCTCGACCCAGAGGTCATAACCTTTTATAGAGGAGGGTACAAAGCCCTAGGTGGGTTACCCATGAGTTACCAAGCACTTTCCCAAAAGAAACTCTTTTCCTTCAATGTGAAGTAAGTTTCTCTCTCTCCTATATATCTTTTTAGATATTCCTTCTTCTTTAGATATTAGGATTTTCAAAAATCATCCTTCTTATTGCTTTTTAAACCATTGGCACGAAATTCTATTTTCATTTATTAGAAAATACTTTCCTTTTAGCAAAACCACATAATCCCTTAATTATGTATCCCCATTATCCTTTTATTTTAGCAATTTTGGTATTTTCTCTTTTCTTCCTCTTTATTGGGTCTCCTTGGATCCCAAGAAACTTTATTATTTCGAAATCCTTTTTATTGTATATTCATTATCCTTCTAGATGCATCTAAATGCATTATTCTTTATTATTTCTCAGTATCTTGTTTATTTCTTATTAAAATAGTTCTTTTTGAGGATTTCTCTTTATTTCTCTTTTATTTTCCTCATTGGCATTCCTCTTAATATTAGAAACCTCATGGATACGAAATTTCACCAAGAAATCTCATTTATGCCTCTTTCCACTCATTTTCCACATTTTAGCATTATTTTCAATTTATTTCTTAATAAAGAAATACTTAATTAATGTTTTCTTTTCTTATTGCTTTCTTTTTTGCAACTTTGGACTCCTTGGAACCCCAGGAACCCAAGAGGCACGAAATCCTCTTTGGATTTTCCTTCTAGAGGTTTCTACATATTTCTTTTCTTAAAAATTCAATTATTTATTTACTAATTGAATTTCCTTGTTATTTGGGCCCAATAGCCAATAAAGCCCACAACAAAAACATCAAGGCTATTGTAAACAAAATCCATTTATTCAAAACAAATTATACCATTCTTTTTTCAATTATCTTTAATATGAGAAATTACATTTCTCACCAATTGAACCCAAAAATTGGGGTTGTAACATCCTTCCCCTCTTATAGGAATTTTGTCCTCAAAATTCTCATCAAGCAAACAAAAAATTCAGGATAAGACTATTCCATGTCCATCATTGGCCCCTATGTGGCTTTACCGTACCCATGGAACTACCAAAGAACCTTTATCATCACATATATTTATATATATATTTTTCCTCTGAGTTCTTTCATCCTGGCATCTATAAACTGCACAGGTGACTCAGGCCATTTCAGCCTCCCTTGGGACTCACTAGGTTCATTGCTCGGCACATGGTCGGGGTACCTCACATAGTGCTCTAAATTGGACACATGGAACTCATAACACATTACTTTATCCTGAGGGGTAAGGTCAAAATTAACCTTCTCCACCAAACCATGTCAAAAGAACCCATGCATCGGGGACTCAACTCTCTTAGCTATAACTTAGAGGGGTCAAATTTTCATGTCACCTATTCTTCCACCGTGAACTGCATGTCAGTCTACTTTGTATCTGCTCACGACTCTCGTCGTCTCTAGGCTCCTTTCAAACATTGCACGATCATAACGACTTCATCTACACACACTGTGGCCCTTTTCTAACCATCACGTGGTCCTTTCACCAACATCACCTTACTGAAGTGGTGACCGACACAACCTCTCTTACAGAGCTTCTTTTAAATCCCGATACTGGCTATGGTGGTCTTTCATAGGACAAGAACTGTCTCTAGATATCACCCTGAACGAGTACACATGCTCTCATCAGACCCTTTAGTCTAGATCATACTAACCATTAGTTAGGGGTGATAAACTGTACTAACATAGAGTTCTTCATGTACCTTCTTCCATCTTATTTAATGGAGCCTTTAAGTCATACTCATGAACTTTTGAACTCACCTCATAGTGTAATTGAACCATCTCTCTCATATGTGGTTCAACCCAATCTGTCCTTTAACAATACTCTTTCTTTCTCATGTCATCTGGGTAAGACGATCTACCATACCCCATATTGCATCTTGACCTCCCTAGGTCCAGCGGAGACTTACAACATCCCTAGTTATGAACTCCTTTTCTCTCTGGGGGACTCCTTATCCTTTATATCAATGCACTGGGTTACTGGGGTTCGTCCTTTACCTCCGGGCTTGCATGGCCATATACTACATGCAACTTTATCTTAGGCATACAAAGTACTACTGTCACTTATTATCCATGGTGTATGGTGATCTTAAAATCATGATCTCATGTATGTCATTATTCTTCAAGATCAATACCTCAAAAACCCTAAACCATTCTATCAGGGTTTCATCACCTTCTTTTCCAAAGAAGTGCTTCTAAGGTTCTACCACCATCCTTTCATTGCATCAAGGACTAGACTGGCTAACCAAACAACCATTATATGATCTCATTACTTTAGTGTTATCCAAACATATCTCCCTTTCCAAACATAGGGTTAGTCTAACAACTGAACTAGGCAGATATATCTCAACCAGAGCATCCATTACAACTTCACGTCCTTACGTATTAGGTAATGCTGATGACATACACCTTCATGTATTCCAATTATCATCTCATCTTGACTCTAAAACTATCTTCATCGAGAAAACTCTGGGCTCATCCTCATGATGATCAAACTATACCTTGTATGACTCATATCTCATGATAAAATCATCCTCATCAGGTGACTACCTCGTTCCTCTTAGTGTTTATAAACCATCCATGTATCATTCACTCCGTTGGGGTATTTTATCATCTCTATCCCCATATCTTGTGGCAATGTTCCAACCCACATCATCTTTATCCTTGGTGTATGGAAGCGTACTGTCCTATATCTCACTCCCATAATAAAAGGAAATAAGTATTTGGCTACAGTCCAAATATAGAGTTCTTCCTGTTCCAAGAGTAGAGATGGTACATCCCACCTTGCCAGTACACTTTCAAATCTAAGTTGAAATGTGCCTCATATGTCTCTATATCACAAACATCATGACATCAAAAATTACTTCCATGGAACACTGGTTTCGAACCTACTTGGGTCACCTCACAATCCTTGGTCATCTCCTCTAGGCCTATAGGGTGCCGGCACTTTTGGGGTCATCCCTCTTCCCTTATGCATCCAGAGAGTTCCCTTCTCATCTCGCCTTTGGGTCCCATGAGTTCATGAAGGTGGTCAATCTCCTAACCCATGGCCTCCAGACAATGATAGTCATTACCTCCTGACCCTATGGTCATGTGCAACTAGGGAATTAGGAAACCCTACCTCCATCGGTCTTATCCCTCCCTGACCCTAGGATAGACTTAGGATTCCACTATAATACATGTCCAACTTAGAAACTTACCCAAGCCTTCATCATCTCTCTTTCTGCATTCAATGGCAGACTTTCATCCTTTCATGGGGTCATGGTGACCTGCCTACCTTAGTCAGGCCCCATACCGGTTACCTCCATGGTAACAAATCCACATGCACATAGAGATGGTTATTGATGGGTCTATAGGCTCATTCTCATACCATGTACTTTTCACTTAGCTTCTCAAGATCCTATAAGACCTCTTTAAGTTACCTTAAACCCACAAAACTGGTATACACCCTACACAAGGGTCTCCCTCCCAGGATGGGAGAAAACTAAAACTCTTTCCCACAAGGTCACAAACATCCTTAGGTCTAGGGTTTACATCCTTATGCTTAACCCTAGTATGCTATTAAGGAACAAGCAGACCACTAAACCAGGCTAGGTCATACTTGTTCTCTTTCCTCAAAACTGGATCAAGATTATACCTTCCTTTGTCATCAACTTAGCTATGAGGGGTTCATCAAACATACCTTAAACTTAAGGGGTTTCCCTTTTCCACTATACATGAGGAGTACCATGCTCAAAACTATAGCAACTTAATTCTCTTCATGAGCATTAGGTATACCACTTCCCCTTTTAGGCCTAGGAACCATAGGTTCACTTTCCTGATGTCCAGCTGTCTGCTCAACCTCATAAACCAAACATGTATCGGGTATGACATACACTTCCTGTCATACTTTTTCCTCGATCAACACTTTAAAGTTGAGTCCTCCTCAAGGACAATCAACAAGGTACAAGGTCTCATAACCTGATACTAAACCTCTACAGGGTACATAGAACTTCTTCTTCCTTTCTTAGAAGGTAAACTCTTATACCATAGGCACATAAGTGCCAGAAGCCTCATCCTCTCTCTAGGGTTTGCTTCCTCCCATGGCAACCAAGACATCATCAACATCTAGGGATCAAGCATGTGACGACCCCTATCATCCACTTAGGTCACATCATCCTCAACTCATGACTTCTCCTCATATCCCAGAGTCTAGGATTCCAACCTTCTTGCTGGGTTCCTACTCTCTCTCTAGAGCTAATCCTACAACTAACCTCACCATTAAAGGTCCTCTCTTCGTGAAGGGTCAACCTCAAAAATATGCCCCTTCCTGGATGAAGCCTATGTTCAACTCATGTTCGCTCAAGGTTATCTATAGCCCCTTAAGCTTATCACATAAGCTATCCATCAAACTCTCCTGGTCAGGGTTTCAACCTATTCCTCGCACTACTGATACATTCTGGGTGCCTATTATGCCCATATGAGCTCATGGGGTTTCCATAGGTTCTTCTCTAACCTCATCAATAAAGGAGTTGTCCTTCACTCAAACATGCACGAACCGTCCCAGGGTTTGGGTCGTCAGAGGTACTAGGTCATCCAACCTCTCATGGCTCATACGTCATCTAAAGCATATCCATCCAAACACCTGGTCTAACTCATCATGCCATCTCTCTCTCTAACCTTCACTTAGGGTTAGGGTTAACATCATCCTCAGAGGATGTGCCATGCCTCTACTTGCAATGGAGATTTTTATCTCCAAGACTAACTCTCTTTATCTATCCTCCTAATAAGAAGGTCTAGCCTCAAGTCTATCTTGAGGACATGATGACTTATGTCATACGACCTAAGCATGTATCTATTCTTTAGTTTACGCTTAATCTATTAAGCTTATGTCCATGACATCTTATTTACATGCTTTTCATTTAATTTGGTGGAGGATTCCTTAGACCTTATTAATCTTACCCATACCTCAAGAGGGTGAGGAGAAGAGGGAAAAACCCTAATCCTTAAGGCCCTTAACAGAATTTGTGATGAGAAGGGATGAATAAGATGAGAAAGTCCTAAAGGTGTCTTATTTCGATTTATACCCTAAGACTTTGGCCAGACAGTCACACATATCTGGGAGTCCTCATATTCTGACTAGCGGTACGGAGGAAAATATTGCCAGCCCCCAGTCGTGATCCTTTTCTGGACACCTCCATCTTTTAGATAATCCTCTAATAACTCCCTTGGGTTCTATGGAGTTTGCAAAAATTTAATAATTATTAATGGTTAAGTGAGGAACCTACACTCTGATACCAAATGTTACAACCCCACCTCCCGATAACCCCCAATTAAGGGAGACCGAGAGATCGAAGCTGCACCCATAACTTCCGGATCAAAGGTTCGACAATTAACCAAGAAAAAAAAATTATTTTCTTATAGCTTTTCAGTTTAGCATGTTAAAATTTAATAATTGTTCTTGGTTAATAGTCGAACCTTTGATCCGGAAGTTATGGGTGCGGCTTCGACCTCTCAGTCTCCCTTAATTGGGGGTTATCGGGAGGTGGGGTCGTAACACACATTGTGATTGGTCCTTAAGAAGGAAAAACTTGATTAGACAAATTTTGACGACTGGTTTTGGACTTTGAGAAGGGTTCTCAATGAAGAGTGCTAGATCTACATTCTTGACAAACTAGTGCCAGAAATACCCACTCCTAATGCGCCTAGGGCATAGGTTGATGCATATTGGAAGCATGCCAATGATGCCTTGGAGA
Source organism: Alisma plantago-aquatica (assembly GCA_963693085.1). Lineage (NCBI taxonomy): Eukaryota > Viridiplantae > Streptophyta > Magnoliopsida > Alismatales > Alismataceae > Alisma > Alisma plantago-aquatica. The sequence continues at coordinate 1,410,251,343 of OY856412.1, read as the reverse complement.
TAAAGTACCTTATGATAAGCTGCATGAACTATGAGTTCCATGAGCAATGTGTGGAAATTATTGTTCTTGAGATGGTAACACATTTTAAGAATGTGACACTTGGTCTTGCAAAGCAAGAAAGGGACGATAACATGAAGGTGCTACTTGAGTCTAAGTTGACAAAGGGAGCCTCAGTAGAAGAACATGTGCTCAATATGATTGGACTTGTGTATCATCTTGAAGAAATGGGATTCACCTTGAGCCAAGCGTTGTCCACTGATATGATTCTATAGACTATGTCAGAATCATGTGAATAATATGGCTGAACAAATGTCATACTTGCTTGCCATGCTGATTCATGATGAAGCATACTTGAAGAAGGACAAGCCCATGATGGTGATCAGTGGAGAGAGTCCAAGGATTGAAGCAAGACCGAGAAGAGTTCTGAGATCAAACCTAAAACCAAATGTTCAACACTCAAGATAAGGAGAAAGAAAAGCACAAGAGGAACTCATCCTTTCTACTTAAAGGATTTCAGGAAGCAGAAGATGGGGATGGTGATCTCCACTTCAAGTATATACACTATTGAGATAAATATATCTATTTCTACATCATGGGTACTAGATACTGGATGTGGAACCCACATATGTTCTCATATGCAAGATCTGAAAGGAAGTAGGCCTTTGGGGAAAGGTGAGGTGGAACCACGACTTGCTAATGGCACAAGAGTTTTAACTAGAATTTTGGAACCTATAGTATATCTCTTCCCACAAGGCTTGTAATAAAGTTAAAGAACTACTATTATGTACCTACTATAAATAAATATATCATTTTTGTATCTTGTATGGACAAGGATGGTTTTGAATTCCATGTTAAAAATGATCGATGTTCTATTTAAAAAGATGGGATCTTTAATGGCAGTACATTAATGTCTTATGGTCTTTACTTGTTAGATCTAAAGGTAGATGTTTGTAACTTAAATACCAAAAGACTAAAACTCAACAACTCAAATAAAAAATACCTTTGGCATTATCATCGAGGGCACATAAATGAGAATCAAATATCTAGACTCCATAAAGATGGTTATCTAGACTCTTTTGATATAGAATCAATAGAGATGTGTGAATCTTGTTTATTAGGCAAGATGGCTAAGACTCCTTTCACTGGAAACAATGAGAGGGCTAGTGATCTATTAGGACTCATACATATCGATGTGTGCGAACATTTAATAGCAACTTCTAGAGGTGGGTATCAGTACTTCATTAGCTTCACTGATGACTTCCGTAGGTATGCCTATGTTTATTTAATAAACATAAGTCAGAAACTCTAGAAAAATTCAAGGAGTTTATAAATGAATTAAACAACCAACTTGGTAAAAGTATTAAGCACTTCATCTAGATCGAGGTGGAGAATACTTAAATCAAGAATTTGAGGACCTTCTTAGAGCCCATGGGATTGTATCATAGTGGTCTCCTCCTGGAACACCTCAACATAATAATGGTTTAGAAAGAAGTAATCACACATTGTTAGATATGGTGTGATCGATAATGAGTTTAGTTGAGCTTTCAACTACCTTCTGGGGGTATGCTCTACAAACCGTTGTGTTTACATATAATCAAGTACCATCTAAATCAGTTCAAAAGACATCATATGAGATATGGAATGGGAAGCATCCCAATATGTCTTTTATGAGGATTTAGGGATGTGAAGCTTATCTCAAGAAAATGTTTCTTGATAAGCTTGGCCCTAAATCTGATAAATGTTATTTTGTTGGATATCTAAAAGAAAAAAGAGGATATTACTTTTTTTCTCTATCTGACAACAAAGTGTTTGTTTCTAGGGATGCTACGTTCCTTGAGATGGACTTCATATCCAAAGGAATCAATGAGAGGAAAGTGGAACTTGAAGAGGTTCAAGACTGAGAAGAGAACATACAACTGGTAGATGAACAAGAGGAACCAAGAGTATCACAAGGTGTTGTGGAATCTCAAAATCCTCAAGTAATAGAAGAACCTCGTAGATCTAATAGGACACACTTTAAACCTAAGATATTTGGATATCTTGTGACCCAGGAAGGCAGTGAATTGGTCATAGATGATGAACCAACAACCTATTAGGATGCTATAGAGGGAACAAAGTTTGATAAATGGCTTGAGGCTGTGAGATCTGAGATGAAATCCATGCATATCAATAAAGTATTTACTTTTGTTAATCCACTTAGAGGGTTAAAACCCATAGGGTGGAATTAGGTCTTCAAGAAGAAGACTAACATGGATGGTAAAATACAAACCTATAAGGATAGATTGGTTGCAAAGGGTTTTATACAAGTTGAAGGTGTTGACTTTGACAAAACCTTTTCTCCAGTGACCATGGTTAAGTCCATCAGGATCAAGCTTTCTATTGGAGCTTATCATGACTATGATATTTGGAAAATGGATGTTAAAACCACATTCCATAATGGGAATCTTATTGAGGATGTCTATATGACACAACTTGAGGATTTCATAGATCCAAAGTTTGCTAATAAAGTTTGTAAGTTACAAAGGTCAATCGATGGATTGAAACAAGCATCTCAGAGATGGAATCTTCATTTGGATGAGACAATCAAAGAGTTTGTCTTTGTTCAAAATGAAGATAAACCTTGTGTGTATAAGAAGTTTAGTGGGAGCATAGAGACATTCCTCATATTAAATGTAGATGACATGTTATTGATGGGGAATGACATTCCTACTTTACAAAAGGTAAAGACAAAGATGAAAAATATGTTTTCTATGAATGACTTGGGAGAATCATCCCACATTCTGGGTATAAAGATCTATAGAGATAGATCAAGAAGGCTTCTTGAATGAAATTAGAGCACATACATTGACAATGTGTTGAAGCGGTTCAGAATGGAGAACTCAAAGAGAGGAAACATACTTACACATCATAGTATCCCCATCTCTAGAGCTCAATCTCCTAGTTCTTGTGAATAAAGGGAATGCATGAGTTTGATTCCATATGCCTCAACAATTGGATCAATCATGTATGCAATGTTGTGTACTCGTCTAGATGTCTCGAATGCCTTGATCATGATGAGTATATTTTAGTCAGATACATGTGATGCTTACTAGATAGCCGTGAAGAACATCCTCAAGTACTTGAGAAGGACGAAGTACCAATTCTTGATCTAAGAAAGAGGAAGAGTTGGTGGTAAAGGGTTACATCGATGCAAGCTTCCAGACCGATCAAGATGACTACAAATCACAAATGGGATTCATGTTTTTCCTATATAATGGAGTTGTAAGCTGGAAGACTTCCAAGCAAGAGATAGTTGTTGATTCTACAATAGAGACTGACTATATTGCTGCATCAAATGCAACAAAGGAGTCTATATGGATCAAGAAGTTTATTACAGAACATGGGGTCATTCCAAGCATCATCAATGAAATTGAACTATATTGTGACAAAAATGGAGCTATTGCACAAGCTAAGGAACCCATATGGAATCAAAACTCAAAGCATATACCAGGGTAGTATCATCTCATATAAGAGATTGTACAGTGAGGATATGTAAAGATTTTCAAAGTACCAACTGACAATAACGTTGTTGATCCCTTAACAAAGGCACTTTCACAACAGAAGCATGAGGGGCATGTTATGTCACTCGGAATAAGATTTGTGGGTGATTGTCTCTATGTTTAAGTAAGAGTCTATTGGTATGTATGCCCAAAGAGCCAATGCATAATTTGTAATTGATTTGATTAATAAATAAATGCAACCTTCCAATTTATTCTATTTAATTCAATTATGAGATAATGATGTAACATTATAATTGTCTAGAGAATGATATTACTCAATGACGTAAGTATTCAAGTATTAGACTTGTCGAAATGAGATCATACATATGTCAATAGTACATATATATTCTCATTATGTCCCTGATCGATTGTTATTGTGGAAGGTTGATAGACATAAATGTCACATTAGATCAGAGTGTGAGTTTGTTGATGACAAAGTTTCATTCGTAATGATATGACAATATCAAACTAATCACATAGATACATGTTAGAAAATAGTGTATCAAATAGACCCACCATGAGACTGGCACATGGAAACCATTACCATGGTAGGTCATAGTCAACTCTCATAGTGTTGGTGGTGTTTGTGGCTCTTAGACCCAAAATAACTGCACTGGTCACATGTTGTTGGGTACACATTGACATCATCAAACACAGTCCTGAAACATGGGTTGTTATAAAAGTGATGATTGGGTGGCTTTGACACATGGGCATAGACTGTGAGTGATAGATATGGGATTTGTCCCTCCTAAGGGAGTATGACATCCAAGGACTCTTGATTAGAGAGATTGAGAAAAGCATAGCAAGGCACATGTGAGAGAATATGTGATATAGATCTAACACATATCTTAGATAGTCATCTCGGGTTCAAGAAACAAGATTGAATGTTGATAGGATGACTACTCCATGCCTTGAGTTCAATCTAGATATTAGTGACAAAGGAATTATACAAACACTGCAACACCATGCATAGATTGTAGGTTGTAGTTGTTCCACAACTTTCCATTCACTTGGGTAGCACTAAAGTGCGACTGGGCACCAATCCTTGCTTGTGATGTCATAAGTTGCTATGGACATTCACTGCCAATGGCCTATAGGGTCACACACATAGGTCTCAACCTAGAAGAGAAGTTCAATCTTGAATTATGATTGAATTGATTACTAAAGTGTTTAGGTAAATGATTCACACAATAAATAGTTTGACTACACTATCGAACGCCTATATCATGGCATGAGGAAGCCGTATGGAGTGCCAAATGGTCATCTCAAGAGTTGAGATGGGCGTTTGGATGATCAGGGCAGATTTGAGTTGAAATTGGCTAAGTTATGCTCAATCTGAGGCGTGAACCAACCGGTTCAAACTATTGAACTGACCGGCTTGACTCAACTCACTAGACGTTTGTTTGGGTGAGTGAGACAACCATCTCACATGGGCACGATCACTGAATTTGTTTGGGAAGGTTCTAGGTACTTTTCCAAATATAATCATTTCAATTGCACATTACTTGGAGTGTAAGGAATTCATGAATGATATTAATGGGAAACAAATTGCCAATTTTATATATAATTGGGAAATTGTGAAACAACCTTCTCGTAGTGTGAGACGAATATCTCACATGCGAGACAAATGTTTGGGTGGTCATAGGTTGTGAAAATTTGAGATCTTCTGGTCCCTTCCACTCCCGCATTGATTGGGAACTTGACCATGGCCTCTATTATAAATAGAGGGGTATTGGGGGCTTCCCATAGTACAACATAGACAATTGAGAATTAGTTGCTCTGACAATTGTTGTCCACTCTTGTTGTGGTAACCAAGAGAGCCTAAGAAAGTCCCATTTTACTAGGGAGGGATAGCAAGGGAAAGAACAATTGAGATCGTTATTGTGGGAGAGCAAGTTGGTGACTAGTATGCTAACAGGAGGGGCAACACCTTCCTGTCTGTTCTAGAAGGATGGCATGAGTTCTAGGTAGGTCATGTGGACTATACTAGAGGAAGGAGTCTTTTTTCTACTGTTAGGAGGACAACATCAACCTATAGTTCATGGTGATACTACAGGAGCTACTGTAGACATTGTCCAGTCTACTGTCCATGGTGAAGACCAGGAGCTGCACATACACTATCGAATAGCAACTAATCAACAAATGTGAATCTAGAAAGATTGGTAGATGTCATTGGACTTTCTCCAGGAACAAGCATATCCTAAAAACCATCCTTTCCATCTTATATTTATTGATGCGATTTGCTGGCTTATGGGGAATATGGTAGATAAAATTTTAGTTTTTGCTACCTATCGTGTAGACATATTTCCTTACACCTAACATGTCCATGGAGCTTTTCCATAGAGAAACTATAAATTCATCATGTATTTGCTGAGGGATGAACTTGCCTTCATTTGTTTGGTCACCCAACTCCAACTATTCATCATTAAAATCAACTAATTAGTAAAACTTACAATTCAGGGAAAAAGGAACATGGATATGCATTATGAGACCAAGAAATTTAACATTTTTAGAGCAACCTGCTGGGTTGCTTGGGTGGGGATTCTTCGACTTTGTTTTTTGTCGCATCTGTCCTCTCAATATAGTGATGCAACTATATAAAAGAACTAGAAGACTCAACAGTAGAAGGAGTATAAGTAGAACGCCCTTGCTCTTTCTCTTGCTCTGTCAACTTGTGACATGTAACATAACCACTTGAACCCAATCAGTGATTGTGCATACTCTTGCCACGCCTTTATTTTTTTGCATCATGAATGACCTGATTAAATCAATAAGAATATTTTTAATTAATCATATCAAATCATAAGAATATGTAATTAATTCAATACTTTGAGCACATATTTTTCTCTACTCAACAAACTCCATCCAATCTTTTTTATTAAGATAGCACCATTTAAGAGGGGGGTACTTATCCTTTTTGTCTTTGAAGATGTACCCTCTTGTGAGTATTATGTGTCAATATCTATGTCTTCTCTCAATGAGCTGCATAACAGGATTGTGATGCAACTTTTCCTCAAGATCATATCGACCCTAAAAAGGTTCAACATTCACTACTTTTTAGAAATGTGAAAATAAAGAATAGGAAAAGACTATAAAACATAAATGCATATATATCACCTCTAACTCCCTCCAAATGACGTGTTTATTGTCCTGGCTCACTTGTCTTCAACCCTCAACATAGAGAGGCACTTTGCTTCTACCAAGGAGCCCACAATAGTTGACAAACTCTTTAGTAATCGACATTTCTACTTCATTAAATTCAATGAAGCTCTTTTTCCCTTCCCTATTTGAGGCAATTTTCATCACACTATCCCTCTTTTGCATCTAGATTTATCAAGACTGACATCAATCTGATAAGGAGGCCCAATGATATCCTCACGCTTAGGAGCCTCACTTTCGATTTTGTTGTGCTCCTCTTCAAATTCCATCTATAAAATCAAAATTACACATGTAAAAAATTCAGATCACATATGAAAAAGTCAAATCACTTACAAAAAGTTAGATCACATATGAAAAAGATAGATCACATCTTAAAAAGTTTGATAACATATGAAAAAAAAATAGGCATGTTATATACTGCAAATAACCTATGAAATATAATATTAGAATACCTTAAAATAATATCACTTATGTATGATCTTAAGATGTATAATCATCAGTGATAGATTCAACATATACACTTGGTAAGCCAAAAAATAATGGACCATAGTCATCATCTTGTCCTAGAACTCTTATTCATCCATAGGATCTGAAATGAATTGTGTTTCCCCATGAAGAATGAAAATCCAATTTTCTTTTGTAGGATCGTCAATGTAGAATAACTACTTTTCCAGTGATGCCATGATGAATGGTTCATCCTTCTCTGATGTCCAATCAAAATTCACTATTTTGAAACTGAGTTCATTGACTAAAATGCCTTTGTTGTTATCAATCCATTTACTCCTAAATAATGGAACTCTAAACTTTGTGTAGTCCCACATGTATTCAATGACACTGTTATAATACATATTTCCTTCATGTGGACTCTTATCCTTGACATTAGAAAAATACAATGAGGATGCTTGAAGGGTGACATCACTATTTTAGACAATACTCTTAGCATCTTGACCTTTTGTGTAGTATGAGAATCCATTTATGTCAAGCCCTTCATAATATAACACATGTCTTTAGCTTACACGTGAGTCATTTAATAATTTCTATAACATTATTTTCTTTTGGAGATAATTAATTGAATATTTTCTCTTCAAACCACCTAATAAATGTCTGATTATGCTCTCTAGAAAGACACATTGAACTGGCTCGGGGATATTCTATCTTGAGCTCGTTTGTGTGTTTGGTGATATAAATACCCACATTGTCAATGTTGTGAAAAACATACAAGTGTGCTTGTTCGTACTGCTCATGACTGATATATATCTGTCATTCTCCCAAAGTACCTTTGTTGGAATAAATATCAAGATTCATGGTATTAGAAACACTTTTGTCGAAACTCAAAAATTCATAGAAAAAGTTCATAATCTCCCTAGAAACATATCACTTAATGATAATCCCTTTGGGCTGAAAATGGTTCCAAACATCACCTTTAAAAATATTCATGTACCGCTCAAAAGGATACATCCAATGCAACATTGTCTACTTTCAAGTTGTTACTACCATTCATACAAGGAAAATATAACCTATCTCTAGGTTTTTTTTATGTTCCTCTACAAATATTACAAACTCATAGAGACCATTAATAAATTATGAGGTGCACCTATTTGGATTATACATCCATGATCGATCGATTCTATGATCATATGGGATACAAATAGCTCATCAGGTGTTATCTAAGAAGACAATTTTAGAAAACAAATATGTTTGAATTGAGCCCTGATTCAACAATTAGCATTCACATTGATGAATGTGTACCACCTATTCCATTCTTGAGCACTTCACTTGACTAGTAAGTGTATAACTCGTGTTTGATTTTAATAAATTTTGGTAGTATTTCCCCGCAGTTTTCCAAGTACTATGACATAGATGGAAAAATACCCACCTACATATGTACCTAGAGAACAAAAGAGGAAATATTGTCAAAATTTATTGAAATATAACTTGCATTATAGAATTACATCCTAACTGAGATGAAGTGCTCCTGAACAACCCCAAATTGGGGACTATCCAAGGTTTACTCCTAACGAGTAAATGTTGGACGAGTTTCTAGGCCAAAAACATTGTTTTAATTGAGCCCTAATCATCTATTAGCATTCACGTTGATGAATGTGTACCATCTATATCATTATTGAGCACTTCTTGTCACTAGTAAGTGTATAATGCTTGTTCATTTTCAATAAATTTGGGCGACATCTCCTTGTAGTTCTCCAAGTACACTGACATAGATGGGCAAATACCCACCTACATTGTACCCATAGAACAAGATGGGAAATGTTGTCAAAATTTATTGAAATCGAACATGAATTATACACTTGGATCCTATGTGAGATGAAGTGCTCAAGAACAATCTCAAATCAGGGACTATACAAGGTTACTCATATTGAGTAAATCTTAGACGAGTATCTAAGACAATGTTTTGGTTTCGAATTTAGGGTTTACAATCTAGGGTTTATAGATTAGAGTTTATATCTTAGTTCTTACATATTAGGGCTTATAAATCATTGGTTTACATATTAGAATTCACAAATTATGTTTTATACATTAGGGTTTATAAATTATCCAAACATAATATTCAAAAAAACCAAATAATCAAAATTCAAAATTCACATCAGTCCAAGAACACCTTGATTATTTCTTAGGGCATACATACCATTCAAGCAATGAATATGGATCCAAAAACATAATTTTATTAAAAAACCATGCAACATAATAATTTTATACAATCATTAAATTTATGCATTGACATAGTTATTATAAACATAATAAAGGATTTCTTGTCAAATAATTCAAGAAATTGGGAAGTTGAATTAGAATAAGGAAAGCACATCAATCAATAGGGAATAATGAATATGAATCCAATAAAATAAAAAAATGCTTAAAATGGTAAAATGAATCACTAAAATTGTAGGCAATGGAAGGGACACATACCTTAGAAAATGGTATCATTCACGAAAAAAGAAGACAAGGGAGAAGGACAAGGCATGTAGCCAATATACCACACACTGGTGAGGAGTCAGTATCGACGTTATCATGGATTTGGAGCAGAAAAGGGTGGCCAGTAGAGGAGAAGGGTAGAGCACAAAACTGGCGGAGGAGAACATGGCAATAGTGCAGGAGAAGGTATGTGGCAGCCACAAAGCAACACTGTCTAGAGGAGGAGGAATAGTAGCTGCATCGACGTTGGCGACATCGATAAAATGGAGGAGGAGTAGCGGCGGCGGTGGTAGAATGGAGGATAAGTAACAACAAATCTCTAAAGTAGTAGTGGTAGCAGAGAAACTCAAGTAAGGGAAGAAGGGAAAGGGTGTCACATGGGGTTTAAGTAAGTCGTACTTCGTCTGTTATTGTCAAAAACTGATGATGTAAACCTATATCATCGGTTAATTTGACAAAACTAAAAATATGCCTTGTGTCTACGCCAACCTACAACATCAGTCAACTAAGTCAAAATCGGTGGCTAATGATGCATCTCCACGACATGTACATCATTGGTTTTGGTCATGAAAATTGACGAGACAATCCAATTTTTGGGGAAAAGATTTCCGTGAGATGTTTGGCGTGTACCCCTTTCATGTTAATTTTTCTATGAAAAACTGATGAGATAGAGAAATGACAAATATAAGGAGACATTTGGCATGTACTCCTTTATCTCGTATGTTGTTTTATGAGAAACCGACAAAGTAGGGTTTTTGGAGGTAAATGAAATGACTCCCAAAAATGTGCATGGAATTTTATTTTTTTTGTCGATCTATCATGTTGGTTTTTTGTTAAACAACCAATGTGATAAATAAAGATCAACCCGTGTTTTATCATTTAGACAACCATGATGGTTTTATTTAAGGAATAAATGAGATATGTTATGGAGTAGGTTTCTCTTACAAAAACTAGTGATGTAGGTTGTTTTTGTAGTAGTGATGTCCTCACGCAACAACCGTCAAACCATAAGAACTGTCTTTTCATATTCCCTAGGCTTAGGAAAACCTAGACCATCCACTCCTATATAAAGAGGGGGTGACTAAGGCTCTCAAGACTGTGAGAATTCTCTTCTCATAGTTGTTGTAATGTATGAGAGATCCTGGGTAGTCTTACCTAAGAAACATAGAGACAACAAGGGGAAAGGCAGATGATTGAAGCACATTATAAATGAAAAGACAACTCCTTCTCATTGGATCTAAAAGTGCGATGTAGAATTCTCGATGGTTCCTGTGGACTACGTAGAGGGGTGGAAATCATTGTTTCCATTCTAGGAGGATGCCACCAACCGCCATCCACTGGTGTTGCATAAGGAGTATGTTGTTGACTACTTTCAATGTGCTACTTTTAACTAGAGCACACCATCATGCAAGTATAGTTGCTGGACTTGCTCCACGACAAGGTACATTTTATATCCTCTTTCTAGACACATCGTTGTTGATGCAATCTGCTAGTTAGGGAATACATATATAATTTTTTTGTTTCTTCTTCATAATCTATCTTGATATTTCCCAAAAGAGGTGTCGTCCACAAATGGAAAACTTAAATGAAAATTGTGAATGAATTCTGAGAATTGATTTCGGTAGCCTTGCGGTATTGAGAGTGGATCCCTTCCATTGAGGCACACGGATTACAATTATGAGTGGCTAGTTGGGCTTAGATCCCTCATAACCCCCTAGAATTAAGTTGTCTCCCATCATTGATGCAAAGATGAGGGTTTCATGAGGAAAGAAAGAGGGATCACACCGTTCAATATTTTATTTAGGAGACAAAATGGCAAGAAATTGATTGTTAGGTGTACACTAAGTCTTTGTTGGTTGAGCTGTGTTGACTTCTCATCTTGTAGACAAAGTCAAGATTTCCATCAGTGGGTGGATTTATGCATATCAACAACAGTTGGACTCTTCATTTTCTTTGGTGCAAAACCCTCAACCATAGATGAATGTCAGACGATCATCCATGGTCATACATAGTCTTCATCAGTTTGCAACTTCATCGACCTACAACTTATCTAGTTGATGAATATGTTGGTAAGGTATACCCATAGAGCTAATCATGTGATGTTTAACATGGCATACACATATAAAGGATTTAATTAACACACATACAAGAAAGCTTCCAATTCATTGTGTTTCACTCAGATATAAGATAATGAGGAAACACTATGAATCTCTAGAGAATAATATTATTTAATGATGTATGTATTCGAGTTACTACCCTTGTGGATGCGATCATACAAATGTTAAGAGTACATATAGATATTCGCATTATGTCCCTTATAAATTGTTATCGTGCAAGGTTGATAGACAACAATAACATATGTGATTAGAGTGTGAGTTGGTTTATGACTAAATCTCATTAGTCATAATATGGAAATATTAAACCAAGTACACATATACATGTTAGGGAACAGTGTATCAGACAGACCTACCTTGAGATTGTGACACATGGAAACCATTATATGGTAAGTCACAATCATATCTCATAGTGAAGGTGATGATTGTGATTCTTAGACCTAAAATCACTACACTCATCACATGTCATTGGGTATGCTTTGACATCAAGAAACACAAGACTCAAATACGGGTTGTTATATGGTGATGATTGAGTGACTTTGACACATGGGGATAGGATGTGAGTGATAGGTATGGGATTTGTCCCTCCCACTAGAGTATGATACCCTGGCCACTTGATATGTAAGACTGAGAAACACATGCGCGCCACATGTGAATCAATATATGATATTGAGGTCACATTATCTCAGATAGTCTGCTCTTAGTTCAAGAAACATGGATTGAATATTGACATGATGACGAATCCATGCCTTGAGTTCATTCTAGATATCAGAGATAAAGGAATTATACAATCGTTACAACACCTTACACAGATTGTAGGTTGAAGTTGTTCTCCAACTTTCCATTCACTTGGGTAGCAGTAATGTGCGACTAGGCACCACTCCTTGCTTGTGAGTCATCAACTAGTTATGGACATTTACTGCCAACTTGACATGGTATCTATAGGGTCACACATATAGGAACTCATCTAGAAGAGGATTTTATCTCGAATGATGATTGGATTGATTACTAAAGTGTTTAGGTATTCAATTCACACAACAAATAGACTGATTGTTTGACTGGTCTTCCAAATGACCATCTCACTGCATGAGACAGCCAGCCAGACGGGCATCTCAAGTGTTGAGACAGACGTTTGGGTTGTCAGGGTGATCATAGTTCAAATTGGTTTAGTTCTGCCCTTGAATCGACCGTTTCAATGTGATTGAACTGACCGGCTCATCTCAACTCACTAGACGGGCATCTGGGTGAGCAACCCAGGCTTCTTTCCTGGGTGAGACAGATCAATTAGGCCAAATGAATATTCTAGATGTTTCCTGAATAGTTTCAATTATACAAACCTGAAGTGCAAGTAAATTAATATGTGATATTAATTATAATAAAAAAAATTCCAAATTTGTGTACGATTGGGAATCTGCCAAATGGACATTTGGTAGTGTGAGACGATTATTTTGTACACCAAATGACCATATGAGTGTGCCAAACTACCGTTTGGCGTCTCTTTGGTTGTGAAAATTGAAGATCTTCTGGTCCCTTCCACATCCGCACAATCCCGTACAGATTGGGGGGCTTCCCAGAGCACAACTACAACACAAACAATTGAAAATTAGTTCCTATGACAACTGTTGTCCTCTCTGGTTGTGATAATTGAGAAAACCCAACAAAGTCCCACCCAGCAGGAAGAGATAGCCAACGGGAGAGAACAACTGAGAAGTTTTCATTGCAAATGAGTAGGTTGGTGACTAGTACACCAACGAGAGGGACTACTCCTTCTTGTCTATTCTTGGTGAATGACATGAGTTCTAGTTGGTCCATGTGGACTACTCTGGAGGCATGAGTCCTTTGGCTGATATTTGGATAGAAAAGTCAACCTACAATCTGTGGTGAGACCAATGAAGTCGCTACAGAGGTTGCGTAGATAGCTGTTCATGGTAAAACTAGGAGGTGCACAACCACCATCCAAGAGCAACTAGTCAACAATTGCAAAAAAGCGAGTTTTGTTGTTGCACTTGCTCCAAAACTAGGTATAACTCGCTAAAACCATCCTTCCAATTTCATAGTAGTTGATGCAATCTTGTTGTTATGGCAATACAAATAGATAAAATTTGTGTTTCTACTGCTATAGTTTGTGCTCGTATTTCCCAACAGTGGTATCAGAGCCATATCAATATACTATATTTTAGGATATCAGTATCATCAGTTTTTAGTTTTATCATTTATTTATTGCATACGATGCCAATATTTAAACTCTCTCTTATGTGTATCCGATCAAAGGCCACATAATCTGAAACTATATATATATATATATATACGTGCGGGTAACAATAGTTCAATACCTATCTCATGCACCTATGCTTGTTCTTTGCACGACTTCTATCTTCAATATCTCCGCTCCCCTTCCTCTCCAAGGCTGCCAAACTGCCATCTTTTGTACTGCATATTGCTTGCGGTTGACAATCTTTCTCACATTACATATTTACCATCGTGTACACATATTTACCATCGTGTACAACCTTTTCTCATTTCCGCCCCACGGCTCGGCTATTCTCAACCCCACACACACGATTCCCTAGTTTTTATGGAGAAATAGGGTGCCACCGCTCGAGATCTTTGTGACAAAGTCTAGATTGTTCTTCTGTTCTCTTGTAACCAACAACGTTGTCCAAAAAGCAACCTCCTACCCTTCCCTATCCTTCCAGCCCTCACAACTCCTCTGGAGATGACACACGCAATGCAACGCTGAAGGTTGCCATAAATACGGAGGGGTCCTGCGACATGAAAGGGAGGTTCTCTTCTAGTGTCCGCCACACCTGATCAAGATGTTGAGAAGTGTCACTGTCCCTCACTAAAATTGCTCACACCATCTCACTTGCCTGCATGCGAGTTTCGGGCTCTATCCTACGTTCCACAAAAAACAAATTTGAAGTCTCATGGTGGCTCTAGCGAGGGAAACCACTCCGGAAGCTCTAGTCACATACACAAATTATAATCTTCTACCACGTGACCTTCGATAGCCCCCTTTCTGCCCTCCTCCATTTCCCTACTACTCCTGCAATTAGAAGTGGAAAAGTATAGTAGGTTGGAGAGTTTGTAGTCCCCCTATTGTCCTTGTTCCACTTGGGTCAAGGGTTGATAACTATTTACGTTTCCTTCGGTTCAGCTACTAGACTTGGATCTCACTACCCTTATGATTGGTGTTTGGTCAAGGTTGTTAGCTTCTACCTTCTAGTCAAGGCTCTTATATTCTACCTTCTACTCAAGGTTCTCAACTCATCGTTTTATTTGATGATTGAGTAATTTGTACCGGTGGGGAAGGAAATAAAAGAAAAAGCTGATCCTCTTTATTATTTTATAGAGAAAATGTCTAAGATAGTCAAACAATCTTCATTATATTGTTTATCATCTGTTTGTGGAAATGTTTAATTGGCTTGTTCGGCCAAGAAGTTTTTATTTATATTCCTGAACAGACATGGATGGCAGTACTTTGTTTATATTGTCAATTACAATCTATTTGCTATAGGATGTTGACTGCTTTTACTTTAACCTGGATATTATAATCAGTTACACACCATCATCACTATCCACTCTAACTAAATTTGTAAGGGGGCACAACATGGCTCTCTTGCTTAATTATGTTACTTGCTTTATTTTCGAAGATACAAAATATTTTATGTAGTGTATACAGCGGAGTTGTAAAGATAATTGACATAATGTAACCTCAAAAGAAAAAATGTAATATGGAGAAAAAAATTGTAACAAAGTTAGACCTTTTATAATAAAAGAAGATAAACTGTAATATAACAAATAACAATGTTTCACTTAATAATGATATATTTTTCTTTTACTTCAATCTGTATATTATGATCAATCTCTCACCCCAACCACTATTCACTTTAAATAACATTGCAAAGGGGGCACAACACATCTTGCTTGCGTAGTTTGTGTTTCTTTATTTACAAAAGATACAAAATACTTTATGTAGCATGTATGTAGGAACATTCTGTTAAGAAAATTGACATAATGCAATGTCCAAAGAGAAAGTATAATATGAAGGGAAAAATTACCAAGTTAGACGCAACATGGTCCTGCTTGTTTACTTTTAGTTTTTTACTTTATTTAGGACGATACAAAAAAATGTACAATGTTTACGCAAGAATATTCTGTAAAGAGAATTGATATAATGTAATGTCTAAAAAAATTGTAATATAAAGGAGAAAGTTATAACTAAATTTGACATTTTGTAACAAAAGAAGATAAATTATAATGTGATAAATAAATGTGGTGCACTTGGTAAAGATGTGTTTTTCTCTTACTTCAATCTGAATATATTATGATCAATCACCCACCACAACCATCATCTGCCCTAACTAACTTTGTATCATGGCCTTGTTTGCTCAATTTTTATTTCTTATTTTATTTACAGAATACACAAAACATTTTGTGTAGTGTGTACGTAGGAATATTCCCTAAAGGGAATTGACAAAATGTATTATCCAAAAAATATAAAGGAGAAAAATGCAACCAAGTTATACATCCGGTAATGAAAAAGTTAGAATGTGACAAAAAGTTGCACTTAGTAATGATGTGTTATGCTCTTGCTTTAATATGTATATATATGATCAATTACCCATCACAACCACTATTCTCTTTAACTAACTTTGCAAAAGGGGTGCAATATGGGCCTATATGTTTGATTTTTTTCCTTTGTTTACAGAAGATACAAAATATTTTGTGTAGTGTGTGTGTAGGGACATTCTGTAAAGAGAATTGACATATTGTAATGAGCAAAGATAAGTAGTAATAAGAAGGAGAAATATATAACTAAGGTGAATATTTTTTAATACAAAAAGATAAACTATAAGCAACACAAGATCATTCTTGATAATAGTTTTCTCCATCCCATGAAAGATATTTTGTTCTCATTACAAAGTATTCCTTCTTATTACTATTTATTTTTGTGAATTACAACATATTAACTCACCTAACAAATCATTTTTGTATAAAGATCACATAAATATGGAATTTTCTCTCGGGTCAACTTGGACAATACTCAAAATTTGACAAATGTATTTAGTTTAGGACATATTATTCTATCATACCTTGAAACTTTTGGCTTATTCTTAATTTTAAGCCTCAATCTATAAACAATAATTGATGCGTCAATATGAAATATCTTTGTCAAAGCCGAATGCAAGAAAATGATGCCCTTTAGTGTCGTGTTACTAAAGAAATACAATAATCGATCTAATAAGAGAGAATCATTACAAGAATTATTTATTCTTAGTCACCGCCCCACCCACCACCGCATCCTCCTAGAAACGCAGTGGCAAATGTTGTGACAATTATAATTCAGTGTCATTGCTTTCCAGCTCTGAAAAATAAGTTGGTAATGTAATACTTACAACATATGCTGTTGTTACTTACAAAAGTTTTGATAATTACAAATAAATGCCACCACTTTTCAGCCAAATAAAAGATGAACAGACAACATAGTATTTACATCATTTTCCACCACTACTAAGCACGGGTAGTAAGATTTAGTTACCCGCGTGGGCAACAAGTTAATTCCCTATATATGTATATACATCTTATGAAACATCTTATGAGATAAGGATCAAGACCTATGAGATAGTTCTTGAATGTTTCATAATGGAAGTTGAATGTTTCATAATGGAAGTTTGAACAGATACAATAGCAAAATGATTGAAAGAGTTCAAAACTGAAGGATTCAATGAGGGAGAATCTAGATTTGTCTCTCACAAACCATATGTTCCAAGTCTTATGAAGAATGAAAATAGCATGATTAAGATTCCATAGGCTGGTACAACAATGGATCTATCATGAATGCTATGAGTGCACTTATCCCATATAATCTTGTATGTATTGGACATGACAAGATGATACTAAAATCCAATAAAGTTTATTGGAATGTCATTAAAGGTACCTTTAGTACTTCATAAGTAGCTAAGGATGAATTGCTAGTCAATGAGGATAACAATAAAGGAAGAGTTGGATGTAAAGGGTTACATTGATGCAAGCTTCCATAATGACAAATTATGATCATCATAAAATATGGTTGATTTTAAAAGGAGAAATGTTATTAGTTGGAAGGGTTCCAAACTAATAGCCATTAATTCTATTCTACATTAGAAGCTGAGTATACTTGTATTGTGAACACAGAGTGATACTATATGGAACTAAATGTTCATGTGATAAACTTATAGATGTTCCCACCATTGATGATTCAGTAGAAGTACTGTGACAATAGTGGAGCTTAGTGTTAGCCAAGGAATATCAAATACCATATTATGGTGATTTTATATCAGAGTGAAGAGAAAAAGAAACATGCAATATACTAACTAAATAACAAAGTGTTGCTAACCTGTTGGATCAGCATAGCGCAGCAGAAGCATGTTGGACATGTTTAGGTAGCTAAGGATGAGATCTGTTGGTGATAGGCTCTAAGTGCAAGTGAGAGTCTGTTGGTAAGGTATACCCATAGAGTAAATCATGTGATGATTGACATGGCATATAACATATAAATGATTTGATTTACACACATAAAGGCAAGCTTCCAATTCATTCTATTTCACTCAATTATGAGATGATGAGGAAACACTATGAATGTATAGAGAATAATATTATTCAGTGACACATGTATTCAAGTTACTACCCTTGTGGATGAGATCATACATATGTTAAGAGTACATATACATATTCTTCTTATGTCCCTGATTAGTTGTTATTGAGGAAGGTTGATAGACAACAATAACACATAAGATTAGAGAGTGAGTTGGTTGATGACTAAATCTCATTAGTCATGATATGGCAATATCAAACCCAGCACACAGATACATGTTAGGGAATAGTATATTAGACAGACCCACATTGAGAGTGACATTTGAAAACCATTATATGGTAGGTCACAGTCATCTCCCATAGTGAAGGTGGTTATTGTGATTCTTAGACCTAAAATCACTGCACTCATTGTATGCCATTAGGTATGCTTTGATAGCATCAAACACAGTCCTAAAACATGGGTTGTTATAAAGGTGATGATTGGGTGACTTTGACATAGGGGGATAGACTATGGGTGATAGATATGGGATTTGTCCCTCCTACTGGAGTATGATATCCTGGCCACTTGATAAGAGAGATTGAGAAACACATGTGCATGCACATGTGAACCAATATATGATATTGAGGTCACATTATCTGAGACAGTCTGATCTTGGTTCAAGAAACATGGATTGAATGTTGACAGGATGATTAGTCCATGCCTCCAGCTCATTCCGGATATCAGAGACAAAGGAATTATACAATCATTGCAACATCTTACACAGATTGTGGGTTGAAGTTGTTCTCCAACTTTCCATTCATTTGGGTAGCACTGATGTGTGACTAGACATTGCTCCTTGCTTGTGATGTCATAAGATAGTTACAGACATTCATTGCCAATGTGACATGGGACCTATAGGGTCGCACACATAGGAACTCATCTAGAAGAGGAGTTTATCTTGAATGATGATTGGATTGATTACTAAAGTGTTTAGGAATTCAATTTGCACAACAGATCGACTGATTGGCTGACTGGTCTGCCAAACGACCATCTCACTGAGTGAGATGGCTATTTGGGTAGCCAGATGGGCATCTCAAGTGTTGAGATGACTATTTGGGTTGTCAAGATGATCAAAGTTCAAATTAGCTTAAGTATACCCTTAAACCAACCATTTCAATGGGATTGAACCGATCGACTCATCTCGACTCACCATTTAGGCATCTGGGTGAGCGAGACATACATCTTTCTTGGGTTAGACGACTCAATTGGGTCGGACGAATATTTTGGAAGTTTTCTAAATAGTTTTGATTACACAAACTTGGAGTGCAAGTAAATTAATATGTGATATTAATTATAATCAACAATTTCCAAATTCGTGTATGATTAGGAAACTTCCAAACAACTGTTTGGTAGTGCGAGATGATCATTTCATGCACTACAGGACTGTTTGGGTGTGCCAAGTGACCATTTGGCATATTGCAGGTTGCGAAAATTTAAGATCTTATGGTCTCTTCCACTCATGCAAAATCTCGTACAGACTGGGTACTCGAACCATAACCTGACCTATAAATAGAGGGGTACTGGGGGGCTTTCCAGAGCACAATACAACACAAATAATTGAGAATCAGTTACTTTGAAAATTGTTGTCCTCTCTGGTTGTGGTAACTGAGAGAGTCCATGCAAGTCCTACCGGATAGGGATGGATAGCCAATGGGAGAGAACAACTGAGAAGAGAGTAGGTTGGTGACTAGTACACCAATGGGAGGGACAAATCCTTCCTACCCATTCTTGGTGAATGACAAGAGTTCTAGTTGATCCGTGTGGACTACTCTAGAGGCAGGAGTCCTTTGGCTACTTCTCAGAGAGAAAAGTCAACCTACAATCCATGGCAAGACCACCGGAGTCACTATTGAGGTTGCACAAACATTTGTTTGTGGTGAAGACTAGGAGCACAACCACCATCTAAGAGAAACTTGTCAACAGTTGCAAAGAAGTGAGTTTTGTCACTAGACTTTCTTCAGGACTAGGCATAACTCCCTAAAACCATCCTTCCTTTTTCATATTAGTTGATGCAATCTTGTTGTTATATGAATACATATAGATAATATTTTTGTTTTCACTATTATACTTTGTGCATGTATTTACCAACATAATATATGGGAGTTTAACCAAAACTATGTCACACACATACTTTGTTCGGTATACATATATACCACCAGTTTGGATACGGGGTGAAATCCTAATTGGTAAACACCATTCAGGTTTAGGTATAACAACAACCTCCATAGGATCACCTACCAACTAAGGAACAATCTAGGATAACTTGAAATAGTCAAGTTACAAACTGCTTAGGCTCTGATATCATTATGTAAAGAGTGGGACGCGATAGTGGGCCCACTCATTGGTACAAACATGAGAAATGAAATATTTAAGCAGCAGAAAACATAACTATTTGTGAAGTTACAAAATATTTCTATGTACATTACTTTCTCACCCTAAGGGTGGTACAAAAAATGTAAGGGTTACGTCCATATACACATAAGCCCATATGCAGAGGGAACCAAGGCTATCTTCAGATGTCCTTAAGTTCACCAATGAGTGAACGATCATCATGACTCCCTGCCCTATAAAACACCTAAACCTGGGTGGAGGGAACACCCAAAAAAATTGGAAACAAAAAGTATGTGTCAGCTAAAGTTGATTATGTACATATAATAATATTTTGAGAATTTAAATGGGTCAAAAGGGCAAAAGAGATGTTCCCTTAAAAAAAGAGGGTCATCAAAAGATATGTAAGTTCCAACAAGAGATATATGAAGAAAATGAATTCCAAAAGAATGACGCATATAAGTAAACAAACAACTGAGTTAACACATCTTGCCATTAACCATTCATAGTATCACAACAATCATAATCATTTGCATGTAGATATATATTGACTAAAGATAACTACAGTAGGACCAAGACACCAATGAGTCATTGTCATGTATATAACATTGGGTAGAAATAGCACACCCATAGGCAGAATTAGCATGCATCTGTATAAATAAGGGTAGAAGTAGCACACCCCAGGTAGAAATAGCATACCCTAATGGTTATGCATAAGCGTCTATGATAGTTAGCTAGTCATTTATCAAACATGCATAAATATAGTGGAAAGATAGTTTGCATTCATCATTCATATTTCCAAGTACAACAACCAAGCAGGTGGGGTCATAGACCCAAGGCAACAAAGTATTCATCAACCAAAGTGAAATCAGGTGATTCAATATCATGAAATAATAATTTGCAACATGGATGAATAAAATGGGGCAATATTCAAAGGATGCCTCATTGTAAGAAAATTTAAGTCAAATTATGCTCAAAATTAAATAGAGAGGAGTACATACCTTACATGTCCAAAAGTTAACTCTAATAAGACAGTTGGTCCACTAAGTCACCTCTTCCTCCTAGAAGTATATTATCTTGTCCGTCAAAATAAATCAAACATGTGTATTCATTCACAAATTGTCTATTTGTATCTTGCCCTAATGTTAATCACTTAATGTCATATTAGGGTTGTTAATCTCTTTAAATGAACATGTGATCCATTTGACATCCACTTTGTTTATTAGATCCCTCCTTAGGTATATAAGTCAAATCATGCCTAGGTATATTATATGTGTGATTAGGAGTATTCATTCTTCCAATTTAGGTCTTGTAATGTCATTTTCTCTCCTTTAACATCATATAGCTCAATTTGGATAACTAGGTAAAGGATACGTGTTGCATGGAATATTATTATATCATGATACCCTTATTAGAATAATCTAAGGTTCAATCCATATATGGGAAATATTGGGATGAATTACTGAATCAGTTAGCTTATTAATACTCATCTTTCACATGCAGTACACATTGAATTTAACTAATCTTTAGTATGAGAATAAATATTACTAATATAATTCCCCTGAATCAAAAGCACATGTTAAGTTAAATAGAGGTACAAATAGGAATACATATATACTAACATGTTGTACCAATGTGATGAATTACTTACAACCAACATAATAATCCATTACATATTAGATATTTTCATATTGTCATCTATTTGGTAAACACTATATTATTTTGGATTCGTGATATCAAGGTAATGAACAAAACCTATGTTACTAATCAACCAGGTTTTATTACCAGTTATGGTGGCAATCTTTCTCATTCATATTACTCAAGTTTTACTTATCATTTGTGATCTCATTTCCTTTTATCTAATTATAGATTTCATCTTAAACTAAAACTACATAAATAGATGACTTATCTATGGAACTAGTCAGAGCTACTAAACTGATGTGTTGGCTAGAAAGAATCTTTTTAAAACTGAAGCACAGGTCTACATTATTGGCTATGGAGTTTAGTAAGAGGTAAGAGGAGACACCAGGTCTGATCCCTATCCTAGGGATCCTCTATTTGGTTGGCTTTAGTTATGATCCTAGTCATGGATAGGTTTTGGGCCCTCTTAAGACTTTTTGGCATCCACTGGGTCTAGAAGCGGCCATTGTTGGGCACATGGTGGAAAATCAGGCGTAGGAGAGGCCGACATTGGTGGTGGTTCATGTGCAGATATAGGGTAGGTGTGAGCATTGATTGAGTAGGTGGGACTGTGATTTGTAGGTAGAGAATATCTGAAATGGCTGAGGGATGTGAGTTTATGGTGTTGGTGCTGGGGCCATGTTTGGTGATGCTTGCAGTATGTGTGGAAGCAAGACTAATGGAGTTGTAGGTCAAAATCATGGATATGGTAGAGGATGGCGGAGTTGTAGAATAGTTTGTTGGTGAGTGTTGACAAGGATGGAGGAAAATGATGGGGCGATCTAGGGTGACATTGATGGTTGGAGGTATGGAAATAGATTCATATGTCTCCCTTCTAGAAGTTGATGAGAAATGAAGATCCAACAAACTTGGTTGCAATGGTGATGATTGGAGTTCTTCCTACATGTGGAACCGTGGGGAGTCCTCCTATGGCATTGAAGGTGAGACAACTGTATGGTCATATCGGGAACTGGGTACTCGATGGGTTCCCTAAGATGTAGCCATCGTGGTTAAGCTATCCACATGCTTGCATTGGTTGCTGATGATTGGAGCAGGAGGGGAAACAGGGCAACGATGCCTTGTTGCATGATAGAAGAGAGAGGGTAGTGGTGGTTTGGTTTTTGGGCTAGGAAGTTGATAGGAGGAGGAGACATTGCCTGGTGATCGTAGCCTTCGTCTGAATGGCACTTCGCCCTGTTGGGCGCAAGGGAAAGAGAAGAAGGTAGGGTGTCATGGAGAAGGAAGATGCCACTTCTACCTCTTCATGAGGCATTGTGGTTAGGGTTATCAGGAGAGGGGATGATGGGTGGAGGGAAATAGGATAGGCGGCCAGAGAGGGAGAGGAAGTAACGACAATAGAGAGGGTAATAGAAACTACTAGTCACGAGATCAATGATGTCAATAATTGTGGATGAAAGGGCTAAGAACGTGGAGGGTAAGCACACGTTAGACCTAGATGATTAACAGTGACTTAGGGTAGTAAATGTAATGAGCTGATTAATGTAATTTAAACATTTGGTTTTTACTGGTTTTCTCTATAAAATTAATTAAATGAGTAAAAGCCACCCAAAGGACATGAAGTTAACTAGGTAGACTAATTAGGATGTGAGGAATCCAAATTTAGTCTAAATTTTATCATTTAAGATCATTGGGTGAACTATCTTATTACTAGTAAGTAATGTATTCTTTTATGGCATTAAATCTACTTAATTAACCAAATGCAACATCTTACTACAAATTAATTTGATGTCTTCCATATTTGAATCCTAGGTCTATTCAGGAGTCTCGAGTTATAGGGAAACCTATTATTCAATGCTTTTTTACATCAAATCCTATTATTTAATGTATTATGATTGTTTTATATTTGAACTCTACATTGGAGGTGTGTGTGAATCATGTTACTATTTTCCTATCATTTTCTTGATATATGTTAAATCAAGGGTGGTAGGGACCTACATCACCCAAACTAAAAAGGATCATAAAAAGGTATAATTAAAGTCAATGCCCAGGATTGAGTATGTTACAATATAGATGTGTCATTGGTTCTTGGGAGCAAATCTCTTTCCAGTTGATAAGAGAAATATTTCTATCAGTCTTTGAGTGTAGTAGTTTCATTGGTAGATGTGCATGAGAGGATTTTAATGGCGGCGAATTCAAAGTTTCCATCAGAAGGTGTCATTGGTTGAAGAGCCAGGACTCTCATTGGTTGATGTGTGGGAGATTCCATCTTTGGTCAATTGATGGAAAGGCAAGGAATTGAGAACTAAGGGAAGGATTCAATGAGTTCCATCTCTAGGTGGGTGATGAGAGCCAATGGAAGTTAAAACTGAATGAGCCACTCTAGGGGAGCTATAGAGATTTGGACTTCTCATGACTCTAATAGAGATATGTTGGTCATGAAATATAATGAACTAAAAACCTACAATGAGGCTATTGAGGGATCTAATTCTAGTAAATGGCTTGAGGCCATGAGTTCTGTGAAGAACTATATGTACGTCAAGAAGTATGGAAATTTGTTGGATGTATTGTAGGAGTAAAACCCGTTGGGTGAAAATGGGAAGAAGACTCATATGGATGGTAATTTACAAACCGATTAAATATGATTGGTTGCAAAAGGTTTCATAAAAGTTCTAGGTGTTGACTATGAAGAAAAGTTTCCACCAAATTCCATGGTTAAATCCACCAAGACAAGCTTTTGATTGAAGCATGTAATGACAATGAGATTTGGCAAATAAATGTTAAAACAACTTTCATTAATGAGAATATTTATATAGGATGTGTAAATTACACAACTTGAAGGTTTTATTGCTCCAAATGAAGCCAATAAAGTATGTAAGAAATAAAGGTAAATCTATATATTAAAGCAAACATACAGATGCTGAAATCTCTATTTTGATGATACAATCAATGATTTTGATTTTATCAAATATGAAAAATAATGAAATGTTACAAGAAGCTTCATAGGAGTATTATTATATTCCTCATTCAAAATTTGGATCACATATTATTTATGAGAAATGATATATTTGCTCTACAATCACTTAAGACTAGTTTCAACAATACCTTTACTATGAATGACTTGGGAAAAGTCTCCTATATTTTAGGAATCATGATTTATATGGATATATATAAAAGGATAATTGACTTAACACAAAGTAAATACATTGAAAAGGTGCTAAAAAGGTTCACCATGCTTTATTCTATGAGAGGTAGCTTACCTATGTCTCATGGAATAAGTCTCCATAAATCCCAATGTCCCAGTTCTGTACAAGAGATGGCACACATGATTAGATTTTGTTATGATATACAATCAGATCATCATGTGTGTAACGTTATATGCACATCTAGATTACTCATATACACTAAGAATGATGAGAACATACCATTTAAATCCTAATGAAGGTCATAAGATTTCACAAAGAATTTTGTAAAGTATTTGAGAAGAATAAAAGATCAATTCATGATACACTTAGGTGTAGTAGAGATAGTTGTAAAGGGTTATACTGATGGAGGCTTCAAAACCTAAACAAATGATTATCGACTGTAATCTTGATTTGTGTTTTTGCCTAATTTGTGGAGATGTAAGCTGGAAGAATTGTAAGCAGGAGAAAGTGGCCAATCTACAATGAAAGATTAGTATATTTCTACATTGAATGCATCAAAGGAAGAAGTATGGATCAATTTTAGTATTAAACTTGGGGAGGATCCAACCATTTAGGACATAGTATATCTTTCTTGTGAAAATAGTGGAGCCATTGCACATACTAAGGAACACAAATCCCATTAGCATTCTAAGCACATACTATGGTGATACCATCTCATATGGAATATTGTACAATGAGGAGATGTGATGATATGCATAGTACCAACAAAAAACATTGTTGCTAATCCCTTGATAAAAACACTTTCATAGAAGATGCATGATGGACATGTTAGATCACTTTAAATTTGATTCATGAGTGATTGACTCTAGTTCAAGTGGGATAGTGTTGGTCGTATAACTAGAAGCCATCATGTAATGATTGTAATATGGATACATTGTACATCATTAGAATTTTTATTAAAGACAATTCCACTTAGTATGTTTGACTGAATATTGAGATACTGAATAAATGGAATAACGTCCTAAGAATATTTTATCTTGATGTCATATGGCCTTAGATGGGGTTCTAAACATTATATCATATGTATACTTAATAATATTTGTTCTTTTTATATCCTTGGTTAATTATTATTATGGATATTATAAGAAAATATTAAACCATAGGACTAGTGTGTGTGTTGGATCATGACTATGTCTCTTTAGTCATTACATTGGATATCAATTCTGGTACATGGGTACTTGTTAGAGAATAAGGTGTATTGGAGAGACTGACATTGAGAATGACACATGTAAGTCATGTTTTGTCAGTCACGTCCATATCTAAGTGTGATAGTTGTGATTGTGATCCTTAGACCTGAAGTCATGATGACGATGACATGTCATTTATTGTACTTCAATACTACTAACATAAATGTAAACAAGCGTTTACATATAGGTAGTAATAGGGTGCACTAAGATACTTATGGATTATTCTTTGTGATTTAGAAGGAATTTTTCCCTCTAGAGAAGTGATGTACTAGCCACTCGATAAGTGAGACTATGAAATTCATGGACATTCTCATGGGAGTCAATATGTAATATTGAGCTCACACTCAATAATATGCTCTGGTTCAGGAAACATCAATTGAATAATAAGAGGATAATAACTCCATGACTTAGTTTAAATATGGACATCTGTGGCAAAGGGATTATATAGTTAGATAACATTGGTTACTTTACAAGTAATTTTTTTCAACTTATAACTATTACAATCTTTGACCAGGATATTTTGAACATCAATGTCAACTTAATTAGGGATGCACATAGTCACACACATAAGAATGAATAAACTAAAGTTTGCAATCAAACACATGGCTAGAATGGTTCAACATTATTTATATACTAATTTCCTATCTAATTGTTTGAATGTGAAAGCTAGTCAATTTACTAAATAGTTTAGATCAATGGATTAGTTGATTGTCATATAATTGAGTGATCACTAACTAGGGAAATTTGATAGTCAATCAATTGGATAACCCAGTTTGACAACTAGATATAGCACATGTACAACATGGAATATGTGTCCATTTCGATTTGGAACTGAGTTGGTCAGTTGATATTGGATAAACACCAGAGAACCAATCAACTTGGCAAGCCAACTGATCATTAGGGTGACCTAACCAGATCCAAATAGTTGATTGACTGGTTAAGGAAACGAGCAACTACTAAGCTTGAAAATATTCTGAGTTTGATTCTATTTCGAGTTGTGACTCGGAACAACATTTATTTTTTTGACAAATCCAAGAACGTGACTCTCATATATATAGGGGTGGATGTTCATTGGGCTAAATAACTCTTGGAAAACACATTTTATGACAAGTTATCTAAGATTTATTCCACTTAGAGAGATAAAAACTAACCCCAAGGACAACAAATGGAAATAGGAGGAGAAGGAGAGCGAGCCATGGTTGCATGTTCATGACTCCAAGTTCACTTCCTCTTTCTGGTCATGGTGACGCTTCAAGATTTCTTGCATCCAAGTTAATGACATAAAGACTGAGGCCATTGGGGGAGGTTTGATAACAAACAATTTTTCCAAGGATAAGACAAGATGTTGCTACAATGACAAGGCATCAACAACGACAACCACTTCTTCTAGATCTTGAAGTGAAATCATATACCTACATAAGACATGTCTAGTTTGTTGGACAATTATTACACCAAATTATATTCAATCTACCTTATATTTCTTTAATATACCAACATTTTATGTCTACGACATGTCTATTATCTAAGCCTTTTATTGAAAAGTGTTTCTGTTGTGCTCCCTTTCCGTAAAATCCTATACATGATGGACTTAGTGCTGGGACACTCTATTGGATGGCCTTTATTCCTGTATTTTTAATTTTCTTTTTCATATTTTTTAATGTTTGTGTTTCTTAGTTGTGAAACATAAAATATTGTAATTTCTTCTTAAACTACATGTTTAGGACCTAAAATGATTAGATAACACGCCCAAACATATTCTGTTTGCTTTTGATCAAATCAATGCATATGGATGAGAATATTGTCACATATACTTTCAACACTTATACAAAATCAAAAAAGTTCTTATTCTTCACTTGGTGTTTACAATATTTTTAGATAAATTAAACATATAATTTACAAATTATGATACACGAAATAAAATTACATCACATGGACACTTCACCATTATGACTTTTTATTCCCTACAGTAAAGGATCTGGACTAGTCAGGGACAATGAGTGACTAACTCTACACTCAAACGCTTCAACAACCTTCAACAACATGATTCCCTAATATTTGTAATCCTCATAATTAGCACATTCACTTAAAATATTACCTAGTAGAGAGTGATCTAGTGGTTCAAGAAATGAAAATTCACCAACTAACGATGATACTCTATATATGGTTAGTTACTAAAAACAAGAAGTACTATGGAACCAATGTAAATAGGAAAGATTGTTAATTATACAACTTTCTATAACTCAAAAGAAAAATTGCAACTAGATGAACTCATAGATCTTACTTCTTGATATGTTATTCCTTTGATTAATACTATTGACCTACATGAAGTGTACTCTAATATGTATGAGTATCATCATAAGATACAACACTACAATACAATACTTAGTGTTCATTTGGGATTGTAGGTCTGTGAAATGAGCTCCCCTATCATCTAAGGGAATCATGACATCTTTTATTGACAACTATATCAGCTAAACAAACAAAATTTTCTCCTCCATTACACAAGAGTCGAGGTTTGACTTGAAATTCCTACATCAGTGGTCCACAAATAATAAATCGTTGAGTAGTTATTAAACTAAGAACCACTGGAATATTCAGTTATTGTTGGGTACCAATAGGTATTAGCTCTCTTGT
This sequence comes from Alisma plantago-aquatica, assembly GCA_963693085.1. Lineage (NCBI taxonomy): Eukaryota > Viridiplantae > Streptophyta > Magnoliopsida > Alismatales > Alismataceae > Alisma > Alisma plantago-aquatica. The sequence goes on along the minus strand of OY856412.1, from coordinate 1,410,221,994 downwards.
CTATGTCACATACTCCTAATTATTATCAATAGGTTTACCTCACTGGGCTTAACCCTATGTATCCCACCAAAACAATCTATGGACCTCTTCTAGACTCTTATAGTGAGTAGATTGTTTCCACCATTGCAACTAAAAATTTTGCATGGATTCTATAATGTTATGGACATCTAATATCTAGTTGATTCACTAATTCATTTTACAAAGATCTAACAAGTTTCAAAACTTAAAAAATATTATGTAATTCATTCATTATTCTTTTGGTACCATGCACTTGGTGTACTACAAAAAATAATGTCATATATTCTTTACACTAATATTCCTTGAATACCTCTAAAACACTACAAGCACATATACTATAACCCAACCATTTAGGTGTCATATTTGTTCTTACTAAAACTAGATGGATTAATCAAACCTCTGAGTATGAAGAGACTCGACATGTTTTAAATCAAATTTATATCCATGAATAAACAAGTGTCTTCATCATTTTAAAAAGAAATTATGTTAATAACCAAAATTAAAACAAATATGGGTAACCAATGATAGGGGAAACTTATTTTACCAAATTTATCATCTCCTCAAATTTCATACTTGGGCCAAATACATATGAATTTGGACCATATTCATTTATTGTGTGCCACATTTGCCTCTTTAATCAGCCCATCTAGACCTAGAAAAAACTCCACATGGGTTTTTAAAGTTCAACATGGATCAAAAGTGAATCTAGAGGATTCAAGAAAAACCTAGATTAGGTTTAGGCCCAACATGATTACTAAAGCTAGGTTTGAAACGTAGCATTCATTTGATTTGATAATGACCTAACAAAAACAAATCTATGCAAACTCAAACCTATAAGTCAAAGACCAACACCAAAATGGCCAAAATCATTGGATATTGACCAGACTCAAGGTCACTCATGCACAACTCAAATTTAAGATTCTCATGCTATATATTTAAGTATTTATTAGCCATTTAAATTCTATATACATAAGGAAAATCCACAACACGACTTTGCAAGAAACACATTCAAGACTTAAAATGCATGCCATATGTTATATGCTTTCTTTACTCATACTACGTATTACATTTTATTTATCTCACGTTAAATGTGTATTCAAGCATACCTTAAAACATATGGTTCATATATATCTTGTATAAACAATATGACACTTAGGAAATTCATGTAGCAAAGCCATGATGGTTTGTCTTTCACATCACATGCATCATGGATAATTACCTAGAGAGAGGGTTTCAAATTACCTAGTGCATTAATATCATCTTACACATACTTAGGTTTAACCATTATCACTTCACATAATCATCATACTAGGGTTTCATATAATCAAAAAAGGAAAGGTATTAGACTAAGCACAATGACTAATATGGAGTTTTAGTTTAAACTAGTTTTGAGTAACTAAATGGAGAGATAAAAATAGTGACTAATGATGGAAGCTCCCACTTTTTTTAGAACCTCTTTGAATATTGTTTAAGAAGTATGATGATCAATGTAAGGACTTCCCTCATATTAACCACACATGTGAGGCAAAGTTGAAGTATAATATTGATAGGTCAAGCATACACTAAAAATGAAAGTCAACTTGTAACATCCCAGGATTTGAGGCCTTGGATAACATGATCTTAAAAGGAATGATTGGACTACCCATATCACCAAGGTGCACCTCCTTTTCTGGGAGCCCATCTCTAAAGAACTCCATAGTTAAGCGTGCTCAGCTTGGAGTAGTACTAGGATGGGTGACCAGTCGGGAAGTTGACCCCGACTTGCACGTGCATGAGGACAAAGCACGCAGTTAAGGCTAGTGGTGGTCTGTGGGGCCAGTCATCATTCCTGAAACTCTACTAGAGCCTTGGGCAGTGGGCCCGGGCATTACAAATGGTATCAGAGCCAATTCCCCTCCAGTAGGTGGGGCCCACATGGGCATGGCATGCCAGTCTTGAGCCGTGCGGTCCAGGCAAGTTGGAAAGGGCTATCCGTAGAGACGAGATGGAGCCGCCCTTGCGCTGGTAGCCATGGACGGGAGCTGGGTGTCCATGGGCCATTGTGGGTCTGCACTGAAATGGGGAAGAGATTATGAGGCCTTATAGTTGAGCCTTGACAAGGACGTCAAGAGTCTAAGTGGGGGAGATTGTAACATCCCAGGATTTGAGGCCTTGGATAACATGATCTTAAAAGGAATGATTGGACTACCCATATCACCAAGGTGCACCTCCTTTTCCGGGAGCCCATCTCTAAAGAACTCCATAGTTAAGCGTGCTCAGCTTGGAGTAGTACTAGGATGGGTGACCAGTCGGGAAGTTGACCCCAGCTTGCACGTGCATGAGGACAAAGCACGCAGTTAAGGCTAGTGGTGGTCTGTGGGGCCAGTCATCATTCCTGAAACTCTACTAGAGCCTTGGGCAGTGGGCCCGGGCATTACACAACTGTACATGTGAATATTGACCACTTAAGTTGAACCACGTGGCATAGGCTCACAATATTGCTTTCAAGACCCTGATTGTAACTACTTTTGATCAACTCATCTATAGAAAGTCATGTTACCTACTTGTTGATCTTGTATAAAAAGCATAGTGGTTCATTAAGGCCCTCAACCTCGACACCAAGTTTGCAGGTTAGAAACATCTTTTCCAGTTGTAAGAGCTCAAGGTGTTGCACCTACATTCATACAACAATGCTCAAATTTGCAAAAAGAAGAGTAAGTTGTGACACAATGCCCACATGTAGTAAAAATATGGAAAGGAGGGAGACCTAGTTCTACTCTTCAACTCATTGATTCAACTTTTACCATCGAAGCTACGCTCATGGTGATCCAGATCATTTATCAAAATAAGTCTACCCACATGGAGTTTGAATGTGTGAGGCAAAAGAACAAGTACATTTGAAGTCCAAATTGGGTGTGAAGTGGTGACATGACTAAATAGTTTATGTGAAATGCAAGTGTTTGTGTTGAATTAGTAACATATTGTGAATTTTGAGTGTCAAACTCTTGGAATTCGGGGCAAGAAACTACTACTAACTAAGATCTTATAAGGTAGACCTATAAAAGAAGGTTGAGTTTGTTTATTGAAGATTAAAATAAATTAAAATTAAAAAAGTGATTAAATGAGGTGGTTGTGAAATTCGAGAGATGGATTGTCTAGGATATTGAGGTTTGCCACAGTGCAATTTATAACTAATGGAAATTATATAAAAAACAATCATTGCCTAAAAGGAATTAGGAATATATAAAGTATGTTACCCACTTTTGTAGTGTAACACATTATTTGATCTAGTCAAAAATTAATTTTTACGATGAAGAAGTAAGAGATTCAAAGATGATTGATCTTTCTATGGATACTTAAAACTCATAATTGTTCTCCCTCATTCTCAATGTGTAATTAATTATGGAATTGATAATTACTCTAATGCTAAAACCCACATTATAGCGAAGAAACATCTAAAGCATGAAGAAATAAGAGATTCAAAGATGATTGTTCTTTCTATGGATATTTAAACCTCATAATTGTTCTTCCTCATTCTCAATGTGTAATTAATTATGGAATTGATAATTACTCTAATGCTAAAACCCACATTATAGTGAAGAAACATCTAAAGCATGAATAAGGAATCAATCATGAACATGGAACAACGACACCTATTATCATTAAAATTCTCATAAGCAATGATTTTTATTTTGGATAAGCATTCTATAGAAGAAGGGATCAGACCCACATATTATAGTAGTATTTTTGAAACAAAGAATAAATAAAAATAATTTCACACACACATAAATACACACACACACACACACACACACACACACACATATATATATATATATATATATATATATATATATATATATATATATATATATATATAAATATTAGCGATTAATTCATCCCATCACCCGGGTTTGAACTCTTGACCTCTCGATCATAGAAAGAAACTATTACTACTTGGATGCCACTTCATTGGAAAAAAAATTCATATAACCAAAGAACATATATATTGAAGATCCCCTATGAAGATGGACACAAATAGACTGGTTATAGCCATAAAAAGCTCCTCAATGACACAATTATGATCATTTCTCCACATTTGTAACTTTTACTCTCTCCTCCTATGGGTCTAGTGTTGGATATCCACCACCCCCTGATGTATTGGTGACAGTCGACATGAAGGGAAATATGGCGTCAGAGATGGAAGCAGAAACATTTTTTTCCTTGCAATATTCCCCATAGCCAGCATATTATGTCGATAACTACAAATGAGAAGGATGGTGCAAGGTATATACCTGGCCCCGGAGCAAGTCAAATGACAACCCTTGTAGAGGTGTTGTTACTTTGCAAGAAGCACACAGACGATAGTTGATGGCATCCTCTTGATGTGACAACTACCAATGGTGATTGACAACATCCTCTAAATGTGGTAGCCAAAACTTCCACACTTTTACATAGTCCACGCAGACCACCAGGTGAAAAACACTAGAGGGGGGGTGAATAGAGTTTTTAAATATTTTAGCAATTATTTAACTCAAACAACAACAAATGAAGAATGGAAGAAGGAGACAAGTGTTTAGAGTGGTTCCAACTTTAGCAAATACTAAAGTTGTCAGTCCACTACCCGGTTGCTTACCCAATCGGGATTTTGAAAGTATTAATTTTATTACCTTCACAAGGATTTACACAAAATACAATACTTTCTTTACACCCCTTGAATAGCCTTCACTTGAAGTAGATGCACCAACTTGAGGTAGCCTTCTTGAAGTAACTCCAAGCTCCCCCTTGAAGTAGCCTTCCTCTCTAGAAGTAACCTCCCATTGCACCAGCCTTCTTGAAGTAGCTCAAGGTCCCCTTCTTCACCAAGAAGATCTTCAACCTCTCCAATCCGCAGCCTCCAACCTAGGAGTAGCAAGGGGAGTACAAACAACAATAGAGAACAAGAAAGAAAATAGAAATTACAACTTATCCTTTTGTAGTACAAGGCTTGATTTGCCTAGATCAAGCGTCTAGATCTCCTAACCAAAGTGTATGGAAATGTAATTGCAGTGGATAGGAGATACTAGCCTATAGGACACGAATTTTGAGCTAAGAGAAGAAGTAGCCAATTGTCACTATGCTCAAATTGCTCACAAACAGGTTGCTCAAAGTATGCTCAAAGATTTCTCAAGTGTAACAAGTGAGTTTAGGTGTCCTAAGGCATGTCCTATTTATAGGAATGTCCTACAAGTGCTTAAGGACGTTCTAGACACCTTCTAGGGGTTTCTAAGTGCTTAACTAGCCGTTAGGTACAAGTTTGTTGCTTTAGCAACGGCTAATTAATTAATTCTGCAGTTGCTGTCAGAGTCCATCTCGGTCGAGAAATGGTTGACCAAGACACCTACTCGGTCTAACTTTTTTCGACCGACAGGCTCTCTGAATCAAGTGTTTTGCAACGTTTATCTCCAACTGCCAACTACCTTGTCAGATGTGTCTAACGGCTACTTGGGTCTTTCTCGGTCGAGAAGATTGTCGACCGAAAGTGTCTCGGTCGAGGAGTTAGTCGACCGAGATTGATCCTGTTTCAATTTTTCAATTAAAGCACTAAGTGTGTGTATGAGTGTGCATATGTGACACTTATTTGAAGGAGATGACCTATCTAAATGTGATGTTTAGCTAGAGAGAATCTAACGCTTGATTTACATGAAATCTAAGTACTTGTACATTATATATTTGTACAAGTTTTTACAAAGCGATTACATTTCATGAAAATATAAATATGTAAGCATATGGATTTCCCTAATTGCTTTGTCATCCACCTTATTCCTGCAACACTCAAGTAGCACGTTAGATTAACAAGAATGAAATGTTTGTCATCATCGAAACAAAGGGATTTATCATAATGTCAATTTAGCCAACAATCTCCCCCTTTTTGAAGATGACAAACATTTCCTAAATATGAAATAAGGAAATATAAAGCATGTGAGTTTCATACCTGAGGATTACCTTTTGTTATGAAACTCATTGACTCATTTATATTTTTGATTTTATATTCTTTCTCCCCCTTTGTCATTTCAAAAAGATATCCAAGTTGAATATTTTATATTTCTTCTCCCCCTTAATTTTATACTATGCTCCCCCTTAGATAGATATTCTATTAGGAACATGGATTTAATATCATTTTTTGTCTAATTTAGCCACAATTTGTTTCTCAATCATTTGCAAAGGATGTTAAGCCTTGAAATGATATGAGATCCTGTTAGGTTCATGGCATATGTATTGATTTCTCACCCATTTTACAAGGGATGTTAAAACCTGAAAATGAAATGAGAATCCTTTAATCTTTCAGTACAAAAAGATGTCTCTAACCAAATGCACGGGATGTTAAGCCCTGATTTGTTTAGAGAATACCTTTAAGAACAGGATATATCATTTTTATGAAATTTTTAGATTTCTTCATAACCAAGAGTCAAAATACTAAGGTCATAACTAGCTTCAAATGACGTTTACAATGTTTTTGTAAGCTTCTTAATCAAATAATCAAATTTGTTTTATGAGCTCCCCCTTAATCTTACAATTAAAGCAATTTAAAGCTTCTAAGGTCACATAGGATTTTAAATTTTGATTTTGACTTTTATCAAAAGTATACTAAGATTAAGTACAATAAAATGATGTTCAAATAAGCATTTTGTCAAAGCTTATTTTAGGTCGACCTTGACTTCGACCATAGCGCCCCTTGGTCAAATTTCATTTCAACCAAGAGGCAATTTTGCAGATTTCCAAATTTGAACACTCATATATGAAGTATAATATCTGCATGTAATTTGATTAGATATCAATTTGAAGCATTTTGAATGATACTCAATATGAAAACATTTGTCCTTGATTTTCCTAGAATATTTATATAAACTTTGCTGTAGGTACATGAATATCAAATTCCATTTCTTCTTGTACCCTCATAAGATTCTTAAAAATGAAAACACGATTAATATCTCAAGTCTTTAAAGATACCAATTGAGAATTTTTTTTATCTTATGTGTTGCAAGCATTAAAACAACATATCACCAACAAATCATTTTGCTTGCCTATGTATCATCAAGGATCCATGCATACAATTATCATTATCTATTCATGCTAACACAACATCATCATGATGAAAATGATAATTCCATGATTGTAATCACATGATTTCTATATGGGTAGACTAGAAAATACTTTAGGAAAAATCATGTTAATAATGATAAAACAGAAATTTCCTTTTTATTAAGCTAAGCATAATTTCAGTTTTAACTTAAATCATTTAGAGAATATACCAAAATTTATCTCATATACGTTCTCAAAGATAATTTCCAGAATGTATACTTTGTTTTGCATGTACGAACAGTTATTAATAGCAATTTGACCAATCGAAAATAGAAGATTTATTTTAGACTAAAAATCAGTAACTTGCTCGGTCGACTATTTCTCGACCGAATGTTCTCTCGGTCGACAGTTTCTCGACCGACAAGATTTCTGAAATGTTTTCTGAACTGTTAATTGCTTCCAAGTAAAACACAATTATGCAAGTTAGATGTTTAGATACTTGAATTAATTTGATATCCCATTATGTTGAGTTGAGATAGACATAGAAATATACAACTTAGGTCCTTGGTCATATCTCAACTTAATTCCGTTCATTTAATTTGGAGGCTTTGGAACCCAAACTAACTCAACATCCTTTTTCTTATAAGGACATGAAAAAGAATAATGACCAAGACGCAAACAATAATGACAACATATAGAATTAACCTCATATCTCTTTCTATGATTTTGGTTTAGGTTGTTCTTGGGTATATTTGTATTTGTGCCTTTAGGTACATACATAGATTGATGTGCTTGTGTCTTTTTCCAACTAGGTTTATGATAAGATTTTCCTTTAGGCTTGTAACCTAGTCCTCTCCTTCCAACTTGATGGTATGGATCATTTAAGATTTGATCAAGAATCCCATTATTATTTAGACTACTAACTTTTTGTTGTAACTTAGCAATCTCATCCATTCTCTTCTTGATATCTAGATTTGCTTGATCTAGATTAGATGATAATGAATTTCTTTCTTTTACGATAGTATCATAATCTAGATGTGAGCACAAAACAGGTTGTCTTTGAAGATCATTCACTTGAGTCTGCAAATTAATCTTTTACAGAGAAAGGAGATTACAATTTGCTTCTACAGATTTTAGCTTAATATCATGATCTTCAATAACCATTTTGAGATCTCCATTTTCAGATGTAAGAGCAAGAAGCTTAGCATGTAACTCATCATTTGCTTTATTAGATTTCTTTAATTTATTCTTGCACTCAATATATTTATTGTGTGTCTCTTCAAGAGAAGCAACTAGCTCTTCTTTAGATAAATAAAAAAGGCTTACCTCTTCTTCTTCTTCTTCACTTATTGTAGCAATAAGACATTCTTTATGTGTATCTTCCTTCTTTGACATCCACTGGCAACCAAGTGTTGCATGGCTTGTTCCTAAGCACCAACTGCAACTTGTTGAAGGTTGCCCCATACTTTTCCTTTGTTTGCGGTTGTAGACACCACCACCCTTCATACTTCAAGACTCGATTAGATCTCCTTGAAGCCTGCTCTGATACCAATTGAAAAACACTAGAGGGGGGGGGGTGAATAGAGTTTTTAAATATTTTAGCAATTATTTAACTCAAACAACCACAAATGAAGAATGGAAGAAGGAGACATGTGTTTAGAGTGGTTCCAACTTTAGCAAATACTAAAGTTGTCAGTCCACTACCCGATTGCTTACCCAACCGGGATTTTGAAAGTATTAATTTTATTACCTTCACAAGGATTTACACAAAATACAATACTTTCTTTACACCCCTTGAACAACCTTCACTTGAAGTAGATGCACCAACTTGAGGTAGCCTTCTTGAAGTAACTCCAAGCTCCTCCTTGAAGTAGCCTTCCTCTCTAGAAGTAACCTCCCGTTGCACCAGCCTTCTTGAAGTAGCTCAAGGTCCCCTTCTTCACCAAGAAGATCTTCAACCTCTCCAATCCGCAGCCTCCAACCTAGGAGTAGCAAGGAGAGTACAAACAACAATAGAGAACAAGAAAGAAAATACAAATTACAACTTATCCTTTTGTAGCACAAGGCTTGATTTGCCTAGATCAAGCGTGTAGATCTCCTAACCAAAGTGTATGGAAATGTAATTGCAGTAGATAGGAGATGCTAGCCTATAGGACACGAATTTTGAGCTAAGAGAAGAAGTAGCCAATTGTCACTATGCTCAAATTGCTCACAAACAGGTTGCTCAAAGTATGCTCAAAGATTTCTCAAGTGTAACAAGTGAGTTTAGGTGTCATAAGGCATGTCCTATTTATAGGAATGTCCTACAAGTGCTTAAGGACGTTCTAGACACCTTCTAGGGGTTTCTAAGTGCTTAACTAGCCGTTAGGTACAAGTTTGTTGCTTTAGCAACGGCTAATTAATTAATTCTGCAGTTGCTGTCAGAGTCCATCTCGGTCGAGAAATGGTCGACCGAGACACCTACTCGGTCGAACTTTTGTCGACCGACAGGCTCTCTGAATCAAGTGTTTTGCAACGTTTATCTCCAACTGCCAACTACCTTGTCAGATGTGTCTAACGGCTACTTGGGTCTTTCTTGGTTGAGAAGATTGTCGACCGAAAGTGTCTCGGTTGAGGAGTTAGTCGACTGAGATTGACCCTGTTTCAATTTTTCAATTAAAGCACTAAGTGTGTGTATGAGTGTGCATATATGACACTTATTTGAAGGAGATGACCTATCTAAATGTGATGTTTAGCTAGGGAGAATCGAACGCTTTATTTACATGAAATCTAAGTACTTGTACATTATATATTTGTACAAGTTTTTACAAAGCGATTACATTTCATGAAAATATAAATATGTAAGCATATGGATTTCCCTAATTGCTTTGTCATCCACCTTATTCCTGCAACACTCAAGTAGCACGTTAGATTAACAAGAATGAAATGTTTGTCATCATCGAAACAAAGGGATTTATCATAATGTCAATTTAGCCAACACCAGGAACTCCACGCTGCACTCTCCAAGCTGACGGGAAGGATCTTCCCTTCCATCGCCAATGTGCTAGCATCAACTTCCTTTCCCCTTGCTATCTCTCCCTTCCTTGGGTAAAACTACTTAGACTCTCACGTTACCACAATGCTGAGAAAAGGGTGTCTAGAGCATTGGACACCCCCTCCTTTTATATGAGTGGATGGGCTAGGATTTCTATAACCCAGGGGATACAAAATGATTGATCTCATAGTTTGAATGTTGCTTCACACTACCAGTTGGTTGAATGGATTATTAAGATGGTGGCCAGTAGCATAATAGCATTATCTTTTAAGATGATGATCAATGCACATTGTTACACATGTCAATGATTGCTTGACTAGTAAAATTGGTTGTTTCACATCCATTTGGTCAATTCTAACACTCCAATCAATCAGCTAAATATATTGACAATCCACTAGGGATAAGTCTAGTTAGTAGGTCGGACACTGCAACTAGTCGATTGACTAGTTCCATCAGCCAGTGTTCAAAGGTGCTTAGTTGGTTGACTGGACACTCTAGTAGATTAAGTGGCACACTAGTCGGTCAACTGGACATCCCAGTCAGTCAACTCACAACTAGTATTTCTTATGTTGATTTCCTAAACACTTTTAGTAACCAAGCTAGATGTTATCTGTGAGTAAACTCCTATTCCAAGTGCATCCTATGTGTGTGACCCTATAGGTCCCATTATTACGTCGGAAATGAATGTCCATAAATAGATTATGACATTACAAGCAATGAGTGGTATCAAGCACCACTTCATTGCTACCCAAGTAATTGAAACGTTGGAGAATAATTTCAACATACAATCTATGGTCAGTGTTACTGTGATCATATAATTCCTTTCTCTCTGATATCCAGGTTGAATACGAGGCACAAAAATTTCACTGTAACGACTTGCACTTTTGAGTGTCCAAAAGACCTTAAAGTCGCATATCATTACTCATAAATTTTATGATCAAATTCAAGAAATAATACATATTAGTAAACAATCTCCCTTAATGAACAAATATTTACATGTTTGCATAAAACACCCCTCTAAGGAGTTACATAAATTTTAGAAAGAATTAACTTGTACATGTGTGAAGATATACCATTATGACTAAACCTTCAAGAATAACTTTAATGTCTTCAACATCTTTATCCTGTAACCCCATGTCCACAAATCAAGTATACCTGATACCTAAAATGCCGACATGTAAATATGTAATCAGTATATTTCTATACTGGTACATGGGTTCAAACAATAATCACAAGTACACATATAAGCAAACATCTTTATCTTTCATATAAGAACATAAACTTGTTTTCATATTCTAACCCATACTTGGTCTACTACCTCAAGTGTAATCACTATCCCTCCGGGGCTCGTGTGCATTACCCTTATGATCAGTCTAACCTAGGGTTCAAAATATTGTTATTTACTTTACATGATACTCATAGAAACTTTATAATTTGCATGAAGTAAATAAGCAAGCAACAAGTTTATATTTCGGTCAATCTCATCAAGAATCCTCAACAAACTCAGAATTTGATACATGTGTTCATAAGTGTAAACACGTATGTTATGTCATTGTAGAAACCATGTAGAATATATCATGTACTTCAAGAGTGCATCCAAACAACCAAGCCACAAACTATTCAATATGAAATATACATACTATATATGTGTCACCATGCATTCACATTACACTAATCATTTTTAGATGTGATCCTAAACTAGGGTTTAGGGTTATATCGTGTTTGGACTAGGGATCAGTGTCACACACCCTGATGCCATCATGTCATGATCTCTAAGATTACAAAACCTAGTTATGCATATTAGACTATCCGGGGTACCTAGATCATATTACTAGCATTTCGATCATAGCAAGATACTGACATTAGTTTTAACACCCTAAATATACATGTTTATTATTATTACTCTAGAATCATCAATGATTCATTAAGGGTTCCTCATTATATGACAAGATCATGTATTATCTAAACCTAAATGGATTCACTTTGGTAAGTATTATATTCATCAAATCTAGGGTTAATATGTAATAACACATCAGATTCATGTAACTCATATACTTTTAGAATAGGAAGCATATTTAGACCATGAAAGTATTTTATTCTTATTCTACTCATTTTTCTGAGAAAAATTTGTATATAACATGTCTGATCTAGTCTAACAATATTTAGTTTTGATTTTTGCAAAAGTTGTATAAATGGACTAATCAGTGATTGCCACGTCATCAACTTACCTATTTTCTTGTTACCAATGTTGTCAGATTTAAAATGGGTCAAATGATCCTTCTTCCCTACGCGCTGCGTATGTGTGCTAAAGGGCAGACCTATCTTTGACCTCTTTCCTGCGTCTTCCTTGCAGGATCCCACTTCGATGCCCCGAGCGGCGTGTGGCTGGGATCATCTATGACCCGTAGCTCCCGAGCGGCCGAGGTGTGTTGGTACCACTTCGCTGGGCTCCCTCAGACATGGACTGAGCTTCTTCTCCTCACAACGACTGATGATCGCACATCGCCAGCTCCACTAAGACATCGACTCACAGCCTTGTTGCCACCATTGTCGGCCACCTAGGTCGTCTTCAATGCCTCATTTGGATTCCAACCCCTGGCACATCTGGTTGTTAGCCGCCTATATCGCCTAAGACAACAGCTCTAGTCATTGAGTTTCCTGGTGAAGCCAGCCCCTGGACCACCTCTTCACTACCCTTCCACATCCATCCAACTATAGGCAGTGGCTGGAGACAACAACCCTGACATGATTTTACCATGCGTAGAACGCAAGTGCACGTGTGAGAGTAATACAGACCATTGTGAGGCCCGATTCGAACTCAGGGAAACATAATTATTGATAGACTACTACTAACTACTTGCAATCAGCTAGACCGATTAAATTGATTTGAGAGTTGATTGAAAGAGAAAAGAAAAATGAAAGAAAATAGAGCAATCGATTAAATGTTTGGTTTAATCAATTCAAATGGGAATCTTTAGGATTACGATTTCACCACAAGTTCTTGTTGTATTAATTTCTACATAGTTAACCTAATCCGTCTCTCATTCTGGGTAGTGGCCTGTATTCAGAATTGCTCACTTTCGTGATACAATTCACTACCTAAATCTAGGTCAGTTCCACGGTAGTAGTAACATATACCCTAAACTAGGTGCATGAAGACCATACTATGGGTTTCCACCATTAACCGTACATCGCCTTGTTCAAAGGATTTATTAGTTAATGTGAATTGCGTCTCTTTTCAACCACTAATTCTTCTTTCAAAGTAATTAAAGGCATTAGATTATCATTAGGGTGATCAATCATAATTATATAATGGAGAAAATGAAATTATACCACGGATTTAAGAGATAAATTATGAAATACTATGGTAAAAATGTCATACAACAATCACCCGGGCTACTCCCGGTCCTAAAGATAAAGGGGATTAGCCCCGCATGTTCATCTCAATGAAAGACACGATAAGAGAAAGGGAAAACATGGAGAAAACGTGAATGAAATTGATGTAAACCCATGAACGGAGGAGATCTGGGCGTTCCTTGACGTAGAATGCGCGATCTACAGCCTTCTAGCGGTGGAAAACATCCTCTACGGCTCTCGGAATGATCAATGCATGGTATTGGGCTCCGTTCTTCTCTCCTCCTCTCGTTGAGACTTGCACAATGACTAATGACGTGATACCCTGCTTAGGGCCTCCAAAATTAAATATATGCACCACTTTAGATTGTCAAAATATCACCACCGTCCGATTAGAACCGATCTGAAACAAAACATGATCTGACGGCGTGGATACCATCAACGCGGGTCGATGGTATCAACCAGTGAGAATATCGAAAAGTGTTCTTTTTCTGACGTTCCACCTGATGCAGATTCGATACCATCGACTGTAGTGTCGATGGTATCGACACATTTAGGCGTCACTTTTGTCACCAATCCGACACTAAAGCTGGACAAGGTCGATAGTATCGACTTTGTGTCGATAGTATCGACCAGTTGACTGCTGGCTTGCTGTAGGTATCTGATCGGCCTAAATCGCGTGTCCAAAAGTGGAGGCGGATTTGAGGTAGTCAAGCTTTTACATTTATAAACCCAAATCCTTCTAGGCCCCCGCAACTTTGTTTACGGGGTCGAAGTAGATATACGGGGTCGAACACAGGGACAAGGGGGGTAGTGTTGAGAACCCAGAATCGACACGCTACACTCCGATAGGTATAACGAGATGATAAATTCCCCAGAAGGGAAGCAATAAGGTGTCACGAACAAAACAAGAAAACTATCTCCAAGTGGAGTTACTAGAAACATTTAAGGTTTTAGCCATTTAGCAGTTTTTAGAGGTTTTCTTGCAACAGAAACAGAAGGATAGAACTATGGCTAGAGCAAGGTACGAAGGATAAGACTACATCATAACAAGTGGCACCGGTAACATCCTGCACCCCTCCTCTCAGAGCGGATACCTCTAACCAAGCCTCGACACCCCTCTCGAGGTTGCTGGGCTCAAAGTTAGAGTGGAATGTTACTGAAATGACTCCGTTCCAGGCACTCTCGTACTCCAGAATCGGGCCAAACACTAGAGCCACAACACAAATCTCGAAGTTGTTGCGACGGGAAAACACGATTTGGTAGCTAAGCGAAACGCGATCCAAACATGCAAGCTAGGGTTCAGATATCAAACATAGCAGTCATCCAACATATTGTACCAAGCACAGAGCAGCAAGTAATTAAGCTCTTCTATTTCCATACACAAATTAAAGGGTCTTAATTACAATGCATAAGTAAAGAATTAAATGATAGAAAATAAAGATAGGTGTCTCCTTCATGATGTAGAAGGACGACATACTACTACGGCTCTCCAGCCCGATATCGGTCAGGGGTCTAGCCCCATACAGCCGTGTCGGGCGGCACACCCTCTCGAGCGGCACTGCTGACGGGCAACTGTATCGCTCAAGGATCCTGGCTGATACGCTCACGTCGGGCGATGGACCCTCTCGGGAGGCACATATGATGGGCGAAGCGTATCAGGTTTGATATCATGTCGGGCGCGGAGCTATGCGTTCTACTGTCGGGCATGGGTGTCGGGCACTCATGTCGCATATCTACATCGGCCGATATCGGCCCTCGGTGTCGCCCAGTACAGTCCTAGGTGAACCAGTCCCCTCCCTCTCGGGATGAGGAAGAGCTCACCTAGTGTCGCCCGGTACGAGCACTGGGGCACGATACGTCTGCTCTCGCGATTCTCCTTGAAGATAGCTCAAGTTCCCTACTGTCCGCCCCGTCTTTTCGGCTTCCTGTAGCTCTTATTTATAGTCGGCGAGTGGGGGAACTTATGGTGCTCGAAGCGCCACATGTCCTCCTTAATTGCGGGTCGGTGGACGGCTGATACTCGTATCGCTCGGCGTAGGGTTGTCGGCTATTGGTCACGTGACGGGCAACGACGCCTGTCGGTGGGTGGCTGTGTCGCCCGACATACTTGGGTTGTCATGGCGACTATGGCTCCCTGTCGGGTAAGAGGTGTGTCGTCCGTCAGTTCCTCCTTGTGCGACACCCCTTTGTCGCGCGTCGTGGTGTCGTTCTACCCTACCGGGCAGGGCGTGTATCGGGCGTCAGGAAGGCCGGTGCAGACTTGGACTTATTTAGTGGGCCGGGATGGCCTTATTGCACCAAAACGAGGAGAAACTCTGCAAAAGATGGAAATATAGGATTAAGAGCATTGCTTGGCCAATTATTGCGAAAGTGCATACAAAAAGAGAGGAAAATAGCTAAAAATGGCAGTTTTGATAACAGAAAAACAGTCTAAAATATCACAAAAATTGGTGTTATCAACTCCCCCAAACTTAGCGTTTTGATTGTCCTCAATCAATATTTAAACTTTATTTTGTGATGCTTCATCTTGTTTGGTACAACTTTCAGGCCAAGAGGTAAAGCAAGTATAGTAATGCCTTTAGAGATAATGATGTCTTATTATGAACAAAAGACCTTGCGTTTCCTGCCTTATTATTTCAGTAGACATTTTTTTCTTACAACTTCAGCGAGACTTTAGTGTATGATTCCGAAGTTAGCTTACACACCAAACAACTTTATTTTCGGGGCAGAAAGTTGTGTAAAGGGTAGGCTAAGGCTTTTTGGGTTTTTCATCTTTGTTTTCCATCAGTCCATCCAGGTAAGGGTCCGTTAGCGAGCAAGTGGTCCCTGCAGTCCAAGCCAGTTGGCTTTAGAGCAGTGATTTCACATCCTACGTACCACTGCCCCGGATCTACCATGTCTAAAGATGGGTACTTTTGGAAAACAAGCGGGTATAAATGTTTTTTTTTCTTTTCTTTTATTGGGCACAACTCTCATGTTTTTATTCACACTCATAAGGCTTCTCTCTCTTTTTGGGATTTTCATTGGGTAAAGGGGAAACAAAGAGATTTCTGCTGTTTGGGTAGCTTTTTCCTTCTCCATACTCGTCTCTTAGCTGTGTGTGAGATTATTATATTTTTCGATATTTTTTGCATGGAAAAACATAATCTTCTGTTCGTTTGAAGCAACATTATCAGAAAGATATAACAGAACTTGTATCTCATTAAGCACAAAGAAAACTAACTTTGCAAGCAGTTACATCAGGTTTTTACTAATATAGACTTTATACATATGCATGGGAAAAAAATAAGCAAAATTTTTCAAATTTGTTTTTTATATATGAGCAAGGGTACGAATACATGATATATAGGAGGAGAACAAAATGACACAAGTGAATTTTTATACCTCCTTCACTGGCACATGGGTACCCCCCCAAACTTACTCTGCACTCTGTCCCAGAGTAGCGAAGAAAATAGGGTGAGTTCATGTTAACTCAGTGAAGGTTAACTAGCGGGTTCGCCTGTGCCTTGGGGTTTTTACGTTTCTGCCCGACAGTTGTTGCTTCTGCTCGGCTGGAGGTTTTCCCTGTGTGACCCGTCCCTGTTATCAAGTCAAATGATCATCTAAATGTTAGGTCGGCAAAGACAGGAATCATGATAAGACTTATTTCAAAATCCAGGTATCGTCCATCAAAAGGAAGCTCAAGACGATACAGGGGTGGACGATACAAGGAGGGCTGTGCGGCACACCCATCGCCCAACACGGATGTATCGGGCGATAAGGTCGCCAAAGACCAAAAGCTCATCAGGACGTCACAAAATCGGGCGATAAGGCGTATCGGGAAAACACTATCGGGCGTTATTTTCGTGCTTAACTGCGTTGGGCGATACAAAATCGACTAGGCTCGTAAAACCCGATAAGTAGCGCAATATGAAAACTCATGTCGGACGATAAGCATGTCGGGCGATACCTTTTCTCATAGGAGCCATCGCCCGATACAAGAGTGAAGGTAGGCTGGCTGACACGCGAGAAAGGCTTGATCACTGCATGCATTACAAGTGGCTAAAAGAGAAGTGAGTCAGCCCGACATGCCGAGCCCACCTTGCTATATATAGAAAGCTCGGCTGGGGGTAAAACAGGCATTTCTGGGGTGGGCGTCGGCCGACGAGTCAGGCAATTCCCGAGACGATGGTCACGTCAGCTAAAATAGGGCATTTATTCCCATCCACGATACGATGGTTGCTCGGGAATACCATCTGCCACGGCCCTTGCAGTGCCCCAGAAGCTGCAGCCTAATACAAGTGTGACTACGCGCCAACTGAGCTGCTGCCCGACATGACTTAAAACAGGCGGCCGAAAACCAAAGCTAGGAGAAGGAAGAACATCATTGGTTTAGGGTTAAGTCCCCGATCTCAGAAAGTATGACAGCAGTGGCCCATAAAACAGAGGAGTTGGTGCGCTCGGCGCGTGCACCGGCTCGAGCCTTATTACAATTTATAAATTTTGTTTTTATAGGTAAAAAGAAAAAAAAGCATCCTACTCTATGAAAGAAAGAAAAACTCGGGCTGCCTCCCGAGGAGCGCTGAAGTTTGCGTCGCCAGCTCGAACGGTGTATGATCATCTTGTTCAGCTCTTGATTGTACCCATATCTTGCAGACTGATCTCTACTCTCCTGACAAATGCTTCATCTTCATAGAACCTTTTTACCCTGTGCCCATTTACTTGAAAGACCATGTTCATATTGTCTTTATCATAGAGCTCCATCATTCCTTATGGGTATATTTTAGATACTATGAATGGTCTAGACCACCTCGTTTGTAACTTCCCAGGGAAAAGACGAATAGAGGACTTGAATTACAAGACCTTATCCCCTTTGCTTACATCTTTTCTCCTGAGGTGGGCATCGTGCCACAATTGCGTCCTCTGTTTGTAGATTTTTGCATTTTCGTAGGCATTCATTCTCAGCTCTTCGAGCTCTTGAAGCTGCAAAAACCTTTTTTCTCCTGCTTTGTCGAGGTCCATATTTAGGAACTTGATTTCTCAAAGGGCCTTGTGTTCCAACTCCAAAGGCAGGTGGCAGGACTTTCCGTAGATGAGACGGTAGGGGGTGGTTCCAATGGGTGTTTTGTAAGCAGTACGGTAGGCCCAAAGTGCATCGTCAAGCTTTATGGACCAGTCTTTCCTCGTTCGGTTGACAGTTTTCTCCAAGATCTGCTTGATTTGCCTGTTGGAAACCTCTACCTTCCCTGACGTCTATGGGTGGTAGGGTGTAGCGATCTTGTGCCTCACTCTATACTTGCGCAGAAGTGCTTCAAACTGTCTTTCTCCAAAGTGCGACCCTCCGTCGCTTATCACAGTGCGCGATACACCGAAATGAGGGAAGATGGTCTTCTCGAAGAGCTTGATAACCGACTTGGCGTCGTAGGTTTGGGTGGCTACCGCTTCCACCCACTTCGATACATAATCTACTGCCACGAGTATGTATTGATACCCCCGAGATGGGGGAAACGGTCCCATGTAGTCGATCCCCCACACGTCAAATATTTCTACTTCGATCCAGCTTGCCATTGGCATTTCATTCATCCGCCCTATGTTTCCTGTAAACTAGCACTCCTTGCAAACCTTCACAAATTGTGTAGTGTCTTTAAACAAGGTAGGCCAGTAGAAACCTGACTGTAGCACTTTTGCAGTTGTTCTCTAGCTACCCAGGTGTCCACCATAGGGGGAGGCGTGGCATTCTTTCAGGATGTCTGCGGTTTCTTCCTCTGGCATGCACCACCTGTATAAGTTGTCAGCGCATCTTCTGAACAGGAGAGGATCATCCCAGTAGTAGTTTTTGACATCTGCAAATAGCTTCTTTTTCTGATTGTACGTGATGTCAGGAGGCAGTTCTCCGCAGGCAAGATAATTGCAGATGTCTGCAAACCAGGGTAAACTTTCTTCTTGAGCTTCAGCCAACATGAGAGCCTTATCAGCATAGTCGTCGTTGATTTGAGGCCCTCTCTCTCTCAGTCACGATCCTTGATAGGTTCACATTCTCTGTGCCCTTCTTGTTGATTATTTCATGGTCAAACTCTTGGAGCAACAAGGCCCACCTCAATAGTCTGGGCTTTGCGTCTTTCTTTTACATTAAGTATTTTATTGCCCCATGATCTGTGTATACCTTGACCTTTGATCCGACGAGATACAACCTAAATTTATCAAATGCGAAGACGATCGCGAGCATCTCCTTCTCAGTTGTTGTGTGGTTTACTTGAGCCTCGTCCAACGTGCGACTAACATAGCAAATCACATGGTGCTTTTTGTCTTTCTTTTGCCCAAGGACTGCTCCAACCGCGTAGTTGCTAGCGTCACACATCAGCTCAAAAGGTAAACCCCATTCTGGTGCTTGAAGGATAGGTGGTGATATCAAAGCGTTTTTAAGGGCCTGAAAAGCACTTAGATAATCGTTAGAGAAAACAAATTCAGCGTCTTTTACCAGAAGATTGGATAGTGGTTTGGAAATCTTTGAGAAGTCCTTGATGAATCTTCGGTAATATCTCGCATGCCCGAGGAAGCTTCGCACCCCCGTCACGGATCTCGGTGGAGGAATCTTGGATATTGCTTCAACCTTGCTTGCGTCCACCTCGATCCCACGCTTCGAGATCTTATGCCCGAGAACGATGCCCTCCCGCACCATGAAATGGCACTTCTCCCAGTTTAGAACTAGGTTGTTCTCCTCACACCTTTGAAGGACCAATGATAGATTCTTCAGACAGCTATCGAACTCCTTCCCATAGACGGAAAAGTCATCTATGTAAACTTCTACGATGTCTTCTAGAAAATCTGAGAACATCGATATCATGCATCGTTGAAAGGTGGCGGGGGCGTTGCAAAGTCCGAAGGGCATCCTTTGGAAGGCATAAGTGTCGTAAAGGAAGGTGAATGTTGTTTTCTCTTGATCATCAGGCAAGATGGGTACCTGGTAAAAACCTGAAAAGCCATCAAGAAAACAAAAGAAATCGTGATGCGCTAACCTTTCGAGAACTTGGTCAATAAAAGGTAGCGGAAAATGATCCTTCTTTGTAGCCTGATTTAGCTTTCGGTAATCTATGCACATCCTCCAGCCGGTGACGGTCCTTACCGCCACCTCGTCGCCCTTCTTACCCTTAACCACTATCATTCCTCCCTTTTTGGGCACTACGTTGATCGGACTTACCCAATTGCTATCGCTGATTGGGTAAATGATCCCCGCATCCCTAAGCTTTATTACCTCTTTCTTTACGACCTCCTTGAGCATCTGGTTCAGCTTCCTCTGGGGTTGAGCCAGAGGCTTGGAAGACTCATCCAAGTTGATGCGATGCATGCACAGGGCGGGGCTAAGGCCTTTGATATCATCTATTGAATATCCTATAGCCCTCCTTTGGAGCCTTAACTCCTCAAGGAGTCGGTCCAGCTGGTCACTTGAAAGATTGGCGTTTACGATGATGGGTTTTCTATGCTCTTCATCTAAGAACTCGTACTTCAGGCCTTCGGGAAACTCTTTTAACTCTGGCTTTGGTCTGGGTGCCTTCTCCTGAGGCTCCTCCTCGAGAGAGGCATACTTCGCAGACTCCACCACTGTATCCTCTTCTTGCAAATATTCGTCAGAAAGGTTGAAGAGGTTGAGGTGCTTCGTGACCTCAGGATCTTCGAGGTCGGGATCTTGACAGTTTATAGACCTCAAGAGGGGGTCCACTGTCCGGATATCTTCCTCTACTTCCTCGCAGAATTTATTGTAGCTATCTGCGAAACATGCTGATTTAGATAGGGACGGGCTCTTCATGATCTCCTTCAGCTTGAAGTCGATATGGTTTTTTTCGACCCTTAAGGTGATCATCCCCTCGGAAACATCAATCAGTGCTCTCCCTGTCGCCAAGAAGGGGTGACCAAAGATGATCGGGCAACGGGGGTCTTCAGCTGTGTCGATTATGACTATATCGCAAGGGATGAAGAAGTCGCAAACACTGATCGACACATCTTCGACAATGCCGACGGGTCTCTTAAAGTTGTGATCTGCCAGTTCAATCCGCATGTTGGTTTGAACCATGTCGGTCAAGCCCACCCTTTGCATGAAACTTAGGGGCATGAGGCTTATGCTTGCCTCCAAGTCTGCTAGACCTTTACGCTCGACGTTGTCTCCGATGGCGAACGGGATTGTGAAAGCTCCGGGATCCCTTCTCTTATTTAGCGTGTCGGGCTTCACGAAGGATGAGGAAGCGGACTCTAGGTGCACGGTCTGAATCCTTCCTCCTCCCCTTTTCTTCATTATAAGGTCCTTGAGGAACTTAGCGTAAATCGGCATCTCCTTCAAGGTGTCAAGGAGGGGGACTTCAAGATGCAGTTTCCTGATCGAGTCCATGAACCTTTTGTGATGCCTTTTCAGATTTGCCTTGATCAACTTATGCGGAAACGGCAGCCTTGGAGCATAAGGATTCCTCCCACCAGGTAGCTCATCAGAAGGATTCCGTGCAGGCTCTTGAGCTTCTGCTTGTCCACCTTCGCCCTCTGCTGGAATGATACTCTCCGACCTCGGTTCAGGTTCTGGTTCGACATCATCTGTGCGCTCCACCATCTTCCCAGACCTCAGTACCGCCATTCTGGCAGTTTCTGGATATGAGAGTGTCTTTCCCGCAGGGTTCTTTATCAGAGTTGCCATCTGGTCCAATCGTTGATCGACTTCCCATTCGCGCATCCACAGACTTGCCATCTGGTGTTGCATGGAATTCTGAGCTCCAAGGCTGGGAAGTGCACCCTACACCAACCGGTTGATGATAGAGTCTTGCCTTTTTATGAAAGCATGCAACTGGACAACCAGGCTGGGCTGGTGTGAAATCTCATCTCGGCCTTGACGTTCACCTTCAAACGGAGATTGCTCACAACGAGACATGGCATCAGATCTCGAAGGAATAGGTCACCGCTCTTTAGAGTTCCTGAGATGGCATGAGAAATCAAGTTTAGAAGATAGATTTATTAATTTCAAGCAAAGAATAACAGTAAGGAAAAAGAAAAAGAAAAAGAGTGTTGTCAAACTCATTGCTAAGCTTGAGGCACAAGAGTGTAGTTAGTGGATTCAAATTCGTCAACAGTGCCATTTTGCCTTGTCCCCGGCAACAGCGCCAAAAAGTTGACCGACCTAAATCGCGCGTCCAAAAGTGGAGGTGGATTTGAGGTAGTCGAGCTTTTACATTTATAAACCCGAATCCTTCTAGGCCCCTGCAACTTTGTTTACGGGGTCGAAGTAGATATACGGGGTCGAACACAGGGACAGGGGGGGTAGTGTTGAGAACCTAGAATCGACACGCTACACTCCGACATGTATAAAGAGATGATAAATTCCCCAGAAGGAAAGCAGTAAGGTGTCACGAACAAAACAAGAAAACTATCTCCAAGTGGAGTTACTAGAAACATTTAAGGTTTTAGCCATTTAGCCGTTTTTAGAGGTTTTCTTGCAGCAGAAACAGAAGGATAGAACTATGGCTAGAGCAAGGTACGAAGGATAAGACTACAACATAACAAGCGGCACCAGTAACATCCTGCACCCCTCCTCTCAGAGCGGATACCTCTAACCAAGCCTCGACACCCCTCTCGAGGTTGCTGGGCTCAAAGTTAGAGTGAAATGTTACTGAAACGACTCTGTTCCAGGCACTCTCATACTCCAGAATCGGACCAAACACTAGAGCCACAACACAACTCTCAAAGTTGTTGCGACGGGAAAACACGATTCGGTAGCTAAGAGAAACGCGATCCAAACATGCAAGCTAGGGTTCAGATATCAAACATAGCAGTCATCCAACATATTGTACAAACCACAGAGCAGCAAGTAATTAATCTCTTCTATTTCCATAGACAAATTAAAGGGTCTTAATTACAATGCATAAGTAATGAATTAAATGACAGAAAATAAAGATAGGTGTTGCCTTCTTGATGTAGAAGGACGACAGACTACTACGGCTCTCTAGCCCGATATCGGTCAGGGGCCTAGCCCAATACAACCGTTTCGGGCGGCACACCCTCTCGAGCGGCACTCCTGACGGGCAACTGTATCGCTCAAGGATCCTGGCCGATACGCTCACGTCGGGCGATGGACCCTCTCGGGCGATACGTATGACGGGCGAAGCGTATCGGGTTCGATATCGTGTCAGGCGTGGAGCTACGTGTTCTACTGTCGGGCATGGGTGTCGGGCACTCGTGTCGCGTATCTACATCGGTCGATATCGGCCCTTGGTGTCACCCGGTACAGTCCTAGGTGAACCAGTCCCCTCCCTCTCGGGATGAGGAAGAGCTCACCTAGTGTCGCCCGGTACGAGTACTGGGGCACGATACGTCTGCTCTCGTGATTCTCCTCGAAGATAGCTTAAGTTCTCTACCGTCTGCCCCGTCTTTTCGGCTTCCTGTAGCTCTTATTTATAGTCGGCGAGTGCGAGAACTTATGGTGCTCGAAGCGCCACGTGTCCTCCTTAATTGCAGGTCGGTGGAAGGCCGATACTCGTATCGCTTGGCACAGGGTTGTCAGCTGTTGGTCACGTGACGGACAACGGCGCCTGCCGGTGGGTGGCTGTGTCGCCCGGCATACTTGGGTTGTCATGGCGACTATGGCTCCCTGTCGGGTAAGAGGCGTGTTGGCCGTCAGTTCCTCCTTGCACGACACCCCTTTATCGCGCGTCGTGGTGTCGTTCTACCCTACCGGGCAGGGCGTGTATCGGGCGTCAGGAAGGCCGGTGCAGACTTGGACTTATTTAGTGGGCCGGGACGACCTTATTGCACCAAAAAGAGGAGAAACTCTGCAAAAGATGGAAATATAGGATTAAGAGCATTGCTTGGCCAATTATTGCGAAAGTGCATACAAAAAGAGAGGAAAATAGCTAAAAATGGCAGTTTTGATAACAGAAAAACATTCTAAAATATCACAAAAATTGGTGTATTCAGTATCTCGCTACCATCGACTTCAGTGTCGATGGTATCGACACATCTTGATTCCTTGCAGCTGTCTCACTGTGATCGAGTCGATACTATCGAAATCTATCGATGGTATCGACAACTGCATATATTTGTTTTTCCTAAATTTCAAGATAAATCCAAATCAGCCTTCTAAAACACATCAATATGATCATTTATAACCAAAAAGATGAAATACAGTAGATTTGATGCAAAAAGAGATTATATACTAAAATGAGTGAATCATGCGATATTAACCACAAATGTGACTAATAAACACATAAAACACTTGTAAAACCAGTCTATAAAAGCGACTCAAAATCCTCGCATCAAACTCCCCTAAGCTTAAACATTGCTCGTCCTCGAGCAACAAAACTATAGAACAAAATTGTGAGGGTCAACTAAAGAACATACTATCACAACAAACATTATTGTATGCTTCCCACCAGACATTCACATACCAACCCTCACTAACCACAGAATGGTAACTACCCTACAGGTGACGATGATCATCCATAATAGATATCCACTCCAAGATTGGTGAACACTATCAAATAAGGCAGTTAATATAATAAAATCTTCCAGTTCAGGCTTGGTGCATCTTGTGATCTCCTATCTACGTTGCTCATCACCTAACTACCATCTAAATGGAAGCAGATCTCCTGAAATACAAAAGTGAGAAGATAATCATTGGTGGCCTACCATTTTGAGCAACGGGTGGATGGAATACGTAATTTTTGTAAGAAAGAGTAGCACAATACAATTTGATATGCAATAGTGCAACAATGACGTACATGATGCTCATGCATATGAAAATGACCTAATGCTTACATTTTAGGTGGAATGATGCATGCATTACTATTCTACCCCCAATGAGAGACAGAATATCTATAAAACTACACATGTGCTTGTTCTTCTTATTATGCATGTGAACAAGTTCCTCCATCTTTCTGACATTCACTCACTTATTATTTTTTTTCTTTTTTTTTCTTTTCAGCCCTTATTTTGCTTAATGACTAAGATGAAATTTGCACATCTTCGTCTTGGGCTTATTCTCATAACTACTATTTTTTTTAGAAAGTACGAAACAAGTTCCTTATTATCAGAAGAAGCAAGGCACATCATGCACAAAATGATTAAGATCATGCAAAATGCAGCTAAAATGACATTGACACGCATTCTAAAATTTTTGCATGCATGACTATAATGCAACATTTTTTTTTCATAAATGCAACAGATGTAAAAACTAACTAAAATGCAATCCTATCTACATGATATGCAATCAAGAGATGACGAACTATAAAGTGATACTAATTCTTATGGTGGAGTGTAAATGAGATGAGGTGGATAGATCACAAGATTAATTGACAGAACCCTTAGAAGATATTATATGTCCCTCCTTACTGACATGTGAAAAATCAAGAGGGTTTTCTCTCTTATTTCAAATTAAAGTCCCATTACCATTTGGTCAGTTTAGGCTCAACATCCAATTCCGTCCACTTTTCTTGAATCATAGGCATGCACAGTTGTGGTCTTATGTTTTAAAGTTGACAAACCCAATTATTTTCATAAGTCAAATGCTCAAGTTCAAACAAATCAAGCTTGCAAGTTCATGAAAAAATTTCAAATTGACCCATGACTCCCATGTGATAAACAAAGAGATGACACGTTAAATTAGACATCCACAGATACACTAGATAGCATGTGGATCCTAAAAACTAAGAAAGTTGCTAGAATAAAATAAAAGACAATAAATGATAAAAACTAATAAAAATAAAAGATAGAAAAAGATAGAAATTGTTCCATCTCCCCCCTAAGCTTGAATCCGACTATGGCCTCATAGTAAAAAACAATCTTAGTAGGTGGAACTGTGATACCATTTATTGTTCAGGTGGTGGGTACTGTGAGGCGGTGGGATCCCATGATGGATATTGCCCCTAGAAGTTTGGATCATATGGGGGCATCGGTGGAGGTTGAGGATATCCCCCGAAGTAATTCTGGCTCCAGTAGTGATCATAGAATGGTTGTTGTTGCATCTCCATCTTATGCAACCTGTCGTGAATATTTTCTTGGTTGGCGAGGAGGAGGCACTCATTCTCATAAATTGCCTACTGATTTAAGAATAGCCGGTTCATAGTATCCTAAATACCGGTGAAGGAGGAAGTGTGCTGCTACTGTGTCTGCTAGATATCCTGCATCATGGAGTACATACCCTACATGGAATATACATCCTCTCCTTGTTGAGAGGGCTATGGTGGAGGAGGCTGCAAAGATGATGATGATGCACCCGGGTAGAAGAGTGGACGCTTCTGCGGTGCCACTCATGCACGAAGAGGAGTGAAAGCCTCCTCTTCCTCCTCATGCTCGTCGCCTTCATCATTGTAGTTGTCGTCCTCGTCTTTGCCACTATTGGAGTTGTCGATGGCAATTATAGGCCACCGAAAGTGCTGAGCTCCCTGGATGTGGAATACGGTATCTGGAAGCGCGCACTCCTGGTACTCTTTGTTGACATGGCAATGTGCATAGACCATGCCATCACGAAGCATAAGATGATTGGAGTGATGTAGGTGATGCAGATTGACTTTATTCTTGTTGACCAGCGGAGTGAGTTGGGAAAAATCCAGCCCAAGATAGAGAGCGAGCGGTGTGATAAGCCCCCCAAAGTGGATAGGGGCTCGTCTAGTACTCCTCCGCATGTCCATCACACGTGTTAAGAAAAACGCGCCCCAGTTGAGCTCTTATCTTTTCAACCGCTTATAAAGAAAGAACAAGTCTGTCTCCTGAAACTTACTTAGCGAAAGGTCGCCTCGAGCAAATAAAGTAGTGCACAACATGCGATGCGGAATCCACACAAATGGATGCTTGAAGTCAGTGACAACTGCATTATGATATCTGATAGACTTGCCTAGAGGTGCGGTCACCAGTTGGGCAAAGATTTCATCATAATCGGTCTGGTTGTCTGGCCTCCTGTGCTGATTCAGAGAATGATATCAGTTGTAGATTGAATTAATATGGTCGAGGGTGATGGTATAGTTGTTGTTGAAAAGCCGGAAAGAAACGCAGCCCTTGATCCATTCCCGATCGGTGGCGAGAATTTAGTTGGGCACGACACATATGTCAAGCGATGCCATAAACTCCACCACCAGTTCTTTGTACGTAAGCCACTCAAAAAAAAAAGGATGGCCTTCAACATAGTACTAGACACCTTGAAACATCCTGGTTGTATGCCCCGCTTACCCCTAAAGAACATAAGAAAGGTTGGCCTCAAACCCGAGGTCACAGATCATGGCCCGATCAACATATCAGGTCAGTTCAATTTTTCGCTTTAGTAGCTCCTCATAGATCTTCTTTACGTTCACTATGGGATGAATGATCCTCAGAAGAGGAATGGAGTCAGGTGGTGGAGGAACAAACGTCTCAATCTCCATCGGGGCTTCCTGCGAAGATGATGAAGCTCCTACCGTCCTCACCGTCATAAATAGAAAGGAATGGAGAAGAAGAAATAGAGCTCGATGAAGGTCAGAGAAGAAGATCTCTGCTCGATGCACATCTCGGGGAAGATATCTCGATCCCTTAACGCTCGATGAAGGCCTCCGGTCGCTCAACAATGCTCAATGCACAAGTTGAGGGGATTCACTCTGAAGGTGTGAATAGAATTGAGAAACAACCCCTCCTTTTATAATTGAACCCGTCGCTACTATTGCTCCGTCGATACCATTGATGGGGTGTCAATGGTATCAACACCTGGAGCACAATCCGCTCTTCATGACCATCGACAATTATCGATTGCTTGATGTGGGGGCCCGGATCGATGACACGTCGATACCATCGATGGGGTGTCAAAGGTATTGACCCATCCCATGGATCTACTTCTGAAACTAGCAGGCTCCGTTGATTTCTTCTCATGGATTGATGTGTGTTGCGTCGATACCATCGACTGGGTGTCGATGGTATCGACTCTTTATGGTTCTATTACCGTCGTGAGGCCCAAGTGCCGATTCCTTGTTGTTTTCGTGTCAATACCATCGAATGGGTTGTCGATGGTATCGACTTCACTGAGACAAAGTGCTATGTATATCTTCAGGGATCTCGCGAGAATCGACTTCATAGTCGATACTATCGACCCAGAGCTATATTTTTCTTCGACGTCACTAATGGTAGGTCGATACCATCAACAAGGTTGTCGATGGTATTGACTCAGAAAATTTTCTGCAGCTGCATCCCTGTACCCACGTCACTACTATCGACACTATGGTTGATGGTATCGACTCTGACTCAGTACTACACACTGATCAAAATGCTTGAGGTATCATTTTTACACACAAAAATGAAATTAAACAAAACTAACTTTTAAATGTGAAAGAAAATGAAGGAACTACAAATTAAAACTACCGATGGTTGGGTTGCCTCCCAACAAGCGCCCTACTTTAACGTCTTAGGCTAGACACAATAAATCTCTTCATTCATCCTTAAGTGCCATGAGTTTAACCTCATGTACTTTTCTCATGTAGTCCTCGCCAAAGTAAAGCTTCAACCTCTGACCATTAACCAGGAACGTCGACTGTCCATCTCACACCATAATAGCACCATGTGGGCGCACCTCCTCCACAACAAAAGGTCCACCTCATTGGGATTTCAATTTCCCGTGATGCAACTTCAACCTCGAGTTAAACAATAACACACGATCCCCTTTTTTTAAAACACATAGTTGAATGTGGCGATCGTGAATTTGTTTTGTTCTCTCTTTGTAAATCCTTGAGTTTTCATAAGTGTTCATCCTCAGCTCATCTAACTCATTGAGTTCTAGCATTCTCTTCTTACCTGCATCATCATAACTCAAATTAAGCTTTCGTAGCACCCAGTGCGCCTTGTGTTCCAACTCTACCGGCAAATGGCAGGCCCACCCATAAGCC
This sequence comes from Alisma plantago-aquatica, assembly GCA_963693085.1. NCBI lineage: Eukaryota > Viridiplantae > Streptophyta > Magnoliopsida > Alismatales > Alismataceae > Alisma > Alisma plantago-aquatica. The sequence continues at coordinate 1,410,192,696 of OY856412.1, read as the reverse complement.
AACCTAAAAGGCATAGTGCCTATAGGTGTCTTAAATGAGGTCCTATATTCCCATAATGCATCCAGTAGTATTGTACTCCAATTCTTTCTTGTCGAAGCCACTGTGCGCTCCAAAAGTTTCTTAATTTCTCTATTTGACACTTCGACCTGCCCTTGTGTTTGCGGGTGGTATGGGGTACCAACATTGTGCTCCACCCCGTACTTTTTCAATAACATAGCAAACTTTTGATTTTTGAAGTGGGTGCCTCCATCGCTAATAATCATCCGTGGCACACCAAATCTGCAGAAAATATGATCTTTCACAAACCTGCACACTACAACAATGTCATTAGTCCTTGTGGGTATTGCCTCTACCCACTTCGATACATAATAAAAAACAAGTAAAATGTATAAATTAGAATTTGAGGACACAAAGGGTCCCATAAAATCAATGCCCCACAGATCAAATACCTTAACTTCTTGAAACATGTAGAGGGCCATCTCTTGCCGCTTTGAAATATTACCTACCCTTTAATAGGAATCACATCTTCTCTCATAGTCGTAGGTGTCCCAGAAGAGTGTAGGCCAATAAAGACCACTCTCTAACACCTTGGCCATCTTTCTTGAGCTCGCATGATGACCACTAGTTGGTAGTGTATGATAGTGACTAAGTACACTATCATATTCAATCTCCGGTACACACCTGCGCAAAATGTTGTCCCTGCATTGCTTCAACAAGATGGGATCATCCCAGAAATAATATCTCAAAGAATGGAAAAATTTCTTCTTTTCTTGATAAGTCCAATCATCTTGGATTATTTTACATGCAAGATAATTAACAATGTATGAAAACCATGAATCCTTAGATTTTAAAGAAAGGATTTTCTCATCAGGAAATGTCTCGGTAATGGGTATATTGATATCCCTTTCATCTACCCACTCTAACCTAGACAAGTGGTCTGCAACCACATTCTCAATTCCCGCCTTATCCTTAATTTCAATGTCAAATTCTTGTACAATAAGATCCACCTAATCAATCTAGGTTTGGCATCTTTCTTTTCCATCAAGTATTTTATGGTGGCGTGGTCCGTCCATACCACAGCTTTTGACCCTACTAGATATTGCCAAAATTTTTCGAATGCAAAAACCATGGCGAGAAGTTCCTTTTCAGTTGTGGTTTAGTTAAGTTTTGCCTCATTTAAAGTCTTTGATGCATAGAAAATCACTGCGGGTGTGTTCTCGAAACGCTGCCTAAGAACAACCCCTACTGTAAAATCCGAAGCATCGCACATGAGCTCAAAAGGCTTAGTCCGATCCGGCGTTTGAACAACCGGTGCATAAATTAACTTTTCCTTAAGTATAAGCATTTTTCATTGAAATCAAACACCACATCTTTCTCAAGCAATTCAGACAACATTTTAGCGATTTTTAAGAAATCTTTGATAAAGCGGCGATAAAATCCTGCATGACTGAGAAAACTCCTTACAGCTTTTACCGAATTAGGGGGAGGTAATTTTGAAACAACCTCAATCTTGACTGGATCTACCTCCAGCCCCTTGCTAGACACCATATGTCCAAGCATAATTCCTTCGCTAACCATCATATGACACTTTTCACAGTTGAGAACTAAATGTGTGTCCTGACATCTTTGCAAAACTTTATCCAAATTGTACAGGCACTCATCAAACGCCGCACCATAGACGGAAAAGTCATCCATGAAAACTTCTAAACAATGCTCAACCATTTCAGAAAAAATAGCAAGCATGAAGTGCTGAAAGGTTGTTGGTGTGTTGCACAAGCCAAAAGGCATACAGCGGTATGCAAATGTTCCGTAGGGACAAGTGAAGGTAGACTTCTCTTTGTCCTTAGGATCAATGGAGATCTGATTGTAGCCAGAGTAGCCGTCTAAAAACAAAAATGAGATCGACCATCTAGTCGCTCTAAAATTTGATCGATGAATGGAAGAGGAAAATGATCTTTTAACGTAGTTGAGTTCAAGCGACGGTAGTCAATGCACACACACCACCAGGTTACTAGTCAGGTCATGACCGGTTCATTTAACAAGTTATGAGTGAGAGTGATTCGCCTCTTTTTAGGGACTACCTGTGTGGGGCTTACCCACGTCGAATCTGAGATCGTGTAAATGATGCCTGCAGAAAGGAGTTTGATCACCTCCTTCTTGACAACCTCCATCATACTCGGGTTGAGTCAACGTTGTGGTTGAATCACAGACTTGGCTCCTTCCTCGAGCCAGATCTTATGCTGGAAAAGTGTAGGGGAAATCCCCTTAATATCAACAAATGACCACCCGAATGCGCCACAGTGGTTCTTCAGCACGATCATCAACTGCTCTTCTTTACCGGCACTCAGATATGCCAAAATAATCACCGGTAGTCTTTCACCATCAACTAAGAATGCATAATTCAAATGAGGAGGCAGTGGCTTCAGTTCTAACTCTCGTGGACTGATCAATGATGATTGCAGCGGTCGTGGGAGTGGCCCAAGATCCTCAGAATGCTTGGCATAATAGCACATAAGTACTTGAAGCATCTTTACACACTCTTGTAATGACTTGCTTCTCATCCAATCATGCATTATGTTGATAAGGAAAGCTTCAAGGGGCAGTTCTAGATATGCGTCAAGGATGGAACTTGCTATTGCATCATCTTTAGTAGAAAGAAGAATTTCCTCCTCTTCATCATTTGGATAACCCACAACTCTAAAAAGAGAAACAACTTTGGTTTGTTCCATAATATCCACTTCCAGTGTCCCCTTATCTACCTTGGCCATTACATGAGCCATATCTAGAAATGGCTTCCCTAAACAAAGAGAAATGTTTTGATCAAAATGTTTCACCATGCGACATTGCTCCTTTGCCTGTGATTGTGTTGTAATTGGTGGCATAACCATTTCAAATCTATCATCCGCTATTCCCAATGTCATACGACCTCTTCCCATTTTGAGTATTATATATGTAGTAGCTTGGAAGGGTCTTCCAAGGAGTAGCTCATTCCCTTGGTCATCTTGCATTTCCATTACCACAAAATCTTCTAGAAATACAAACTTGTCAACTTTAACCAATACATCCTCACAAATACCATATGGCTTAACCACATAATTATGTTCTAGCTGAATCATCATGTTGCTTTGTATCAATTCTTTAAGTCCTAGCTTCTTGAAAGTAGAAAGAGGCATGAAATTAATACTTGCCCCAGAGTCACACAATGCTTCACCAAATTTCACCTTGCCGATGTAACATGAAATATTGAAGCAGCCCAGATCTTGTCTTTTTGGTGGCAATGTGCCCAAAATGAAGGCGCTCACTTGCTCTTTAAGAACCACCACCTCAGTATCAGGAATCTTCCTCTTCTTGGTAATTATATCTTTTAGAACTTTCCATAAGATGGTATCTGCTCTATCACTTCTAACAACATAATGTTCACAGAAAGTTTCCTAAAACTATCTAGGAACTTCTTGAACTGAGCATCCACTTTCTTAGCCTTCAAACTATTTGGATATGGGACTAGAACAGTCTGTGCCCTCTGATGTGGCGACACATATGGTTTCCTCTTTTGAGTCTCTTCCTCAGCAATGGGCTCTGGTGTGGCATCCTCTACAAAATCCTCCATCGGCTCTGTGATAATGACCTCCTCTGTGGCATCACATGTGGTTTCTGGCTGGGGTGTGCTTGGTTCATCGGCCTTAGAGTTTAAAATCTTCTTTCCACTCTGTAATATAATTGCTTTAGCTTGTTTATTTCCTCCTGGAACATTTGTATTTTTGAGAAAACCTTGCTGCGTTGGTTTCTTCAAGCTTGAAATCTCTGCCGCCATCTGCGTTAAAGATGTCTCGAGTGTCCTCATCTGAGCTCCATGACTTTTTAAAGTTTGCCCAAACTGATTCATAAACTCTCCTTGTTGCTTTATTTGTTGGCCAAACGTGCTCATGAGATCTTGATTCTGCTTGATTTCTTGATTGAGAAACTCATTGCTCTTTTCTTTTATAGTGGGTTGTGGTTTAGCTTCCAGATCCTGTAATAAATTGTTGGGATCTTTCTAAGAAAATTTCTTATCCTTCCTCCAGGAATAGTCGTTATTCCTATATCCCTGTTGCTGACGCATGAATTTCACCTATGCTCCATCATTAGACTCTTCATTTTCCTTTGCCAGAAGTTTCTTTGCAATAAGATCCATCTTGTCATTCAGTTCTTTAATAGCTTTAGCATCCCCTATAGATCTAACTTGCTCAGGTGCATCTCTGGTACCCCATAACTGCTTCTTTACCATGTTATTAAGAATCTCCCAACATCTAGTATCAGTATTGTTCAAAAAAAAACCTGAACCTACTGAGTCTAGGTTGCTTCTGTCATGTTCATACAGAGCAAAGTAGAAAATTTTCACCTATTTCTCCTTGTCTAACCCATGATGAGGGCATCTTCTCATTATTATCTAAAATCTTTCCTAGGTCTCCGAATAAGTTTCACTTGCATTCTAAGTAAAGTTTTGGATTTTCCTGATTAAATCATTAGTCTTCTCTGGTGGAAAGAAACGTTAAAAAAAGACCTCGATCATCTGATCCCAAGTCTCAACAATCTCATCATCCAGATTATAGAACCACTCTCTTGCAGTTCCTGTAAGAGAACTTGGAAATAGTTTCAAATATAGTGTCTCCTATGGAAAATGATCGATCTTGATCATATTGCAATTTTCCACTAAAGTGCTTATGTGGGCCACCAGATCTTCATTCTTTAGTCCATGGAATGCTTGCATTTTGACTAGATTTATTAGTGCCAGATCAATTTTATAAGTCAGGATGTTGATAGCCTGCCTCTTGATCGGCCCTTTCGATGCAAAGGAAGAAGATGCCTTGATCTTCTCCCATATCATTTTTTCTTCAGCCATCTCTTCTTGTTCAGAATCTGAATTTACTCTCTCGGGTTGATTCTGAATGTTTTGCTCCTCATCGTCTGATCCCAAAAATGGGACCTCTAGTAATGACTGCGTGTAGTCTGTGCTACGCGTGCTCACCATGCATTGGTTCCTATAAAATGATATATTTCTTTAAGTACAATGCTAGACAAATATAGATTTCTAAAATATAGACAATCAATTACAAGAATTAACAACGTAGTTAAAAGAGAAAGGTGGCCTAGAGTGGCCGCTTATAGCACTCGTAGTGCCAACAATTGTCGGTTCCCCGACAACGACACCAAAAACTTGACATGATTTTACCGTGTGTAGAATGCAAGTGCACGCGTCAGAGTAATACATGCCTTTGTGTGGTCCGAGTTGAACTCAGGGAAACATAATTATTGGTAGACTACTACTAACTACTTGCAATTAGCTAGACCGATTAAATTGATTTGAGCGTTGATTGAAAGAGAAAAGAAAAATGAAAGAAAATAGAGCAATCGATTAAATGTTTGGTTTAATCAATTCAAATGTGAATCTTTAGGATTATGATTTCACCATAGGTTCTTATTGTATTAATTTCTACATAGTTAACCTAATTCGTCTCTCATTCTGGGTAGTGGCATGTATTCAGAATTGCTCACTTTCATGATACAATTCACTGCCTAAATCTAGGTCGGTTCCATGGTAGTAGTAACCTATACCCTAAACTAGGTGCATGAAGACCATACAATGGGTTTCCACCATTAACTGTACATCGCCTTGTTCAAAGGATTTATTAATTAATGTGAATTTCATCTCTTTTCAACCATTAATTCTTCTTTCAAAGTAATTAAAGGCATTATATTATCATTAGGTTAATCAATCATAATGATATAATGGAGAAAATGAAATTATACCACGGATTTAAGAGACAAATTATGAAATACTATGGTAAAAATGTCATTCAACCATCACCCGGGCTACTCCCAGTTGTAAAGATAAAGGGGATTAGCCCCACATGTTCATCTCAATGAAAGACATGACAAGAGAAAGGGAAAACATGGAGAAAACATGAATGAAAGTAATGTAAACCCCTGAATAGAGGAGATCCAGGCATTCCCTGACGTAGAATGTGCGATCTACAGCCTTCCGGCGGTGGAAAACGTCTTCTGCAGCTCTCAGAATGATCGGTTCATGGTTTTGGGCTCCGTTCTTCTCTCCTCCTCTCCTTGAGACTTGTGCAATGACTAATGACATGATACCCTGATTAGGGCTGCCGAAATTAGGTATATGCACCACTTTAGATTGCCAAAAGATCACCACCGTCCGATTAGAACCGATCTGAAACAAAACCTGATCTGATGACGTCGATACCATCAACGTGGGTCGATGGTATCAACCTGTGAGAATATTGACAAGTGTTCTTTTTCTAACGTTCCACATGATGTAGACTTGATACCATTGACTGTAGTGTCAATGGTATCGACACCTTTAGGCATCGCTTTTGTCACCAATCCGACGCTGAAGCTAGGCAAGGTCGATAATATCGACTTTGCATCGATAGTATCGACTTTGCATCGATAGTATCGACCAGTTGACTGTTGGCTCGCTGTAGGTATCTCGCTACCATCAATTTCAATGTCTTGATTCCTTGTGGCTATCTCACTGTGACTGAGTCGATACTATTGACATCTGTCGATGGTATCGACAGCTGCATATACTCATTTTTCCTGAAATTTCAAGATAAATCCAAATCAGCCTTCTAAAATACATCAATATGATCATTTATAACCAAAAAGATGAAATACAGTAGATTTGATGCAAAAAGAGATTATAGACTAAAATGAGTGAATCATGCGATATTAACCACAAATGCGACTAATAAACACACAAAACACATGTAAAACCAATCTATAAAAGTGACTCGAAATCCTCGCATCAAACCCCATGCCAGCTACTTTCAGACTGGTGAGTCTCCATCGCTCACACACCATCACAGAAACGGACCCCGATGAGGGTTGAAGGACCATCCCACACCTTCATCATCTTACTCATGTGTTCACTAGCCATGGCATGCTCAATCACCTAAGCAGCCTACAGTTGCACATGATGAAGCAATGACAACGACTGTGATGGCTGAAAAGGGAAAGCAGATCCTAGGCAAAACCCTAAGCGAGAAAGAGGATGGTGAATAGGGAAAGGGGAAAGCAGTCCAACAAGAATCGGTGGAAACCCTCATCTCACCTCAGAAAAAGTCCTCCCTATGTTTATATATATATATATATATACATACATACATACATATATATATATACATACATACATACATATATATATATATATATATATATATATATATATATATATATCGTCCTTCATGTTACCCTTCTCTCTTTTCCTTGGCTTACAAGGAAGATCCCACGTAATAAAACATGTCAATTTTATTATACTTTGCCATAAAAGTCCAAAGCTTTCCCTCTTAATTTCCTCATATTAATCATTTTCTCTCTCCTTGGTGTATCCTTTAAACCAAGTATCCTCCCCACATGGAAACTCATTAAATCCTTTTCCAATCATACTACATTATCAGGGGTCGTCGTTTTACCTTTTATATACCAACATCTCCTTCCCTTTAAACCATGTTTCCTATTTTCTTTAGGAAGCTTACATATTGTTCCATTATTTGGCTTCCAAGAAAAAGGTGGATAATCCTTTAATTAATTATCTAAGCCATATATTATCTTGGATATCTATTATGATCACAAATATCTATAAAACATAAAAACATATCTTAGGGACCCATATGTAAACTTTAATTAACCAAATGGGCTGAAAAGTGACCTCAAGGCCCATGAATCACAACTTGGCCATCCAAAGATACCATGAGCTTAATTACATTCCAGATTACCAAACTTGAGGCTTTGGTAACAATTGTATATTATATTTGCCTCATATGAACATATATGTTCGAAAGCACATTATTAACTTAAATTTATCTTTAACATGAGTCTAGGGTTTGGAATCATCAACCAAGACCCCTCAAATCACTTCAGTGTTATATGTTCCCTGATTTATTTAAGTAGGAAATCTACAAATTTCAAGGATGTAACACTCACCCTCTTAACATTCAATCTATGTTCCTTGAAATAAAGCAGAATGTATGAGATGCATGTGAGATTGCATATCACATATTGATTCACATGAGTATGGACATACATTTCTGTCTCACTTACCAAGTGGCCAAGATATAAAGTCCAAAAGGAGGGACAAATCCTATCTACATCACTCACAGTCAATCCCCATGTGTCGCAACATACCTAATCACCAACTTTATGGCAACCCTCATTCAAGGTTACGTTGGATGGTCAAAGTTCATCAACCAACATGTGATGAATGTAGTGACTTCAGGTCTACAAACCACAATCAATACTATCACTTTGAGAAATGATTTCAACAACCATTTAGTGGTTTCTATGTATCACTCTCAAGATGGATCTATCCGATACACAATTATCTAACAAGTACCTATGTGTTTGACTTGATATCCAATATTGTGACTAATGAGACCCTAGCATCAGTCAACACACATTCTAGTCTTTCATATTATTTTCATCTAACTTTCATGCACAATAGTATCCAAATAGGGACATAAGAAGAATGTATGTACTCTTACCAAACATATGATCCCGTTGTTCAGGTGCTCAACTTGAAGACATTTGTCATTGAGTAACATCATTCTTTAGACTTCTACCATGCTTATGTCATCACCTCATGACTGATACAAATGGAGTAGAGGGAATCACCTTTATTGTTTTGAAATCAAGTACATGATTCCCTAGGATGATCGTCATATGATTGGCTCTCTAGGCATATATAACAATGGACTCCCACTTGCAATTAGATCTAATCACCCACAAATCTTATTCCAAGTGATCTTAACATGACCATCATGTTTGTGTTGTGCAAGTGATTTTGTAGTGGATAAGCAACATTTTCTTCCAGTCAGTACTTTGCAAATCTTCCTATTTCCTCATTGTACTATTTCTTGTATGAGATAGAAATTTTGCGGTATGCTATATGGTTTTCTTAGCCTATCCAATAGCTCCATTATTATCATAGTATTTATGTTGCATCATAAATGGTTGAAACCTTTCCAAGATCATCTAGTGAACTTCTTGATTCATAAAATATTCCCTATTGTTCTCAAAACAACAAGGTACTCATCCTCTTTTGTAGAATCAATAAATGTCTTTTTCCTAGAACCTAACCAACTTATAGTTCTATTTGAAGGCCAAAACATAGATTTGGTGTGTGATCATTAATCATATTTGTCAGTTTGGAATCTTGCTTGATCCTTAGTGCTTTTCAAGTATCTAAGGATGTTCTTTACTGCATTCTACTTTCCTTCACAGCGATCTGACTGATATTTGTTCATCATGTACAAAACATATGCGACAATGGGATGAGTGCATAACATAGTATACATGGTAAATCCGATTGTGAATGCATATAGAATCTTACTCATGTATTCCACTTCTCAAAAGAACTAGGAAATTGGGCTCTATAGAGAATAACTCCATTGGACATGGACAAATTACCTCTCCTTGAATCATGCATATTGAACCTCTTCAGCACCTTGGCAATGTATGTACTTTGCTTTAGGGCAAGAAGATTTCTAGATCTATCTCCATAAATCTTCATTTCTTAGACATAGGATGCTTCACTTAAATCATTGAGAAGGTATTTCCATCCAGGTATTTTCCATTTATAGAGTAGGGATGTTATTCCTCATCATCATGAGGAATACAATTATGCTTCCACCAACCTTCTTGTAAAGTCATGTTCATCATCATCTTGATTATAGTCAAACTATTTGAATTCCTCATCAAATCAAATATTTTAGCTTTGATGATCAATAGGTTGACATTTGTAGTCACACATCAATGGAAATCAAGATTCTAATGGGTTTAACCATGGAAAGTTGTGAAAATATTTTGTCATATTCATTACCTTGAACGTTTTTGAAATTTTTTCCATCCAGTAAAGCTTCCATGCTGGTCTTCTTCTCAAAGACCCATTTTCATCTTGTGTCTTTCACCCCTTTCAGTGGATCCACCAAGGTCATACCTTGTTTATTACATGGAGTCCATCATATATCTCATGGCCTCAAGCTTTTTTCAGGTTTTGGTCCATCTATACCTTCTATTTAGGTTGTAGGCTCATCAACTATAACAAACTCATCTCACTCTTGAGTCACAAGATATCCAATTTTTTTAGGATCAAGGTGTGTCCTACTAGATCGACAAGGTTCATGTGTTACATGAGGAACATGAGATTCCACAACAGTTTGTGATTCTCCCTATTCCTTATATACCTCTATAGGTTCAATGTTTTCTTGTTGGTTTCATTGTGATACAATATCACAGTCTCGCAAAAGGTCCTCAAACTCTAGGTATTCTTCATATCGACCATATCAAAGTGTTTTTATACTAGTAACCAACGTTATCTTTTTTACTTTAGTTCGACATACATCAATATGTACGAGTACCAATAGATTTCTTGCTCTCCCACTATTTCGAGTAAACTACTTTTATCTTTTTCCCAATAAACAATACTCACATGTCACTATTGGTTCAAAACCAAAAAAAATATAGATAACCATTTTTATGGAATCTTAGAGATGTGTTTCTCATTTATGTGCATTAGATGACAATGCTATAGGTATGTTGAGTGATCAAGTGATTTAATATTTATGTTATATATACTTGTCTCTAGAACTATTGAGTTTAGATTATGAGACATTTGGGCCATGACCATAAAAGATTGTATGTTTGAAATAAAACATCAACTTTCCATTATATGAAATTTGAATCAACTCTTGTCTAAACAAGATACATAGATGACGTTTAATAGCAAATACATAATAGAAATTCGCTAATTCTATTACAAGCCCACTGGGTAGAGATAAATAATATATTCCAATTGTAGTGGTGGTAACTCTTGCTCTGCACAGTTCCACCTAGTCTTTCTTACTTCTTCTTAGATCTTGCACATCATACTTTGTGTGAGATCCTAATCCAATATCACATACCAAAAGGATGAAGAAAACATATTTATCTCAATAATATATATACATGAAGTGGAAATCTCTATCACCTACTTCTTCTTCCTGAGTTCCTCTACATAAAGACTGCATTTCCTTTTCCAGTGTCCAGGCTTGTTATATCCTCAATTTTGGTAAAATTTAATGATATAAATACAAAACATGTTTTGATAAATAAATTTCTCCAAATATAATATTGGCAGATTACAAATGTTAATCACCTTTGTGACATGGGTTCTTGTAGAACAAGTTAGATAAATGAAGAGTTTGTACATCAATTAATGATAATGGCTTTTTGAAATTTTTCATAACCAAAATATAGAGCAATATTTATGTTACCAATGGAAAATAGGATACATGGTGTTTTGGATAATTAAAAGAATAATTATCTAGACAAGAGTGGAAACACAATGTTTGATGCATCATCTCAACGTAATCTATGTATACTTGAAAATAATAATGAAAAGAAAGAGAATTCTAAAGTTTGGTAGAGAAAGGATGTTCCATAAGATAATAGTATTGTTTTAAAGGAGAAAGTGTTGACATCCTGGTAAGTCCCAACATATTAGATATGAATGGGGAAATATTCTTAATGAGTTACTATTTTTTATTTAGGACATATAACAAAGAGAGAAAGAAGGAATAATCTAGAATTCTTTTCCTAATGAGTACCATGCATTAGAATAATAATTTTCTTGATGGATTTTGGGGGGACAACTAAATAGAGATTGAAAATCAATCATGGACATATAAGATATATAATTGATTGATATTGAATGATATCCTTTTGAAAACTAAGTGTATAGATACTTTCCAATGAGTGTTTGACCATAACCATGAGGAAGAGAGAGAATATTAGAGGCAAGGTAACAAAGAAAGAAAATTTGTTGGTTAAACCATGAGATCATGTACATGTCAACGATGCATTACAATTGGAATGCAACTAAATTGAATAAAGGAACATGCTGAAGGGACGGGGATAGAGTAAGAGTTTGTGCATGTATATATACTAGAACATAGATCCTATTCTTCTCATTGAACACTCTCTCCCTCCTTCTCTATCACCTTCTTTATCATCCTCCTCATTTGGGTTCCTCTTAGAACTATTGGGGGACCTCACAATTACCCTCACCTCTCTAGTTGGAAGGGTATGTCCTAGGTAGCCATGGGAGGACCTGAAAGGAAGGCTCCTTCGTCGCCACACTCCTCCTTCCACATTCTTTCATCCTACACCTAAACATGATAGAAGAGAGGCATGGTAAGCTCAGTATAATACGCATCTCCTGTCTCCTTCCTCCCTTTTCTTGTGTGCATTGAAGGCATGGACCTACTGTCTTTCTTCTCATCCAAAAACATGGTTCCCACTTTAGTCTTTCCATTACTAGCCACCCCAGCTTGGTCCTATGGCTCACTAATGTCGATGGAGGAGGACTAGGTCTCTGTAGCCCTTGAGGTGTCTATGAAAGGAAAAGTAGATGAGAGGGAGACGTCGGGAGTCACGTTCGTCAAGTGGCAATAGCACCCGCGAGGCCTGTAGTGTGACCCCGACTCATGAAGAGGAAGATGGAGCATGATGTGTCTCCACGAAGATGACATGGATATATAGAGTTGAGATGGTGGTGGCTCAAGGGGATGGGCACCCTCCATCCAACGGTAGCATCGGGCGACATCACCTACAACTTGGAGATCATGAACAACGCTAGGGAATGAGAATGGCAAAGTGAGAAAGGAGAAGCTTAGGACGCATTTGACTGTTCTTCCCTCAAGTGCATAACAATATAGTTCACAACACCAAGGATAAAATAGACACTATGTGCAAAATATGACTCAGCCTAGATGTACATAAATAGAAACTAAATTGCCTATGTGGAATTTTCCTATTGGACAATTTAGCTTAATTTTGTAAAAATCATATATAATGACTAGTAACTCAGAAAATAGCAAAAGATACATAAATTTGATCAGAAAAATGAGAGGAATCTAAATAAAATGTCTCAGAATATATTTGTGCTTCTAATTCAAAATGTAGTGTAAGAATGGGTTAAAGTGGCGATCAAAGAATAAAAACCCTATTTTTGAGTATTAGCGTGTAGAATATGTTAAGATCCTCTCTTTTAAGCTATTATTTGATAACGTGCAACATAATTATGGTTAACATGCTCTTGATCGTTATGATGTAGAATTAGGGTTGTAAATGTGAATATTTATGGATATGAAGAATTAGGGTTCAAGATCCTAACTTGCCATGTTATTATTGAAGTTAATCTGATCTAAATGGTCATGATGTAATAATATGGTAGATTTGATAATCTTGATTACACTTAACATGAATCTAGGTTCTTGAGTCATTAATTCAATGAACATAGGAATTGGAATATCAAAACTACCCCTAATGATGACTCGAAGTCATGAAAACTTAAACACTAGAATAGGACTGAGCAGGGTTTAATCTATTTAATGAGATGGTGACACTTTAGGATTTACATATATCTAAATTAAAGTTTATTGGTTGATTTGATAATATGTTTGATGACTACATAATTTGTATGGATCACCACTGATTTATGATGTTACGCCTATGACTACCCGCATTAGTTTGTCAATATTTTCTAAGTGTTTCTCTAGGATTGAACCACTAAAATGTTCAATTCTTAATTAGTTTTGTTCAATGATAATGCAACTATGAATATCACATAAACAAATATTATGTGAATAAAATGACAGTTATTATTTGGAAGTATTTGATGGAATATATGTTGTTAGTTTCCTTGCAATCTGTTGCATGCACCCCACATAAGCAATACATTTCAATATGCTTATCCATGATTTTGTTTCACGACATTTTAGGCACATGCTAGATAAGATGATATCAAGGAATGATGGTCATGATAATCAGTTGAAATTTACTTGAAAACATTAAGATTAACTTTTAAGGAGGATTAGGTAGATACTTCTTCTCATATAGTTCTTATATGTAAATTCTGATGATGAAAAATAATGTAAGTTCTAGAGGAACATCTTGTAAACAATATATCATAATTAATGGAAATTAATTACTATTATTTGTTATTTGCTAAATCTGTATAGTTGGGAAAAGTTTAAGTAATGACTCTCATCTTTTTATCCTTCCTTAATTAGGGGTTGCTGAAAAGTGGTCATTGCATTTGGTATCACAACACCAAAATTTTCAAATAATATTTAATAGTTTATAATTTTAGGTAATCTGTAGAAATATGAGGGAATTATTAGGACATTTTCTAAAGATGATGGTGTCTAGAAGGGATCATGACTCGGGGGCTAGAAAAAGTTTTCTCTACATCATTAGTCAGTTTACTCGGACTCTAGGGCATGTGCATTCTACCTGGCCAAAATTAGAAGATCTTGGCTAAAATAAAATACCTTTAGGTTCCATCTGATCTTGATTCATCCACTTCTCATCCCCTTTTCTTAATAAACCCTAAAAAGGAAGTTCCCCCCACAACTAGAGTTAGAGTTTTTTATAAGAAGTAGAATTCAGGCATCCTCCACTAATTATTGTACATATAATGTGGAAATAATAATGTAAACATAATGTGTAAATATTAATATACATACATTGTGGAAATAATGATAAAGTAGAGAAAAATGTTTTATTGATTTTTCCTTATGAGGTTAACCCTAGGTGGAACTAGGGTTGGTTTGGAGAAAACCCTAGTGGGTCAAATGACATAGAAACCCTAAGCTACGGGATGTAGGTTGAGTAGTCTCTAACCCTAACTCTAAATCCTAACATGGGGAATGAGAGTAGTGGGGAGATATAAAACACTACACATATGAACCTTGAAGAGGAATAAGAAAAATAAGTAAATGAGTTTGGTGAATCAGTGTTCGATGCATATGTGCATGTTGAAGAAGGCATTAATGAGAAAAGTTTTAAGAAACATAATCAACCTATTAATAATGCATTTATTAATGTAACCTACTCAAACCTTGTATCAATCTCTGGTGATTTAAAGAACATGGGGTGAATAAATTCATCACATGGAAATGACTGATGATCAAGCTTACTAAGGAAAGACTATGTATGAAATGTCCACTACAGGGACCAAACCATTTGGAGGGTTCCCCATAAAGAGTCTCCCCTAAAGAAAGGGCACACCATTGAGAAAAGAGGATAAGGGTGGTGAGGTTAAAACAAGAGATTCTTATTTAGGTTGCATAAAAAGATGAAAATATGAATATAACTTGCTCACCAGCCTAATGCTATCTCTGGAGGAATGGATGGATAAATAATACACCTAGAGTGGGTATTTTTTCCCCAGTGAGTGGGTAACCTATTGAGACTACCCCCAGTGAGTAGGCAATTATTGAAATACTCCCGACGAGTGAGTATGATATTATGACACCTCCAACAAGTAAGTATATCATTAAAATACGCCCATCGAGTGAGTACAATGTTGTGAATACCACTAGGGAGTGGGTATGGATGAAGATCACCTCTATATAGTGGTTAGATCATTGAAATACTCTCGACAAGTGAGTATAAATACCTTTCAGCAAGTGGGTATAACCCAGAGATTGAGCAAGTACATGCTGAGAAGTTATAATATAAAATATATGTTTAACATTTTGTGGTTATAAGAAAAATGAAAACTCGACCTTTAGGGTGGGCGTCCCGACCTAGGGTGGGTCAATCCAAGAGTGGGAGTAGGACCTATGTGGAAGGAAAAACCCTAAGACCTCAGAATAAGGTTGTGGCTAGAGAGACTAACCTCCTCCTGTGAGCCACCAGAAGGAGGTTAGGACCTGCCCTATAAAGGTAAGTTGACTTAATTAATTTAAAATTTGAGGTAACCTTATATGTCACCTAAAGTATAAAAATCAAGTATATAAAATATGAAATAACATATATTGAGTATGATTCTTTGAACATATATTGAGTATGATTCTTTGAAGCCTAGTATGCCATCTCTGAGGAACATGAGAAAAGTCACTATGGAAGTGGATGACAGTATGAGACTGAGCCCGAAAAAGAATGTTGCGATGATCTCAATGAGGGGACATAAAGCAAATAGTGAGCATCATAAAAGACGGAGAAAATGTGGTTTATATGATTAATTATGAAAATAATGTTTTTGAAAATGGTTAAAGTTGTAATACCTCAAAAAAAAAACCTTGGGAAGGGTACAACCCTAAGTCAATCCTATGGTCAAGTAGGGAGTACAAAAGGTACATGGGACCGATGGGATAATGAGTTGATTGTTCCCCAAATGCACAAGACCATCTGGTTAGGAGGTAACAACTATGTTTGCCTAAGGCCCATGTCATAGAAGATTGGCCACCTTCATGATATTCATAAGGCCCAATGGGTGAATATGAGAGGCATTCCCTAGATGTATAAGGATGAAATCACTCCCAAAAGTACTTGTACCCCTATACACCTCAATCAAGTGTCTATGGCTTATAATACATGAAGTGTAAATGTAAAAAGATACAAGAAGTTATATAATAATGAAATCTCAAGAGGAGTTGTGTACAAATGCACGAGTGACAAAAGAATTTTGTCTTCATGATATGTAAGAATATTGGGAATTACAAAGTATGTACGGTTTAGAGTCATGTTGGGAATTATTTGACCTAAAATATGAAATTGTAGGATATTGTGTGTGCACACCATCTTTTCTCTTAGAATGAGATGAACTTTGTTTTTGGACTGCATCCAATCACCTATTTCATTTCATTATGAGTAAGAGAGATTGTCTAAACACATGTTATGCTTAAAATTGACGTATGAGAATCAATGCCATAAATTAAACTTAATGGTATTACCTATGGTTTGAGGTGTTACCTCACCCTTATGTGAAAATAAATGAATAATAGGTTGAAAACCTAGATGAAAATGTAAGAACCAAGAGAAATTGAAATCATGCATAAAAATGTAATCACCAAAAGGATGATATCTTGTAGATAACAAGGATGTGAATATACCTTGAATTGAATTCTAGTACCAATCTTAGTAATAATATGTGGAATTCACATATCAATAAAGATTTTGAATATATCTAAGTAGGGTTGCTAACCCTAAGGTTTGAAACTAAGATGAGTTGTTGTTCACCTTAAACTTACTATATTATAATTTTGAGGAAAGAATTTCATTCAAGTAGGGATGAATCTTATATCGTCAATTTTGGTAAAATTTAATGATATAAATGCAAAGCATTTTTTGATAAATAAAATTTTCCAATGATATTATTGGTGGAATGATAATGTTAACCACCTTTGTGCCATGGGTCCTTGTAGCATAAGTTAGATAAATAAAAATAATTTGTACATGAATTAATGATTATGCCTTTTTAAAATATTGCATAACCAAAATATGGAACAATATGTAAGTTTCCTATAGAAAATAGGATATATGGTGTTTTGGATAATTAAAAGGATAAATATCTAGCCAAGTGTAACAACACAATGTTTGAGGCATCATATCAACACAGTGTTTGTATACTTTAGAATAATAATGAAAAGGAAGAAAACTCTATAATTTTGGAGAGAAAGGATATTCCATAAAATAATGGTATTGTTTTAAAGGAGAAAGTATTGAAATCCCAATAAATCCCAACATATTAGATATAATTTGGGAAATATTCTTAATGAGTTCCTATTTTTTATTTAGGATATTTAACAAAGAGAGTAAGAAGGAATAATCTAGAATTCATTTCCTAACGAGTACCATGCATTAGAATGCTTTTTTTGAAGGCTTTTGGGGTGCCAACTAAATATGAATTGGAAATCAAACATGGACATATAAGATCTATAATGGAAGAATGTTGAATGAAATCCATTTGACAACTAACTTTGTAGATACTTTCCTATGTGTGCTTTACCATTACCGTGAGTAAGAGAGAGAATAGTAGGGGGAAGGAAAAAGGAAAGAAAATATAGTGGTTAAACCATGAGACCGTGTATATGTCAAGGATACTTCACAAATGGAAATCAATTAAAGTGAAGAAGGGAACATGCCGAAGGGGCAGAGCCAGAGTAAGGATTCATGCATGTATATATAGTGGGACCTAAGATCTATTCTTCTCATTGAACTGTCTCTCCATCCTTTTCTATCACCTTCCTTATCTTCCTCCTTGTTTAGGGTTCTTCTTAGAACTGTTGGGGAACTGCAATATTCCCCTCACTTCTCTAGTTTGAAGGGTTTGTCCTAGGTAGCCATGGGAGGACCTAAAAGGAAATCTCCTTCGTAGACATGCTCCTCCTTATAAATTATTTCTTCCAGCACCTAAAGACTATAGATAAGTGGCATGGTAAGCTCGACATAATACATGCCTCTTGCCTCCTACCTCCTTCCTCCCTTTTCTTGTGTACAATGAAGGTATGGACATGTTGCCTTTCTTATCAACTTAATACATGGTTCCCACTTTACTCTACCCAATCCTAGTCACCTTATCTTGGTCATGCTGCTATCTAATGCCGGTGTATGAGGTCCAAGTCTCTGTGGTCCTTGCAACGACTGTGAAAGGATGAGCGGATGAAAGGGAAACGTTGGGAGATGGGTTTGTCGGGTGGCAGTAGAAGCGAGGCTTACAACATGAACCATACTCGTGAAGAGGAAGATGGAGCATGATGTGTCTCCATAGAGATGGCATGGATAGACATAGTTGAGACATTGGTGGAACACAAGGATGAACACACTCTAGCTGACAACAACATCAGGAGGCGTCACCTACAACTTGGAGATTGCAAACATCGCTACGGAACGAGAGAGGTGAAGAGAGAAGGAGAAGTTTAGGATGTGTTTGACCATTCTTCCCTTAAGTGCATAACATGACAATTCACCATGCGAAGGGTAAAATAATCACCCCACACAAAATATGACTTGACCCTTGAGGTACACAAATAGAAATTAAATTGCCTATGTGGCATTTTCCTATTGGCTCGATTATCTTTATCTTGTAAAAATCATAACTAATAATCGGTACTCGAAAAATAGTAGAAGTATACATCAAATTGATTAACAAATTGAGAGGTATCCAAATAAAATAGTCTCAAAATATAATTGTCTTCCAATTCTAAAAGTAGTGTAAAAATGGGTTAATGTGGTGATCAAAGCATAAAAACCCTATAATTGAGTATAAACATGTAGACTATGTTAAAAATATCTTTTTATGCTATTATATAATAATGTGAAATATAGTGACGAATAACATGCTCTTGATTGTAATGATGTAGAATTAGGGTTGTAAATGTGAATATTCAAGCATATGAAGGATTAGGATTAATGATCATAACTTGCCATGATATTATTGAAGTTAATCTGAAATATGTATTCATGATGCAAGGATACGATAGATTTGATAATCTTGATTACACTTACATGTATCCATGTTATTGAGTCATTAAATCAACAGAAATAGGAATTGGAATATAAAGCCTAACCCTAATGATGACTCGATGTCAAGAAGACCTAAACCCTAGAATTGGACCAGTTAGGTTTTAATCTATTTATTGATATGGTGACACTTTAGGATTACATACATTCAAATAAAGTTGATTGCTTGATTGGATAATATGCTTAATGAATACATAATCTTCATGTCTCACCATTGAGGTACATAGTTACACCTATGACTACCCACAATAGTTTTCTGATGTTTTCTGAGTGTTTCACAAGGATTGAACACCTAAACTGTTGGATGTTTATTTTTTTCTGTTCAATGATAATGCCACTATGAGTATCACATAAAGAAAGATTATGTGAATAAAGTGACAGTTCTTATTTGCAAGTATTTGATGGAGTATATGTTGATAGTTTACTTGCACTCTCTTGCATGCAACCCACATACATAGCATATTTTGATATGCTGATATGTGCGTTTGTGTCATGATGTTTTAGGTACATGCTGGATAAGATGATATCAAGAAATGATGGACATGATAATCAACTGAATTTACTTGAAGACAATAAGGATAACTCGTAAGGAGGATTACATAGATACTTCTTCTCTTATACTTCTTATATGTAAAATCCTGAGATGGAATATTATGTAAGTTTTAGAGGAACATCTTGTAAACAATATATTTGAATTAATGGAATTTATTTACTATTGTTTATTATTTGCTAAATTTGGATCCTTGGGAAAAGTTTAGGTAATTTCTCTCATCTTTTTGGCCTTCTATAACTGGGGGTTGCTAAAAAAGTGAGGTCACTGTAAGGCTGATGATAATGGTGAAACTTTCATTACTTACTCCTCCCTTTGCGATAAGTGAAGAAGACTTAGGTTTTTGGCTAGCTTTAGAACTCTTCTTGCCTTTCCTTTGCCCTTACACTTTCCTTTTTATCTGCTAATCATCGTCATAGATCCACTATTGTCCTTCCTCATTTCTTCTTTGATAGTGTTCAACATGCCAAGCTAGTCACACAACAGTTAATCAAAATTGGTCATGTTGTAGTTAACAAAAAAATGATTATATGATTCAAGAAACAATTGCAAAATCACATTTATGACCAACTGTTGTCCTAAGAGGAATCCCAATCTCACTTGGTTCTCCAAATACCCAGTCAACTTAAGTACATGTGGCCCACTAGATCTCTCTCTTCCATATTACACTTAAACAAAGCCTTTGAGATATCATATCTCCCTTGTCTTGTCTGATCTTGAAACATGTTCTTGAGGTGTATTACCATCTTGATGACTTCCATGTTCTCATGTTGTATCTACACTTATAGTTTATTGAGCATAGCATCAAGCATTTGACATCTATGTCATCCTTAGAATTCTTCGTGTTAGCATTCCATTCAGCCTTAGGTGAGGTTTGGAGCAGGATCATCATGCTCTGGTATCTCTAGGACATAGAGCATGTACTCTTGAGTGGAATGATTCTCAATGTATGAGACTAGTCTTGGAAGTTATTCATGTTCAACTTGTCCTTCTCAAGGTCTGATCACAATGAAAATATGTTAGTGTTTGCCATTTATTTCTACAATAGACTATTTGTTTTTGTCAAAACATTTTTGATTTGATTTGAAAGAATTGACAATGTCAGTTAGCAATTTAATTAATCACTCCCAATAAGTTTTTCAAATTGATAGCTCTCACCATCAATTCGGAATATTACAATGCACAATCTTCTATTGAGTCAAGGTCCAAAACAATTAAGTTATTACCTAGCCAATGCCAATGTCCCTAACCAATTATTAAGGTAGGCCACTATTGCCAATTATATCCAATGGAATTCTTGGATAGATGGAACAATTAAGTTATTACCTAGCCAATGTTGATGTCCCTAACTAATTATTAAGGTAGGCAACTATTGCCAATTATCTCCAATGCAATTCTTGGATAGATGGTATGCAAAACATCTTGTCATAATCTATTTGTAAGTTTCTAGGAACTTAATCATATTAAGGTCACCTAGTTAAGATTGACCTGAAAGCCAACACAATAGAAATGCACCCTGCTATGGCAGCCCCACATAACTACCTTCATGATTCCATGACATAGATGGTGTACCATTCTAGGGGATGCCCATGCTTGGATTCTTATGGAAAGCATGTATTACTTAATATTTATTGAGAAATTTTATTTATATAAATACATATACATATACAATCACCACATACTTATAGTATGTATCATACACATACTATATACACAAACAACACACGTAATCACAATTATACTAGCAGTGGTTATGGAAACACTAATGTAATTCTTTGGAGCCATAAAGAATGTCTAAATACCTAAGGTCATACTTCACATCTAGCAACCTGTACTAGAAAATGTGGTGTTGGGAATAGGTTGGGCAGTTTACTGGACTCTTGAATTGATCGCTTGGGCCTCCTCTCAGTTAATTGGTCTCCATTGATCGGTCAATCGATTTCTAGATCAAGTGGTTGGTTGGAATCCCCTATTCACTCGATTGGGTCTCCATTCGAGTGATTGGCTCCTCCGGTCAATCGACTCAACTTCTAAACTATCGACTCACCAAGTCAGAATGCCTTCTTCTTGCTTGAAATGAAACTAATGCTAATCCTATCTATATATTACATAGTGAAAGATAATACCTCAAGTTAAACCTTGAGGGGAGCATAGGGAGGAAAAAATTAATTTACATATGGAGAAATAAGAGGAAGGGTTGGCATGCAAACTGACTTTAAAAGAAGATAGGAAATAAGCCAATCAACCATGCACAAGTATCCAAGGGGTTTTGGCCATAACCAGACATACATCCAACATTAAAATAATTTAGGGTGACATGTATGGAGGGATATATATATATATATATATATGTATGTATATATATGTATATATATATACATATACATATATATATATATATATATATATATATATATATATATATATATATACATACATACATACATATACAAATAGTGGACCTACATGACATTCCCTAGTGTATGTGGTATTAAATCTGATATGCACATTAATCATTTAAGTATTCGCATTGTATACAACAAAATAAATGATAAATCAAAGCCAATCATATCAATTAAATCCTAAAATATAGTAAGTTGTCGTGGATCTGATACCATTATTGGGAGATATGGCGTCAGAGATGGCAGCGAAAAAAAAAATTGATGGCATATACCCCATAACCAGTGCATCACGTCAATATACATGAAATGGGAAGGAAGGAGCAAGGCATATACTTGGTCCTACATTAAGTCCAATGTCAATCATTGAAAAGGTGTGCTTCCTTTTCAAGCAACACATGGATAACGGTTGAAGACATCCTCTTGATGTGACAACCACATACATCGGTTGATAGTGTACTCCTAGCATGGAAGCAACATTTTCAACACCTCTACATAAATCATGTGGACCACCAGGAATTCCATGTCATGCTCCCCAAGCTGACGAGAAGGAGTTGTCCTTTTGTTGTCCACGTGTTACTGTCAACTTCCTTTCCCCTTATTGTCTCTCCGATTCTTGGGTATGACAGGTCAGGCTCTCATGTTACTAAAACATTAAGAAAAGGGTGTCTAGAGCCTTTGCCACCCACTCCTAAATAGGAGTGGATGAGCTAGAGTTTCCAAAACTGAAGGGATACAAAAAGATAGATCTCATGGATTGATGACTATTGCGTGCCGCTAGTTAGTTGACTGGACTATCCAATCAATCTATTGGCACATGGTCAACAGTGCAGTAACTTTAGATTTTAATGCGATGATCAATGCACATTGTTACACATACCATTATTGTTTGACCTAGTCAAACAGTTTGTTTCACATCTAGTTGGTCGAGTCAGACACTCCAATCAGTCGACTAAGTATTTTGACAAACCACTAGGAATAAGGTCTAGTCTGTTGGTTGGTCACTCCAACTGATCAATTGTCTAGTTCCATCAGCCGCTGTCAAAAGGTGTCTAGTCTATCGACTGGACATTCCATTCGATTTACTGGCACAAAAGTTGGTCGACTGGACATCTGAGTCGATTGAATCACAACATGTATCACTTAAGTTTATTATCTAAACACATTTAGTAACCAAGTTAAATTCTATCCATGAGTAAAATAGTATTCAGAGTGCATCCTATGTGTGTGATCTATTTGTCCAATTATTATGTTGGTAGTGGATGTCCATAACTAGATTATGACATCACAAGCAATGACTGGTATCTAGCAAAACAACATTGCTACCCAAGTATTTGGAAATGTAGAGAACAACTTCAATATTTAATCCATAATTAGTGTTATTGTGATCATATAGTTCCTTTGTCTCTAATATTCAAGTTGAATATGAGGCATGGTTATCATCATCCTCTTAACATTCAATATATGTTCCTTGAACTAGAGCATATTATATAAGATGCATGTGAGATAACATATTTATTCACATGAGTATGGCCATACATTTCTCATTTCTACTGGTCAAGTGACCAAGATATCAACTCTTGAATGAGGTATAAATCCCATCTACACCACTCACAGTCGATCCCCATGTATTACAGTGTACCCAAGCACCACCTTTATGGAAACACTTATTCAAGGTTACATTGGATGGTGTCAAAGTTCATCGAATGACATGTGATGAGTGTAGTGACTTCAGGTCTAAGAACCACAATCACCACTATCACTTTGATAGAGGATTCTGACTACCATTCAATGGTTTCCATGTATCACTCTCAAAGTGCATTTGTCCGGTTAATTGTTCTCTAACAAGTACATTTGTGTTTGACTTAATATCCAATATCATGACTAATGAGACCCTATCATTAGTCATCACAAATTCTAGTCATATGTATTATTTTCATCTATTTTTCTTCAACCATAATTTCCAAATAGAGATATAATAAGAATTTATGTACTCATATCATACGTATGATATCAATGTTCATGTCCTCCATGTGAATACATATGTCATTGAGTAACATCATCTTTAGACATCTACCATGCTAGTTTCATCATCTCATGACCAAGACAAAAATAGTAGTTGGAAGTACCTTTATTATTCTTAAATCAAATACGTGTTCCCCCAATAGAATCATCATATGATTGGCTCTCTGGGCATATATACCAACACATCATGCATTGGGTTTTATAGAACACCATGTTCTCTTATCGGAATTGATGAAGTCAGGTTTAGAATCCTAGTCATCCATATTTTAATGGATGTGAAACTGACTTCACTAAATTTTAATCTAATGTAGATAATATTAATACCACTGAGTAGAATGTAGATGGCACTAAGGTGTTGTTGATGCATTTGGAACTTTCTTTCGGAGGCACCAAGAATGGTGTTGATGCTATCAACTTTTTTTGATAGTTTCCTTTTGTTGATGAATGTCGGTCGTACAAACATGTTTTTCAGTGGCACTGACTTTGGCATCAAGTTCCTTCAATAAAAATTAAAAGAGCTTTAATAAAATATAAAAATATGACATTTTATATTAAATCTATGAAAATAGTTAACATTGATGAAAACAATGTTTTAACGTCTAATATGTGTGAAGCCATGTATTTTGATCATAGATATCAAGAAAAATTATACAAATAGTTAATGAAAGTACGACATATATGTTTCCATTAAAGTTTGCTCATCTTGAATGTTGTTTGTCCTCACGTAACACCACTCTTGGATTTGGTTGTAATAAGTCAACAAGAAGATAATTTTAGATGAAAATAATTTTCCTAACCACCGTGCACCAATCATTCCCAAACTGGCCCTCACTAACAACACAAAGCTAACTACTCTACATAGATCACTCATTCTCATAAAAGATGTCAAAAATAAGATTAATGATAGCACTATCAACTTGAAGCAGTAAGTGTCACGATCAGTAGTATAATTTCTTGGTGCACCATGTGATCTCCCTATCTAGATTTCTTTGTGAAAAAATAATCTACATTGGAAGAAATTCCTATATAAACATGGTGAGAGGCATAATCATTAAGGTCACCTACCTTGCAGAGCTTTAGGTGGAAAGATAGGTGGATTGAGAATAGTATTTACATGAATAATAGAAATCATTTATGCAAATAATAAAGTATAATGTTCCTAAATGATCGATAAAAATGTGAATGCATGCGTTCTAATAAATATTTTTCTTTCTTTTAGTGGCATGATACATGCAAAGAGTTTTCATCCTAACGATTAGTGTAGGTTTGAATGGTCTTTGTGTAAAAAATATTTCCAATGTTTTTTTTAATATTTTTTAGAGAGAATACTACTTTGAACATAGGAATCCTTTGAATCCTATTCTCCATTTTTTTCAAATGATATTTTTTTTTCTTCTATCCCTTATTTTAGAAAGATAAAGTTTCATTCTTTAGCTATTACATTCTTTTTAAAGGAGTAAGGAAATAAATTTTCTCTCCCTTTAGTGGTGAAAAATAAAAGTGGAGAATAAAGGCAACAACTAGTGCAAAATGCAATCTATATGCAGGGAATAAAGATGACACCCCAGGGAGAATGTAATGTAAAATGCAATCTATATGCAAATCTTGTATGAAAACCAATATATCATGATGTGCAATACTTTTTTTTATTGAAAAGATAAACTAAGTATATGCTTCCTAGCATGCCATGAAATGAAATAAAGAGGAAAATAATTTGGATTAAACTTGATCATCCTATGGTGATTATTGAAAATGAATGAAGGTGGATGAGATCACATGACTAAGAGAAAAAGTGTTTCCCAATTATGATATATTTGTGTGCCATTAACTTGTGTAGTAGGGTAATTGATAATGTGTCAAAGTGCACTACAATCACTAAGATAATAATCCTAGAGTTTAACCTTTTTTTACTGTTTAATTAAGGCTAGTATTGAAGGATCAATCCCACAAGACAACATTTTTAAGATGGTAGACTCTAATCCCAATTGGTTTTCATTTGAACTTTTATTTCTTTTAATTAGGGAACAAGAAAAAGAAATCAGATTTGGGTTTGGTGGTTTATGCTGGAACAGGAAATACAATGCAAAAGCAAAGGTTACACTAGCAAGGAAGCAAGGTTACACTATCATAAGAAAAAGAGAGATTGTTAGCACAATAAAAATATTGAGAATGGAAAAACTAGAACTTATAAGAAATGATCAAACAATGTTTATGGAATGATGGAATTCAGATTAAGGGAATATCGAGGCCTTTAGGGGTTTTTACCACCTTAGCCTAGGTGAAAATGAACCAAATGTTTAAAACAACAAAACAAACGACGATATGTGAATTGAATAAATCCACAAAATATGAACTCCACATGAGCCCATTGGTCATGGTGCTCATGTTTTTTAGTTCATCATCCGAAAAGAGACAAATTCATGGTCGTTTCAAAATCTCTATGCGATTTGGTTTTATCATTCTAAATCTCGATTTCCATGCTCTTTTCTATCGAGATTAACATAAGATCTGATGGAGTAATCACTTCAATAGATCATCGATTTCTTAACCAAAAAGTCATCTAATAAGAGTCGCCTTTAAAACTTAGTTCAATTGAAACCATGGCTAAGAGGCTATTCCCCCTTTCCTTGATAGAGAAACTACTCACTTATGATTGTGGAGTAGAGGGAGGTGGAGGAAGAAAGTATTCTAGCCATAGTATAGACCTATAAAGGGATTTAATCCTTAGGCTAGAGACTATCAAATGGCTGAATTCTTAGTCCCATGCTCCAAGCTATAGAAGGAGAAGAAGAAGAACTAGATCTGATGGCAATTGAAAGTAAAGGGAAACAAGAACAATCTAAGATGCACTTAACTTTGAGAATGAACAAATGATCTTTATTGTTAATCTGAATGCAAAGTATAAGAGAATAATCACTCTGAATAATTATGTGCAAAAGATGATGCCTTGTGATGGGGAAGTTCCCCTCCATTTGTAGGAGAAGGAGGAGGTTTATATTTAGGTTTAGGGTGAAAGACGGATTGGAGGCTGTTGATTTGAATTGGGTTCGAGCTACCAACTGATCAGTTGGTGAGGCGAGTTGACCGGTTAGCATCTGGAAAGAGTGGGAGTCAAGGAATCTAGTCAACAATCCTAAGTCTGAGTGGCGGTTCCTTTTGACTCGCTCGGTTGGAATAGGAAAACTCCCAATTTGGAGTTCCAACTGGTCGTTTGACATTTGAAAAGCGTGCCATTAACTAGATGTTTGAACAAGGTGGCAGCGGCTGAGGGTAGCGTCAACCGATTGTTTGGGAATAACAAGTCGATCATCGAGACACATTAACCCAACATCTAAGGAGTGAGATGCCCGAACATGATGATCAGTCTTGCAAGCTTATTGAGTGTCGAGACGAACGTATGGGATGAATGGTTCGACCGTATGGAATTTGAATGGCTCAGTTGGAACAACCAACCGATCGGCTCATGACACGAATCTGTAAGACTTGAACAATTTTTATGAGAATATAGCTTAATTGTGATAGAAGGAGGCAGATTGCATTTTGTTCAGTTCCAGTGGTTAATGATGAGAAATTCCATGTAACAAGACTTAAAGGCTATGCAAAAAGGATGTTGAAATAGCATACATCAAAATATCACTGACTTAAGCCTTTGCTTGTCCTCAAGAAAATAAAATTTCAAAATAATTCACAGTTAGGAAAGCAACATGTTCATCCTCTCTTCATTAGCAGTATCTTCTATCCTTTTCATGGCCAAGCAACCCATCTCCTAGAATCACAAAATACAAAGTTCTATATTTCTTATAAAAACATTTTTCATAACTTTCTTGTTCAAACTTGTACTTTGTACGAATAGTCTTTATCCTACTTACGCTTCAGCACTCAATTTGTTTTTGCATAGGGATGAGGAAAGGTGGGGTGCGGAAGAAAGATCCATCCTCTATTCGACTTGGGATATGATTCATGGACTTGTGGTTACATTGACCACAATATTTTTGTTTGCCCTTTCATGTCATCTTTTGGTGGTACACCCCTATTACATTTATGAGGGGTATGGAAGAATGGAGGGAGAAGGAACACACCACCCCGAACATAAGAGTTGGCGTGCGGATTATTTTCCCCATTCTTTTTGTTGCACTTTTTTTCAAAGTGTTGTTGCATCAGTAGGAATATCGTGTAACTACATTATATGAGAAAAAATGATCATTTAATCTAATGATAAAGATAAGAAAAGTTTGTGTTTGATTCTATTTGATACTATAAGGCTTGCCATCTTTTCCAAGAATATTTCTAATTTATGTCATAGGGGACTTGGTATTTAAAAAAATGAAAATTCAGAAATATTTTTTGTGAAAAAGATTTATCTAATTCATTTTTTAACACAAGATACATCAATTGGATGACTAGGTAAAGGCCAATATTTAGAGAAACAAAGAACATGCAATTAATTTGAAATATAGAAGGAAATTGTTTAAAAGGGAAGATAAAGGGGTGGATCACGTACCACCCACCCCACCCTAGACTTAGAATTTTTCTCATCTTGTGAAAATCTTAGATCGAGATGGAGGGAAGAAGATCACTCTAATGGTGGATTCTGTGGGTAGGAGTAGTAGTAGTAGTAGTTTCCCCAATAAGGGGAGTTCAGATCTGGGTAGGCCTGTTGGGCCCCATACTCCTCATAGGACGGGCGGCTAGGGGCATAATGGCCACAATCCACATGCCAAGAATCCTACGAATGTTGCATAAGGTACATATGGTTAAGTTGGTGACCCTGTCACTGCTGCTCACGCTGAATCTTGTCCAGCTACTGTTGAACCTCGTTGAAGCCGTAGGTGCCTGCATCATCATTTGGTCGCTGCCTGGTGGGTCGATGACATCATCATGTGCCTCTAAGGAGACACTCTGCCTGTGGACCTGTGGCTCAGGGATGTCAGCTGGATCTAGGTTCTCTAGACTATGCCTCTGGATGCGTCATGGTAGATCTATCAGCTCATACATGTGATTTTCCATTGTAAACCTTGTGTGCAAAGGGAGCTGTAGAAGATCCTACCTATCTTTCAATAGGAGGTAGTAGATGCCATCAGCACCCAAGTGAATGAATTTGCTCCCTTTCAGATAGTAACTGTCGATTAAATGATTTTTGAATGGGAGTGACTGCAATGGAATGTGGATGTAGCCATGAAAGATGGTGAGATGAGTGACAAAGTGGCCAATATGGAAAGAGGAAGTGGTGGTACCACTGAATTGGGTGCTAAAGTGGTATAGAATGACATTCCCCCAACTGAAGGGTTTTTCATGCAAAAGGACCCAGAGGGCGTAGAGCTCGACCTGGGTAATTGATCCCTGAGTACCCTCTATTCTGAAAATCATGCAGGCAAGAATGTAGTGGTGGTAGCGGACAACAAGGTTGTGTATGCCGGAAGCCTTTGGCCCACTAGGAAAGTGGGGCAACTAACCAATGATCTAAGCCCATAATTTGTCTCTATCATATTGATCGGGGTAGGAATTATAGGATCATTCCATGCAATGACCCAATCAGTAATCATTTCTATCATCAAGTATAAAAGAGGTGAATTGTCAAGTAGAGATTTCCAGATTTTTCATAAAAATCCAGATCTTACAACGAATTTCCCTGGGAGCAATGATAGCAAAGAAAGGTCATGAACTCAAGAGTGAGGTCACTATAGATGGAGATGATGCGGTAGGGAAAAAGGAGAATATAGTTTTTGTGGAGAATGTTGTTAGTGGCTTCTCGAATTCCTGATGCATCAAGGGTGGCAGGACAAGCCCATCAGAGGAGAGAAACACATATAGAGGACATGGTGTCGAAATGCTCTAAGAGTTGGGGGCTATTGAGCTGGATGTAGCTACCCATAATGGGGGCGATGTGAGGTGGATGGGATGTGGTAGAATCTGGGTCATTGTTGGATTTCTGGATGCCCTCCATCTCAAAGATGAGAATCTTTGTATCTTGCATGTCATTGAACATTTCTTCAGGGAGTTTAGGGTATGATTCACCACTGGGTGTGTGGAAGTGAATCTCAGATCACGATCTGGATTTGCGTAGTGGTCCCAGAAAGATGAGGTAGTGGACTTCCCCATTTTCTTGCAAAAAGGATTGAACATGGCTGTAGAGGGGAATGAACCAATCGTTTGGGCTTCTGAAATGGACGGTTGGAGTTGTAAAATAGGTGGTTGGATTTTTAGATGATTGTTTCAGTGGGGGAGAAGAGGAAATGATAGTCGTGAGTGTGACGGTGGATCGAAGGGAAAAAAGGGTGAGGCAAGCTAGGTTGAAGAGGGGAAATGAGTGGCTTACTACCTTAACACTCAACTAGAGGGGCATAGGTAGCGGCGGCAAGGAGCTCTAGTGGGTAGGCAGAGGCGGCGGTGGAACGAATGATCTAGAGTAGGTCACTCGGGCTGTTGTCCTCCTTGGCGTTGGTGCTGCGGCACAAGGAGCTCAGTTGGGAGGGCCAGTCGGTCTCCTCACCGGGGAGGTGCTCATCTCGGCACGAGGTTGTCAGCCTACTCGGCGGCGACTGACTAGGGTAGAAGAAGGGGAGGTTGAAGAGGAACTCGAGTGAGCAGGCCATCACACTACTTGGGTAATGGGAGAGATTGTTGTGAGAGGTGCGTTCAACCTAGGTGGTTTATAAAGCCGATCCATGGTATCGAACCAGTTGGTTGGTGAGGAGAGTCGCTTGGTTCATGCTACTTAGTTGAGTGCGATTTATAGGGAATCTGATGTGTCAATATGGTGTTTGGCCATTATGATCGGTCGGCTTGATGCATTGTAAAAGGAAATCGAAATGGTTCGAATGGAGTGGGGGTGGGCTATGGGCATTTATTTGAGGCAATTTTGAGCCCCCAAATGATCGTTTATCTTACAAAAGGAAATGCATTCAGGAAGTCTGAACTGATTGGTTGGTGTTACCAATTGATCATTTGGTTTGGGAAGGCAAAGAAACTACAACAAGATAAAACAACAAGGTAAGTTAAATAACAGTGAAAGGAAGATAGTGTTGGGTTTCCTCCCAATAAGAGCCTTGTTTTATGTCGAAAGCCCGACATGTGAGAAACAAACTGATGTTTTGAGTTGAGGTTCTGGGGGAGTTTGAGGGTCAGTTAAATTGAGGTCTTCCAAGAATGAGCATTTATGGATATCTGAAGCGACAAGGTCTTCAGTAGTTATGTATCTTTTGAGTCGATGCCCATTTACTTTAAATTCACCTAAAAACTTATCCCAGAGGATAAAAGTATCATGTGGATATGCACATTTGATGAGGTAGGGACCATACCATCTTGACTTAAGCTTTCCAAGAAAAAGCCTTAACCTAGAGTTATACACTAGAACCTAATAATCTTATCTAATATCCTTGCATTTGATGTGACTGTCGTGCCATAGTTTAGTTTGATCTTTGTCGATTCTAGCATTCTCATAAGCATTCATTCTAAATTCATTTAATTCATTCATTTGGAGAAGACATTTTTCTCTTGTTGCTGAAAGATCGAAATTCCAGCTTTTGATGGCCTAGCTAGCCTTGTGTTCTAATTCTATCAGTAGATGGCATGATTTTCCATAAATCAACCTGAAAGGAGTAGTGCCTATGGGTGTTTTGTAGGTAGATCTATATTCCCACCATGCATCATTGATTTTTGACGCTCAATCTTTTCTAGTGCGACCAACGATTTTTTCTAAGATGGACTTGATTTTCCTATTGGATACTTCAACTTGCCCACTAGTGAGAGGATGGTAAGGGGTGGTGACTTTGTGGTAGACTCTGTATTTTTTCAATAAGACCTCAAACCTTTTTTCTAAAAAATGGGATCACCTATCAGGAATGACGGTGCGTGGGACTCCAAATCTAGAAAAAATAATGCCTTTAAAGTGCTTTTTAACGGGTTTGGAATCACAAGTTTTTGTGGATATAGACTTAACCCAATTTGACACATAATTGACAACAACTGATATGTATTCATACCCATAATAAGAAGGAAATGGGCCCATGTAGTCAATTCCCTAAACGTCAAATAATTCTAATTCCTACTGAGAAGTTAAGGGAATTTGGTCACATTTGGAGAAGTTACTCGTCCTTTAACATTGGTCACATGAGAGCGCATATTCATAAGAGTCTTTGAAGATGGTGGGCTAAAAGATTCCACACTGAAGAACTTTCCTAACTATTTTCTGGGAACTCATGTACCCACCATAGGGACCAAAATGATATTGTTACAGAACATCAGAACTTTCCTCCTCGGAAACACAACGACGATACAGACCACTGACACAAATTCTACACAAGTAGGGTTCATCCTAATAGTAGTGTTTTACATCATGTAAGAATTTAGCTTTAGAATGTCCCTTGTATTCCAGGTGCAGTACACCAACAGCTAAATAATTTACAAAATCGGCAAACGAAGGGAATTGGAAATCTACCTTAAGCAGTTGATCATCACATAGGGATTCATTTATGGGGGTATTATCCATTTGGCTACAGCTAAGTCGATTTAGGTGGTCATCCACGGCATTTTCAGACCCCTTTTTATCAAAGATTTCTAGGTCAAACTCATGCAGTAACACAATCTGCCTTATGAGTCTAGGTTTCACTACTAGAGAAAAGGCCTTTGGCATCAATTATTTAGAGCCTTTAGCGTCGATTTCCAAGCAAAACCCAAGTGGGTGCCGCTAAAGGTCGACACCTTCAGCGTTGGTTTCTAACCAACGCCATAACCCTTCCCGCTACCAAATATGTGCCAGCAAGGGAACTATAAGCGTCGGTTCTTAACGAAAACCGACATTGTATCATGATCAAAGACGTCGGTTATTAAACACACACAAATTCCATAACCCTTCCTGCCACCGAAAATGTGCCAGCAAGGGAACTATAAGCATTGGTTAGTAAAGAAAACAAACACTATATCATGGTTAAACACATCATTTATTAAAAAATAACTAACGTCATATCCCTGCTAGCACGGCCGTGCCTGGCCACAATAGGCGTCGGTTCTTACAGATAACTGACACCATATCCCTGCCAACACGGCTGTGCATGGCCATAATAGATATCAGTTCTTACAGATAATCGACGCCATCCATGGAAGAGACGTTGGCTTTTTGCTAATAACTGATGACGTATGTCTTTGGTGTCAGTTTTATACAAATAACCGATGCCTATGTTCTGATTTTTTTTCTTATCAGTTTGAAGGCATGTTGTATGCCTGGTCAGCAGGATGCAGAACCTACAGTTCAGTTTTGAACTGTAGGTTTACAACATCCATTGATATCAACCAACAACAGGCCACAAACCTGCAAATCCATTCACAATCAGACACATGTTTTGATGAGATACATGTAGAAACCTACAAAGTCATTTACATTCACATTCAGTTCCATTCATTTCATCTCTTTTCACATTCAGACATTCATGTATTGATTAGAAAAAGTCATTCACATTCACACATGACAATTCAGAAAAAGTCATTCACATTCACACAAAAATAATTATGAGAACAAAGTTTAGAAATATCATTCTTTATTCATCATCGTCATCATTGTCATCAGATACCGAATTATATTTAAAAATTCCCACTACTTGTAGGGATTTTTCTAATTCCTCCCTCGTATAGGGAGTATGTACATATAATAACTTTCTACCTATACTGAAGTCAGTTTTTAACACCTGCAAAGAGAATGATATATATATATATATAATTATTAATATATAATAAGATTGACATATTTCATATTATCTAATGAGACTATATATAATACCTTATGTATAGTATCAATTTCCATTGCGGCATATTTTATTATTAGGTCCATAAATCGCATCACATAGTAGGCACATGCCCAACCGTTGTCTTGTGTAGCACACTATAAATTGAAACTTACAAAATATTTTTTTTGGGTGCAAATAGGGTGGGGTGCCTTCTTTAATAGATGAAGCAAAAAGAGGTAGATACAGAGTGTACCACCAAAGGAGAAAGAAAAGAAAGAAAGAAGAAAGAGGTGGTTGTAAAGCACAACCCCTCGATACAAGAAAGAAAAGAGAAAATTGTACAGAAACTACAGCTATCTATCTATCTAAGCAGAAGGGACATCATAAGAGCTAAGTAAGAAGTAACTATCTTTATCACATCTAGACCAAAATTTTTCCACCTCCATACGTGCATCACTGAAGATCCTTCTATTCCTCTCCAACCAAATCATATAGACCACGCAAGCAGCTTGAACCTTTACCTCTTTACTCAGACCCAAGAGGTCATACATTGAGTCAACTCTGGCCTGATGCTTCAAACAAAACTATTCCCAAACAGCCTTTGTAAACTGGCAATCAAAGAACAAATGATCAGTAGATTCTTTGTCTTCCTCACAGAGGCAACATCTGGAAACGAACCGAAAGCCAATTCTCTTCAAGTAATCTATAGTGGGCAATTTCCCAAGGAACATCTTCCACAAGAGCACATACCATCTTCTTGGTATGTTTTCAGACCAAATCCACTTAGCCCAGCATACAGGTTGTAATTTATCCCTTGAAATATTCCAACCATCTTTCAGCAAGAACTTTTTACCTCCCCTAAATAGAATAGCATCACTGACACCAGGGGAGATCGCTTGTTTTCTCAAAATCTCCAGCAGATTATTCGAACCCCTAAAGCTTGGGATCGACCAAACATCATCAACAATACAACTAGAAACTCTGCAGAACTTTCCTTTACCCATTCTTACCATTAACTGGTGATCCACCAAGTCAATAAGTCTATCACCATCATTAACCCATGGATCCAACTAGAATAGAAAGGAATCACCATTCCCCAAATGAAAGTTAATATGACTTAAAAGAGTAACTCTTTGATCGAGCATCTTTTTCCAAACCCAAGAGGCACTAGGTTTGGCATCAATAGTCCAAAGAGATTCAGTTCTAATGTACTTCTCATGAATCCATTTAATCCAAAGCCCATCCTTCTTTCAAGCAACACTCCATAGATTTTTAAGCAGCCCTCCATTTGACCAGTCCACAATGGACCTAATGCCAAGGCCCCCTTCAGATTTGGGTTTACATATAAGCTTCCAAGAAACAGTATGTATATGCTTCTTATCCTTCGAATCATTCCAGATCAAATCCCTAAAAAGTTTTTCAATATCATAAACCACGGACTTAGAGAGAGGGAAGGCAGCAGTCCAGAAGATGTTGTACGTAGAAAGAGTCGAAACAACCAACTCAATCCTCCCTGCTTGAGATAGAAAATGAGGTTTCCAAGAGTCAAGCTTGAGTTTGATTTTATCCAGGATAGGATTGCATAAGGATCTGGTTAGTCTTCCAGTGAAAAGGGGAAGGACAAGATATCTAACGGGCAACGAACAAATCTTAATATCTAAGATGTTTGAAATATTGCCTTCCTCTGCCAGTTTACTAAGGAAAACCTGAATCTTCTCATTATTCAACTTCAGGCCTGAAATCCTACCAAAAGTCTCCAAAATAGATTTGAGACACAGAGCATCCTTTTCATCCGCTCTGGAGAACAACAGCAGGTCATCTGCAAAGATAATATTGTTGGCTAAATGGACATCTATAAATCCCCTTGTTTTGATTATGAAAAACATTTCATTCTTATTGATCTTACTAGCTACTTGAGTGTGCAGGATTAAGGTGGATGCCAAAGAATCTAGGGAAATCCATATGCTCACACATTTATGTTTTCATGCAATGTAATCGCTTTGTAAAAACTTGTACAAATATATAATGTACAAGTACTTAGATTGCATGTAAATCAAGCGTTAGATCTTCCCTAGCTAAACACCACATTTAGATAAGTCATCCACTTCATATAGGATCACATATGCACACTCATACATATAATTAGTGCCTAAATTGCAACATTGAAACAGGATCAATCTCGGTCGAAAAACTCCTCGACCGAGACACTCTCGGTCGACAATCTTCTCGACCGAGAAAGATCCAAAGTAGTCGTTAGACACAACAGACAAGTTAGTTGGCAGTTGGAGAAAGACGTTGCAAATCACTTGTTCCAGACTGCCTGTCGGGCGACAAAAGTTCGACCGAGTAGGTGTCTCGGTCGACCATTCCTCGACCGAGATTGTCTCTGACAACAACTGCAGAATTAATTAATTAGCCGTTGTTAAAGCAACAACTTTGTACCTAACGGCAAGTTAAGCACTTAGAAACCCCTAGAAGTTGTCTAGAACGTCCTTAAGCATCCTTAGGCCATTCCTATAAATAGAACAAGCCATAGGACACTTAAATACACTTGTTTACACTTGAGAACTCTTTGAGCATACTTTGAGCAATCTGGTTGTGAGCAAATTGAGCATTTTGAACATTGGCTACTTCATTCCTTAGCTCATAATTCGTGTCCTATAGGCTAGTATCTCCCACCCACTGCAATCACAAGTTCACACACTTGGTTAGGAGATCTATACGCTTGATCTAGGCAAATCAAGCCTTGGGCTACAAAGGATAAGTTGTAATTTCCTTTTTTCTTTCTTGTTCTCTATTACCGTTTGTACTCTCCTTGCTACTCCTAGGTTGGAGGCTACTGATTGGAGAGGGTGGAGTTCTTCTTGGCGAAGAAGGTGACTTTGAGCTACTTCAGAAGGCTGGTGCAACGGGAGGTTACTTCTAGAGAGGAAGGCAACTTCAAGGGGGAGCTTGGAGTTACTTCAAGAAGGCTACCTCAAAGTTGGTGCACCTACTTCAAGTGAAGGCTGCTCAAAGGGTGTAAAGGAAAGTATTGTATTTTGTATAAATCCTTGAGAAGGTAATAAAATAAATACTTTCAAAATTGGTTGGGTAAGCAACCAGGTAGTGGACTGACAACTTTAGTATTTGCTAAAGTTGGAACCACTCTAAACACCTGTCTCCTTCTTCTAATTTTTAATTGTGGTTGTTTGAGTTCAATAAATTGTTAAAATTAATTAAAAACTCTATTCACCCCCCCCCCCTGTAGTGTTTTTCAGTTGGTATCAGAGCAGGCTTTAAGGAACCCTAATCAGGTCTTGAATAATGGAGGGTAATGGTGATTACAATCACAACAAAAGGTGCTGCTTGGACAAAACTACAACATGTTGCAATTGGTGCTTAGGAACAAGCCACACAACAACTAGATGCCCATGGAGATCAAAGAAGGAATATGAGAACAAAGATTGTCTCATTGCTACAACTAGCGAGGAAGAAGAAGAAGAGGTAAGTCTTTTTGATTTATCCAAAGAAGAACTAGTTGCTAGTCTTGAAGAAACACATATTAAGTATGTTGAATGCAAGAATAAATTAAAGAAATCAAATAAAGCAAATGATGAATTACATGCTAAGCTTCTTGCTATTACATCTGAAAACGAAGATCTTAAAAAGATCATTGAAGATCATGATATTGAGATAAAATCTATAGAGGCAAATTGTAATCTACTTTCTTTAGAGAAGAATAATTTGCAAAGTCAAGTGAATGATCTTCAAAAACAACCCATTTTATGCAACCATCTAGATTATGATTCTATTGTCAAAGAAAGAAATTCATTATCATCTAATCTAGATCAAGAAAAACTAGATATCAAGAAGAGAATGGAAGAGATTGCCAAGTTACAACAAAAAGTTAGTAATTTAAATAGTAATGGCATTCTTGATCAAATCTTAGATAATTCCTATCATCAAATTGGGAGAAGAGGACTAGGTTACAAGCCTAAAAGGAAATCCTATCAACAACCTAGTTGGAGAAAGTCACAAACCCATCAATCTATATATGTACCTAAAGGAACATTTTCACCCAAGGACAACGCAGAACACAATCATAGAAAAAGATATGAGGTTGACTCGATATGCTGTCATTATTGTTTGCGCCTTGGTCACTATTCTTTTTCATGCCCTTACAAGAGAAAAGATGTCGAGTTAGTTTGGGTTCCAAAACCTCCAAACTAAATGAACAGAATCAAGTTGAGATATGACCAAGGACCTTAGTTGCATATTTCTACGTCTATCTCAACTCAACATAATGGGATAATCAATAAATTTAAGTATCTAAATATTTAACTTGCATATGTTTTATTTGGAAGCAATTAACAGTTTCAGAAATATTGTCGGTCGAGAGACTGTCGACCGAGACACTATCGGTCGAGAAATAGTCGACCGAGCATGTTACTGATTTCCAGTCTGTTGTAAAAATTGCTAAATTTCTTTGAAATTGATGAAGTTGCTATCTACTCATGATTAATGATTGGATATTTATTTTGGAAATCATCCATACAAATTTAAATTAATATTAGTTTATTCCCTAAATGATTTAAAATCAAATTATGTTTAGAAAATTTCACATGATTTCCTTATTTTCTGGTCTATCCATATAGAAATCATGTGATTAAAATCATGCGATTATTTACTGTTATTATCATGGATATGCTTTCACCATTTGGTACTGAGATTAGCTTGATAGATAATTGTCTACTTGGATCCATGATAGGCAAGCAAATGCTTTATTGGAAATATGTTATGCTTGCAACACATAAGATAAAATCTCTCAAAAAGACTTGAAATATTTAGTACTTTTCAATTGAGATATTTAGTGTCTTACAATTTATATTTAGTGTGCCTTCAGTAAAGAATCTTATAAGGATACTAAACGACGTGAAATTTGATATTCATATTACTACAACAAAGCCTATATTTTAAGAAAAGGACAAATGTTTTCATATTAAGTATTATGCTTCAATTTGATACTCAAATCAAATTTTATGCAGATATTATACTTCATAATGTTCAAATTGAAAAATCTGCAAATCTGCCTCTTGGTTAAAATGAAATTTGACCAAGGGGCGCTATGGTCGTAGTCAAAATCGACCTAAAATAAGTTTTGACACAATAATTAATTGAATATCATTTTATTAAAAGCAAATCAATTTATGATCACAAAATTGTCTCAATATTGTCAATAATAAAACAAAATATCACTCCCTTAGAAAATATATATGCTCTACAAATTTAGTCTATCATTTGCATTAAAAATAAAAAGCTTAAAAAATTCGTACCCAGTAAG
The DNA here is from genome assembly GCA_963693085.1 of Alisma plantago-aquatica. Classification (NCBI taxonomy): domain Eukaryota; kingdom Viridiplantae; phylum Streptophyta; class Magnoliopsida; order Alismatales; family Alismataceae; genus Alisma; species Alisma plantago-aquatica. Next base: position 1,410,153,330 of record OY856412.1, on the reverse strand, counting down.
TCTGTCGGTCGACAAATCTTCAACCGAAACCCTCTCGGTTTGCTCACTTCTCTCGACCGAAAGAATCTAGATAGACCTAGCATCGGACACTCTTCCGGTCGACAATTGTTCGACCGAGACAGTGTCGGTCGACGATTGCTCGACCGAGAAAGAGCCGTTGGAAAATGACCGTTGCAATCCGACCGTTACCGTTAACGGTCGACCGTTACAAGTCGACCGTTGGACGGCCAAGTGGTGCGTCTGGAATATGACCGTTGCGGACGCTCGGTCGACAAATTTTCGACCGACCTGGTAACTGGATTGCTATAAAAGGAGCAAAAATGGGTCATTTCTTCACACCTTCTTATTCTTGTTTCCTTAGGCTCTCTCTAGTGAATTCCTGTGCAAATCTTTAGCATCCTCATCCCCAAGAATTCCTTGCTTCTTCTCCACCTTCAAGCAACACAATGGCATCATCCTCTGCTCGTGGAAAGAAGAAGGTCGCTGGCAGGAAACAAAGGGAGGCTACTCCACCATTGACAATCATCAACGGCATTGCCTTCGTCGACGGAGATGCTGGTGATCGTTATCTACGGCTCTCCTCCAAAGCTCCTCTCCCATGACGACCAGTTGAAGTTATGGACTTCCTCAACATCGTCGACTTGGAGGACCTTTTCGAGGTGCAAAAGTTAAAAGAATTCATCAACCCTTCTTTCCCTTCCTATTCCATCAAGGTAGTGAATGAATTCTATGCAAACCTCATTTCTCACTCTGAAAATGAAACCATCTTCTTCTATACTATGGTCAACGGGCATAGCTTCCGATTTACTGAAGGGGATATTCTTGACATGCTAGATATTAACATAGATGAATATAAAGACACCCTTGACCTTACTTCTGGAAACCCACTTAATCAATTTTCCCAAGATGACCATATCGTTAGTCTTAGTGACATCAAAAGGACCATTTTTCAATCCAATACAACCTGTCACGAAGATAGAGGCACATACTATGCTATAAATCTCAAACCAGCTGCTAGGATTGTAAACCTTATTGTTTCAACAAACATACATCCTAGAGCCAATAAATCTGAAGTTCCTATTTTTCGTATGTGTCTAATATATGCCATTATCCAACGTATTCCCACAAATTTTATCCGCATCATTCTTAAAAACATGCTTGAGTTTTCTGGCAATCCTCCATATGCTGATTTTGTATGCCAAATTACTCAACATTTCCTTAAGACTCAACTTGAGGATATGGGATATACATGGGAGCGTAGACCACAAAAAATAAGTAAGAATACTGTAGAAAAAATGGGGATTGATTTCGGTCATAAGAGGGCTAGGGTAGAAGGAGAAACATATACACAAGATATACCACCTCCACCTCCTCCTACCAGCCTACCCTATGACCCCATCCAAAACACTCTAACCTATGTTGCAGGGTCACAATATCATCTTAGTAAACAATTAGATTATAACCATCATGCCATGACTTATCTAAACCAAAGAATGCAAACTCTTTCTCCAAACCAACCAGATGAATATCCCTACTCTTTAAATCCTGGCATGCTCAATCCATATAACCCATCTTACAACTATTATCAACCTCCACCACCACCATCTACTGATCTCACGCATACTCAGTTTTCATCAATGCAACTACAAGATATTGCTGCTCATTTTCGATTTGATCGTGTTCCAACCTTCTTGGAGGCATATGCCTTAACCAAGACAGGTGCTCTGGAGTGGCAAACATTAGTTCAGTATTATGGAGCTGAGCCTTTTCTTGGGAAAGACCCTGATGTTGATGTAATTCTTAAGACTTTCCGGTGAGATGTGGAGTTGTATTAGTTGTAATGGAATCTTTGCAAATTTGTAATAAATGGGTTATTGTTACATGTTTTGGCTATCTTTTCATGCTTGTAATGACATTGGTTATCTTTATAATGGATATTTTTTTTTGGCATCATTTGAATTTGGATTATAAGACTATTGTAGAGCATACAAAATAAGGGGAGTAATAAATACAAGTAAATCAAAAAGGATGAAAATCTTTGCAAATACCTAAAAGTTAAAGTTATGGCTAAAATGACATCTATTGCAAAACACTTATACCTTGGGGGAGCATAGTATAAGATTAAGGGGGAGATCATAGAAACAAATTTGATTATTTGATTGAGAAGCTTACAAAAACATTGCAAACATCATTTGGAGCTTGTTACGACCTTAGTATTTTTACTCTTGGTTATGAAGAAATCTATGAATTTCATAAAAATGATATATCTTGTTCTTAAAGGGACTCTCTAAATAAATCAGGGCTTAACATCCCATGCATTTAGTTAAGAGACAGTTTTATGCACTCTAAAACTAAAGGATTCTCATTTCATTTTTAAGGCTTAACATCCCTTGTAAAATGGGTGAGAAATCAATACACATAGGCCATAAACTTAAAAGAAACTCATATCATTTCAAGGCTTAACATCCTTTTCAAATGATTGAGAAACAAATTGTGGCAAACTTTTGACAATAAAAATCCCTTGATTTTAAATTGGATATCTCTTTAAGGGGGAGCAAAGCTTAAAAAGGAAGACACAAAGTCATACTACATGATTATATTGGATATCTTTTTGAAATGACAAAGGGGGAGAAATAATATAACATCACAAACATAAAATTAAGATGAGTTTTATAAATCTTGGCCAGCAGTCACTTGCAAAATCAAAGATGGCTACAAAGGTAAATTTTCAGGTATGAAACTCATATGGTTTATATTTCCTTTATTTTTATATTTAGGAAATGTTTGTCATCTTCAAAAAGGGGGAGATTGTTGGCTAAATGGACATCTATAAATCCCCTTGTTTTGATTATGACAAACATTTCATTCTTATTGATCTTACGAGCTACTTGAGTGTGCAGGATTAAGGTGGATGCCAAAGAATCTAGGGAAATCCATATGCTTACACATTTATGTTTTCATGCAATGTAATCGCTTTGTAAAACCTTGTACAAATATATAATGTACAAGTACTTAGATTGCATGTAAATCAAGCGTTAGATCTTCCCTAGCTAAACACCACATTTAGATAAGTCATCCACTTCATATAGGATCACATATGCACACTCATACATATAATTAGTGCCTAAATTGCAACATTGAAACAGGATCAATCTCAGTCGACAAACTCCTCGACCGAGACACTCTCGGTCGACAATCTTCTCGACCGAGAAAGATCCAAAGTAGCCGTTAGACACAACAGACAAGTTAGTTGGCAGTTGGAGAAAGACGTTGCAAATCACTTGTTCCAGAGTGCCTTTCGGTCGACAAAAGTTCGACCGAGTAGGTGTCTCGGTCGACCATTCCTCGACCGAGATTGTCTCTGACAGCAACTGCAGAATTAATTAATTAGCCATTATTAAAGCAACAACTTTGTACCTAACGGCTAGTTAAGCACTTAGAAACCCCTAGAAGTTGTCTAGAACGTCCTTAAGCATCCTTAGGCCATTCTTATAAATAGAACAAGCCATAGGACACTTAAATACACTTGTTTACACTTGAGAACTCTTTGAGCATACTTTGAGCAATCTGGTTGTGAGCAAATTGAGCATTGTGAACATTGGCTACTTCATTCCTTAGCTCATAATTCGTGTCCTATAGGCTAGTATCTCCCACCCACTGCAATCACAAGTTCACACACTTGGTTAGGAGATCTATACGCTTGATCTAGGCAAATCAAGCCTTGGGCTACAAAGGATAAGTTGTAATTTCCTTTTTTCTTTCTTGTTCTCTATTACCGTTTGTACTCTCCTTGCTACTCCTAGGTTGGAGGCTGCTGATTGGAGAGGGTGGAGTTCTTCTTGGCGAAGAAGGTGACTTTGAGCTACTTCAGAAGGCTGGTTCTACGGGAGGTTACGTCTAGAGAGGAAGGCTACTTCAAGGGGGAGCTTGGAGTTACTTCAAGAAGGCTACCTCAAAGTTGGTGCACCTACTTCAAGTGAAGGCTGCTCAAAGGGTGTAAAGGAAAGTATTGTATTTTGTATAAATCCTTGAGAAGGTAATAAAATAAATACTTTCAAAATCCCGATTGGGTAAGCAACCGGGTAGTGGACTGACAACTTTAGTATTTGCTAAAGTTGGAACCACTCTAAACACCTGTCTCCTTCTTGTAATTTTTAATTGTGGTTGTTTGAGTTCAATAAATTGTTAAAATTAATTAAAAACTCTATTCACCCCCCTCTAGTGTTTTTCAAATATGAGAAATGGTTGTGGAACCCCCATCACCCATAGGTCTAAAGCTTCCTTTATCAAGCTCAGCTTTAATAATAGAGGAGCGACCCTGCATGGTGATAACAAACAAGAAGGGGGATAGGGGGACCCCCTGACGAACCCCATTAGAAGCATTAAATTTATCAGTAGGGGAACCATTAACCAAAACTCTGAATGAAGTAGAGGAAAACATTTCATTGATCCAATTGAGCCAACAGATAGGGAAACCCATTCTTTCTAGAAGGAAAAGGATGTAGTCTCTCCGAACAGTATCATAGGCCTTAGCTAAATCAGCTTTAATGCACATAACTTTCTGGGCATTCGTGAAGGAGCATAAAATATCATTCGCCAGCAAGATAGCTTCCCCAATATTCCTACCATGGACAAAAGCCAATTGATTTACATCAATAATAGACGGCAAGATAAACTTGACCCTATTCGCCATGATCATAGTGATCACTATATAAATGACATTACAAAGAGATATAGGCCTAAAATCCTTCAACTCCGTAGCTCCCAATTTCTTAGGGATGAGAGTAATCATAGTGTTGTTACATTCCTTAAGAAGTTTCCCAGAGCTAAAGAAGCTTTAAATTACTCTGGTAATATCACCACCAATAAGATCCCAAACAGACTTAAAGAAAGCAGCGTTAAAGCCATCCGGTCCAGGGGCTTTCTCATCTTTCATACTTTTCATAACACCTTCAATCTCAGCTCTAGTAACTATCCTTCTTAAATCATCAAATTGAGCATTAGTGATTTTAGGCAGCTTCCATTCATCATTCCACCTAACCAAGTCCTTTGCAGAACCATTAAACAACTGATCATAGAAGCTTCCAATGGAATATTTAATAACAATTGAATCATAGATGTACTTTCCATTCAGATCATTTAGCACAGTAATATTATTCCTTAGCCTACGAATTTTAATAGACGCATAGAAAAAGGAAGAGTTTCTATCTCCGAGCTTAAGCCATTGCACCTGACTTTTCTGTTTGAGGAAGCTTTCTTCATCATTCATGGCTTTCAAAGCTTTATCTCTAACAACAGCTAAGTTTTTTTGTTTTTCTTCATTATCTAGATCTTCATCCACGACAGACTGCAATTCCTTCGCTTGAGCTTCCAGCTCCTTTGCCATAGAAAAATAATCACCCACACAGATTCTGTTCCACTTCCTCAAAGCATCTTTCACAGCATGGAGATTTTTATACACTCTAAACATGGGCGTTCCAATACAAACAGTATTGTTCCAAGCATCTTCAACCACCTTCCTATAGGAAGGGTCAGTAGTCCATGAATTAATAAAATGGAAGGGAGTACCCATGCTTCCCTCTATCAAATCTCAGAGCAATGACCCTATGATCACTAACAACAGAAGAGATCACCTCACCCCAGCAGAAAGGAAAACTAGACAGAAAGTTGTCATTACAAAAAATATGGTCAATCTTGGATAGCGTGCTTTTACCTTTCTTTCTACGGCTATCCCAAGTGAAAAACTGACCTTTGGGAGAGATCTCCAATAGACCAGCCAATCTAACAACCTCATTAAACTCGCGCATACTTCTACTGGAAGGGGGATGCTTACCCAACCTTTCATGACTCAGCCTTACAGTGTTAAAATCGCCCATAACACACCAGTTAATAGGATTGAGGAGAAAAATAGAGCCAAGAGAACTCCAAAGCCCTGCCCTGTCCCCATCATCATTAAGCCCATAAACAACAAAAAGCTCAAAAGAAAGGTTTTATTTATTGACAACACAATGAAGCACCTGATCACTGCTAATCTTTTTGTTTATAGCAATATCAAGATCCATCCAAAGAATAATAATCCTAGTATACGAGTGTAAATCAGAGTTATCCAAGTAATTAGCGCCATTCCAGATCATATTGACAAACCCATTTAACTCCTTCTTACTGACCTGAGATTCAAGGATAATGAAGATATCTGCTTTACTCTCTCTAATCTCCTTCCGAAAGTGAGGGATCTTATTAGCTCCTCCCCTCACATTCCAAGACATTATCGTAAAGGAACTAACCATTTGGAGGTAAGTTGATTGGAGCATCCTTCTCTTCAAAATTCGACAATAGAGAAAACTTATTCAGAGAGGACGGAATGCTTTTATTCACAGAAAGCTTTGGATCATTTCTGGGAGGATATTTTGATTTTCTGCCTTTTGTCTCCCAGCAGACTTCGGGGGAGGTATTTGGAGTGAAAGAATCTAAGGCCTTAACTTCTTATCCTCCAGTAATAACCCCTACGAATTGTGTCCCAACACTCTCACTGACAGTAGTCAGTTGAATAGTATTGACTGGCTCAATAGTAGGAACAGAGGGGGGACTCGACACTTCCATAACTTCTTCTTGGATCATCTCAGCTACGTCTATGAACACTTCTCCCTCATCTCCTTTGTTGGTCTCTGGTGCTTTAGGTACACATGTCTTCTTCTTAGCGAGACCATTAGCCACCCTCCTTTGAGTGTTCCCCTCCACCGGAACAGAGCCACAAAGTGTTGATTCATGGCCAAAGAGACCACAGATCAAACACCTGCTCGGCTCCCATTCATACTCGAACGAAATGGTGTCTAGTTTCCCATCATCACTAACAATCTGTAACTCTTTGGGAAAAGAAAAGTCCAGTGGGATCAAAACTTGCAATCTAGCATACTCCAGCCTCAAAAATTCATTGGTAAACCTATCCGGCTGTAGAGGAACCCTAAGAAATGAACCAATCTTATTAAACATCTCAGTATCCCAGAGCTCAAGCGGGAGGTTGAAGATCTTCATCCAAATCAGAACTTCAGTTAACTTCATTTTCTCCAGAGGTTCTCCTCATTCCCATCTCTTAATGATTAAAGGTCTCCCACCAACGAACCAGGGAACCCCATCGATATCCATCGTCATGTCCTCATCGTTGGAGAATAATACTATGAAGTAACCACGCCCTCTCGATCGGACCCCAATAGAGTGTTTAACATTCCAAATTTGGGCTACGTGACGAGCCAGCACAGGCTAATGAGGTTTTAAGCCTACTACATATCCCGCATCAGTCCTCTTCCATCTATCCAGATTCCTCTCTGCAATGTCCTTCGGATAAATTAGTTTTCCATCCGTCACCTGGATGCTCATATTCTTCAGGCTTACTAGACCACTTCTCTTTATCTCCTTGAATAGATCCAGCCATGACTTAGCTTCATTCTCTACTGAGATGCTACCAGCTGGGGGACGCATCCTAGAGGCTCTTGGATTTGGAGGGTTTGACGATGAAGCCACTGCTCCCGCAATCGCCCCCACCGTCGCCTCTGCAGGCTCCTCAGACATCTCCGCAGGCTCCTCAGACATCCCCACATAAATAATATATACATTGGAGTCAGGAAATTACTTTCACATTCTCCCAAATCAGTGGCTGATTCCTTTTCCTTGGGACCTTTTCTCCAACTTTTTTGAACTCTTGTAAAGCCATACATGTTAATGTAACATATTAAATTGTATAATTAAATAGTAATGTAATAACAGATGTTAACGGATATAAAAATATGAAATATTTCTCATGGGAATAATGGCCTTTTCATTGTGTGTCCATATAATGTATTCAATTCATTCCCCGCAGGATCTAGATAATAGAATGTGAACATCTTGGGGACAATAACTAGTAACTCCCAATGCCTATCACTATAGGTAAAAAGTTAAACAATAGTAACTCAAAATCCACAACAAAAATGTAATTTTCTTAAGTCCAAATTATAAGCAAAGTAAACTTACTCGACATTGAATGGAGCTATTATCACCGTCTTTTTTTTTACCAAAATATTCAAAAGCAACACAGTAGTATGAAGTAACTGAAGAAGGGTTTGTATCTACAAGACTAATCAAAGATGGAACCAAAAATCCCACATGGGAAAATGAAAAATATGTACATATCATGTGTAAGTGGTTGCAAAACATGTATTACGTATGCATTAATATATAAGAAACCAGATCACCGTATATAAAACAAGGTATATGAATGTATAAACAAGATCTCACCATATCTACAACTCTATCATAGATGTGTTCAACCAGTCATAATGCAACAACTCCAAAATATCTTATATAAATAGCTTGTTATCGTATGATTGACCTAAATTAATATGTATGCATTAATGCGTATGCAAAACTTGTATTATGTATGCATTAATATGTATGAAAAACTTTTATAAATAGATTGTTATCGTATGATTGACCTGTAGCATCCTCCAAAATAGTAACATTTATAGGGCAATTTGAATCATGTTCTCTTATCCATACAGCCATAGGAGCAGAGGAGAAGTAGGCGGCGGCGAGTAGAGGAGCAGCAGGTGGTGGTCGGAGAAACGAATGGTGGCGGCGGCGAGCAGAGGAGCAGCGAGCTGTAGCCAGAGCAGAGAATTGATTGCCAGACCTAAGCGGAGTCAACAATGAAATAGAGAAAGGGCACTACTACAGAAACTACATTCAATGTCACTTTTCTGGGCTTCGGTTATTTAAAAAAACTGACGCCTATAACATTCCACGTCAGTTATTTAGGAAATCCGACGTCTATATTTGAAGACCAGCCAGACACGGGTACTGCTTTGTATTTAATGTTGGCTAGGTAAAACAAACCGACGCCTAAAATCACCCACGAAATCCAATTTTCGAGCGAAAAAAATTGGCCCCAAAGTGTCACATATAGCGTCAGTTTTTTAACTACTAACCGATGCCTATATAAGATGAAAATTTGTGCAAAAAGTTCCAATTTTAGTGTCGATTATCCTTTGATAACCAACGCTAATAATGGTTCCTGCCAAATAATTTAGGGCAAAGATTGTCCAATTGGACGTCGATTTTTTACTATCAACCAACGCTTAAGAGTAAAAGGTGTCAGTGTTGTAAATAACCGACGCCATTGACAAACTTAATAGACCCGCGATCGCCCGACTCTTCCCCTTTCTTCTGTTTCATCCCGAGAATTCTCCTACTCTCACCGCCGCTGTTGCTGGTCGCCCGACTCAACCCCCACCCACTGCCGACGCTCCCCTGCTCCTTCTGCACTGCCGACGTCTCCGGTCCCTAGTCGTCGTGCCAGTCTTCAGTCCCTAGTCTCTGCTGCCCTATTGCCGCTGCGCCTGCCTGCCCTACGGCTACTGGTTCTGGAGCTCGTTGGTCACCGCTGCACCTACCTGCCCTGCCGTCGCTAGTTCTAGAGCTTGTCGGCCGCCGCTACTGGACCGCCACACCGCTTGTGGAGCTCACCTGCTACCGCCACCGCTGCTGGAGGTTCGTTGTTGTTGCTCGCCTACTTGTCTGCCGCCGCTACTGAAAGGTATGCTTCCTCCAGTACTGCTCCACCATTGTCGTCTAGTTGTGCATACCTGGGAGTTATCAAGAACACCTAAATGAATGTCTAACACCTAAATGAATATCTAGTTGTGTATCTAATTTGGATGTATATGCTGAACCTAGATTTAGAGAGGACATGCTATAGTATTTTCCTAGTATGGTGAAAGATTCTCAATCATGTGTATCACATGGGATTCTTATCCTCAACACAATGGACTACAATATATGCATCTATTGCCTTAAATGGAAGACTCAAATATTATAAAATCCCATCAAAGTAGGTAGAAACAACTTATATATATTTAGATCTTAATAATTCCATGAAGTGCACATTATCTTACTCAGGAAAAGTATGTGTATAATGTGGAATTAATTCCATATAATGGTTCTATTTTAGTAAATCTATTCGTAAGGTCTGTGTGTGACAGAAAAGCTCTTTACTCTATGTCAAATTCAAATGTTTCTTTTGTTATATATTGGGCATGCTACTTAATTTTCTATCACGAGTTTTGTTACAAATATCTGAATATTAAGTTAAGGACATGTTTCTGTTGTGACATGTTGAGTTTTTTGCTATGTTATACCCACCATGATTTGTGTTATAAAATAATACATTGGTTAATTTAGGAAGCATTTATATGTTGTTATGGCTATCCACAAGTGTTTTTATAAGAAAATTGTGTGTTGAATGGGGTTGTGGACAAGGGACTGGTGTTATATTTTTTTGGCCTAGAAACCCGTCCAAGATTTACTCATTAGAAGTAAATCTTGGATAGTCCCCAGTTTGAGACTATTCTTGAACACCTAATCTCGCTTAGGATGTAAGTCTATAATGTGTATTGGGTTTTTGAGAAAATTTTGGTAGCATTTTCCCATTTGTTCTCTAAGTACATATGTACTTAGAAAACAGCGGGGAAATGCTGCCGAAATTTTCTTGAAAACCCAATACACATTATACACTTACTAGTGAGATTAGGTGTTCAAGGATGGGATAGGTGGTACACTTACTAGTCCATTCTCAGTTGGGTTGCCAAGTACTCCACAAAATATTGAAGCTAATGATGACTTATATGTGTGCGGAGATCACAATGAAGGATTGTTAATTGATAAAAGATCACAATTTTAGAGGCATGCATGTTTATATTTTTTTATTGAAGCTAAATGTTTGCTTTTTTAATATCAATATCATTTTCATATGTTTCATTATCTTCTAGTTAATAGAAATGCTAAATGTTTTCCTTTTTAATGACATTTTCATATGGCTGACCATGATGAGCATGATGTCCATGATGAGCATGAAGTCCATGATGAGCATGATGTCCATGATGAGCATGGCGAGGATACCAATGTAAGTTCTAAAAACATATCCTGTATTTCTATAAAATTCATTATCTTCTAGTTATGTCATATATCCTATATTTGTATATTGGGCTAATTCAATCTATTTATTTTTGTCAAATTTTAGGTTGATGATGCACATGTACCCACTGAAGCACTGGAGGAACTTGATGCACATCACCAAAAACTTAACAAGAAAAGGGGCATCACTCTGTTGAAGATGTTAATAGCGCTAAGTGGCAGTGGATCCAGATTGGCTGTGGAGTTTGATAATGGAGGAAATGCAATTGGAGTGAACCGCAATAATTTTGTAAACTATCTTGGGGTTGTCACTCAAAGCCATTGAGGTGTTAAGTATGATAATTGGCATAAAGTTCCTCAGGCGAAGAAAGACATGATATGGAAGGATTTATGTGTGAGTTATTATTATTTGCAATTCTATTTTTTAGTTTAAAAATTCTATTATTTGCAATTCTATTTTTGGATACTAGTTAATAGCAATTCTATTTTACAGAATATGTTTGCATTGGATGAGAATCTGCATCGTAAAAGCATGATGCAATGTGTTGGAAAGATGCTAAGGAATTATAGGACAAATCTCAACAGAGAATACATAAAAGATGGTGATAAGAAGAAGAAATCTGCCTTTGAACAGAGGAACTTCTTCGACAAAGAAGATTGGGACACGTTTGTTGCTTCAAGAAAATCTGAAGAATTCAAGGTATTAAGTGAGGTGCAAAAAGCAAGGTGTGCACTGAATGTGGATGACCACACTATGGGTCCAAAGGGCTATGCAAGCATTCACCAAAGACTATAGGCGAAGTCTGTTGCTACTCAGGAGTCCTCTACTACATGTTCCACACCCATGCCTCGCCATGATGTCTGGATAGTTGGGAGGAAAAACAAGAAGGGTGAAATAAAGAAGCCCGTAACTGCTGAGGTGGCTGTGAAAATGGTAAAATACAACTCTTAGAGCAATCGTTTGAATATTGATTATTTGTGGTGTTAACTTACTAATTTCTATTGATGGTGATTAGTGGGAGCTGCACGAGCAGAGGAAACAAGGCACATTGATCCCTCATGGCACAAGGGATGAATTGACAGTTTCTCTGGGTAACACAGAGCATCCTGTACGTGTTAGGGGTGTAGGCGTTGGTGTGGGCATCAAAGCATTCTTTGGGCCATCCAAGTGCAAACCCAGAGTGGGACTTTCATAAGAAGAGGTAACCTATTATTTTTTTAGAATGTTACTACAAAAGGGAATTCAATAATAAGAAGCTAATGTTTCTTTTATCCATGTATAGGAGAATAAAAGAGTCGAGGATATAGTTTCTATGAAGGTTAACGAAGAATTTTTGTGGTGGAAGGCATCTGAGGCTTCCAATCAGCCTATGGTGACCCACTCTTCTCCTGATGCACAGACTGAGAGTAATCCTGTAGACCCACCGCCTAACACGTCTGTTGTAAGTATTGTTTATGACATTGTAGCTAGTATTTTCAAGATGATATGTTTTCAAGATGATATGTATATATGTATAACATTCTTTACATAAATTTGTAGGCGATGAAGCCATGCCTCTTAAGAATGCAAGACTATGTTGTTGCAGAGGCGCAGGCTTACCCATCCATTCCTGGGTAACATTTCACGGGACTCCAATGCCACAGGGCTACGATCGTGTGAGCTCGATATGTGTATTACCCGATTGGAGGGAAGCTACATTGCCATATGCCCACCCGGATATTGATACACTTGCTGAAGCAGAAGTCGGGGTGAGATTGTGGCCCAAAGCAGATGTCGTCTACACTATTGAAATTGTAAGATAAATTTACATTACTTTAGATTGTTAATGTGTATATATGAGGTCAATTGATCTGAAATTATATATACAGGTTAAAAAGAAGACACCCGGAGCATCTAGGCCTCCACCTCCACTTCCTGCATTACCAAGTTGGGTTCCAACTGACCTAAAATACCTGTTAGGTCCTGCTTGTAGGGGAATGGCATTTTGGCTACGGGCACATAATATACATTTCCCTATAATTGTTTCTTTAGAAGAGAATTATGCAGGTCAATCATACGAAAGCTCTTTATTTATACAAGATATTATTGAGCTGTTTATATATGATTGGCTGAATACATCAATGATAGAGACATGGATAAGGTGAGATCTTATTTATACATCCATATACCTTGTGTAAGATCCAGTGATCTGGTTTCTTATATATTAATGCATACGTAATACATGTTTTGCAGCTACTTAGTCGAAAATCAATGTAAACAATTTGCATTTGACCATGTGGGATTTTTGATTCCATCATTGATTAGTATGGTAGCTAAAGACCCTGATAGTGTTCAACGATAGTGTTCAACAATACTGTATAGATGCTTTTACAATTTTCGATCAGCAAAAGAAGACGATAATAATAGCTCCATTCAATGTCAAGTAAGTTTACTTTACTTATAATTTGGACTTAAGAAAATTACATTTTTATTGTGGATTTTGAGTTATTAATTTTTAACTTTTTTACCTCTAGCGGTAGGCATTGGGAGTTACTAGTTATTCTCCTCGGGACGTTCACTGTTTATTATCTAGATCCTGCGGGGAGTACATTGAATACTAAAATTGGACACGTAATGAGAATGTCATTATTCTGGTGAGAAATATTTCATTTTTATATCCGTTAACATATGTTATTACATTACTATTTAATTATGCAATTTACTGTGTTACATTAACATGTAGGGGTTTAGATGCATTCAAAAAGGCTGAAGGAAAGGTCCCCAGGAAAAAGAACCAGCCAATAATTTGGGAGAATGTGAAAGTAAGTTCCCGACTCCAATGTATATATTATTTATGTGAACTGTGCTTAGTTGTATTTTTTAATATATTGTATGTTTCAATTTATAGTGCGCTACACAAGACAATGATTGGGCATGCACATACTATGTGATGCGATTTATGCAGATGATTATCCAATATGCCGCATTGGACATCGATACCATACATGAGGTATTATGTATAGTCTCATTAGTTAGTATGAAATATATCTATCTTATTTTTATATTATTACTTATATATATACATCATTCTCTTTGCAGGTGTTTAAAACTGATCACACTATAGGTAAACACTTAAAAGATGTACATGCTCCATATACGATGGAAGTATCAAATGAAGTAATGAAGAATGGGTATGAGCCATACAAGCAGTAGGGACTGTAAAATATAATTGGGATGCTGACATCGATATTGAATGATATTTTGTAAATGAATATTTATGAATGTTTATACATGTCTGAATGTTTCTACATGAATTTTAATATTTCTACATGTGTGAATGTGAGAATTGAATTGATGTCTGAATATATCTACTTGGGTGAAAAGTATATTTGTTGATTTTGCAAGTTTGTGGTCTGTTTGTTGGCTGATATCAATGGATGTCATAAACCTGCAGTTCAAAACTGAACTGCATGTTCTCATCCTGCTGACCAGCCACAGCAGGCCTGCAAACTGATAAGAAAAAAAATTATAACATAGGCGTCTATTATTTATAGAAAACTATCATCAATGGCTTACATCGTCAGTTGTTGGATAAAAACCGCCGCCTAATGTGACAAACAACACGACCCTGCAGGAAAGCACAGCCGCGGCAGGAAATAGCGTCGGTTATTAGTATAAAACCAAAATTTATAGTGCTAAACATGGCCGTCTAGGAATACGACGTTGGTTTTTTAGTTGCAAACCGACTCAGATAGTGTCTTAGAAGGCGCCCTTTTTGTGGCGCGAAGCCTTTTCCCGTCGGCTTACTATAAATCATCGATGCCTATCAGTGCCCTGCTGGTGCGTTTTCAGTGGTGCGAAGCTTTTTGGCGTTGGTTATAAAACTGACGTTGAAGAGTTCGACCTTTAGCGTAGCCCACATAGGCGTTGCTTTAGAACCGTCGCTAAAAGGGCATAAACAACCGACGCCAAAGGCCTATTCTATAGTAGTGGGGGAAGAGCCTGGCTCGTGCGGGTGCTATTAAGTTAACCATCGGTGTCGGTTATTCAAAACAACTGACACTTAAAACAATTAGTGTCGGTTACCACAAAAAAACGGACACCTACGTTCAATGACATCCATCGGTTTCAACTATAAAAACTAACGTCTATCTACATATGCCGACAAAAAAAATGTTCTCGAATTCTGACCATGGTCGTCGGTTTCTGTAGAAAACCGACACCAAACGGGGTGAACATTTTCACAGGGACAACGTGCAAAAACACATAAGCATCGAGTGTTGCAAGAAAACTAACGATAAAAATGGGCCAAATTTCTATCTCGTAAAAAAACTTTAGCCGTCGGTTAGTTAGTTAAGAATCGACGTCGTATGTTAAATTTTGGAGGTAATTGTTTTCACTGGAAAATTTAGATTTGGTGGTCGATTTTAGGCATCGGTTGATAGTTGAGGAACCGATGCTAAATAAAAAGTGATACATGTGTCTAGCCGCTCTTCACAGATAGATGTCGGTTTGTATATTCAACCGACGTTGTAGGGCTTAGGCATCAATTTTCTATATACAACTGACTCCTGTAAATGTGATGTTATAACCCATTTCTGTACTAGTGTTTGGCATCTTTCTTAGTCATAAGTTAGCGAATAGTTGCATGGTCAGTGTAAACGATGAACTTGGAACCAACCAAGTATGAGTGAAATTTTTCAAAATCATAGACAATGGCTAGCATTTCTTTTTCAATGACAATGTAATTTCACTGAGCTTCATCTAAGGTCTTGGATGCATAGTATATGACATGGTGTTTCTTATCAACTCACTGCCCTAGGATGGAACCTATGGTAAAATCACTAGCATCACACATGATTTCAAAAGGTAGGGGCCAACCTGGTGAACGGATGATTGGAGTGGATGTGAGAGCATTTTTCAAACACAAAAAACTATCCATGCAAGATTTGTCAACATTGAAGGGCACCTCCTTTTGAAGAAGGTTGGTGATCTTAGAGAAACCACAGATGAATCGTCAATTGAAACCAACATGTCCCAAAAAGGTGTGAATGTCCTTGACTGAGGACAGAGGTGGAAGCTTTGTGATGACCTCAATTTTAGCCTTGTCAACTTCTATGCATTGGTTGCTTACTTTATGGGCTAGAACAGTTCCCTCTTTAACCATGAAAGGACACTTCTCCCAATTAAGGACTAAGTGTGACTCGACACATCTATCAAGAACAAGAGCTAGGTTTCTAAGGCAAGTGTCAAAATTTTCTCCATAAATGGAGAAGTCATCCATGAACATCTCCATGATGATTTTGGGTTAATCCTGCAAAAATTTCTAACATACACCGCTGGAAGGAGGCTGGTGCATTGCACAAACTGAAAGGCATTCGTCGAAACATGTAAGTGCCAAAGGGACATATGAAAGTCATTTTTTCTTGATCTTATAGATGGATAAGAATCTGATAAAATCCTGAGTAGTCATCTAGATAACAAAAATATTTTTGGTGGGGTAAGCACTCAAGAACTTGGTCTAGGAAGGGAAGTGGGAAGTGGTCTTTCCTAGATTCTTTGTTGAGTTTCCTATAGTCAATACACTTTCTCCATCCTATAACGGTTCAAGTGGGAATGAGTTTATTTTTATCATTTTTAATGACAGTGGTCCCCCCTTTTTGGGAACAACTTAAGTAGGACTGACCCAGAGGGAGTCGGAGATGGCATAGATGATTCCTACAGTTAAAAGTTTGATCACCTCTAGATGAACAACTTCCTTCATGTTTGGATTGAGTTTTCATTGTAGATATTGGGAGGGCTTGTTGTCTTCTATTATTGGGATTTTGTGAATGCAAATGGATTGATCTATCCCAACTAAATCTGTCATTTTATACCCTAAGGAAGTTTTCCTTTTTCTAAGTTCCACCATAAGTTTGTTTTCTTGTTCCAGGGTAAGACTGAAATTTATGATGTCAGGGAACAATTGTTGTTCATCAAGGAAGACATATTTCAAACCTATGGGAAGAGTTTTCATTTTTGGGGCCTTAGATGGTTTAGGTTTTTCTTCTATGATGGAGATTATTTTAAGGTCCTCAATTTCAGCATTAGGAATTTCCTCAGAATCATCTAAATGATACCTACATTGGTCTAATTGTTCATTATCAAGGTCACATTCAGGAGGGGCAGTGAGAGCTATGTGTTGGGGATCATCAACTAACTCCCATTCTTGCCTTAGTTGGGATAGTTTATCAACACAGTGAAGGTGATAGACCTCTTCTTGGAGACATGGACCTTTCACCCTAAACTCTATGGTTTGTTTCCCTAATCTTTAAAAAATGGTTTCAACCTCAACATGTATCAAGGCCCAGGCGGTAGCTTGGAAAGGATGACCAAAAAAGAGTGGGTAACACAAATCTTTATTTATGTCCATGATCACAAAGTCACATGGGACATAGGCATCTTTCCCAACCTTGAATGGAATGTCTTCTATGATTCCCATGGGTTTGGTCATGTACGAGTCTGCTAATTTTATTGGTCATGGTTGTGGGTAACATGTCAGTAAATCCTAATATTTTGTATAGATTGCAAGGCATGATGGATATGTTGGCTCCTAAGATGGCTAGGCCCTTTCTACAAGCATTATCACCTAAATAACACCCTATTATGAAGGAAACAAGGTCCTTCTATGTTTTAGGCATTTTACTTTGGATGATGCCAGAAGTAGTCCTAGAAAGTTTGACAGTCTCATATTCTTTTGTGGCATACTTCCTAGTCAAGAGGGACTTCACGTATTTGGACCAGGTGGGCATGTCTGCTAAAGTATCAAGGAAAGGAATATCAAAAAGTAATTTTTTCGTGGTTTGCCTAAACTTCATGAAATAGGTTTCGATCCTTGTTTGTTTGAGGCAGGCTTGGTAGGGGGGTCAAGGTTTGTAGATGGGTTCTTCATCTTCTACCTGTGGGGGTTCATAGATGTATGGTTTAGGAGGAGTTTCGGGTTTGACAACTACCATGTCTTCATCCTTAAAATCTAAAGGTGTGGCTGAAGGTTTTTCTAGAGGAGGAGGGGAAAGTACCTTTCCTGAATGAGTAGAGACAACCTTGAGTTGTTCGGGATGTTTAGGGTTGTTTTCAGGCTACCCAGAAAAAGTTTCAGTGGGGGGTTTCTGTTGGGCAAACAGGCGAGCTAAGTGGGTGTCAGTTGCCTTTTGGTGAGCTTGTTGGGCAAGAATGGTTTTCTCTAAAGTGGTTATCCTTTCATTGTTTGAGGGATGGGGAGCGGGAACATTTTGTTGTGGGTGAGGAAGTGGTTTATTGAGATTTTGAGGAGGAAGGTTCAAGTTTTGAAATAGTTGTCCTTGGTAGGGTGGTCGGTTTTGGTGGTTGCCTCGATAGTTCCCTTGGTTCCCAAAATTTCTTTGATTGTTGGGTGGTAACTCAGGTGGTGGCCGATTATTGTTTTGATGATAGGGAGGTCTTTTTTGGGATGGAAGTTGGCTTGAGTTTTTAGTTCGTAAAGGGTTCCCATATTGGAATCTAGGATGGTTTCTAGTTTGATTGGGGTTGCAGTAACCCTGGACTGGTATGGTGTGAATAGAGTTGAGGTCCTCCAATTGTTGTCCTATTTTTGGCTACATGGGGGTGTTGTAGAGATATTGGCAATATAAGGTGGTGTGATCATATCCTTGATAGATTCCACAAAGAGATTCTATAACTTTTATTTGTTGGGGTAACTCTCTATAGGTGCCTAGGGATGACTCTAAGCGGTCTTGTTTTAGCGAAATGAATTTAAGGTTTTCTATTATGCTTTGGATGTCAGAATTAACTTCATCCTTAGCTACCTTAAGGACCCCACCAGCTCCACATCTATCTTTTGTTTTAGAAGCATGTTTAACAACCTTCCACACACTAATTAGGCTTTGGTGCATAAATTTCTTCCAGATGAGGAATCAAGGAAAAATTTGGTGTCATTGTCAACACCACAATAGGAAATTTCTATGAGTTGGGATTGAGGAATTTCATGATGAGGGAATTTCCAAAGCAAGTCTTCAAACCTTTCCCATGCTTCTCCTAGGGTTTCTCCTGGGGACATAGAAAAATGTGTGATTTGTCCCCTAATTTTGTAAGTGAGGGAAGGAGGGTAAAAAATTTCAAGGAATTTATTTTGTAGGACCTCCCAAGTTGTAACATGTTCCTCACTCTCCATGGTGTTGTACCAGCCACTAGCTTGGCCGGTGAGAGAATATGTGAACAATCTTAGGTGGATTGCATCTTTAGAGATGCCTAGGAGTTTGTTCAAGGAACAAAGATCAATGAACCTTTGAAGATGATCTTGGAAACTTTCACCATTGTTGCTAGAGAAAGGGTTGGCTTGGATCATGGTGATCCATTGGGTTTAGATTTTAAATTGTGGGGTAAGGATGTCGGGAGGAACAACTAGATGTTGTGCATAGGTGGTCTTTGGAATAGAAAAATCCTTCAATTGTTTTTGCCTTTCAACTTCCCTCGTACCGGCCTTTAATGTTTCTTGTTCAACCATGTAGGCTGCCCAAAAAGAGGCTTCTCTAGCCGCTTGATCGGCTAAGATGTGCTCTCTTTGAGCCGTAAGAGCCTGGTTGATCCAACGAGCGACTTCCTATTCATCCATCCTAATTTGGTTTTGATGACTTAGATGGTGGAAGATTCTATCTATCTCAGGAATGAAGTTAAACTGTGTAAATTCGGCATTCGAGCATCACATGCACAAATAAGTAGTTAATCGTGTGTAAAAAAATCAGACGAATGGAATGGAAACTCGGAAGAAAGAGGATTCACACTTCCAGAATTTTACTCAAAAGGCATAAAAAATGAAAAAAAAAGAATTTTCAAAAATTTTTGGGGTTTGAGAAAACTATCGGTTGTCCCTAAAAATGGCAGTTGGTGTTGGAAAGAGTGGGTGTCGAGGAAGCTAGTCAACAATCCTAAGTCTGAGTGGCAGTGCCTTTGACTCGATCAGCTAGAGTGGGAAAACTCCTTGTTTGGAGTCCCAACTAGACGTTTGGCATTTGAATAACGCGTCGTTAACTGGATGTTTGAACAAGGTGGTGGCAGTTGAGGGTCATGTCAATCGATCATCTGGGAAGAGGGAGCCGACCGTCGAGATGCATTAACCCAACGTCTAAGGAGTGATATGCCCGACCTTGATGATCAGTCTTGTAGGCTTATTGAGAGTCGAGACGAACGTCTAAAACAAATGAGTCGACTGTCTAGAATCTGAATTGCTCAGTTGGAACAACCAACCGATCAGCTTGTGACACGAATCTGCAAGAATTGAACAATTTTGATAAGAATATAGCTTAATTGCGATAGAAGGAGGCATATAGCATTTTTTTTTAGTTTTAGTGGATAATAATGAGAAATTCCATGTAGCAAGACTTAAAGGTTGTGCAAAGGATGCTGAAATATCATACGTCAGTAACCTTAGAGTCAATTTCTAAAATTCACATGAAAGATCACTTTACCATTTAATTAGTTTGGACTAAAATATCATCACAATAAACACAAGTCTTTGGGGTAGGTTAATTTCCTTGTTTCATTATGGAGGTCTTAAAACTGACTAATCCAAACAATACCTCTAGTTAATGTAGTTTTAATCACAGAAAAATTAGCTTAATGACTATAATTTTTTAGCATGTAGTTGAGTTCTTAATTTGATCTCATGTTTTCATAAAAGCTATTCTTAATTAAATTACCTAAATACTACTTACAATTACACTAGATAGAGGTGTACGTAAAATTTAAGTGTAAATCTAAAATTTTTAAATTTGATGAAATACATGAAAATGCAAAATATGATAAAAACAATAAAAATAGTAAAAATGAAAGATATAAATAGAGGCATTGTTCCATTCTTCCCTATAAGATAGAATTTTACATCTCCTTCAATGTCAAAAGCACATGAAGGAACATGAAATAATGGTATCCTTGAGATTCTTACATAGGAAGGGAAAGTCAAGTGTTTAATATAAATGGAAGTACTTTTGCTCAAATAGCATGTCACCATGAAGACATAGTATGGGGAACAATGGTACATTGTGCTATTGTTGGTAAAGAATAATGTTAATAATTATTTGTTTGTATTGGAGGAGTAAATGAAGTGCCATGTTGAAGTGACACTCTAACACTAATTCTTTACCAATATGCATGACTAATAATATGCCCATGTTGATGCCATTGATAATGTTGTCAAGGGTACTGAGATTTTACTAGTCAAATTTGATGATTTTCTTAGTTCCACCAAAAAGGTTGTCAGTGGTACCAATAATTTATTTTTTGAAAAGAGCACTCATCACAATACCTTATTAACTTGCATCAAAACTAAATGTTAATAATCAATGCTTTACAAAGAAGTAATCTAGAACACAACAACATTGTAAATAAAAATTAAACAAATTTAAATTGACCCAGATAATGGTTTGACTCCCATCCAATGACTAGTCTCGACGTAATACTTATCTGAGATTATCTCGTGTTGCTGGTGAAGAATGATTTTATAATATTAAATCCACCTAATCATCATCAAATCCTAGAGTAAGGTATAGACAACCCATTTGAATAATCACATCATCTGTATCATGGAATGGATTTTTCAATAACAACACATATCAATGTGTTTCTTGTATGTCCATGACTACATAGTCACTGGATAGATAATTTTTTGACACTTACCAAAACAAATTGACTTACCCTTATAGGACTTGATGTTGAATCATATGTGAACTGGATTTTAATGCTTGTTTTATTCGACTCTTCACATCCCTCTTCTTGAAATGGCAAAGTGGTATGATATTTATTCTTACCTCACATCACATAATGCTTCCTTGAATTATCTCCTACCTATGGAACATGTGATAATTTAAACACCCCTGATCTTCTATTTTTGGTAAACAATCTTCCATTGATCATTGCAATCATCACCTCATTGCCTTCTATAGTATTGGCATCATGGATTTTTCATTCCTTGGTGATGATATTCTTTAAGATTTTTCCATATTCTAGGATCATTTCAATATCCTACACTGGTGGGACATTGACTTTCAATTTTGTGAAAATTCCATGAAAGCTTGGAATTCATTATCCTTTAGTAACTTCAAGATATTCATAAGAATGAGTTCAACGTTGGGTGGTGGAGTGGTGATGGAATATGGAGGGACATATAATTCCTTAAGCTTTAATTATAATCATCCTCCACTGTATCAAGAGCTTGTGTAGATGCATCATGTTGGAGAGAACTCACTTGTTGAATTGATGGAGCATTCTTGAGGATACTAGTCTCTTGTGGTTCCTCCTCCTCACCATGGATGGAAATGAATTTTTCTTCCTGATAATTGTGAGGGACATTGGTATACCCAAAAAACCTTTATCGTTGGATTTTTTTTGGATCTACAATATCAATAACCAACCAAAAATCTGTCTACCCAAGATTCTTATTCTAGAACCCTAATTTGAGGTCATGAATTTTTCAAACATATCATTTAATCTATTAAGTCAGATTGGTCCTATTCCTTTGTGTTTGATGATAGTAGGCTTGATTTGAGGTCATGAATTTTCCAAACATACCCTTTTATCTATTAAGTCAGCTTGGTCCTCTTGCTTGTTGGTTTTAATGAGGACATTTCTATTGTTGATGTGGTGGTGGATGCACTTGTCAAGGATACTATTGAAAATTATTAGGTTCTCACCAAGAAAATTTAGAATTGTTGTGTTAAGGGCATTGTCCATTCCTCCTATAATTGGGTTGTGACATTTATATCCATTGCTCTTTATCATCCTTGGATTTATAAGAATTCATCATCCCATGTTTATTGTTAAGTAGGTTTATCAATGACTAGAGATTTTAGCTTCTCCTGGATCCATGACACTTCTTATTGAACATTGGTTTTCATGTACTTCACCTCAAAACCAATTTTTGACCATGTTCTTCAGTATCTCTTGCATTTCATTGATCTATTCTTAAGAAACAACCATGCCCTTGTACTATCAAGTGTGGTCCTATTCCCTTTGTTTATACATATTACAATATTTTACCTTGTCCAAATAAATCAATTTCATGGTGAGGAACATTTATGCATGTCATGGCAATGTTCCTATGCTTCAAAATAGGTCTCATCACATTGTTTCTTGAAATTACAATTTTCCCTATACGTTGAGTTGTAATATTCAAAGGAAAGTAGCGCTCAAAGAATATATCAATCATTTAGACTGATGTTTCTACACATCCTGATTCTAAACCTTGGAACTATGTCATCACTCTATCCATGAGAGAGAATAAAAATAAGCTAAGATAAATAACTATAGGAGAAACCCTAACAAAGCAAATAAATTATCTTTTGAATTTTTGGTTTGGTAAAAGAAACTAAAATTAAAAAGAAAGGGCTCCTAAACTAGCCAATATTAGTACTCATAGTGCTACCATTGAGAATTCCTAGCAACAATGCCAAAACCTTAACACACTTAAACTGTGCATATAATTCACAACTGTATGTGTCGATGTAATATTGGATTTTGAGTTTTGAGTGTCTAAGTAAGGGAATGGAGGGGCTAGAAACTATTAGTAACTAAGATATATTGAGTAGGACATGAAAAAAGATTGATTTTTATGGAAAATTCAAAGAATCTAAAATTAACAAAATCACTAAAGGAGTTGGTTGTGAATTAGAGAGATGGAATCTCTAAGATATTTGATTTCACCACAATGTAACTTGTACTTGAGTTAAATCATCAAAAATAATCTATCATTACCTAAAAAAAATATGGGATATGTAGATTGCATTACCCTCTTTCACAGTGTGATATATACTTAATCTACTAAAAATCTTGCTCTCACAATGAATAAGTAAAAGATTAAATCATGATATATCTTTCTATGGATACTTAAACCTTGTAATTGTTAGCCTCTTTCATAGTGTGTTATGTAGTACGTTAATAACAAATTTTTTTATGTTAAAACCCATTTTTGTAGTACAGAAGCATCCAAAGCATGGATTGGAGGATCAATCATGATCATGGAACAATGAAGCATATTTCTATTTAAATTCCTAAAAAAATCTTATATTTAGATAAAAATGATCAAATACAAATTAACACTAGGCTACTCACATGTCCTAGAGAACAAGGGATTAGCCATGCATATCAAACATGGTATCATTTCTACAATTTTAGGAAGAGAGGAAGCATAGATATCATTTGACAAAACCAATGGATAGTTCATAATGAAGGACCCGTTCAAATATTGGCACGAACAAACATTGTTTAGACCTCTAAACTACTCCTCAAATGTGCCAAGAAGATAATTTATCCATGTTCCTTCTTTTACTCTCTCCTCCTTTGGGTCTAGGGATGTCTATCTTTACATTCCATGATGTGTTAGTGACATTTGGTGTGCCTTTGGTTTTATAGAACCCCAAGTTCCTTCTAAAAGATATGGGTCATTGAGATTAGATTTAAAATCCTAGTCATCCATATTTTATGTCGGTAGAACCAAGAGAATCATTGGTACTGACTTCACCATTGAGTTCAGTCATGGTAATGTCACTACCACTGAGGGGAATTTCACTGGCACTGAGAATTTATCGATGCTTCTGGATCATTATATGGGTGGCACCAAGATCGATGTTAGTGGCGCTGAGAATGGTTCTAGTGCAATTTAATTTGCTTATGTTTTCTCTTTTGTTTATTTATATTTATGGTACTAACATGGGTGTTAGTGGCTCAAAATTTGACTTAAAGTGCTCCTGAAATATGAAGTCAGAAAATCTTTTATGAAATAGAGATGTCTCATAAAACTATTCAAATAGTTAAGATTGATGAAAAAGTGTTTCAAAGGAAAATTTTATTCAACATGAGTGAAAACATAATTTTTTGAGAATAACTTATCATGAGAGACACTATAAAATAGCCTATTAAATAACTACAATTTTTTTCATAAAGCAATACTTCACTAGTGAACAACTCACCCGATGTGCTATGCTTGTACTTAGAGATAATGAACAAAAATATTGAAGTAACTAGGAGTCGAGTTCAATACATACAATGAGTGCTTTGTTGGTGGCAAAATGGGTTTTAAATTTTTATTTTATTTTATTTTCTAAAGTGTCTCTTATTTCCATATAGTGCTTCATAGCAAATCATGATTATTTTTGTTTTCATTGTAGGTAAGAACAATGATGTAACACCAAAAAAGTAGAGCACATGTATTTAACACCACATCAACCCATTAACAAAATGGGAAATGATTGATAGAAGGTCTGCAAAATGATTGGTTTAATGGAATTCAACCACCCCACTACACAAACCCTTCATATTTTGTACCACCAATCAATTGACTAAAAGTGAATCAACTGACACAACTACTATCTCCTCCATCCAGAACCTTGAGCCCATACCCATCTTGTTTGACTCACATCATTTGTTTAGTTTGTTTTTTTGGGGCAACGTAGAGATCAGATTGTATTCATCCCACTCTCTACTGTGGGCCAAATGTTCACAAAGTTAATATCTAGATTGCTGGTGAGCCACTGGGGCACATCATTTTGGAAAGTAAAAGCAGTACTAGCATGAACAGAAAAGTGGGCAATATATTCAGCTACATGTGAAGCCGACACACGTGGGGAAAGAACATGGATGTTGCAGATGCATCCTCGGTGGTAATAGATACCGATGTGGTAGCATCAGACAATGGTGGGAGAATGCCATCCTGCGATTTTGCAAAGTTCCAAGGCACAGATAATACCTTGTACCTCTGCTTCCAATGGCGAGCTAGCATGGCTGGGTGATCCATGGCCCAGGAGAAAACTTCCATGGTTGTCAACAATATGAATGCCAATCCCAGTGCAGGAAGAGTTAGCAGTGTAAGAAGCATCAACAAACATGACAACATCCCTAAGAATAAGGGGATTCCAGACATGGCTACACACTATGGTTGGCGTCGAGAGCAGTGCCGAGATTGCCATGATGGTATGAGCTCTGTCCTTGATGAAGGAGACCCGCTTGTAGAGAGGTTGCTGCTTTCTATTATGTATAAACTCATTCCTTTGTGACCATATTGCCCAGCAAGCAACCACGGGAAATATGGAGGGAAGATTAGTGCACGTAGAGGAAGTAATATCAGCGATCCAGTCTTCCTTAGGGAGAAGAAAGAAGGAAGGGTTGACTTTGCATGCAACCCAAACTTCCTTGCTAAAGTTGCAGTCATGGTGAGAGTGCACCAGTGTGTCGCATGCATTAAAGCATATCGGGCAGGTGTCATTAATAGGAATATGGCGTCGGGATTTCTCTACATTGGTGAGTATCACTCTATGGTGAAGCAGCAATAGAAAAGTACGAATACGAGGAGGAATGGAAAGCTTCCATATAGTAGCCCATTTTCTAGGCAAGGAAAAGGCAATGTCTTTGCAGACCCATTGGTAGGCAGACTTGGTAGTAAGAAGACCATTGGCATGTATCATGACCCAATGTCGGGATAGGTGAGTAGATGTGACAAATGTGCGACCGTGAACTGACTAGAAGATAATTGTAGATGAAGTCCCAATCCCAGCCATTACCGTCCATGTCCATAGCTAAGACTTTGAGATCAATAAGTTTTGGCGGTGGCACAAAGGCAGGAGCAAGCTCTTCAATGGAATGGCCATGAAGCCATCTATCAGTCCATACATTTGTAGACTCACCATTGTTGATAGTCATTGTTGAGGCTTGTTGAATGGAAGGCATGTGCTTTCTAATAAAGACCCACACAGAAGAACAAGGTTTCTTTATAGGGTGTCGTTGTGCATATATTTTTCTCACATCACTCAGACCCATAAGTCTTGTCTGTTGTTCATGAAACGCCAGACATTGCCAAGCATAAGAGATTTATTTTGTGAATGTGCATCCTTGATGCCCAAGCCGCCATCCAATTTTGCCATGGTGACCTTTTTCCATGACACCAAGGAGAGGCTGTGGTGTGACTGCCTACCAGACCACAGGAAGTTCTTAACATGCTTGTTAATGTTGTCACATAAGGCAGGGGTGAGCTACACCGACTGCATAGTATAGCTGGGAATAGCTTGAAGAGTGGATTTTGCAAGGTGATCCTTCCTACAAGGGACAACTATCGTACTGACCAGATCGTCATGCGGTCCTTCAGGGTATCAACAATCACAACATGAGTAGACCTATTAACCCGATGATGTAGGATGGGTACTCCCAGGTAGTGGCCCAAATCACTAGTGTGTTGAATGCCTAGGCACCTATAGAAGGCATCACAAACCTAGCGTGAGGTATTAGGAGAGAACTAGCAGTGTGATTTGGCTGTAGTGACTCTTTGCCCAAATGCACATGCAAAGGCTTGGAGAACTTTGTTAATAGTTTTAGCTTGCCTAGAAGAAGCCTCATCCAGCAAGAGGATTTCATCAACAAAGAAAACATGTGATAGCAGTAGACCATGTCATGAGAGGCGAATAGGCTTCTAGTCACCTTGACTAATGGAAAATGGGATGGCTTGGATGAGTCTCTCCATGCACAGAACAAAGATGTAGGGGTTGATTGGATCGCCTTGGAGGATGCCTTGTGAAGTTTTAAAGGATTCTAAGGGACATCCTTCCCAAAGAATCGATGTGCACCCCTTAGTAATGATTTGCATAATCTAGTCAACCAGTAACGTTGGGATACTGGTCCTCTTGACGGTGTCATGGATAAACACCCAACTCATTTTATTAAAAGCCTTATCAATGTCTAACTTAATGCAAGCTAACGCCTTGTCACTGTGCTTCATGTGCATGGTGTGAATAACCTCCTGTACCAAGATGATGTTATCAGTGATGTGCCGACCCGATAGGAAACTAGAATGAGTTTTAGAAATCTAGCCTTGTAGAAGAGGCTTGATGTGCTCCACAATAATTTTGGATATCAGCTTGAAGCATGTGTTGTTGAGTGAGATAGGAAGAGAGGTCGCTAAAGGTTTGGGACTGTCTGATCTTCGGAATCAGACACATGTAGGAATCAACAATGCGGTCGTCAATGGCACCTATAGAGAAGGTGTCTCGGATAGTACAAATGAAGGATGGGCCAATAGTGTCCCAATGCTTCTAGACAAAGGAGTTGGAGATGTCATCGGGTCTGGGAGCTTTTTTGGGTGATGAATGCATATTCATCATGATTTTCAGTCGCCTTCTTGGGATCTTTTTGTTTCAATACATACAATTTCATTTATTAAATACCAAAATATGCAAAAGGCTACTGGATCAAGGATCGGTCTCCCTTCCACACCGCCACCACTCCACCATCTTCAGCCATTTCCATGCCACCCACACCTCCTCCTGGTGCAAGCAAAGAGGTCGAGAAGAGAAAGAAGGTGGAGAAGAAGGTCTGCCCATCCACCTTGGTGGTTCTTCCTCCTCGTCTAGATCTGCCCCGACATGACGTAGAAGACCGCAACATCTTCAACGAGCTGCGACTACCTTCTTCATCATTCTCATGGAGGAATCTTCCTTCTCTCTTGTTCTTCTTCTTTCTTGCACCATGAGAAAGTAGTCACCTTTCGCTGGGGTATGGGGACTAGCCTCGTTTCCCATGCTTTCATGTCTTTTCATTTAACATTCCAAGGCAATGTATATAACTTTTCATTTTGTTGCTAATTGATATGCTTGTAGTTGATTACCTACTTGCTTCCATCTTGTTCTTCTCTTCATAGCCTAGAATTTTGATTAATGAGGTAGACTCCCAGACTAGAAATGGAATGGGATTCCTTGAGGTAGCAAGTGTGTAATCCATGGGGGGACGAGCCATCTATCCCACGGTGACGCTTCTGTATTCCTACCCACAAGGGGAGGCTGCAACCTTAGCTGGATGTTGTATCTTCTTTGTTAATCATCGATGACTACTTGCAGACTAATCACATACATGCTTGTTGATTAGCACAGTTGACTCCTTGACGAGAAATCTGATAGGATTCCTTGAGGTATTAAGTGTGTGATTCATGAGGGGACAACCAATCTATCCCACGGTGACGCTTCTGTGTGGCTATCCACAAGGGGGGCGCTCAGCCTTAGTTGGATGTTGTATCTTCAGAGCCGTAAGTGAGTGATCCGGAGGGTGACGAGAAATTAGATGACTAAGGTGATGCTTATGTAAGCCTATCCTCACGGAGGGTTTACAGCAACTTCATTTGGATAGTTAGTTTCTTGCTTGGATGTTATGTGTTTAGATGTGTTTGCATGTGCAGTGGTGGTGAAACCCGTTACCATCCCAACGATTCCATACTATTTATCTAGAAAAAACTTTAATTTTTCTATTTACCTTCTTGCACTTAGTTTAATCAACCAAAAACCAATCAATCATTCTAAATATTAGTCTTGCTTGAGCTAGATTCAAATGAAAAAGATTCTTAAAAATGTTTTCTCTTGGGATTCGATCCTTAACTATACTGCGATAAGACCCGTCTTCTTGCGGGTGGTATTATTGCACGTTGTTTTGGTAAAAGCTCAGGGATTTCAACCCTGAGTGAATTTTTTAGTGCGATATTTGCCACATCAAATTCTGGCGATGTTGCCTGGGGACAATGGAATCAATTAGTCAAATGTAGTTCTTTTAAGGCTAATCTAGGATTTTACTTTATCTTTTTGAAACCATTGATTATCTACTTGAATTTCACTCTACTCCATCAATCTTACTTCAAATTTTTTTATTTTAGGTACTTCAAGAAGGACTAGTGCATGCACCGTTTGAACAGTCCCATACTCACCGCTAGCTTTGATCTGGAGATTGACAGAACCTTTCATCGTCAAAATAGAGAAAATCAGGCAAGAATGGCTTAGGAAGAGGAAATAACCCAAAGGGTGGCTCAAGATATCAATGCACAGAGAGAAAGACTCATGCAAGAAGCCAGAGTTGCATTTTAAGAAGAAATCCTAGCAGCACAAGCAGCATAATTACAAAAGGATCTTAGGGAGTTCTCAATCCCTAAAGTTGTTGACGTTCATCACCCAGTTCAACCTATTCCCATCAACGCTCCTAATTTTGAGATACGAGCACATTGGATCACTTTGCTTCAAAACAACCCATTCTATGGCAAACAAGGAGAAGATAGTCAGGGACATCTCCTAAGGTTTATCGATCTATGTGCCATGACAAAGCAAAATGGAGTATCTGATGATTCCATTCGACTCCGTCTCTTCAAGTATTCCCTTGCTGATAGAGCAACAAGTTGGTAGAATTCGTTGCAAAGTGAAATACCCATCACCACCTGGGAACAACTCCAAAATGTATTTCTGGAAAATTTCTACCCTCCCCCTCTCACCTTTGAAATTAGGGGACAAATAACAAATTTCACTCAAGTCCCTGGAGAAACCCTTGCAGCATGGGATAGATGCAAAGAGCATCTACGCAAGTGTCTACACCATGGAATTCCTAAGAACCAACTCATCGAAATTTTCTATAGGGGTGTGGACGATGATATCAAAAGATTTCTAGATTCCTCATTTGGAGGAAACTCCATGCGTCAAAGTTATGACAATGCATGGAGGGTCATCACCCTTGGAGCTGAAAATCAAGCTAATTGGGGTACATATATAGGTAAAGGAGTCTTGAAAGTAGCTATGGCTAAAGCTACTCCTGAGTACAAGTCTATCGCTGAAACCCTCAAACTCCTAGTTTCCAAGAAAGATCATATTGAATCATCCCTTGTGGCATTTGGAAGAGAACGTGCACCCCCTCAACAATAAGAACAAATCAAGTCAGCTTCATTGTTCTGTTAAGCATGTAAAGGTACTGATCATTACACTCTAGCATGCAATGTCCTCTACAATGTTGTTCTGAGCAACACATGTGGATGAGGAGATAATAATCAAATGGAGAATCTTAATGTTGTTACCACAATTCTTGGCCAAGGGAATTACAATCTGAATCAGAATAGGAACCATCTAGGTTTTCAATATGGAAACCCCTCTGGAGCAGTAAACTCACATCAATTTGGTTCGAACAATCAATCACGAGGCCCTCCAGGATTCCAGTATAATCAACAACAGAATTTTGGAAATCAAGGAAATTTCAAGGGAAGCTTTCAGAATAGGAACTTCAATAATTATCAAAACAATTCTCAGTACCAAAATCTTAATAAACCTCAAGGACAAAAAGTCGGTCCCATCTCATCTGATGACAAGCTATCAGCCATAGAAAAGATGTTTCAAACTTATCAAAATATGATAGCTAACCAACAAGCTAAACAAAAGGTTATTGAATCTCAACTAGCTCAACTTGTAGCTAGCATTAAGCCACCAGCTGGGGTTTTTGCTGGCCAACTGGAAAACAATCTAAGAATCCAGAACAACTAAAGGTGGTTACCACCAGGTTGGGAAAATACTATTCTAATCCTCCTGCCAAGCCACCTGTGGTTGTTACATATGAGGATGAATCCATGATTATACAAGACTCTACAACTCATGAATCTCAATCAAAAGAACTAGTACCTAATGGTAAGTCGGACAGAGAAAATTCTGAGGAGGCTGCTCAAGAAGAAGAAGAAGCAACACCAGAAC
Source organism: Alisma plantago-aquatica (assembly GCA_963693085.1). Classification (NCBI taxonomy): domain Eukaryota; kingdom Viridiplantae; phylum Streptophyta; class Magnoliopsida; order Alismatales; family Alismataceae; genus Alisma; species Alisma plantago-aquatica. Next base: position 1,410,121,875 of record OY856412.1, on the reverse strand, counting down.
TTGATATCCCTATTTACAAACCTCATATACCTTTTCCAGCTCGTCTAAGGAAAACTAAGCTTGATACTCGGTTCAATAAGTTTAAAGAACCTATGAAGAAACTTCATGTTGATATACCATTTTTGGATGCGTTGGATGAGATACCAGCCTGGACAAAGTACTTAAAGTCTCTCCTCACAAGGAAATATATAACTAAAGAATATGAGACAGTCAAGTTAGCTAAAACCACTTTAGATATCATCCAGAGTAAGATGCCAAAGAAGTAGAAAGATCCAAGATCTTTTGGGATTTCCTGCCATATCGGTGATTCATCATGCAAGAAAGGTCTAGCAGATCTTGGTGCTAGCATCTCCATCATGCCACTCAGCCTTTGCAAAAGGCTAGGGTTTGTTGAACTTCTCCCAACTGGCATGACCATACAACTCACAAACAATTCGATAAAACACCCGTTAGGGATTATTGAGGATGTACTCGTCAATGTAGGAAAAGATTCCTATGTTCAGTGTCACTTTGTCATCATGGACATAAAAGAAGACACTAGATATCCTCTCCTATTTGGATGTCTATTCCTCTCCACTACAAGAGTTCTAATTGATGTTGAAGCAGGAACATTGTTGCTCATACTTGGTAAAGAAACTCTCAAATTCAATGTTTTTGAAAGTATGCGAAGACCAAGCATGCAAGAGGAAGTTTATCTTATCGATTGCATAGAGCATATGTCACTTCTGACTCAAGAGAATCATGAATCAGACGACCCATTAGAAGTTTCTCTAACGGATCCATCAGTTGATGAATCCATCAATGAACAAGTTAAAGAATATGTTCTCGACCTTGATACTGCTGAAGAAGACTCTGAAGCCATAATGGAAGAACTCAAAGTTGTGGAAGCTACTGAAGAAACATATGAAAAACCAGAAGCCCCTGAGATGAAGCCCCTACCTGAGGGACTGAAATATGTGTTTTTGGATGATCTCAAGGTTTGTCCAGTCATTATAAGTTCCGATCTAACAACCAAACAAGAAGATAAACTCTTAAAAGAACTAAAGGAAAGAAAGAAAGCCATCGGTTACAAAATGAGTGACCTCACTGGGGTTAGTCAAGCACCATGTATGCACAAGATCCCTGTGATGGAAGATCGCAAGACAACTATTGAATATTAATGGAAGTTTAATCCAAATATGAAGGAAGTAGTTTTTCACGAGGTCATTAAATTGCGCACCGTTGGAATAATCTATCTGATATCAGACTCACCATGGGTGAGCCCAGTGCATGTAGTCCCAAAGAAAGGTGGAAAAACTTTAATTTGAAATGAAAACAATGAACTCATCCCCACTCGAACAGTCACATGGTGGAGGATGGGCATTGATTACAGGAAGTTAAACAAGGCAACTCAAGAAGATCATTTTCCAATGCCTTTTCTTGATCAAGTATTAGAAAGATTGGCTCATCAAGAATATTTCTGTTACCTTGATGGTTACTCTGGATTCTATCAAATACCCATACATCCAAATGACCAAGAGAAAACTACTTTCACCTACCCATTTGGAACATACGTACTTAGAAGGATGCCATTCGGCCTCTGCAATGCGCCTGCAACTTTCCAGCGTTGCATGGCAGCCATATTCGCTGGTCTAACTAAACTGATCATGGAAGATTTTATGGATGATTTTTATGTGTACGGAGATTCTTTTGACTCATGCCTTGAACACCTCTCCCTTGTTCTCAAATGATGTGAAGAAGCACATCTTGTGCTAAATTGGGAGAAGTGTCACTTAATGGTGAAGGAAGGCATTGTCCTCAGACATAGGTTCAGTAATCAAGGAATTGATGTAGATAAAGCCAAGATAGAAGTGATTTCGAAGCTCTCTATCCCTATCAATGTAAAGGAAGTTTGAGCATTCCTAGGTTATACAGGCTTCTACAAATGGTTTATAAAGAACTTCTCAAAGATAACCAAGCCGATTACAAATTTGTTACTAAAGGATGTTGAATTCAATTTTGACGAAGAATGTGTAAAAATTTGTTACTAAAGGATGTTGAATTCAATTTTGACGAAGAATGTGTAAAAAGTTTCAACAAACTAAAGCATGCCCTTATAACAACACCCATCATCAGAGCTCCAGATTGGGACCATCCTTTAGAAATTATGTGTGATGCAAGTGATTAAGCAATGGGTGTTGTCTTGGGCCAATATATAGAAAAGAAACACTATGTGATCTACTATGCATCGAAGACACTTGACAAAGCTCAGAGGAATTATGCCACTACCAAAAAAGAACTTCTGGCAGTCGTGTATGCCTTTGACAAGTTCAGATCCTACCTAATTGGTTTGAAGGTCATCGTCTACATGAATCATGCTGCTATCCGTTACCTTCTGGCAAAGAAAGATGAAAAACCTAGACTAATTAGATGGATTCTCCTCTTATAGGAATTTGATCTTAAAATAAGAGATAAAAAGGGTACAGAGAATTTGGCAGAAGACCACCTCATTCGCATCCACACTCAGAATACCGAGAAGATTCCGATTAATGACTCCATTCCAGATGACCAATTAATGAATGTCTCAGAAGCTACACCGTGGTACTTGGATTATGTGAACTGCCTTGCTGCTGGGGTTATCCATCATGAATGCACCGGAAATGCACTAAATAAATTTATGCATGATGTGAAACAGTACTACTGGGATGAGTCGTACCTTTTCAAACTATGTGTTGATGGTCTATACAGATGGTGTATTGTTGAGGAAGAAGCTCAACTTATCTTGGAGCAATGTCACTCAGGACCAGTTGGTGGACATATGATCTCTAAAAAGACAGCCTTGAAGGTTTTACAATGTGGATTCTTTTGGCCAACCATATCCAAAGATTCCCATGACTTTGTCTTATCATGTGACAAATGTCAAAGATCATGCAACATAACAAAGAGAGATGAGATGCCGCTGAACCTATGGCAAGAAGTAGAGATATTTGATGTTTGGGGGGTGGACTACATAGGTCCATTCCCATACTCTCATGGATTTTCATACATCCTAGTGGTGGTATATTATGTCTCAAAATGGGTTGAATCTATACCGATAGTCACTAGTGATTCCAAACCTGTCATCAAATTGTTCAAAGATATGATTTTCCCCCGATTCAGAGTCCCACATACTTTGATTTTCGATGGAGGTTCACATTTTCTGGAAAGAAGCATTGCTGAGAAAGTATGGTGTAACACACAAAGTAGCCTCACCCTACCATCCACAAACAAGTGGACATGTAGAGGTTTCTAACTATCAACTCAAGGCTATTCTAGAAAATACTATAGGACACAATCGAAAAGATTGGTCTATAAAAATTAATGACGTCTTGTGGGCCTACCAAACTGCTTTTAAAACTTCCCTTCGGACTACACCATTTTGATTAATCTATGGAAAATCATTCCACCTACTGGTAGAATTGGAACATAAGGCATGGTGGGAAATAAAACAACTGAATCTTGATATGAGAGAAGTAGGCCAATCCAGGATTCTGCAACTCCAGGAGCTGGAAGAACTCCGAATGACAACTTACGAGAATGCTATAATCTATAAAGAATGCACAAAGTTGTAGCACGATGGTCATCTCAAGAGGAAGGATATTCAAGGGGGAGATCAAGTCATGCTTATCAACTCAAAACTGAGGTTATTCCCAAGGAAACTCCGTTCCCGCTGGACTGGACCATTTGTTAAGAGTATCTACCTCCATGGTGCTTTCATTTTATGGAGTGAAAAGTCAGGAGATGTTATGGATAATGGCCAAAGTTTGAAAAGATATTTCACCTCAACTGACACTGGCATCAATGCATCGCTGGATCTCTCCAACCCAAGATTACATCCACCTTAAAAGTTGAAGAAACCAAGTCAAGCCATCGACATAAAACAAAGGCACTTGTCGGGAGGCAACTCGATCAATAAATTCATATTTAGTTTCAATTTTGAATTTTTGCTTAATTTTTTTTTTACTTTTCTTCTAGATATTGTTGCAGCAAATAAAAATTACATCGCGAGATGCTATCTTAAGTTTTGATTGGTCTTTATTTTTGATATTTTAAGATGGAGGACGCACATTGATTGGAATGCAACCACATCATGTGGTCTGACCGGCTTGAATTTTCCCCTCCATCTCAGATTTAGAGTTTGCTCGGGACGAGCAAATTTCTAAGTTTGGGGTGGAGGGTGGGTGGTACATACATAAATTTCCACCTTCACCCTTAAGATTTTATCATTGCATTTTTTACCAAAATTTACCAATATTTTCAAATTACCAAAATTTTCAGTTTTTTTCAAAATTTTTAAAGTTTTTTCAAGGAATTGCACAAAAACTTGATGAAGTTTTGACACCTTTTGTTTTAATCTTTATGCATTTGGAATCATTACACCCTCCTTATTCAAAGCAGATCCTCAAAAGGACCTTCTTCTGAAAACCAACCTTTTTATTGAAATCATCTTGTGAAACTTATGAATCCTGACATCATGATCTTTATGCAAAAATGGCAAGTATCTGTCGAACTGATAGGGATCAAACACATCATGCTTCCTAACTGACTACTGGAACAACAACATGAAATCCCCATCGGATCCCCATCAAGTCATTATTTGAGCAAAGTACGATAAAGAGAACGACCCGTTGCACGGAATTGTAAATCAAGTTGCATTCTGATATGAACTCTCTTCTACACTTATTCTATCATTTTCATACCCCTCCATTCATCAAAAAGAAACAAAAATAGCCTAAATAGTACCAAACCCTATGTTCGAGGTGGCACACTAGTTCCCTCTATATCCTCTTCTTTCATACCCCTCGCAATTAAATAGGGGCGTACCACCAAGAAAAGTTGCCAAAATGCACACAAAAAGAAATGCAATCTTGAGTCGAATAGAGGAGAGATTTGCATAGAAAAAAATGCAATCAATTAAATTGCAAATAATATAATAAAAATCTCGAGTTGAATAGAGGAGAGATTTATATCCTCCTTCCATACCTCCCTTCACTCCCCTTTCTACCTAAAGGCACAAATAAATGCCTCCACCACCCTGAAATACACCAGTGTCAGATCAGATGCACACTTGGTGTTCTACGGGTATCTCTAGACTCTTACAAACCTCTTTGACATGCTTATTGTTGGAAAAAGTGAGGAGGAAGTGAAGTTGGAAAGCAAACTTAGGAACGAAGATACGATAAAATGTGTTCAGTGATCTCAGGAAGTTGAGATGCATAGTCATACTAAGAAGAAAGGAAACAACCGTGATGTGAAGAGGAGGCAATCACATGACCAGAAATTATTCATTTGGCAACTATTTTGGATTTTCTGTTACTCGAGGATGCGCAACGTTTAAGTTTAGGGTGTTTTAATGAATGCACATTCATCATGATTTTCAATCGCCTTCTTAGGCTTTTTTTGTTTCAATACATCCAATTTCATTTACTAAATACCAAAATATGCAAAATTGCTTAATTAGTTCAATTATCAAAGTTTTAACTAAATTTATGTTGATTCTATGCATGTTTGGATGAGGTTGAACAATCAGTAAGAACCCACCTCTATTAAACCCTAATCCATGATAATCACCACCATTCTATCTTCAAGATCTACCTTCACTCACCCTTGGTCTGACCAATGGGTTTCAACCAGATGGTTTCATCAAACGGTTTCATCCATACGGTTTTAAGACCATATGGGTGATCTCTACCCCAAGACCATTTGGACTTCACTCTTTTCCAAAACCTTTTGGTGTCACTCACATTCAAGACCGTTTGACGTCGGGAAGTCAAAACCATTTGGGCAACTCGACATCAATGGAACATGCTTCCCCTCTTCTTCTTCCTTGGTCGCCACCTGCACGGTCGGAGACCGATAGAGTAGTAGCACCAAGGCCAGTTGCCCAGCACCCGGACTCAAGACCAAATAAGAAGTGATGATCGTTTGATGATTAGAGAGTGCAAAGACTATTTGGGCACTCAGGGATCCCAAACCATTTGGATAAACCAAACCATTTGGACTCATCCGTGCAAGACTGATAGAGCAAGATCTCCAAGACCGTTCAGATAGGTATCGGTCCCAAGACTGTTTACTTAGATCGTATGGAAGTACGTTTGGCTGAGAATGATCAAACCGTTTGGGCATGATCGGTCCTTGAAACCGATAGGATTGTAAGACCGTTTGAACGATGAGCAATGAATGGTTGAACAACCAAAGAATGCAGACCGTTTGGCCATCCAAATGGTCTCCAAACCGTTTGGCTAGCCACCATCCAAGACCGTTTGGACGTCTCCAAGACTACATGGACACATCTGTGCAAGACCGTATGGTCACTAAATATCAAGACCGATAGGCCAGTCATTCCCAAGACCATTTGGTCATTTGATCGATTTACAAGATTGTTTGAAGGAGGATTTTCAAGACCATTTGGATGTCAAGCGGTCTCCAAGACCATTTGCTCCAATCTGTTCAACCAGAACATTTGCTTGAAACCATTTGGAGCAGGTTCATGCAGAAAATGTGAAGACCCCATCCGAACCTATAAATAGGACCGCAAGGGTCCTCATTTAGAATTGATTCCAGGAGGCCGAAAGGCTACTCAAGTAAGGATCGGTCTCCCTTCCACAGCACCGCCACTCCACTATCTTCATCCATTTCCACGCCACCCACACCTCCTCCTGGTGCAAGAAAGGAGGTCGAGAAGAGAAAGAAGGTGGATAGGAAGGTCTACCCAGTCTGTCTTGGTGGTTCTTCCTCCTCGTCCAGATCTGCCTCGACACGACGTATAAGACCACATCATCTTCACCGAGCTGCGACTACCTTCTTCATCATTCTCATGGTGGAATCTTCCTTCTCTCTTGTTCCTCTTGTTTCTTGCACCATGAGCAAGTAGTCACCTTTCGCTGGGGTATGGGGACTAGACTCATTGCCCATGCTTTCATGTCTTTTCATTTAACATTCCAAGGCAATATATATAACTTTTCATTTTGTTGCTAATTGATATGCTTGTAGTTGATTACTTGCTTGCTTCCATCTTGTTCTTCTCTTCATAGCGTAGAATGCCAATTAATAAGGTAGACTCCCAGACTAGAAATGGAATGGGATTCCTTGAGGTGGCAAGTGTGTAATCCGTGAGGGGACGGGCCATCTAGCCCACGGTGATGCTTCTGTGTTCCTAGCTGCAAGGGGGGGCTGCAACCTTAGTTAGATGTTGTATCTTCTTTGTTAATCGTCGATGACTACTTGCAGACTAATCACCTACATGCTTGTTGATTAGCACAGTTGACTCCTTGATGAGAAATCTGATAGGATTCCTTGAGGTTTTAAGTGTGTGATTTTTGAGGGGACGAGCCATCTAGCCCACGGTGACGCCTCTGTGTGCCTATCCACAAGGGGGACGCTCAGCCTTAGTTGGATGTTGTATCTTCGGAGCCGTAAGTGAGTGATCCAGAGGGTGATGAGAAATCGGATGCCTGAGGTGATGCTTACGTAAGCCAATCCTCATGGAAGGTTTACAACAACTTCATTTGGATAGTTAGTTTCTTGCTAGGATGTTATGTGTTTGCATGTGCAATGGTGGTGAAACCCAGTACCATCCCAGCGGTTACATATTGTTAATCTAGAACAAACTTTAATTTTTCTCTTTACCTTCTTGCACTTAGTTTAATCAACAAAAAACCAATCAATCATTCTAAATATTAATCTTGCTTGAGCTAGATTCGACTGAAAAAGATTCTTAAAAACATTGTCTCTTGGGATTCGATCCTTAACTATACTGCGATAAGACCCGTCCGCTTGTGGGTGGCATTATTGCACGTTGTTTTGGTAAAAGCTCAGGGATTTCAACCCCGAGTGAATTTGTTAGTGTGATATTTGCCACATCATTGGGTGACATCATGAACATGGTGCACCTAATCTCATCATTAGAGGGGAGAAAACTAAGAGCACATTGAGTGGCATCGTACGGGTGGTTCAAGGTGCCGATGAAGTCGGAGATAGAATCACTGTTGCAAATGTTGGGGTGTGGGGCAGTCCTCAAGTCGAGGAAGAAGTTGCATACATGCAACTACAGCAATGATGGGTCCTCCACCCAGTTACCAACATCATCTTTAAGGCGTGTAATCTTATTGAAGAGGTGGCGGGTTATGTATGGAAGAATTTAGTATTTGCATCGCCAAGGATGAGTTAGTTTATGTTAGCCCATTGATGCCAATCAGCCTCTTCTTGTAGGAGAATGATGCGATATTCATCTTGCAAACGTTCCATGGTGTGACAAAGTGGAATTTTGCATAAGTATGACGAAATTACTTCTTTTGCCCTCATTATGCTCACTCATGATCCTCAATCCTTTTCCTCGGCTTAATAACAAATTTTAAGAATCAAATCCAAGATATGGTGACCAATGTTGATTTTATACACATTATAACATCACAAATTGAATTCATTAATCACTCTGTCCAAAATATCAAATTGGTCAATAAAACTTTGTCTTTTAATTCTCAAACTTTTTCAAGATATTCTCCACATTATTTTGAAGCTTTAGTCCAAATTTGAGGTAATTCAGACATTCCTACAATTTTCTATGAATTCTTGAAGTTAATGGGTTAAAAACCCCTTTATTTGCTCTTTTATTGGCTTTGCCATGTCATCAATCCACGGGGTGTGTATGGGGGGCGATTCAGGGCCCTTGGATCTTCCCCTCACAGATCAAGGCCCAATCTGACGGCCACTGGTCATCTCCTACCTCCCGCAATCAGCGGGGAGGAGTAAATGAGGACCGATTGAGAAACCTCACGCCCTTGACTACGATTCTAAATTATGAGCGAGCCAAAATGCTCATATCACGATTTTGAACTTAAAAAGCTCTAGTTTGACTGCCATTCGTGCTCTATCCAGCCGTTAAAATGAGCTCCTCATCTCCTGTTCTCATCCTGGCGGCCATGGCTGCTGCTCTAGTCCTCAAACCCTAAACCCGAGCCTAGTACTATAAAAAGGTCCCCCTCTAAGGTCCGCAACAAGTGAACCTTGCTCTAATATCAGCCTCACACGCCATCTCATCATAGAACTCCCTTTTTTTTGCCTCCCCGACCTCCTTGCTTCTGTGCGGCGCCGCCGCAGAGCCCAGATTGGGTGTCTCCTCCTCACAGCTCTGGGCCACAACCTAAGAAGTGTTTCCACTTCGCGAGATCACGCCGACCCCGTACGACACCTCCCTGGCCTTCCTCGATCACTGCTGCTCCCAAAGCCACCCCTTTCCGGTGAGGTCCTCTGCCTCTACTGCAGGCTTGTGCGAGTACTGTCTGAAGAAGGAGAAGGTCCCCAGACCGCTGGTCCAGATGAGAAAGGACCTGGTCCAACAAACCAGCCTGAACTTGCTAATCAAGGAGAGTGAACCGGCCAAATTGAAGACCTAAACCAGCGTTTTGCTTGTGCCTATGTGGCTCAATCTGGGCCTTTCCTTGCACATCCAACGATCCTCATTTTTCCATATTAAGGTATTTTTTTGCCTCCTCTCTGCTAGAAATTGCAATAAATGGTCAAATCTTGTTTAAATCGTATCTAGTGCATCTGACCTCTAAAAATTATGTATAAATAGTCAATTTTGATCAGAAAAATCCATTGAATCTGTTAAAAACACTCTTGAGACTTGATTCCAAATCATTCTCATGGATTTTCATATATTTAATATATTGCTTATGTAATTGGTCTAAATGACTCTAATTGTTGTTAATCTTGACTAAATATTGAAAACCCTAGATTTGGACTCTGATGATTATCTTGTAACCTAGATCTAATCATCTACTCTTGAAAATGAATCATTAGTGATCTAAGATCTTTTACTGGATTCAATCTTGATTATAATGAATATGAGTAATCTTGATATTGATCTTAATCTTGCAAAACCCTTGATATAGTTTTAACCCATCAATCTGATCTTGAATACAAATGATGTTAGAACAACATGATTTGATGATGACTTGGATAATGATCATAAATTAGGGTTAACACATATAATCCTAGAAAACCTAGGTAAGTCATTCACACTCGATTATATTGTATATTTGAAATAATGTTGGACATATTGGAATATTGATTATAAGTGAATGACCCAACCCTAAGGTTGACATAGGAAAAGTGTAACCCTAATCTCAAATATTAAAACATGATTTTCTGAACATCATGATCTTGACCTTTGATCCAATCTTGATGATTTAGGATCTGACTCGAAGGGTTGACATATTGATTCAAATTTGATCATACTTGAAATCTTTGGTGAAAGGTACGCTATTTATATAACTCATCCTTGATTGTATTGTAGATACTTTTATGTATCTCTTGATTGTATACTTGGCTATTTACTTAGATGAGCTATTGTTCCCTATGATTAGTCTTCTTTTTTTCTTCTATATTATATGTTAAAAAACATGAAAACATAAATTGCATGCCCATTATGACTGCCCGTATATTGATGTTGATAATGATGATGATACTGATAATGTTGATAATGTGGATATTGAGTACAACAATCCCCTCATTTGGAAGTGGGACTTGTACATTGGCTTCCTATGTTCCTATGGTGAAAAGGGGCCTAATGACCTTCCCCATCGCGTTGGGGTAATAGAGTCATACAAAATATATAAGCATGCTTCTTGAATTACAGCATAATGGGAACTCGTAATAAAATTCGAATTGCTTGAAAAACTTGTCGAATAAATGTTGGATTTGCAAATTGATTATTATTCTTTGAAATATAAGTCCTGCCAAGTATACATATCTTTCTTATAAACTATTTTCCTTGATTTTGATAGCGTACCGTGCAATTGCATGATTGTGTCTTGTTTTTCTTGATTTTAGACAATGCATATGGAATACTGAATAAGATCGCTTCCCCACTCTTTCACTCTGATGACAAAGATTTTTTGGTGAAATCTCCATATTGGGTTAGTTTGTTCTTTAATTATCCAGTTTTTGAGTTATTTATTTCTTATTGTATATGCCAGTGTGATTGATCTTATGGGGCCACTCAGGGACGAGCGCTTCAATCCTTTTTCTACTGTCTAGGCAGTAGGATTGGGATTGGGGTAAGAACAGTTCCGTGACAGTTGGTATCAGAGCTTACACACTTCCATATACTTTAAGTAAATAATTTCTCAAGTCTATTACACCCAAGAAACCCTAAAGTCCATAATGGTGAAAATTGAGGTGTCTAGGCTCGGGGTCGTGGCATAATTTCTCCTATCTGTCTTCACGGTGGGTGAGATCCCCCGCTCTACCTGGCCTCAATTGATCCTGACCTGGACCTAAAGGTTCTCTTGTGAAACCTTAGAGAGTCTTCTAGCATCTCATCTCTTCATTAAGGACTACCTAAGCCACCCATGTAGATGAAGATTAGGTAGTCTTCTCATCTCCTCATGTGGTCCTTTCTTATGACTTTAAACCACATGATGTCTCGATTATGGGTAGCTTATGCATGGGAATAATGAATATCGCTAAATCATGAAAGTTGATACCATGATCTGCCCTGAAATTGAAAACTCAATTTTGATCAATTAAATTTGGAAATCAAATACTCATGCTTGACCCTTCATGAAAACTCGATTTAATTAAAAACTAGACTAGATGCTTTCTATGTTTGAGGTAAATGATACAAATTATGATATGGTGAAATAAGGATGACTTATACCTCATTGATGATGAGGTCTCAATTTGATTAATGTCCATGTTGCCCTATTATTGATTAAACCTCATACATAGTTAAGCAAACTCGTATCCTATTTTATACACATCATGACTATGCTATCAAATTGACTAATTTAGGATTCACAAAATCATGATGTAAGACCATGATGCAAAAAGCAATTTCTCTATTGACTATTGATGCGTTTTGCAATCTTAATTTTAATGTGATGATGAAGGACCTCGATTTTGCACTATTATGCTCTAATTCCTCAAATGTCAAATACAAATCCTCGATTTCCAAATTATATCACTACCTTGATCATGAAAAGAAAGAATTTCAAATATTGACATTATTGCTCTATTATCGTTATAAAACGTGTTCGGATCATTAGTACTCTCCCTATTTGAATATGCTCGATTGATAATGACTAATGTTGGTAATGTGCTAGATTAGGGTGGTAGTTGACTCATGACTCCCCTAACCTAGGTCACATCTCTATTTTGACTACATCTAAATTTTCGTATCGTTGATTATTTAGAGTTTGGAAAGGTTTTCCCTTCCACCCTATTTGGATTGGTTGACCTAAACATGATAGGTTATACTCATGGTTGATACTCGATCTTGAATATTGATTTGATAATAACCTTGACATATGGCAATATTGACTATAGCTTGAGGTTGACTTCCTAGATAGACCTAGGTCTAGATCATTCATCAACCTTGGAAACCATGATAATGAAATTTTGACATGTTGATTAAATATTGCTTGAATATTGAAATTGAATATAGATGAGTGATCTCCCTAAGGTCTAAATAGGAATATAAAACCTAGCTTTGGATATATGTATACATATGATCTAATTTTGTTTCTATGACTTTTGGTGTCTAAAATCTCGACTCTTGATATTGATTATAGAATTGTGACTCACGATTATCAAATCAAAATAATGATAAAAATCCTATAATCACACTAAGTTCAACATTGATATATATGAGTAATGACTTCCAAATCCCAGATCTTTAAAATTTTGAAATGACGACTATATTGACTCGCTCGATTTATGACTTAGGGTTTAGCTCCCATGAGGACTAGGGTGGGACCTTCCCATTGTTTTTGAGATCAAAACAATGATATTGAAAATATGATGTTGTCACAAAGTATTGAAATATGAAATCTCAAATCATGAATATATAACCCCACCTAGGCCAATGTAGAGGCTAGAACCCTGAGATATTGGGATTGAAAGTCACCTCGTACACTTGAACTCTATTTGTTTGACCTAAAATATGATCCCTCCAAATTTGTGATCAATAGGATGACTTCCATATAAGTGACTCATATAATGACTTTGGACAATATATGTGTTGATACTCAATTGCTCGATTATGAAATAATGTTAGTACCAAGTTGGTTATGAAATGGAACATGGAATCTCAATTATGATGTTTGCACTAATTAAACTTTGAGGACATGATACTTAAACTTTGAGGACATGATTTTGATTATATAGTTGAGGATACACCAATATTTGAGGATATGATCTATTTTTTGAATAAATACTAATTTTGAGGATGTTTTTGAATTTTGGGGACAAAATTCCTTTTAAGGAGGGAAGGATGTGACAAAGTGGAATTTTGCATAAGTATGACGAAATTACTTCTTTTGCCCTCATTATGCTCACTCATGATCCTCAATCCTTTTCCTCGGCTTAATAAAAAAATTTAAGAATCAAATCCAAGATATGGTGACCAATGTTGATTTTATACACATTATAACATCACAAATTGAATTCATTCATCACTCTGTCCAAAAGATCAAATTGGTCAATAAAACTTTGTCTTTTAATTCTCAAACGTTTTCAAGATATTCTCCACATTATTTTGAAGCTTTAGTCCAAATTTGAGGTAATTCAGACATTCCTACAATTTTCTATGAATTCTTGAAGTTAATGGGTTAAAAACCCCTTTATTTGCTCTTTTATTGGCTTTGCCATGTCATCAATCCCCGGGGTGTGTATGGGGGGCGATTCAGGGCCCTTGGATCTTCCCCTCACAGATCAAGGCCCAATCTGACAGCCACTGGTCATCTCCTACCTCCCGCAATCAGCGGGGAGGAGTAAATGAGGACCGATTGAGAAACCTCACGCCCTTGACTACGATTCTAAATTATGAGCGAGCCAAAATGCTCATATCACGATTTTGAACTTAAAAAGCTCTAGTTTGACTGCCATTCATGCTCTGTCCAGCCGTTAAAATGAGCTCCTCATCTCCTGTTCTCATCCCGGCGGCCATGGCTGCTGCTCTAGTCCTCAAACCCTAAACCCGAGCCTAGTACTATAAAAAGGACCCCCTCTAAGGTCCGCAACAAGTGAACCTTGCTCTAATATCAGCCTCACACGCCATCTCATCATAGAACTCCCTTTGTTTTGCCTCCCCGACCTCCTTGCTTCTGTGCAGTGCCGTCGCAGAGCCCAGATTGGGCGTCTCCTCCTCACAGCTCTGGGCCACAACCTAAGAAGTGTTTCCACTTCGCGAGATCACGCCGACCCCGTACGACACCTCCCTGACCTTCCTCGATCAATGCTGCTCCCAAAGCCACCCCTTTCCGGTGAGGTCCTCTGCCTCTACTACAGGCTTGTGCGAGTACTGTCTGAAGAAGGAGAAGGTCCCCAGACCGCTGGTCCAGATGAGAAAGGACCTGGTCCAACAAACCAGCCTGAACTTGCTAATCAAGGAGAGTGAACCGGCCAAATTGAAGAACTAAACCAGCGTTTTGCTTGTGCCTATGTGGCTCAATCTGGGCCTTTCCTTGCACATCCAACGATCCTCATTTTTCCATATTAAGGTATTTTTTTGCCTCCTCTCTGCTAGAAATTGCAATAAATGGTCAAATCTTGTTTAAATCGTATCTAGTGCATCTGACCTCTAAAAATTATGTATAAATAGTCAATTTTGATCAGAAAAATCCATTGAATCTTTTAAAAACACTCTTGAGACTTGATTCCAAATCATTCTCACGGATTTTCATATATTTAATATATTGCTTATGTAATTGGTCTAAATGACTCTAATTGTTGTTAATCTTGACTAAATATTGAAAACCCTAGATTTGGACTCTGATGATTATCTTGTAACCTAGATCTAATCATCTAATCTTGAAAATGAATCATTAGTGATCTAAGATCTTTTACTGGATTCAATCTTGATTATAATGAATATGAGTAATCTTGATATTGATCTTAATCTTGCAAAACCCTTGATATAGTTTTGACCCATCAATCTGATCTTGAATACAAATGATGTTAGAACAACATGATTTGATGATGACTTGGATAATGATCATAAATTAGGGTTAACACATATAATCCTAGAAAACCTAGGTAAGTCATTCACACTCGATTATATTGTATATTTGAAATAATGTTGGACATATTGGAATATTTATTATAAGTGAATGACCCAACCCTAAGGTTGACATAGGAAAAGTGTAACCCTAATCTCAAATATTAAAACATGATTTTCTGAACATCATGATCTTGACCTTTGATCCAATCTTGATGATTTAGGATCTGACTCGAAGGGTTGACATATTGATTCAAATTTGATCATACTTGAAATCTTTGGTGAAAGGTAAGCTATTTATATAACTCCTCCTTGATTGTATTGTAGATACTTTTATGTATCTCTTGATTGTATACTTGGCTATTTACTTGGATGAGCTATTGTTCCCTATGATTAGTCTTATGTTTTTCTTCTATATTATATGTTAAAAAACATGAAAACATAAATTGCATGCCCATTATGACTGCCCGTATATTGATGTTGATAATGATGATGATACTGATAATGTTGATAATGTGGACATTGAGTACAACAATCCCCTCATTTGGAAGTGGGACTTGTACATTGGCTTCCTATGTTCCTATGGTGAAAAGGGGCCTAATGACCTTCCCCATCGCGTTGGAGTAATAAGTCATACAAAATATATAAGCATGCTTCTTGAATTACAGCATAATGGGAACTCGTAATAAAATTCGAATTGCTTGAAAAACTTGTCGAATAAATGTTGGATTTGCAAATTGATTATTATTCTTTGAAATATAAGTCCTGCCAAGTATACATATCTTTCTTATAAAATGTTTTCCTTGATTTTGATAGCGTACCGTGCAATTGCATGATTGTGTCTTGTTTTTCTTGATTTTAGACAATGCATATGGAATACTGAATAAGATCGCTTCCGCACTCTTTCACTCTGATGACAAAGATTTTTTGGTGAAATCTCCATATTGGGTTAGTTTGTTCTTTAATTATCCAGTTTTTGAGTTATTTATTTCTTATTGTATATGCCAGTGTGATTGATCTTATGGGGCCACTCAGGGACGGGCGCTTCAATCCTTTTTCTATTGTCTAGGCAGTAGGATTGGGATTGGGGTAAGAACAGTTCCGTGACACATGGTGAGGTCATAAGTAACATGGGAAAGAGTGTTAGTAGATACATGTATGTTGCTAATTTGATGCATGACTTTGTTCTTGTGCTTGTTGTTAGAAGCTTGGAGTTTGGAGTCCCAAGCAGTTGCAATAGCGCTAAAGGCAGGGAGGACATCAAGGGAACTTTTTGTCGAGTCCCAGATTTGAGAACGGTGTCTTTGAAATTAGGGATCAGCAACCAGATGTCTTTAGTGTGAAAGGACCTGGGGCGATCATGCCGGTGCAAAGAATCATGGATGAGGAGCGGGCTATGGTCATTGTAAAGTCTTGGAAGCACGGTAATAGAAGCATTATTGGCCATAGTAAGCCAATTGTCATTGGCAATGACTCTATCAAGTCTTTCCAACAACCGAAGCTACTTGAAGGTGAAGAAGGGGCCGTTAGCCTTGATGCCCCCCAGGCCAGTGTGCATGAGAAGAGAGTTGAACTTCCTACTAGAGCGACGATCAAAGGAACACCCGTTTTGTTTTTCAGAAATGTCTAGCATGGTGTTGAAGTCACCAAGGACTGCCCATGTGCCAGAGATGGAGTTAGAAATGTCTTGTAAATGATTCCAAAGACAGTATCGCTTATAAGGGTTAGGAGCACCATAGATGAACGCCATGTACCAAGTATCATTAATGCAACAGTGGATGAATTGTCAGTGGTTAAGAATGACATTGATGGAGCAGCGAGCATCATCCCACAACACCCAAATACCACCAAAAAAGTCAATGGCCTCAACCCGGTGAGAGGAGGGGAAGCCTAGTTAATTTATGACGTTGTTAGCCTTGGACCCACTAATACGTGGTTCGACAATGGCCATAATATGAAGTCTATGTCTTTTTTTGAGATCTTTAAGGAGGCAAATATTTTTCTTGAAACAGGCACGTTAAGTGTTCCCGCAGAGGATGTTCAGCATAAAAACACAAATAGAGAGAGGGTTGTGGGTAACTTAAGAAAATGCCGCACAGAGGCCAACAGAATGACCATCGCTGACCATATCATCATTTGGATGTGGCACTGATTCTTGATTGAAGTCAATGGAATGCTTAGCATCTGAACCTTAGTCTAGGTTGCCGACTAACTGGGCAAGCTTCCCTTTCTTTCTTTCCTGCCAGGGCTAACAGTCTGGTAAACTACCCTCCTGATTCTGAGTAGGACTCCACTACCTCCTCCTTTATCACCCCATTGAAATAGGCACTGGGAGTCATCGTGGATAGTGTCTGTGGATGCAAATTGGAATAGAGTGTCAGCCCCCATCTCCTTCACTCTGACCACACAGGTGTCATCATTCAACATCGTGACACTTGTGTTGTTGGTATCGACACCTCTCACTGATGAGGCCTTGGGTAGTGTCGTTTGCCCTACACCGAAATGTGTTTGAAGCTTTGCCTTTGTCTTCCTTTTTTGTTTCCTAGATTGGACAGTCTACCAATCCTTTTCATACATTACTTGAATGTCTAATGTGGGTTGTGGCGACTTTTCAAAAATAGTGTCATCATTCCCCGAAGTGGCCGACGTCGCCTATGTCGTGTTTCCAGTCTGTGGTGGCACCCCCTTCTTGTTGGAAGGTGGGCATTTCTCCTGCTTCTTAGCATGGAATTGGGTCGTGTACTGCACCTCCTTAAAGAGAGGGGGCCCCGACGTCAAAGATGGGTCAGTGGGGGAGAAGGGATTGACAAAGGTGCACTCTGTGTCATTATGCCCGACTCTACCGCACTTCCGGAATGGTCTATATTGATAGACGGGTAAATAAAACGATGAAGGAGGTTCATGAAGAACCACCCGTACAAGGGACCCCAAGGTGCGAGGAGCACCGGGTCGAGCAGGATCAAAAAAGCCTCCGAAAAGAAAACCCATGCAGGCAGGACCCGCCGCACACCAGAAAAGCACGGTGTGGGGGACGTCCTACCATCCCTGTGTAACTACAAAAAGGGATGTCTATACGGGGGTAACTCTACAAAAACCCCGTCTAAGCCCATGGGCTCTGTACAAACTAAGTAGCTAAAACTAAGCAGTAAATGAGATCTTCCACATCCTGCTGATGTGGGTCGGGGTTCTTGAGCTCCATCCTCGTACCTCCGCAATCCGTCTAGTGGCTTTGACCACCAGGTCCCGGCACTCCGCAGAGCTTAAGGATTTCTAGTTGTGCCGCCTCTCATTGCGTTGCTTCCAGATGAAGTAAGCTGAGCACGTCCACACAGCAATGGCCAGCCACTTCCACCCTTTCCACCCCTAGTTTTATCTTTTATGAGGTCAGCAGTCTCGGCGAAAGTGGCATTAACCGGGACCACAAGCCCACAAAGGCCCATAACATGTAAGAGGACTTGTTTGGAGAAACAACAGCGGAAGAAGACGTGTTGGGCGTCCTCCCTCTATCTACAAAAAGTGCATCTATCACTAGCATCATTGTTCCACTCATGGATTTTATCTGCAGTGGCAAGAGCCCCATGGAAGGCTCTAAAAATTGTGAAGCTCTACCTATGGATGAGAGTCCCAGCCCAAATGGTCTTGCCAATGACATAAGGGGCTTGCTGCGGCTGGATGAACTTCCACAGGTTGATGCTTGGGTTGATGAGCTTCACAAGGCCATTGCTGGCCTGCTCGAAGATGTGGTGGTGTTCGGCCCAAGATCGGGCCATGTTTTTCCATGCGTTTGACGCACCATACCGCAGTAGACTGGGGTCAGGGAGGGCGAACCCATAGAGCCTACACATCCACTGGGTCCACGGTGATTGTGGGAAGGTGTGAAACTGGACGAGTCTTTTAAGCGATGCACATCGATTGACTTCCCTGACCCCTTTAAGCCCCAACCCTCCCTCTTTAGCAGGCTTGGCCAGGCGCTCGTACCGCATGGGGTGGTGTTTTGAACCCCATACAAAGTCTGCCAACAGCATCTCCAAGCAATCACACGTAGTGTCTGGGATGTGGCCCTGCAAGGACCAATACATGATCAGGCCCTACAGGTTTGCTTTGGTCAGTAGACACTGTCCAGCCATGGTTATCTTATCCGGGGGCCATTTGGATATCATCTTCTTCATTTGGTCAAGGCACGGGTTGAAGAAGGCCGCTTTGTGGTTCCTAGAAGTAAGGGGGAAACCCAGGTACCTTGTTGGGAGATCATCCACCTGGCAACCCAAAACACCACTAAGACGAGTGGCGTTGTTCCTTCCAGCCTTGGACAAGAACAACTTGGACTTGTTCGGGTTGACTCAGACCCCCACCGTGGCACTAAACTCGTCCAGGACTTTCTTGATACCCCAGAGGCTCTTCCTGGTGGCTTCCACGAAGATGAGCACGTCGTCCGCAAACGTGATGTGAGACATGACGGTCGTGCGTTTGATGTTGTATGTGCATAAGTAGATGTGGCGCTCCCCTTCAGACATGAGCATGGTAAGATACTCCATGATGATTGTGAAAAGAGGGGTGACAGCGGGCATCCCTGTCTCAGCCCACGCGAGCTGTTAAAGAGCCCCGTAGGGTGCCCATTGACAAGCACTGAAAATGAACATGTGGTGACACACTGTTTGATCCAGCCCATCCAGGTCGGGGGGAAGCCCATCCTATCCATAATTGTCCACAGGGCTTCCCAATTTACATGGTCGTAAGCCTTAGACAGGTATGTCTTTAAGCAGGCCTTTGGGCCTGAGCGCTTGAGGTCGAAGCCATACATAAACTCCGTTGTGAGGAGGGATCAATCCGATATGCTTCTGTTTGGAATGAACGCCCCTTGTTTGTTTGAGACCAGCCCCCCAATGACTTCCTTGAGCCTCTCCGCCAGCACCTTGGCAAAGATTTTGTAGAGAACGCTGCTACATGCTATGGGCCTGAAGTCGCAGAGATGAGTGGCGCCATCCTCCTTCAGGATCAACGCCAGGAATGAGTGATTGACTTCCCGCACCATGCCCCCCTCTCATGAGCCATAGAGTGGTGTTTGTAACGTCCTCACCAATGACACTCCAACAGCTCCTGAAGAAGCTGGCGTTAAACCCATCAGGGCCCAGTGCCTTGTCTGGCCCAATGGACCACACTGTGTCCCTCACCTCCTCAAGCGTGCAAGGCCTACAAAGATTACACCCTTGGGCCGCTGTTAGCGTGTTAGTAGGTTGGAGTCGCATTTGTCGGGTGTGATCGTCGCTAGAGTTGTAGAGGCTGTTGTAGAAGGCCACTGCCTCCCCTTCGAGCTCCTCTTGGGTGTTGACTTGTGCTCCGTTTTCATCGATGAGGTAGTGGATAGTGTCCCTCATCTCCTTCCTCTTCACAGCCTGCTGGTAGAACACTGTGTTGCGCTCGCCATCCAGGATCCAGCGGATACGGCTCCATTGATAGAAGAAACGTTCCTCCGCAGCATCGAGTTGGTCAAGCCTCTCCCTGACTTCCTTTTCCCATCGCACCAAGTCCGGGCAGCACGGTGACTGCTGTAGCTCATCCTGGATGGCCGCATACTCCTTCACCACTTTCCTAAGCGTACTGACGTCGCCCCTCCTAGCTGCCCAAGCCTTGAGCTTGACCTTGAGAGCTCTGAGCTTCATCGCGGCAACGTAGAGGGGGTTCCCTTGCACAGAGAGATCCCAGGCACTCCTGACCACCTCCAAAAAACCATCCCAGCTGGCCCATGCATTGAGACTCCTGAAGGGCTTCACTCGACACCTCCCAAGTGTTGCGAACGGAGTGGTGACCAAAATCCCATGGTCACTGAGGTGGGAGAAGGAGAGACATGTGTGGGCAGAGGGGAAGAGGCCCACCCACCTATCGTTGACGAACACCCTGTCCAAACGACAACAGACCCGCTCATCCTCCTCCCTTCTATTCGACTACGTAAGGATGCCCCCGTAGGTCTTCAGCTCTACCAGCCATGTTCTCACCACTGCTAGGTTGAACTCCCTCATCGCCTTCCTGGAAACTTCACCTCCTCCCACCTTCTCATCATCACTGCGGATGGCGTTGAAATCACCGGTCACCAACTAGGGGACCAGGGCCACTGGCTTGGCTGCCTCCAACTCGTCCCACAAGGAAAGCCACCACTGAGGTTGGTTGTGGGCATATACCGCCGAAATGAGGATCTGCACGCCACCCCTATTGGTGCACCAGGCAGTCACCATCTGCGCATACGAGGCAATGACCTCCACGGACTAGATCCTAGGGTCCCACCCCCAACAGACCCTGGCTTTACCCGAGGCGCCGATGTTGGACGCACAACTCCACCCCAACGGGAACAACTCCTTGATGACCCATGTCTCCACCAACAGACCCATCGTTTCCCCTTGTTGTCATAGAAGGAGGGCCACTGCCTTCCTTTTTGCCGGCTCACAAGCGCCGCACACGTTCCATGTTAGGACTGACATTAGGAACGGGGTGAGGGTGATTCTATCGGCGACTCCCTAGCCTACGCTTGGAGTCCATCTCGGCATCAGCGGGAGACAGAACATCCTCCACCGCATCCACCTCCTACTCACCTTCTTTGTCCTTCTCGCTTCCTTCTTCATCCCCTTCGAGGGAATAGCCCGGTGCCGGGAGAGCAACCACCACCTTCTACCTTCTCAGCGGCGGAGGTAGGAGCCTTCTACTAATGACACACCTCGAGAACCTGGTACTTGTCGTGCTCGACCTGGTCAGGGCGTGCCTGCCGCGCCTAGCTGGCACCTTGGTAGGCGAAACCTCGTTGGTTGCAAGAACAGGTTCCTCATCAGGCACTGGAACCCAGTCAAGGGTAATGGCAGATGTGCCTTCTCCTCCAAGAGGACTCAGCCCACCCGCCACCAGCACAGCCCCGGGATCCTAGGGGCAGGACGCCTGAGGATCACCTTCGACCTTCTCACCAAGGGCGCCATCATCGCTCGCCGATCACTGCCTCCAAAGGGATGAGGCCCGCAACCGAAGCACTCCTCCCCAAGCCAGCAGATGTGGATGAAGGGCGGGCACATATTCCATCGCCGTCTTCAAGGTCAACCACCTCAGGGTCATCACTGGCCCCTGGCACTGTGTTGGTGACGCCTTTAGGTCCGTGCTTCTGCCGCCGACTCCTCTTGGTTCTGCTTCTCCCCCAGAGCGGCTCGCCAGGGTCAGGGTTGCCAGCCGCCTCACCAACAACGGGGGGAGGGTTCGCACTAGCGTCACCCACCATGGCCTCCTCACCAACTTGGGCCCCCGCCGCCATAGGGAGGTCAGGCTCACCGCCGTCAGACGCGGCCTCCCTAGGTCTTGTTGTCTTCCTCTTCTTTGCTCTACTTCTTCCCCTGGTTGAGTCAGGGGGTTGGGGTTGTCATGGCTTCTGTTGACCGTCATTAGGTGTCGCCGCTGAGCACTGGCCCTTTCTTGGTCGAAGATAAACAGGAAGCGGTGTAGGTCATGCCTGAAGGCAAAACATGACATGCAAGGTGAGGGCATGAAGTCATACCGCACCGGCACCTACTCCAGAACACTGCCTGGGAAGCGGACCCACACCACGGAGGGTGGGTCCCTATCAGCAGGTAGGTCGAGCATAGCCCTAGCCTGTGTCACACCATCCGCAGTAGCCATCCACATCCCAGTATGGGATGGAACTCTGACGCAACTAGCTACCCTGGCGAGGATGTCAAGGGACCTCAGATGACCCAAGGTAGGGAAAGAGACCCAGCATGGGACCGTTGAAGGATGTCGCGTGTGGGTGTGGTAGACGTGGTCCAGGGGCGGCATATAAGCAATCTGCCATCAAAGAACCACGGTCCGCCATGCAGGAGTGAGTCGCAGTCCTCCTTGTGCTCGCACCGTAACTCTAAGAAGCCGCCACCATGCCGAGCCAGCTCAAAGGTGTCCCGGGGTCTCTAGACATGTCTCAGCCAGCCCCTGATGACTATCTCGTGATGGGAGGCGTCGATGATGTAAAAGACCACAATATTGGCTTGGACCCCCGCATAGGACTCCATTACTGTAGCTGGTATGTCGGCGATGGGGCCCCTGACCGGGTCCATGGTGGGCGAGACGAACTTGAGGATCTTATCGTCGGGAATGGGGGCATTGGGGGATTGCCGGGAAGAATGCTCCGCCCATTCCACAGCGTCGATGCTCATGGGCCTCACATACGACGCCTACCCCACAGATGCCACCTGGGCATAAGTCCTTCTCACCGGGCCATTGCTGTTGTGGAGAGAGGGGCGAGGAGAGGGTCTTCCCGTCGAGCCAGCACGCGGAGATGCTCGTGCCCGAACACTACGTGGCTGGCTCAGTCTTCGTCCTTCAGGGTCAGCCGGTGTGTGGTAGGGGCACCGTCGACTCCTAGTACCACTGCCACCCTCTGGTAGGGCTCCACCACCATCGTGCTTCGTCCCACTGGAAGAAGCGCCATCCCGCATGGAGGCTCGGCTGCGCGTCTCCGCCCTCCAGTGAGCATTGGTGAGGGGAGATGATGGACTCACCGCAGGAGCTTTACCTTTACTTCTCGCCCACGCACACGCCTCCAGAGTGGCTTGCCCTCCTTTGGCCCGCTCCTCCTCAGCTTCACGACGGATAGAATCTATCCGGACGACCACCTTTTCGTCTTGCCTCTGGACATAGGGCATGGGGTATGAGCAACTGAGGGGGGCACATGTGTGGTACAGGGCGGGGACGGTGGATCGGTTGCCCAACAGACGTCTGAGCGCACCCGCTGGAGGGTGGAGAGAGAGGCGGGAGAGCAGGGAAGTAGTGCGTCGTGACGTCACAGGGTGTGACGCCAGACGGTACTCACCCAGGAAGGTTCTAGAGAGCGTGGAGGATAGGGTTGCAAGGGTGCAAGTTGACGCGATGGGTGACGTCAGGGCACACTCGCGGAGGCATCCCTGGGAGGCAACTCCCCGGTGGAATCCTTACGAAGCTTCTGGAGAGGATGCACGTGTTGGGCACGATCGAGCAAGTTTGAACAGGCTCCTGTTGTAACCACCAAGGCGGGGGAGCGGAGGGGCTGAACCGGCTCGGCGAACCCGGTCCAGCCACGCCTACACCCAGGCCAGAGAAGCTTCTAGAGGCGTGGGCACACCGAAGTCGTTCAGACCACCCCCCAACTGGGTAGCTCGGAACCCGGTCCAAGGGACTGACGCAGCGTCAGGTTAGCAGGTGACCGTGTTGGAGAGTGGTGGTAAGGGCTAACCGTATCGCCCCTCACCGCCGCCACGAATAGGGAAGCGGTGGGGTAACGCAACCCTAGCTGCTGTTGAGGCCGCCGTGAGCAAGGAGTCAGAACCCTAGGCCAAGGGGAAACTGTCATCAATGCCGGCACGCCAAGCAAGACCCAGCAGCACCGTCGGATCCCCGTCGCCGATGTTTGGAGATGTCCTCCGCCGCCCGTCGTCAAACAGGAAGCTCAGGACCCGCGTGTCCATGGGGCAAGTCCACCCCCTATGTTTCGATAGGGGTCACGAAGGAACCGAGACTCTGGGGAGCTGGTCGACCTCTCACCCATTTTGTGGAAGCACAGGGGGACACTCACCGGCAGGGGAAGCACATCGACGAACACCACCAGGTAGCTCGGAACCTGGTTTCAAGCTCCCGCACCCCAAGCTTGCACGCGTTTTAGGACGGCGACCAAGGAGGCTGTGCTGGTCGGGTAGCTAGGAACCCAACCAAAATGTTGATGAGCCACCACCGCCGAGACGATTAGCGACACGCTCTGCCCAGGGAACACTGAGAGAGGGCCGTCGGTGAAGCGTGGTAACCCCCAAAACCCCCCCAGGGTCCCAGGAGGACCGAGACCCCCGAAGGGGCTGGTCGAACTCCTCGCCTGGTTTTTGAGGGCCTGGTTTTGAGGGGTCTGATGTTGCGTGGACCACCGTGGAGAGAACCTGCAGGCGACTTCAAGGTGAAGAAAGGGCAATACTAGGTAGGTGAGGACAGACCATCATTTTAACTCCACCTGCGGGTGACTGAGCCACGTCTTCAAAGCACGGAAGGGAAGCTCCCAGGTAGGTGAGACTGGAGTACCGTCTTAACTCCACCTGCGGTTGTTAGGTGTCGTCTTGGAGGCAGACCAGCCACCAGATCACACCTAGAAGCCAATGGGACCTAGGGGACAGCGGCGGTCAGGGTACCCACAGAACAGCGACCCCACGCAGAGGGGATCAACAGGGAAGACCAGCTGTCATGAGGGCAGCGTGGGGGGAGAGGGAAAGTGCGGTGGAGTGGAGAGGCGGGGGAGCCGTTCTAGAGAGAAGCCGAAGCTCGTCAAGAGTTGGTAATTCCTGACTCTACCACACTTCATGCAGACGGAGGGCAAGTTCTCGTATTCCACTCGGTAATGTTCCCCATTGAGATATATGGCCGGTAGGAGAGGCTTGAGGGTGTCGACCTCAACTGCTAACCTTACAAACTTGCCATGATGGAATGATAGCATGGTGGTTTCGACTTTGATCATTTTACCAATGACGTCGCCAATGCTTGCTAGAAGATGATATTGGTAGAGATAGAGTGGGAGATCGGGGATGCGTAGCCAAACTACAAGCTTTCTAGGGATGTGATCAATGGGGCAGAAATCAGTGGACCATGATTGGACTGACTAGTAGTTGAAAAATATGGTCCATGGACCATCAGTCATGGCTCGCTCGAATGCCTCCTTATTGCTGAGTTGAATGATAAAATACCCCATCTCCAAGTCAATAACACAGAACTGCTCGGTAAGCTTCCATAGGGACATGATTCGATTAATGAGTGTTGTGAAGCCAACACTAATGCAGACTACCTTCACCACCGCAGCGAACCTCCAGGGTTCCAGTAGTGGTGGCAGTGCACTAGGGTCGATTCTGATGTTGGGAAGGACTCCGCTTCTGTCCACATGGATGTTAGAAGCTTTTAGGGTGTCGAGGGCGACCGGCTTGATCGCTGGCTGCTTAGCACCACCTGTGATGACATCATGGAAGGAGACTGGACTGGGGCTACGCCCGTCATCATGATCACCTTCATCCATGGTGTTATCACCGTTTGGGATCTTCGCGCCGTCCAGCGGCGACGACGGATTGCCAACTTTGACGTTGACCCAGCCCTAACTAGAACGATGAACGTTGTGGAAGGATCCACACCCTATGCCTCATCCTCCATAGCCACAAGCGCCACCACCTCTCATGCACACAGTGAGTCGCTCCATAACCCTAGGGGACTTTGAATCGGTTAATAGATGGCATCATTTGTTAGTTTGTTACTTATCTCAAAACAACAAAACAACCACCACCACCCAACTTATCAATTCAATGTCTATTGATTGATGTGCTGTTTAAAACATAAATGATGCACCCTCTCACCTCAAGTCCATCAAATCATCACCTTCTAGTCTATTCACAAAGATACCTCATCTCTTAAAGCTCACCCAACTCTTTCACTGAATTGCAGTCAATCAATTCATTACCTAATTCATAAGCATCGCACCCACCGCCATTTGATTGACTCATAGTCATCGAATTGGTTAATCACAACCCTAGAAACTTTTACCTCATACCAAATAGGATCAATTGACTCCTAGCTAATCCAACATGTCAAGAAAACCTCAAACCTAAATTTAATGACAACCCTCTTACTTTATTATTTGCTAGACAACTTATTGACATCCTTTTCCTACCCAGCAATCAAAATCCATATTTAGGAATTGACTAGAACCCCAGTCAATTGGTTGTGACTCTCTTGTGTCTCACATTGTACTTGAACCCAACCATTTCTATCACATAATAAAAAATTCAAGTGATTAACTCCACACTCCTCTAGCCGGTGTGACCACTTTAACATGCCATGTAATCTAGTTATAGCCACAACAATGAACATTGGTGACCCCTCAGAGTAGACTCATCACCACAAAGGCCAACACCAACTCATTGCCTTCCTTGCATTGTCTCTCCTCTACTATTAGCATTATAGTAACCCTCTTCTTCCCCCTCTTTGAGTTTTGTCTCACAATTTGTATTTACTACCTCCTGACTCATCCCCTTCCTCCATTAGTGCCAACCAAGATGTTTGGCTTAATGAGTGACACCTACAAGGCCATCTCTTAGGTTGTAGTTGATCTCACAGATAACAAGGATCCCACCCTCATGTCAAACATTAGAGGCAATGTAAGAAAGTCTTTACTATAGGGAAAACCCAGACACATGAAACCTTCTCCAACTCATATGAAAATTTAGATGATGAAGTTTTTGTCCACCAGGGTAAGCTTCCAAGGAGTAACAAGCACCAATGGGTAGGCTATCATGAAAGTGCCTCCAAACCATAGCATTATACCATGGCATCTGAATGATAAGTCTTACAATAGAAAAACCAAGAAGAATCATTTGAGAATATTGCACTTTAGGGAATTCAACCCAAACTCTCTCACAGTTTCATTTCATTATAGAGGCAAACATGTGTGACATGCTAGCAAAATGAAAGTTAAAGTGTTTACTTTTCAGGAGCATAAGGCTTACACTCAGTTCACACTAGAGTTCTCTATCTCCATCTGCAAAATGAATTCACAAAGGGAAAGGCATCCCTTACCTTCCATATCTTTGCAAAGGAGACACAATTTACCAGCAACAATCTCAATCAATTGTTTCTTCAACTAGGACATTTAGTCCTATGAGGTGTGGAGCAAGTTAGGGAGAAACACCTTTGATGGAAACTGTCATTGTAAGAAAGATTGTTATGAGCTCACTGACAATATCTTGTATATGTTTTTTTTATATGCCAAGTGGGTCAAATTCAAATTCTGACCTTTCATTACATCCACCAAATCTTGAAAACCTACCTTTTCATGCGAGGTCCCATTCAAGGGTTTTGCAACACCCTAACCTAAACACCGTCTCAGCAATTGAGGATTCTGCTACATAGAACTTGGGAGTATTTATGATGGATTACATGCATCACGTCATTGTCAGAATCATGACTTCTCTAAAATGTTAGGTGGCTCATCACTTCCATCTCTCTCCACGTTGATTTTTCTATGACCACGTAGAGGAGGTGCTAGATTCCCTTATGCTCAAATTCAAGAACTTAATCTTATCCGACATGATTAGTCTGAGTATGTATGATGAAAATTTACTATTTTTCAAAGATCAACTATTCAACTTGAGTTTCCTAAGTATGCTTCTATAGCCATTGAGTACTACTTGACTTGGGTGACCTTGTAGGACACATCAATGAATGCATGGAGAAGCCGGGAGAATAAGTTATTGATGAACATCGAAAGGGGGAGGAAAAAACTAAGGGAGAGGATTACATAACTTAATAGTTTAAGGAGGACACACAATCATATTACAAGTTTAGACACCAACTAGAGATATAATTCGCACCTCCAATGATATAGTCTTCTGCATACTTCTTTGTATTGATCACCTCAAATCTTGGCAAGATCAGGGGAAAAAATACATAACTCTTGTCTCAAAATGAATTCTTCACAAATATACAAGACTAGATGTACTATGATTAGACAAGAAAGGATTATGGACTAACAACACCTATTTTGGTGAATTGTTCTATGCATATTTCCCCCTACCTTTTCTATGATTTAGACTAAAAATATTGATATCTTCATTGTTTTTCTACAAATTATGATAAGCAATCCTCCTAAGTAAACAATTATTCA
This sequence comes from Alisma plantago-aquatica, assembly GCA_963693085.1. NCBI lineage: Eukaryota > Viridiplantae > Streptophyta > Magnoliopsida > Alismatales > Alismataceae > Alisma > Alisma plantago-aquatica. Next base: position 1,410,093,175 of record OY856412.1, on the reverse strand, counting down.
AATCCAAGAGATCAAATATGTTATGACCCACACCAAAGTTAACTAGTAAGTATCATTATAACAACATCATTAAGTTAATTAAGTTAAGTGCTCAAGATGCAATTAGTGCTTTGATCAAGTGAGATAGTCTAATTAGCTTGATTTATTGCCTTGAGAAGGTAGAGAATCTTGTTCTCAAAATTTTTCAAAAGAAATAACCTCAATCGGACACTCGAGGTGAGAGTTATGGTGTTTTCAAGACTCTAGGACCTAAGAAGCAATTTTTCCAGTATTTGGCTATAATTTCTTTTTCCTTTCCCTTTCTTCCTTATCTCTTCACTCGATCATTTTCCAGAACGGCAGAAGCGGCGCTTGATAGAACAACAACATGGGGTGAACGACGGGCGATTTGGGCGCCTTAGGCCCCGACCACCAGTGCCACCCTCTCCTTCTTCTCCTTCCCAAAGCACGATTTAACTCCATGAAACAGCGTCGCCTGACTTTTATTGCACTATTTGATTCATCATGTTTTTCATGATTTGGTTTATTAATTGATGTGTATGGTTTGGTTAGTGGAATTATATGGTTGTATAAAACATAAGTTGATGAGTTAAAGGTTGAAAATAGTAGCGCACAACCAATAACTGGACATTTTGTCTATAAACCCAGGCTGCACTATTTTAGTAATTCAATTGATCCACGATTACAAAGAAGTGACAATGGCATGAAAACATTCAAGAAAATCCTAGTTGCACGCTCCATACTATACTTAATGTGAGTGGTTTAATAACTATACAAATTGACACATTTTCTAAAGAATTATTTGAAATTCTCAATTAATATTAATAACTCATTCCATAATAAGTAATTTAACTCTTAAATGAGTTATGTGATGCACAACTCTGATCTTGGGTTGATGTGCATGATTTTCGAGGAATTATATATAATTTACAAGTCCATATATCGAGTAATTAACTCTTGTTAGTGTGTTACGATGTTCAATTGTATGATTTCAGCGTATATGTGCCAAGTTGACCTGAATTCTATTTATTTAATAATTTAGTCTGCCTGCATGCATAATAATATTGATTTCTCAGTAAATTATAAGTGGACATGTATTTAGTTTATTTAAGAACTTGAAATCTGCATGCATGCTTAATATGTCGAATCTCTCAGCATTTTCAATGCTTGAATAAACTGCTCTTTCAAATTTAGAATGACATTCATGTGGTGTTGTAAAGTTTAAGTAAATAGACATGGTACCATAGAGATACCAGAGTCGAGTATAAGTTAGAGAAATGTACAATCTAGTAAGGGTTCCAAGATTAGTGAAATAATAGACTAAGGGCCCTGACACCGTAGAATCCCTATGGGAGGTTTGCGCCTTAGGGATGAAATGACCTACCCTGGCGGTGCGTCTAGTATACGGGGGTCGGAACGCACCCACAAAGTGTGCAAGGAGATGAATCACTTGAGGAAGTCTCCTAAGAAAAGATAGGTTACCCAACATGAACCGGAAGTCTCGGTGGTAACCCAGAGGTACCCACATAGCGTACCAAGTTGAGGCCCCTAGAGGGTCTCAAACCCTCCGCTTATGTACTCAGCCTAGAGGAGGAGTCCAGTTTATGACACCATAGGAGCGTCGATACCAGAGAGCCAATTTTCCTATTGTAGACCAGGACAATAGTTAGACTTAGCTATCTCAGGGTGTCGGCTAAGTCTTGTACAGTGGGATCGTAGTTCACTACGAGTCTTCATATGTAGAGTACACTACATATGATCAGGGCATAAGATAAAATATGTTCATATAGGTCCACATAGTTTCTTATAAGTTAAAGAGTTAAGAAAGATTTGAGTTAGTCTTTAAGCAGTTGTCCTTTAAATGAAATTTTAGTATTTTTTGTTAATTAATTGTATCTACAACTTTGCAGCAATTGTTATCATAATGAAATGTTGACATCTTATGATATTTAAATTACATTGCTTAGATCTTCTCAGTATAGTATCAACTTGTATTTTATTCCAATTAATAATCATAAAATGAGTTATCTGTGATGGTTGGGTGAAATTCTATTCACAGAGCCAGTAGCTAACCAACCTACTGAAACATTTTTCAGGTCAGCGTCAGCACGAGGAAGCTGAAGGATTGTATCACTAAAGTTCTTAGAAGGTAGTTCATAGTTAGATAGAGGTCTCTTAGTCCTTTCCCCTCGGTCTTTGGGCATGTAGTGTGGTAGTGAGAGAATATAATGTAATATGTAGTTTAGATTTTAGTTATCTGTTGTGCTTTATATTCCGCATGAAAAATGTAATAAGAGGTGTAAATATGATTTATCTATCTAATAATGTAAATAGTAGTTGCTTCCGCAGTTTAGTAAGATTCAGTGTTTTCCAAGTTATTAGACTTTCCTTTAAATTAATTTTAAGTGACTAAGAAAAGACAAAGTTAAGGTTGTATTTGTATTAAGTGTAATCCTCATAGTCATGCTCTAATTTCATGATTAGTAATAATCGTGATATTGGGGTGTGACAGTTAATTTGGTATCAGAGCCAAGGTTGAGAACGCAGTTACTCTAAGTCAAGGTCAGGGAATGATAAGAGACCAATTGGATTAGGATTTAGGTGTCTTCCTTCTAACTATAATTTTCTAACAGGAAGTGTTTAGTTATACTATTACAGATGGTAGGAAGAGGACGTGGTCATCAGGACCAAACTGAGATCCACACTAGACATGATCCTCAAGTGATGGGTCAAGGTGGTGGAGATGATGTGGATGTGGCATCAAGGATGTACAAGATGTTTCTTGAAACCAAAAAAAAGTATAAGATAGAGACATGAGCATGTGATATCTATGGAATACCACACTCAGGACAGTGTTGGGGAACAAAGTTTCAAGGATGTCATCAGTGTGAACATATGGGACATTTTAAGAGGAATTGCCCCCAGTTACAACAGCCAACATCACAAGGTTCCTAGTCACAGTATCAGAATGTTCTGAGATAGGCTCCAGTTGGAGGACCCGATTCCTCTGTAGCTTCAGGTTCCTGAGGTGGTGCAACACCTAGTGCTAGGGAAGGACAACAAGGACATCATGGGAGAGGAAGAGCTTTAGGATGCTTCTTCTCTTTGATACCACAAGAAGGTTTTATTTCTTCTCGAGTGATTATAGGAGAAATGTTTTTCTTTAACAAAATTTCAGTTACAGTCTTAATAGATATGGGTGCTACTCACTTGTTTATACATAGTTATTTAGCTTGTAAGATTAACCTGTTAACCCAGGAGTTATCGGTTGAGTTGTTGTTGATGGTTCCATTAAGTGAACCAACAGTATTGACAGAGTTTTTTCCCGGATGTTTGTTGACCTTTGGTGGTTACACCATTGCGGTTAATCTTAGATCTTTAGATATTAACTCTTTTCAAGTTATCTTGGATATGGATTGCCTAGAGATAAATCGAGTTCAACTCGACTATTGGAAGAAGGAGGTTGTCTTTCAACAAGGTGGATTTTCTTGTGTCTTTACTGGTGACACGAAGGTTTTGCCTACGTGTATCATATCAGCTGTAGTAGCAGATAAGATGTTGTAGAAAGGTTGTGAGGCATTCTTGGAACATGTAGTAGATACTAGAGCTGAGAAGAGCACAGTCAGCCTATGGGATGTGCTACTGATCTATGAGTTCCCAGATGTTTTCCCAAATGAGTTGTCAGGTCTACCTCTAGAAAGAGAGATAGACTTTGAGATCCAGGTGTTGCCAGGTAGTCAACCTATAATGCTGCCAGTTTATAGAATGGCACCTGCAAATTTGAAGGAACTCAAGATTCAGTTACAGGAATTACTGGATAAGGGTTTCATTCGATCTAGTTCTTCTCCATGGGGAGCTCTAGTCTTTTTTGTGAAAAAGAAAGATGGTACTATGAGGTTATGTATAGACTATAGACAGTTGAATAAGATCACCATTAAGAATAAGTACCCATTGCCAAGGATAGATGATTTGTTTGATCATTTGTGTGGAGCGACAATCTTTTCTAAGATAGACTTGAGATCTAGGTATCATCAGTTGAGGATAAAGGCTTCAGATATTCCTAATTTGGCTTTCAATACAAGATATGGGCATTATGAGTTTCTGATCATGTCGTTTGGAATGACTAATGCCCCAACATCTTTTATGGATATGATGAACCGAATTTTCAAGCCATTTTTGGATCAGTTCATAGTGGTTTTCATAGATGTCATTCTGATTTATTCCAGAGATGATGAGAAGCATGAGCAGCATCTGAGGATAGCATTACAATTGTTGAGACAATACCAGTTATATGCTAAGTTCAGTATGTGTGAGTTTTGGTTAGATGAGGTGTCTTTTCTTGGACTTGTCATCTCAGGAGATGGAGTAAGTGTTGACCCTAAGAAAGTCTAGTTTGTTTTCCAGTGGGAGCAACCTAAGACTCCTACTGAGACCAGAAGCTTCTTAGGATTGGTAGGTTACTATAGGAGGTTCATTCAGAACTTCAATGTTTTAGTGTAACCTCTAACACCATTAATGAGAAAAAATGCATCGTTTTTCTGGTTAGACAAATGTGAGAAGATTTTTTAGATCTTGAAGAAGATGTTGACTACAACACCAGTGTTGATCTTGCCTGAAGTAGATAAGGGCTACACAATGTTTTGTGATGCTTCAAGGAGAGGTTTAGGTTGTGTATTGATGCAAGAAGGCAAGGTAGTAGCTTATGCATCTAGATGGCTTAAGAAGAATGAGGAGAATTACCTGACACATGATTTGGAGTTAGCTGTTGTAGTTCATGCTCTTAAGACATGGTGTCACTATCTTTATGGTGAGGCATGTCAAGTGTTTACAGATCATAAGAGCTTGAAATATATTTTCACCTAGAAATATATGAATCTTAGATAGTGAATATGGTTAGAATTGATCAAGGATTATGACATGATGATAGATTATCATCATGGTAAGGCGAATGTGGTAGCAGATGCCTTGAGCAGAAAGTCAAGTTCAATAGTTGATGCATTCTCTATGGCATGCTTTAAGAGAGACCTGCTAGTAGAGATGCGGAATTTGAACTTAGACTTAGGGGTGATAGAGTAGAGTGGTTTGATTACACAAATGCAACTCAATCCTACTTTTTATGATTAGATCAAGGAACTACAACAAAGTGACAGTGAGTTACGACAGATCATGCAGGATATGACAGAGGGAAAATGACCAGAGTTTAGGTTTTCAGATGATGGTTTGTTATATCAGCATGACAGGTTGTGTGTACCTAGAGACAGTGGTTTGAAGGAAAGGATTCTTGAGGAAGCACATGCATCGATGTATGCTATGCATCCAGGCAACACTAAGATGTACATGAATCTCAAGGAGTTGTACTGGTGGTCAGGTATGAAGAAGGATGTAGCTGAGTATGTGGCTAGATGTAGTGTGTGCCAGCAGGTTAAGGCTGAGCATTAGAAACCTACAGGTACTTTGCAATCTCTTCCTATACCATAATGGAAGTGGTAACATATCACAATGGATTTTTTGGTAGGGTTGCCCAAGACACCTAGAGGTTGTGACTCGATATGGGTGGTTGCGGATAGATTGACTAAGTTTGATAACTTTCTTCCAATTAAGTCAACCTTTGATGTCCTAAAGTTGGCTAAGATATGTGTGGATGAGATAGTCAAGCTGCATGGTATCCCAATTTCAATAATATCAGATAGAGATCCTAAGTTCACATCCAAGTTTTGGAATCAGTTGCATCGTGCTTTGGGCAAAAAGTTGAGATTCAGTACAACTTTTCACCCATAGATGGATGGTCAATCAGAGAGGACCATTCAGACTCTTGAGGACATGCTGAGAGCATGTGCCTTACATTTTAGTAGATGTTGGGAAGAACACTTGAGCCTTATAGAGTTTTCATACAACAATAGTCACCATTCCAGTCTTGGTATGGCCCCGTATGAATCTATGTATGGCAGAAAGTGTAGATCACCTATATGTTGGTACGAGGTGGGTCACAAAGAGATTCTTGGACCAGAGATAGTGGATTTGACTAATAAAAAGATTAAAGTGATCAGAGAACAGTTGAAAGCTGCATAGGATAGATAGAAGAGTTATGCTGAGAAAAGACGTAGACCTCTTGAGTTTGAGGTTGGTGATTAAGTGTATCTAAAAGTTTCACCATGGAAATGAGTTTTGAGGTTTGGCAAGAGAGGCAAACTGACTCCTAGGTTTATGGGCCCATATCCTGTCATTGAGAGGATTGGACCTGTACCCTACATGTTGGATTTGCCATCTGAGTTGGCAATTCTACATGATGTGTTTCATGTATCGATGATGAAGAAGTGTTACCCTGGTACAGAAAAGATAATGGACCCAAAACCTGTACAGGTTAGATCAGATGTGTCCTATGTTGAAAGACCTATTCAGATAGTTGATCGGAGGATCAAGAAACTCATGAATCGTGAGATACTGTTCGTAAATGTTTTGTGGAGGAACCACAAACTAGAGGAAGCCACGTAGGAGCTTGAGTCCGAGATGCGTAACACGTTTCCTTTTCTCTTTTAGGAATTTCGAGATGAAATTCTTATAAGGGAGGGAGATTGTTAAGACCCACACTAAAGTTACCTAGTAAGTATCTTGATAACAAGATCATTAAATTAATTAAGCTAAGTTAAGTGCTCAAGATATGATCAGTTCTTTGATCAAGTAAGGTAGTCTAATTAGCTTGATTTCTTGCCTTGAGAAGGTAGAGAATCTCGTGCTCGAATTTTTTCAAAAGAAATCACCTCAATCGGACACTCGAGGTGAGAGTTATTGTTTTTTAAAGACTCTAGGACCTCAAATGCAATTTTTCTAGTATTTGGCTATAATTTCTTTTTTCTTTCCCTTTCTTCCTTATCTCTTCACCCAATCGTTTTCTCGAACAGCAGAAGTAGTGCCTGATAGAACAGCAACAGGAGGTGAACAACGGGCGATTTGGGCGCCTTAGGCCCCGACCAACAACCCCACCCTCTACTTCTTCTCCTTCCTCCATCCTCCATCGTTCCCTCCTCATCCTCACCCTAACCTGCAACCCGACCTAGCTACGACGCCGACGACCAACAGTAGCAGCTAGGAGCCGCCTTGGGCACGCAAACCTCTAGGGAAGGGTGCCACCAAATTTGTCCTTATGGCCTAGGCTAAAATCTGCAACCTCCTAGTTGCGAGCAACACACAATCGAGCTTGTATCTAACCAATAGGGCGGTGCCCCATCTGGTCCGAGCAGCAACAGCTATAGCCATGGCTTTGTGCCACTTTGGGCACAAGGCAACACTCCAAAACAGTGCTAATAGCTTCGTCCTTGAGGTTTGTGCACAAATCTGTAGCCACGAGCAGCACCTAGCTACATTTGTAGCTTGTTTCCTCCACCTGTGAGTGAGAAAGTTACTCTTTGATTGCAACTAGTTGAAATCCAGAGCAACCGAGGTTGAAGATGACCCCGTGAATGCCCGGAAGTGAACTCTGGACGTGTTTCTAGACAATTTCGGTCATCTTAGTCCATTGGGAGTAGAATCTCACTTCCCAAAGCACGATTTTAACTCCATGAAACGGATGATTTTGGTTCGATCTGTGTTATTCGTGGGTACCAGTGCTTACCCAGGTGTCAGGCAGTGACAGTGTCGCCTCACTTTTATTGCACTATTCGATTCATCATGTTTTGCATGATTTGGTTTATTAATTGATGTGTATGGTTTTGTTAGTGGAATTATATGGTTGAATAAACCCTAAGTTGCTGAGTTAAAGGTTGAAAATAGTAGCACACGACCAATAACTAGACATTTTGGGTATAAACCATGGTTTTACTATTTTAGTAATTCAATTGATGCATGATTACAAAGAAGTGACGATGACATGAAAACATTCAAGAAAAATATAGTTGCACGCTCCCTACTATACTTAATGCGAGTGGTTTAATAACTATACAAATTGACACATTTTCCAAAGAATTATTTGAAATTCTCAATTAATATTAATAACTCGTGCCATAATAAGTAATTTAACTCTTAATTGAGTTATGTGATGCACAACTTTGATCTTGGGTTGATGTGCATGATTTTCGAGGAATTACAGATAATTTACCAGTGCTAGTAATGATTACTCATATATTGAGTAATTAACTCTTGTTAGTGTGTTACGATGTTCAATTGTATGATTTCAGCATATATGTGTGAAGTTGACCTGAATTCTATTTATTTAAGAATTTAGTCTGCCTGCATGCATAATATTGTTGATTTTTAGTAAATTATAAGTAAATATGTATTTTACTGATTTAAGAACTTGAAATCTTCCTGCATGCTTAATATGTCGAATCTCTTAGCATTTGCAATGCTTGAATAAACTGCTCTATCAAATTTAGAATGATATTCATGTCGTGTTGTAAAGTTCAAGTAAATAAGCACGGTACCATAGAGATACCAGAGTTGAGTATAAGTAAGAGAAATGTACAATCTAGTAAGAGTCTTCCAAGATTAGTGAAATAATAGACTAAGGGCCCTGACACTGGAGAATCCCTATGAGAGTTCTGCGCCTTAGGGATGAAACGACCTACCCTGGCAGTGCGTCCAATATATGGGGGTCGGAACACACCCACAGAGCGTGCGGGGAGACGAAGCCCTTGAGGAAGTCTCCTAAGAAAAGATAGGTTACCCAACATGAACTGGAAGTCCCGGTGGTAACCCAGAGGTACCCACAGAGTGTATCAAGTTGAGGCCCACAGAGCATATCAGACCCTCTGCCTATGTACTCAGCCTAGAGGAGCAGTCCATTTTACGGCACCATAGGTGTGCCGAGACCAGAGAGCTAGTTTTCCTGTTGCAGACCAGGTCAATAGTCCGACTTAGCTATCACGGGGTGTCGGCTAAGTCTTGTACAATGGGATTGTAGTTTGTTATGAGTCTTCATATGTAGAGTACACTACATATGATCAGAACATAAGATAAAATATGTTGATATAGGTTCACAGAGTTTCTTATAAGTTAAAGAGTTAAGAAAGATTTGAGTTAGTCTCCAAGAAGTTGTCCTTTAAATGAAATTTTAGTATTTTTTGTTAATCAATTGTATCTATAGCTTTAAAGCAATTGTTATCATAATGAAATGTTGACATCTTCTGATATTTAAATTACATTGCTTAGATCTTCTCAATATAGTACCAACTTGTATTTTATTCCAATTAATAATCATAAAATGAGTTATGTGTGATGGTTGGGTGAAATTCTATTCACTGAGCAAGTAGCTCACCAACCTACAGAAACATTTTTCAGGTCAGCGTCATGACGAGGAAGCTGAAGGATCATATCACCCATGTTCTTAGAAGGTAGCTCGCAGTTTGATAGAGGTCTCTTAGTCCTTTCCCCTCAGTCCTTGGGCATGTAGCGTGGTAGTGAGAGAATATAATGTAATATGTTGTTTAGATTTTAGTTATTTGTTGTGCTTTATATTTTGCATGAAAAATGTAATAAGAGGTGTAAATATGCTTTATCCATGTAGTAATGTAAATAGTAGTTGCTTCCGTAGTTTAGTAAGATTTGGTGTTTTCCAAGTTATTAGACTTTCCTTTAAGTTAATTTTAAGTGATTAAGTAAAGACAAAGTTAAGGGTGGTTTACCGAGAGTGACTCCCTCGTCTCTGGGGTCATTAGATATGACACGGGGATCGGGGCATCACAAAGTATTTTCTAGAGATAAGGAAATGGGTACCTCTATAGGCATCTATTAAGATATATATTATTGCATTTCACCCCTTGACAGGTTTCCTAACAGGCCTTTTTGAACATATCCACGAGGCAACTATTGAACTTAAGTATCAAGACATACAACTATCAAGGCCAACAACCAAACAACCCTTTATAGAAATATATCAAGCACATACAAACAAACCTTGTTAGACTATCTATTAAAGTACGATAGACCATTCTTCATAAGTCAACTATTTCGACCAACATTCTCATCCTATTGATAGGCAACTGTAGAGCCACACAAAAAAGATCCAATAGTAGGTACTCTTGATAGATTAAAATCTTCATAATAAGACCATCAAGCATCTTCATCCATTGAGACACTCATATGCACACACCTATCCAAGATCTCTCTTGGCATATGCCTTCATGTATCATTGATGCTTTCTGCCCCCCCCCCCCCCAACAAGTTATGTCAGAAAAGTTCTAGGAGATGTTATAGATTTTTCATCTCTTTAGATCAGGTTGTCTTGTTGTAAAAAGACTCCTTAGGGAACACTTAAGGGGTATACCATATTTTGGCAAGAGAGTAGAGAAGAAACTGCTCCTTGGTTAGAGGCAAGACATGCGGCTAGCAAAAGATGCCTATTGAGCCTCGATTGTGATATCAAAGAAACTTATTGATAAATGATAAGAGATAGAGCTCCCTCTCCTTGTTCAATCCATCTACTAAAATCCACCTTAGCTCTATTAATGTCCATTTGGTGGTCAAATTAGAAAGATCTAGTATCAAAGAAGGGAGTTGTAGTCCCATTGGTGGGTACAACAAAGAAATTTGTGATGTATTGAATGTTTTTCTATCTCCTTTTTATTGATAGTCTTTGTGTATTTATTTTCTTTTTTTTTTCAAGGAAATGCCCATTTCAATTTATAATCAATCAATGTTTATCTACAACATATACCAAAGAAGTAACTAAACTTGTGTTTAATCAGCAGACCATCTGAATCATGTGAATCTTCTATCTCTATTTAATATATGTTCTTCACACTTTTATTTCTTTACCCTTGTCATGATTGTGTCTCTTAGTTGATTATCTATGTTCTTGTGATGTTTGATTTCTTACAGACTATAGAGATAGTATGTGAGTAGATCCGGAGTATGAAATAGTGTTAATCAATGATAGTGAGGAATAACTAAATCCATAGTCATAAAGTTATGTTCCTTTGTTTTGTATGCCACCTTGAGAGAGGCATTTCCTTATGATGACTACTTGCAAAATATTTGTTAAGAATATAGTATAGGAGAGAGTATTTACATGATTGGCAAGTTTGCTTGAATAGTGATACCTAATCCATATTTTTGTATCTAAAACCTAAAGACCTACTAACCTTTGTTCTTGTTTGCTAATCAAGATTTGTTTTATTTCTTTAGTTCTAAGTTAGATATTTGGTTCCTCTTCAGAACGAACACTTAATTTCATATTCTGATATGACTTATCTAAGATAAGACCTACATTCTGATGTTCTTTCCACCCTAATCCTCATATTTGACCTCATTTACTACAACAAAGAATGTATATTGTTGGGGGCATCTCCTAGAATCGAGTATACATTTAAAGTATAATCCCTCTATAATAGTAAATTCTTCATGCCTTTTTGTCCCACATTTTGACTCAATCATCTTTTGTCATCCTTTCAAGGGATAAGTCTAAATAGAAACCACTATAGACACTAGTTTTATTTACACTTTGTCAATCACTTCGGCTTCAGCTAAGAAAATTTCATTCAACATGTTGGCATTTTTTCACAAAACACTAGCTAAGCATCTAGTCTCACGACTGATGCATCTAATTTTTAGTATTCCTTGTGCTACCACAAGAGTCATGGTAATCTTGTGTCCCTTATTTCACTCTTACACATAATCCAAAGTGAATGATATCTGATAAACCAATAGTGAAATCCAGTTGTTGGTGTTGTTGTCTCTGAAATCAAGAACAATCTCATTTTCCTCATGCAGTAGAGAACATTCGCGGTAAGTTCACCTGACAAGAATGCTTATCAACACATCGATGCTTTCGAGACTATATGTGACATTAAGAAGATAACCATAGTGCCACACGACGCTACCTAAACAATATGCTTATTATTTTCTCTAAGGGACAAGGCCCTTTTGTGGTATCTTGCTTTAAAATCATTATGTCTCTAGTGTTGGAGTGAGCTCATCGATGCTTTTGTCAACTGGGGTTTTCCCTACTCAGAGGACTAACCACTGCGAGAACAAAATGGACAATTTTGCAAGAATGTCAATGAGGCACTTGTATGATGATCGGGAACAATTCCAAACATATCTACGAGTACGCCTGCATCAAGGTTTCAAAAATATGTTTTTAATTATTTGTTTCTTCAATGATTTCACACAGTACAAATGAAAATTTAGTAGTTGAGCTTCAGGGAGTGGAGTACACCTAGATAATTGAGAACACGGTGGCTCAACAATTTGGATGGGACTATGACCACATAGCAGTTTGCGGAAATGGTACTTTACTACTCATTTAGGAAGCTAAGTCCATCAATTTTTTTACTATAAAATTCAACAAAACAACAACCAATCGATACCATTCTTGGGTTGAGAAACATAATATGACATAATGATTCACACATGATGAACAACCGACACTAGAGTTATATTTGTTGGTACCTCAAAGAGTTGTTAGGATTTTGTCTCTTATCCTAATTGGATAATAAATAATATCTAACAATATTAGAAAAGTGCAAATTAATGTTAGACTTGGAGTCCAACAGATTATTTACTTATTCTATATATTGTCCTTTTTTTAACCCCTGTAGAATAGTTGTATCATTTTGAACTATATAATTGGGAATCCCTATCTATATAAATAGGGGTAGACACCATTGGAATACGGTGCACCAATGTGTGGGGTTTCAACTTGTGGCAACTTTGGGTGTGCCAACATAGGACAAATTGTGTGCCAAAATGGGAAGCTACAAAAGATATTTGAAGTGGAGAGAGAATGAGAGTGGGTTACGAGATTCTATTGTTGGAGAGACAATCCTTGTAATCTTCCTGAGGGTGCTTAACAAATTTTGTGATCTTCTTCACCAATAATATTCTCTACTTGGTTATTTATGGTGGTTATTAGCTTTGTCGACATGGGAAGACTTAAATTTTATTGTGCATGCTTAGGATGTATCTCGCATGGCATTTTTATTAGGCTTTAAATTTCCACAAATCTCTTCAAGTGATATCAGAACAAGGTTCATCTGAGAAGATTAGGAAGCATCGGGGGCACAAAAAAAGCATGACGACATCGACAACTACTATTGAGGGCCATCAAGTAGAAAAATATTAATGGAAACATTATCATAGAATCAGGAGGATGTGAATCCACTAGTTGTGAAATATCAACGTGAGGTGGAGTCATGTAACTTACTTGCAAGGGGCAAGTGGTCATGGGAGCTACCTAGTTCTATGGACTGGTTGGATGTTTGCTAACCAAAAGAGGAGCGACTGATGAGAGTTCTACTAACATGGGAGGCATAGATGAAACAATAGCAAGGATGACGAGCATCATGAAACTGATGATTGCTACATGTATTCAATTCTCACTGGTAGTCTGGTGCGAGATCACAAAATTAGCTATAAATTTCAACAGGTGCAGCATCGAAATTGTCAACTATTTAAAAGAGGAAGTCGTGGTTGGACCGACCACGGCAGTGTCATCAAGTGGATGTGGATAAAAGAAGGCACAGCCCGATGACATGGGGTCCAAAGGTACGAAGGATATAGTTCTTTCAACCATAGTAGGAGGCGGTATATTTTCTTAAATTATACAACAGGAGGAGTTCTCACATGAAGGGTCTGGTCAATAATGTCTGGACACATTCCATGCAGGCATGTATGGTGACAGGCTTACAGAAATGGAAGTAGCTTCCGAGGGCGGAAGCATAATAGAATAACAAGAGTAGACTTCTTAGAGGATGAACTTCAGTAGATAAGATACAAGGTGGAGATTGTTATAATTTTGTCTCTTATCCTAATTGGATAAGAAATAATATATTACAATATTAGAAAAGTGCAAATTAATGTTACACTTGGGAGTCTAAGAGATTATTTCCTTATGTTATTGTATTGTCATTTCCTAGTCTTTATAGAATAGATGTATCCTCTCATGCTATCTAACCTGGAATTTTTATCTATATAAATAGGGACAGACACCGTTGGAATACGGTGCATCAATGTGTGGGGTTCCAACTTGTGACAACTTTGGCTGTGCCGACATAGGAAACATTGTGTGCCAAAATGGAAAGCCATAAAATATAGTCAAAGGGGAGACAAAACGAGAGTGGGTTACAGAATTCTATTGTGGCGTGAGTGAGTGACAATCCTTGTAATATTCTTAAGGTTGCTTAATAGAATTATGCGGTCTATTTCACCAACAATGTTCTCTGTTTGGATGTTTATTTGGTGGTTATTTTCTTTGCCGATGTGGACAACCATAGTTTTTATTAAGCATGCCTGGAATGTATCTTGCATGGCATTTTTCTTGGACTAGAAGCTTCCACAAATCTCTTTAAGGCTTTATGCACTGTGAAAAATTATATCATGACTTGAATAAGTGATTGTTTTTTTTATCAGGTAAAATATTACTAAAACCTAAAGCATAGGGGGCCTATACTGTGCTTTACAAGGGGATTAACTACAAAAACCCCTAGGGTAATTAAAAACAAAATCCCCAATGTCTTTTCACAAGGAGGTCTAAACCTTTATAAAGCACAAGTTTGGCCTTACACACAAAATGAAGTCTCTCCGCAAGCACATCAAAGCACTGGAACTTGTCCAGCTCCCTACCACCATGCACTGTAGCATTCCTTTGCTGCCAAATCAGGAAACTCAAAGCTGATAACCCCAAACTCACAAAATATCCCAAAACATGCTCCCTAGCAATCTTGGTCCGCAACCAATCCAAAATCTCCATGAAATTGGAGGGAGGGGACCCACCCCACCCACATTTTAAGATCATGTGGGCCCACAAATACTTGGAATACTCGCACTCAAAAATGAGGTGCCAATGAGACTCATTATCATTCTTACACAATCTGCAAACCGGGTCAACCAGCAACCCCCAGCTTGTCAACCTATCAGCAATAGGTAAACATCCCAAAATGCATCTGTAGAGGTTGCAACTCCACTTGGGAGTCTGCACCTTGTTCTAGACAATCATAAACCAAGGCACATGAGGGCCAACTATCCTATGTTGTCCTAGTTTGGGAACCAAGCATCACCATCAATTCTGGTTTAGTTGGGTGTACTCCTACTTCACCCTGCTCCACAGCGTGGTCATGCATCTCCAAACCAGTGAAGCCCCCACTGCCGGAAGCACACTCAGGGAGGTGTCATACCTCATTCTCATCCATGCTACCGATGGTGATTCAGGCCTAGTAAGGAACCTATTGATCCGGTAGTAGGTTGCTCTGTCCGCCATATGTTGAGGGTCTATCAGTCTGAGACTGCCTTGTTCCCTCGACCTAACCATAGTATCCCAAGCAATGTCGTGGCCTTTCCCGCACCAGAGGAAGTTGTTCATTATGCTTTTGGCCTTATCGATGATGAACCTGGGAAATTCCTCCAGCCTAGTCCAATAGTTGATCTTTGCCGCGAACACAGATTTCATCAATAGCAAGTGGCCTGCAAGCGAGATATTATTGTCGGCCCATCTATCCACCGTGCATCTAAGGTCGTCGATCACCAAGCTATAGTGGTTGCCATTCCTTATACCACTCGAAAGAGGTATTCCCAGATATTTTGTGGGGAACACCCCCATGGATATACCCACCACATTCCGCAGTCTCCCCCTTCTATGATCACAGGATCGGGAGAGGAAGATTTTGGATTTGATTTCACGGATGTACAACCCGGTCAGTTTCCCAAAATGGATCGGGACTCTTTTCACCCTACTGAGGTATTTTGCATGCCCGACGGTGAATAACATGATGTCATCTACGAACAGGATATGAGATGAGACTGACACTCCCCCAATCTTGAACACCTTCAGATTCCTGCGATCCTATTCCGTCTAGATACCTTGTGATAAGAACTCCATGATAATGACAAGAAGAAAATAGCGGGTCACCCTGACTGAGGCCATTAGAAGCCATGAATAGACTGTGCGACACCCCGTTGATAAGAATAGAGAAGGAAGTGGTTTCCACACATTGCCTCATCAGTTTGATCCATCTGTCTGAGAACGCGAGCGCAACCATGATTCTCCACAAAGCAGACCAATCCACATGGTCGTAGGCCTTCATAATGTCTAATTTGATGCACGCCTTCCTCATGGCCCTATTGCGATTGAAGTCCTCCAAAAACTCCTTGGCTAGCAGAGCACCCTCAGCCAAAGATCTATCTTTTATAAAAGCAAGTTGTTCAGGGGAGATGATCACAAGAAACACCTTCTTCAATCTACCTACCAGAAACTTGACCAAGGCTTTATATAGAGCCATACAATGGCCAATAGGTCTGTAATCTGACATTGAAGTCGACATGTTAACCTTTGGTATGAGCCTTATAAAGGTGTGATTTAATTTCCTAACTATGGCGCCTCCCACCATGAACCACCTCACCGCACAACACATATCCTCCTCAATGGTGTCCCACCAAGCTTGGAAGAACTTCCCATTAAACCCATCAGGACACGAAGCTTTGGTCGCGCCAATGTCAAAGACAACCTCTGTAATTTTTTTTATCAAAAATTGGGTCACATAGTTCCCTGTTCATATCCTCTGTCACTCTCCTCCCTAGCATTGCATCCCCCCTACTATTTTCCTATTTGTTGTATAAGTGCTCAACGTAGTGGACTGCCTCCTGGGCCACTTCATCATCACCTCTCATCAATGAACCATCCTCCTTCATCAATCTGTGAATGCAATCACGCATGTGATTCTTCTTAGTTGCATTGTGGTAAATTTTTTTGTTGTAGTCACCATCATTAATCCACTAGATTCTACTTCTCTACTAATGATACATTTTCTATGCTTTCTCCAGTTGGATCAATCTTATAGCTTTACTTTCCTCCATTTTCATCCTGACAGGGTCGTCGGGGTGTGATCTAAGGTCTTCTGCAACCACCTGATATTTAACAGAAGCCTTTTTAACCAAGACGGGGAGGTTAGAGCATTCACCTACCCACTCTTTCAGGGCAGCCTTGGTCCTTCTTAGCTTCTCCGACACCCTAAACAAAGGGTTACCAACCACCCTCTCCGCCCAAGTACATACCACCACCTCTTTGAACCCTGGCCAATCCACCCAAAAGTTAAGGAACCTGAACGGTCTGTTCTTCATGTGAGTGATCGCCAGAGGGATCCTGAGCCAAGCATGGTCACTGTTAGGATGCCCACGAAGGATCACTTTTGCCTCTTGACAAGTATCCAACGAAGCATCGTTCACCAAACTTCTATCCAGATTACTCAAAATCCTATGTTAATGCCTCCTTTTGTTGTGCCAAGTTATGATACCCCCAACGATATTCAGTTCCACCAGGTTGACTGCGTCCACCATGTCGTTGAACCTCCCTAATATTTAATCAGGTATTGGTTTACCCCCACCTTTTCCCCCACTCTACGGACGTTGTTGAAGTCACCCACCACTAGATGAGGGATCTGTTGTTGGGTTGAGCTGATGATATCCTCCCAACATCTTCTTCTTCTGCCTTCGTCATTGTTCCCATAAACGATGGTGATCACACAGTGGAAACCACCTGCATTGATGCAACTGAGAACCATCATCTGATCAGTAGCATGGATCACCTGAAGATCCCAAACATTCTTGTCCCACCTGAAAGCAATGCGGCCACCATCAACCTGCTCTAGGTTGGACTCCACACCCCATTCCACTGGGAAAGCACTGGTCAAACTATCCCTGTTAATCCTTTTCACCTTCATCTCCAAAATGATTGCCAAAGAAGCATGACTATCCCCTATCACCTTCCTCACCCATCTTTGCTTCCGGGGCCTGGATGCTCCCCTCACATTCCATGTGAGGACTGACATATTAACCTCCTTTGTGACCCCCCCCTTCCGGAGGAGTTCACTCTAGCCGACGTACGCCTTCCCCTCACACTGGCCAAAAGATCCATGTCTGTGTTCCTCCTGCAAGTGCCCGAAAGCTCCTCGAGCAGTTCACCAACATCCAAGTTCTCAAGCAGGGAGAACCGGTTAGCATCTGGTGATTTGGGTTTGGTCCAGTCCGCAAGCACATCAACTTCCTGGCTCTCCCTTCTCAAAACCTCCACCACCTCCTCCTCATTCACCACGTGTAACAGGGGGCTGTCACCGCCCACCCCAGCCTCGACCGAGACCGAGTTGGGTTCATCCTCAATGTTTTCCTCATGGGGGCCTTCAGTCCTGCCGACCTCCACATTGTTGGTTCTCCCGCCATCGTCAGGCGTCGTAGGGGTCACCTTCTCACCTCGCTTAGATGCTGACCTATCGGCCCTCCTTTTAGTGCGGTGTCTGGATCTGGCCCTCTTGCTCATTTCCGACAAATCAACAAACACCTTGTCTGTTGTTGTAGTCTGATCGCCCACGCAGTAGCCATCCTCGTGCCCAAACACCTTGCAACGCTCACATCTATCAGGGAGGGCATCGTAGATGACCCTGATCTCGAGTTCTTTATTGTCAGGCATTTTCAACATCACCACCGAAGGAAGCACCTAATCCACGGTCATCTCGATGTAGATGTGCGTTACCCCCGCGTACCTCCCCTGGGACTAGAAGTCAACCACTTTCGGAACTCCAACCCCGTAAGCCATGATGGTAATGGCTCTCCTCGACAACTGGAGCCCCACATCCGGGAAGGTAGCCCAGATCGGCGCAGTGGTCAAAGCGGCCCTCCTGAGATCAGCCTCCGGTGACGACACCCTGGTCAAGACCAGCTTGTGATCGAAGAACCAAGGACCCTAGTCAAGAGCAATCCTCGCATCCTCTTCAGAGTCAAATCTGGCGAGGAAGAGGCCTCCCAACATCGGAGTGCACTAGAGCTCCCCTTTTGGTTTCCATGACCTTAGCATCCAACCAAGAAGCTGTTCGCGGACGCACCTCTGCCCCATAACCTGAGCAATGACTAAATTCTTGTGGAATTCATCCATCGCCTCTGTCACCAGACCAGAGATGCGCATCCAGGGGCGAACATCATCCTTCCTAAAACTAGGGGCCCTAGGGTCACCCTCAACCTCCACCGTCTTCAAGCTCCTCTGGATTTCCCTGGTCACCGCGACGGTAGAGGCCCATGAACGGTCAACCGTCACATCCACCGCAGAATTGGACCACGGTACTGAGCCATCTCGGAGGGGTGGAGGACGGAGTGTAGGAGCCCGCCCCACCCCTGCTAGCCGTCGGCATTGCACGACTAGCCCTTATAGAGATGGATCAGAGCACCCCTAGAGAGAGAGTGAGACTGTGGATTTTCTTGAATAAGTGATTGTTAGTATGGTATCATTGTGTAATGATACTTTTCAATACATATTTTGTTTTACTTAGTAGGTATTTGGAAATGTGATTGTGGTCAAATCATACATTATATCCAGTTGAGAACTGAATAGAAAAAAAAATGTTGAAATCCGGTGCAATGTGCAACTATATAACTGGTCTAGGTGTCGAGGACTTTTGGTATTACGTACGTTGCACATATTATTACTGATTTTGAAACTAACAACAAAATATGTAAGAACGTGACTATGGTCATAAAGAGAAAAATGGATTTTTGAAATGAGCAATTTTATTAATGGGGGGAGGATTAAATGTGGGTGGTTGGACGACATGTGGTTGGGCGAAGTGATTGTCTTTGATGCACCAACCTACATGCATGCATGCCATATAAAAAGCACGAGCTGAATTTTTTCCTAACATAATGGTAAAAGGAGTAAATGTTGGTTGCTTTATGATTTCCTAGAGTGTGGGTGTCGAAATTGGTGCAATCGGTGTAACATGTGTTTCTTCAATAATTTTTCTAATTTGAAAGCCAGAAACTGCAAGCCACTTAGGATTTTACCTGGTTCATTTTTACTAGATCTGACCCATGGGACAAACCCCACCTATCACATAACAATGACAGAACAGACGCCAACACCACAAATTTTATATTAGATGCACTGAATAAGAGTTCAGTTGTTGCACGTAATTGGTAGGATGGAAACGAAAGCTGGTGATTAGTAGAGTCAAAAAGTATATATTTACACTATATAAGAAAGACCGTTAAGAGTCTTCAGAGTAATTTTCTCCTCTATTTTTCCGAGTTATAAGTTGTTCATAGTATTCCAATCTATAACATAAAGAAAGAAGTGTGGTAGGTATTGTGTATGGATTATTTAATGTGTTGACTTACATATTAGCGTTTTATTCTAATAGGGCAACTATGTGAAAATATAGAAGGTTTTGGATGTAACTTTTTTTGTCTTTAACTTTTTACAATAAAAAATGGACCTTGTGTATTTTAGAGGCTATCTGAAAGGAAAGGCAGTGGATGGATTTGAATGCAAAGTTTTTACTTTTAATCTATTAAAATTCGTATTGGTTATGTCTTACTATATATTGGAGGTCAACTAAAGGATTGTACGTAATTTTTATCTACAATTTTTTAATTCTTAATTAAGCTTTGTGTATTCTTATAATGTTGTATGTTCTACCGTAGTGAGAGCTAACTTATACTAGTCTTCTCAGTACATCACATAGTTTTCTGTATTTGTAGGTTTGGAGTATGGCACAACCAAGATTAATGGAGGTGGAAAACTTATTTGCTCCGACGTGCCACCTAGAAGGATTCATGTGGAGGCATTGGTGATGTCCGGAAACTATCATCATTTATTTTATCCCTTCCTTATCTTTTTAGTATTATTCTTCCTTAACACTACATCCAGTATGCATTAGTCATAATAACTTTCAACATATGCCTTTTTTTAACATATGTTACTCATAACATAATTTCCTAGTAACTCTAGTCTAGTATTTTTTTTTAATAAATATGGTGTTGCAATGCGGCATATATATTTGATATTCTCAAACCCATGCAACACATGGGATATGCCTTATATATATAGAAAGTGTCCAGTTAGAACAAACGAGTTTAGGGGAGACGAACTATAGACTCATGTCATTTTACACCATCTGATCATTATTTTTTAAAATTCAGACTATTAACGATCTTCTTAAATATCATATGGATAGTCTACATAAAAATATAAGCTCACTTGGATAATTATATACCATGCATCTAAAGAAAACAAAACTTGGATAAATTCCAGGATCAATGGTTTTGTAAATAATCAAAAATAATTATCAAAAAATCAAAGCATATCTGAGAGGAGAGCATGTCGACGCCTCTAGGGTTCGGGAGAGGCGGCGGCAGAGGGGGAAGAGGAGGCACCGGTGGGCGGGGGCAAGGGAGGCCTGCACGCCCCCTGATTATGATCCAATCGAGACAGATGCGATTGAAGTCCCTGTGTCTGAAGGCACGGAATCCCTCCATCCCGACGCGGATGTGGAGATGCAGCGATCGCCGCCCCCTCGACCTTCCTTTAAGGAAGCGGCGAGTAGAGGACTGGGCCCGCACCTTCCAAACCCGGTATCACCGGATACTCTGAAGTCCGAAGACATCATAATCGACCGCGCTGGTACTCTGCCTTCCTTCACAGTCAGGCCGGGCGTTCTTCCCCCCCTACTGGAGCCGTGGCGGAATGCGGAGATCGTCAAGGCCCTCGGCCTGAACATAGGTTACCATGCCCTGGTAAACCGGATCCAAAGCCTCTGCGGGCTATCGGAGCGTTACAGGGTCATTGATCTCAAGTACGGCTATTACATCATCCAGCTTGCGAGTGAATCTGAGTTCATCAAGGTCATGACCGGAGGGCCTTACACCTTATTTGGCAATTATCTTTCTGCACAATCCTGGTATCCTGAGTTCCAACCATCGAACCAAATCCCAAGGAAGATTGTGGTGTGGACTAGGATATCGTATGTGCCGATCCACTTATACCAGAACAGACTCCTCGAGAGTATAGGCAACACGATGGGGAGGACGATCAGGATCGACGACAATACTGTCCAGGGGAACATGGGGAAGTTTGCGAGGATGGATGTGGAAGTCGACACTTCACGTCCACTGCTACCAGGTTTCATTCTCAACGGCGAGCACCTACGCCTTGAATACGAAAATCTGCCCCAACTATGCATGCGTTGCGGCAGGCTTGGCCATGTAGTGGCGAAGTGTGTTACTCAGGTGGGCGCGCCATCAGGTGATCAGCCCCCACCCTACTCACCCTCCATCCATGCAAAGAAACCGGAGAGGAAAGCTGCCCCGCCAAAGAAAGACAACGCCACTCCCATAGACTCCCAGAACAAGGCGAAGACGCCGGTGGAAGCCAACAAGGAGAATCCCCAGGACGACGAGGGCGAGTGGCTGCCTGGAGGTAGCCAACGTCAACGAAAAAAAGCGGAGAAGAAGAAGCAAGACACCCAACCCTCAAAGAACGCCATCCCACAGAACACTTTCATTAACCTAGTTGACGATGAAGTGGTCCAAGGGCGACCCCTCACTACCAACCCAGCCGAACCCTTCCAGTTTGGGGCGGGTGACCCAAGCTCTTTGCCACCGCTGCACCTTGGCCCCAAGACAACAGGAGGTCACACGGTGACTCTCCGAAACCGTCGGATTATCGTTCAGGCCACAACTAGGACGCCGGAAAGAATCCACAAGAAAGGAAGACTCGCCCAACATCTGGCTAGTTCGTCCTCGACAGTTAAAAAAGCTATAGATTTCAACAACCCGGGGGAGGAGATCACTCCTACAGCCCCGACAGTCCCAGAAGAGGAGATCGTATTGCGGGCGGCAATTGCCTAATTTCTCATCCTCTTACTTTCTTTATGAATATCATCACCCTTAATATCCAAGGAGCACGCTCCGACGATAAGATCCGTTACATTAAAGAACTTCGTCGATCTCATAGACTCCACCTTATGGTCATCATCGAGCCCCGCTGCAGTGGTGTGATTGTCGACGACATCATCCAAAAGCTGGGTTTTCCCTCCTCTCACCGTGTTGAAGCAAGGGGTTTCTCAGGAGGCATCTGGCTCCTGTGGGACGACGCAAGATGTAATGTAGAAGTTTTATTGAACCACCGCCAATTCATCCACAGCCGGCTGAATGGAAACATCTTCTTCACTGCCATTTATGGAAGCCCTCAACCTACGATGCGGAGATGGCTATGGCAACGTCTCGTCTCCATCACCCCGCCCCATGGCGAGCCATGGTTGGCCGCCGGTGATTTTAACACGATGCTCAGACATACAGAAAAGATTGGCAGCGATTTTCTTTGATTCTTCCTCTTTTGCCTCATTCCATGATTGCCTCCACGACACTGGTCTTGCCGACCTGGGCACAACAGGTCAATTTTTCACCTTTCGGAGAGGCATGATCCGTGAAAGGATTGACAAAGCCATCGCAAATGAGGCGTGGCTATCCCAGCTCCCACACACCAAGATCCGGGTGCTCCCTCGCATCACCTTAGACTACAACCCTATCCTTATTACTACTGGTCGAGAGTGCACCAAGAGCTCCAATAATCCTGCCTTCAAAACCAAAGCCAGTTGGCTCATGAACGACGATTTCACGACTTGCGTCCAGTCGAGTTGGGATTCGTCAGTCTCCTTCGCTGAAGCTCTTCCTTCCTTCCAAAAAGTTGCAACCGTGTGGCATCGCAACGCTACCAGAACCATGCACAGGGAGAAGTCAGTGACGCTCCGTGAGCTTGATGAGCTGCAAAGAAGACCTGATCAAAATGACCACAGCCACATTGCCAGCCGTGTTGTGGATCTCCAGGAGAAATATCATCACATCTTGCTCACCAAGGAGGCTGATTGGAAGCAGAAAGCTCACATAAACTGGCTCCAACATGGTGACCGGAATACGAGTTTTTTCCAATCCTTCGTGCGGGCCAGAAGACATCACAATAAAATCTCTTGTCTCAAGAATGATGAAGGGCAATGGATTACTGATCCTACCTCACTACGGGCTCATATCTAGTCTTTTTTCATCAATTTTCTTACTAAACCTTCACCTATTTCTGTTGTACACGCTAACAATTTTGTAGGTGTCTTCCCCTTAATACCGGATCCCACACTCCGGTCCCTAGAAGGGGTGCCCTCTGCAAATGAGGTCCGTGACACCATCTTCTCGATGGCACCCTCGAAGGCACCTGGGCCAGACAGAATCACAGCGGATTTCCTACAGCATAGTTGGTCCCTCGTTGGGCCTTCTGTCGTCCGAACCATCCAGCACTCTTTCAGAACGGCGACGGTGGAGCATGCGCTGGCGAATTCATATATGGTGCTGCTACCAAAAACCAAGGCGCCACAGACCTGTGGAGACCTCAGACCGATTTCCCTCAACAATGTTGTGTTCAAGGCCATCTCCAAGATCATTGTTGAATGCATTAAGCCCTTGTTGGACGACTGGATCTCACCGTACCAGTCGAGTTTCATTCCGAGATGCAAGATCACTGATAATATTTTGTTGGTGCAGGAAGTCATTCATTCCATGCGGACTAAAAAGGGTACCAAGGGTTGTATGGCCATTAAGCTAGACCTATCCAAAGCCTTCGACAGGATGAGTTGGTCGTTCATCCAGAGCACTCTATATAAGGTGGGCCTCCCTGATTGACTGCTTCATCTAATCATGTCCATCATCTAGTCAGGTGCTTCCTCTATCCTCTGGGAAGGTGTTCCCATGGAAGCCTTCAAAACGGTGCGAGAGGTAAAGCAAGACGACCCGCTGAGCCCCTACCTTTTGGTTCTCTGTCTCGAATGCCTCAGCCAGTTGATCCACACTAGTTTAGAAGACGGCACTTGGAAACCAGTTGTCCTAACCAGAGGAGGCGCATCTGTTACTCACGTATGTTTCGCGGATGACATCATCCTCCTCGCTGAAGCCTCGACTGTTCAAGCCAACAACATCAAGAAAATCCTGAAGTCCTTCTCCCTAGCTTCTGGGCAAGTGGTGTCCAGGGCCAAATCGCGATGCTTCTTCTCTGCGAATGTTACTCAATCGGACAGACGCTGCATCAGCAGAAAGCTGGGCTTCCAAGCGACAAACGATCTAGGCAAATACCTGGGCGTTCCGATACTTCACAAAAGAACTAACAAGGCCACACACTCCAGCATCCTCGACGTACGCAATACGGGGTAGGATGAATAGCTGGACTGTCCGACACCTCTCGCTCGCCGGGCGTGTCTGTCTAGCTAAAGCAACACTACAATCCATCCCAACGTACACAATGCAGACGATCCCCCTCTCGCCTACACTCTGTGATGATATAAACTGCCACATCTGACGTTTCATCTGGAAAGGCTCGAGCGACCAGAAGAAGATTTCCCTGGTCTCTTGGAAGAAAATCTCGTCGAACAAGGATCATGGTGGCCTAGGCATCAAAGACGCCAGGGATCAAAATGCAGCTCTGATGTTAAAAAATGTCTGGACCTACCTGAATGACCCTAACAAGCTATGGGTGAAGATCCTGAAAGAGAAGTACAAAGGGAGAGGCTTCGCGGCCAACAATTCTTGTTCTGCTATTTGGCGCTTTATCACCATCAACATACCTTTGATCCAAAGCTCATGTTCCAATTCCATTGCCAATGGAATCGACACGAGGGTTTGGCAGGACAAATGGCTGGCAGGTGAAGACATCACTACCCTTGCCCCAAACCATTATGTCTCGACTGAGATAGTTGATCTCCAAGTTTGTTCTATGGGCCTCGACAACAGTGAGTGGGACTGGGATTTCATCCAGACCTACTTACCCTCCTGCACATGGGAAACCATCCGTATGTTACCTCCACCGGACACTACTGTTGGACCCGACACCTTCATCAGGCCCAACGAACCAAGCGACAACCTGACTGCAAGGTCAGCTTATCGGTGGCTTCGCAGGAACAAGGAGTTGGGTGTCCCGGGAGCCTGGGAGTCTATATGGAAAGCACACATTCCTGAAAAGATCATAACCTTTTTGTGGCTTCTTCAACATCGCGCCCTCCTCACGAACGTTGGGAAGCGCCGCCGCCATATTATGGTTGATAGCGTCTGTCCAAGATGCCACAATGGAGACGAAACCATCATCCACTGTCTGTGAGATTGTCCGAGAAGCGCGGCCAT
Source organism: Alisma plantago-aquatica (assembly GCA_963693085.1). Classification (NCBI taxonomy): domain Eukaryota; kingdom Viridiplantae; phylum Streptophyta; class Magnoliopsida; order Alismatales; family Alismataceae; genus Alisma; species Alisma plantago-aquatica. The sequence goes on along the minus strand of OY856412.1, from coordinate 1,410,067,273 downwards.
ATGGGAAGCACTTCACCCTGGCCCAGGATTCTTCACTGAAGATGAAAACATATGGCTTGATAAAATAGTTAAAGGCGAATATGTCAGCCTTCATCCCACCACTCAACATGTTGCGTCTTGGCATTTGTGGACCATGCGAAACATGGAGGTCCATGGGGGCAGCATCACTCCCACCTCTCCTGCGGTACGCTTCATCCAGCTGCGCTCGGAGATAATGCAGAAGCTTCAACACCTGCGTCCCAGTGCTCCCGCGGTAATATCCGCTTCAGCCAGGCATCAATCACGACCGCTGCACTACGAGTTCATCATCCTCACTGATGCTGCCTACACTTCATCTCCATCAAGAGCCAACTATGGATGTGTGGCATTAAGCCCTGACGGCAACATCCTCCTGGGACGAGGGGGCCCGATCAAGGCCGGGTCTGTAACTGAAGCAGAAATCCTTGCAATCACACAAGCCGCCACCCTTGCAAGTTCTCAACATTGGTCCAATGTTCTGATCATCTCCGATTCTACATCGGCCGTCCAAACACTATCTGCCATGAAGTGTGACCAAGCCCGCCTCCAGGTCCATCACCGTCTCTGGAAAAGAACGATCCTCAGCAACCCCTCGTACTGTATCCTACACAGTCCCCGGGAGTTCACCACAATTGGTGATACAACAGCTAAACTTGTACTAAAAAACAACCATAGAGTAGAGTTCACACAATGGCCACCCTGGCTTAAGTGTAACGGTCCTTTGGACATGTCTTTCATATCCGCTCTGTATTCATTCTCTTTTTTTTTTTTGGGGGGGGGAACTAGGTTCGCTAGTTACATCATCAAGTTTCTTGGAAGAAGGACGGGAAGGCCTTGATGTCTTCTAGGTAGATCTGACTTGCTTGGGTAGGACATTCATTCCATATCGTAGCTAAGGTTGGTTGCTTCAGACATATTTTAGCTAAAGTGTCCGCGAGCTTGTTCTGACTTCGTTCCTGGTAGACAATCTGCTTGATAGGAGAGACTCGTGTAGCTTCAATGATCTTGCGAGTGAGCAGAAGGTACTTATCTGGTGGCTGCTTGGTAGAGGTGGTCCAAAGGACAGCATTCCATGAATCGGAGATGAGTAGACAATCTGAGAAACCATTATCATTAGCTAGTTCGGAGCCTAACAGGATGGACTTCAGTTCCCCTTCCATGGCGTCAGTACCAGGTGCTATAATGGCATTGCCTCGCATCCATTGACCATGGCGGTCTCTGGCAATGGCACAGGAGCTGGAAAGCTTCATGTTGCTGGAAAGGGCAACATCCACATGGATGATGGTTGTGGAGGGCGAGATCCGGGGGTGATGAGCTGGGTGGCAGCCTTTAGGAGAAACCATTGCTGGTATGGGAGGAGCCGTGAAAGCTTGGATAATGGTTGAGTAGTCCGCAATACATTGGATAGCCAGGATCCGTGGAGGGGTCTTCCTGTTCTCGAAGATTAGTTGATTTCGATTCTTCCATATCTTCCAGCAGGTTACAGCAAACTTGGTTTCCCAATGCTCATTCGTGCGAAGGTCTAGGAGGTTATATGATAGCCAATCATGGATGTCCTGAGAGTGAAAGAAGCTTGAGGATGAACGTGGCAAGATCAAGGACCAAGTATGTTTTGCGTCTGCACAGTCTCTAATGGCGTGGAGGCATGTCTCCTCAGCATTGTTGCAACTGGAACAGATAGAGTTATCGGTAAGATGTTTATGGGATCTCAGTGAATTTGTTAGAAGGCGATTGTGCAGCATAAGCCATAGGTGAATCTTAATGCGGTGGGGTATCTTCAAGGCCCAGATGATTTTGAATGGCTATTGGTCCGTTTCCTGCTGCTGAGTGATAGCTGTATAAGCAGAGCTTGATCAGAAAATACCATGGGGGGTGAGCTTCCATATTCTTCTGTCAGGGCCGAAGGAGCTGTTTGGAGTTGGTGTACTAAGCATGACTTGGCTGTTGTCCTCATCGAACCAGTAGTTGATAAAATCACAGTCCCAGCTACCATCCTCCCTAACCAGACTGGAAACCTTGAGGTCGAGCAGGTCCTCAGGGATTACACGTCCCGGTTTGAGCATCGGCTTGAATCCGTCACCTAGCCATTCGTCTTCCCATACTGATGTATCGAAGCCAGAGATGGCGATACGTCTAGAGTTTGCCAGCAGAAAGGGCGTTAAGCACCGAATGCTGCGCCATAGGTGCGAGCCATTGCGGCTGGGTTGTCCCCTGCCCAGGTATTTCCCCACCATGAGCTCGACCCAGGGAATGGATTGTCGTTGGAGGAAGGCCCATGCCATCTTCAATAAAAGGGAGACATTGAAGTCCTTGGAGCGCTTGAGAGCGAGTCCGCCACGCGCCTTAGGCATGGTGACCTGCTGCCATGCCACCAGATTGAGCCGTTTGCTTGAAGTACCATTCCATAGGAAATTCCTGATCAGTTGATCAATCCTGTCGCAGGTAGAAGAAGGCAGTTGGATGGATTGCATGACATAGCAAGCTTGTGATTGAAGCACTGAACGAGCCAAAGTGGTTCTTCCTGCAAGTGAGAGGAGTTTGTTCTGCCATTGGTTTATCTGGGTATGAACTTTCTCGGTGAGGGACAAGAACAGTTCCTTACTCTTCATGTTGTGAATGATGGGGAATCCAAGGTGACGCCCCAAGTTACTTGTTTCTTGAATGCCTAGTCGCCTGCTGAGTCTGTTTCTTAAGTTCCTGGGAGTGTTATGCGAGAAGAACACTGATGATTTTTCATGTGATAGGAAGAGGCCGGATGCATCGCTAAACTTTTTAAGACAAGCCTTTATAGTTTTAGCTTGGGCTGTAGAGGCTTCTCCAAAGATTATGATATCATCTGTGAAGCTGGCGTGTGTGATTGGAATCTTAGCTTTGGATAGAATGATCGACTTCCAGGCATGGTTGGCAACCTCCCGAGCAATTAATTGACTTAGTCGCTCGAGGCAGAGGACGAAGATGTAAGGCGACAAGGGGTCTCCTTGCTTCACTCCACATGAAGGTTGAAAGGAGCCTGCTATATCGCCGTTCCAGAGCACAGACGATTTCCCAGAAGTAATAATCTGCATAATAATGGTGATTATGATGTCCGGCATGGATGTTTTAGTGAGTGTGTCATGAATGAACTGCCAGCTTAGCTTATCAAAAGCCTTGACAAGGTCAAGCTTCAGCGCCATAGATCGTTTCTTGCTGGACTTGGATTCCATGGAGTGAATGACCTCTTGAACCAGAGCAGTATTATCGCCTATCCTTCTTCCAGGGATGAAGGCTGATTGGTGTGGAGAGATCCAGTCGCAGAGAAAGGGCTTGATTCTGCTTGCTATCACCTTTGAGAGGATTTTGGAGCATACATTATTCAGAGAGATGGGTCGAAAATGAGAACACCTCTCCGGGGTAGTAAGCTTAGGTATAAGAATGATGATGGAGTCCGGCCAACCAGGTGGGAGAACCTCACCGTTGAAGGGTCGTTGAACAAAGCCGCATAGTTGGGATTTGATCGGCGCCCAATTTTTCTGGTAGAAGTCTGCATCTACTCCGTCCGGTCCCGGAGCTTTGATAGGGGACATGGAGAAAAGGGCCTGGTGGATTTCCTGCTGGGATGGAATAGCAGCGAGCTGATCGCGCTGGGTGCGGGAGAGTGGCGAGAACAAGCCCGGGAAGGAGGAGCTGACATTACTCCGCAGCGCACTGTTGGATTCCTTGTAAACGTTGGAGAAGAAAGAAAGTATAAGCGATTTGAGCTCCAGTGGATCGTGGATCCAGGTACCATTGTCGTCCTTGAGGCATGAAACTCGGTTTCGCTGCCTTCTGGCTTTGGTGAGCGAGTGAAAGAATCTGGTATTGTTATCACCCAGTCGGATCCAGGTGCATCGCGCTTGCTGCTGACTCGCGGCTTCGTCCCTCCGAAGAATCGCGTCTAGATGCCCTTGAAGAGTTATGGTTTCCCGGGCTATGTCCTGATCGAATCGGAGGGCGAGGTTCATCTGGTTCCATTGAATTTTATTGGATAGTCTGTCCTTCTCCTGCCTGTCCTTCTTCCTCATCGTTGAGTCCCAATTCTTGGCTTTGGATAGGAAAGTTGCGGCTGCAGTCATGAGGTCCTGATCCGGTGGCCAAGCTCTGTATTCATTCTCTGATTAATAATATTCCATCACTTCGAAAAAAAAAGAAAACAAAACTTGAAGTAAATAAATTTGTAATTCTAAATCGAGTGCCCTACAACACTCAGATCAGCTTAAGTTTTGTTTACTATCTAAAATTAGCATTAACGGTATTAGTAAACATATAGTATGCGCATTTGAGCGTACCAATAGACAGATTTCCGACTTTTCTATTGCCCTAGATTCGAGGGCAGACCGACACAGTATCGTCCAAGGAAGTAGAAAACAAAAATTGCATTTCCCTCCATGTTTAGTGAAAGAAGAGACGAACGCTTTGAGTAGAAAAAGGCACACGAGCGCAATTGTCGTGGTCAAGGACCGTTGGAGAATCGACAGCGGGCGTCAAGCTAGCTTGCAGCAATGATCTAGGCGAAGACGTTGCCGGTCGTGCAAGTTAGGACCGTGTATTCTCATCACCGAAGCCCTATCTAGGAACGATCGGTTGATCATCAATTTGCCGCGTGTGTTCCTACCCCTGAAATTCTACGATAACACTGTTTACAACTCCGGCGAGACTCCAGTCACTGTTGGCATGACCGGGGGGGCACACGAGTGTATATTAATATTCTCCCCTGTAACTATCAACTCTTTATTATTTTTCTCGTTCCATGGCTCTTTATTTCTACGTTCGCAAAGATTTTCACGGGAGGTTACGACGAAGGAAGAAAGGGAGGTGAAAGGGAACAGATACACGCGTTTTCTGAGACGCCATGCATCATCAATCGCGCTAGTCAACTGTCAGGGTATACGAAGCTATAAACAAAACTACGTAGATCATGACATCATGCTTCGTTGTGACCACAAACAAGGAGAAGCCCACGACCCGGAATTCGTGACGCTGTATGTCACATCTCCCTATGGTGGGTTTCATTTGATGCCGCTAGTAGTTACATAGCGGTTCTCTGTTAGAACAAGGTCAAGGTATGTTACGAGTGTGAGCCAACCAGATTGTGCGAGAGATCGACCGAAAGTGCAAAACAGTTTCTTCAATGAGCCGTGTTTTTTTTTTTTTTTGATAAAACGGTCATGCAATTCTATTAAAGATCTTAAAAGCAACAGAACTGCAGGTTATCAGCTACCAGGTCACAAGTTCGGTTTCAATACAGTAGTAAAGCTAAGATGAAAATAAGCGACCAAGATTAAAGTTTTTCATGGGGAGGCAACCCTTAGACAAGCCTCAAAGTGATGTAGATAGAACAAGAAACTAAGATATAGCTAAAGATAGTCATCAGCCCTTTTCAGTAAGTATGATTCTTCCTCCAGTATCTCCTTCAGGGTGTAAAAAAATCTCCAGTAGGAGCTTTATTTTCTGGGCTATCTTCGGTTGGGGTCATCATAGATGACGTTGGCGCCTGTCCTGCAAGCATGTGCAATATCAATATCTAATTTAATCTTAAGCTGAATGATGTTCAGAGGATTTTTTTCATTATTAAATTTTCTATGGTTCCGCTCAATCCAAAAGTGCCATAAAATGACAATGACAATGACAATGTCTTCTGGGTGGAAGCTCGCAACTCTTTGGAGGGTTTTTATTTTGAATGGGATAGTGTATAGATTTTGTTGATCCATTTTGTAGTCTAAAAAGTTTTTAATGATGAGTTGTGTGACGGGGCAATTCTTGAATAGATGATCGGCTATTTTTGAGTTTATTTGGCATAGATAGCATCTCGATGGTCCTACAAAACCTCTCTTGGTGATGTTTTGGTCAGTACGAAGCTTATTATTTTTAAGAAGCCAAAAGAAAATTTTGTGCTTTTGTGACCATTTTCGAGTCTAAATGAGAGAGTGATTTGGTATGGTGCCTCTAAAAGTGAGAAAGGTGTAAGCAACCTTTGGGGAGTAGGACATTCTCCATTTCCAAACAATCTTGTTTTTTGTGTTAAATTCTAACTCATGTATGATGTTACAGATTTCCGAATTATCAAGTTATGTGAGAAGGAAACGCTTGAGAACATTTGATTTTTTGCTGGTAAGGAGATTAAGGGCTTTGGCTGTAGTGATGGAAGATATTTTTTTTGGAATAGACCCAGGATTATGCTGGTTTTTGATGGAGTTATGATGTAGCCAAGGGTCTTTCCAAAAATTTAGGTGGAAGTGGATATGAGGAGGGGTGTACTTGAGATTTTTGATCAAAGGGATATGTCTGTTAATGTATTTCCATAGAGGAGAAGCAGATAGTTTTGTGGTTTTGTGCCATGGCAGATTTTTTTTGTACTATTTGTTCTAAATAAGGTCACTCCATATTTTTCTCTTATTGTTTGCCAAGCTATTGATGATCTTTATCACTAGGCATAGGGCATGTATTTCAATGTCAATGATGCCCCATCCACTAAAGCAAGTGGGGGTAGATATGGTATTCCAATTGACCAGGTGGAAGTGTTTTTTGTTGTCTAGAGTCTGTTTGTGGTTATTCCAAAGAAAATCTCTTCTGATTTTATTGATGGTATTTTTTGTTTTGGTAGGAAGTGGAATGCAACTGAGGTAATGAGTGTTGATGGGTGTTATGACACTATTTAGGAGTGTAAGGCGACCAACAAGGTTTAGGAAGTTGTTTGTCCAAGAGTTAAGTTTAGTTTTGATCTTATCTATTATGGGAACCCATATAGAGTGAGGGATGTTGTGGGGAGTGATAGCTAAGCCAATGTAATTTATCGAAAAATCTTCATGCTTACATCTGAGAAGGGTTTTATATCTATTGATGATGTGTTTCTCAGTGTGAACACCAAAGATAGATGATTTTTGAAGGTTTATTTTTAGTCCTAATATGTAAGAAAAAATACCAATGATTCTAATGGTATTTATGATGGTATCATCATTTGGTGAAACAAGAATGATGGTATTGTCTGCAAACTGTATGATGTTTTCCTTCCATTCTGGAGGTGAGGAAATTAGACCTTGATTAGAGCCAAGGTTGATCATTTTTGTGAGGATCGAGGTCACAATAATGAACAGGTAAGGGGATAGATGGTCACCTTGCCTAAGCCCATTTGTGTTTTTGAAGTAACCAAATGGTGAGCCATTTATGATGGTGGAAAAATGATTTGTGGATATGATGCGTATATCCACTCAATCCAAGCATCTGGGAAGCTAAAACCAGCCATAGTTTTAATAAGACAATTCCAGTTGATGTAGTCAAAAGCTTTCTCAAAATCTAGCTTGATTATAATCAGAGGGGTTTTGTTCACATGACACAGATGAATTGTCTCATTAACCATCAAAAATGCATCTTGGATATTTCTATCTTTTAGGAAGGAGTTTTGGTTAAGGGGAATGATGTTGTTGATGCAAGGTTTTAATCTATTTGACATGGTTTTTGCTATGATCTTGTATGATGTGTTGATGAAGCTGATGGGATGAAATTGTGTCATGTATTCAAGATGGTTAGTTTTTTTGATGAGGGAAATGAAAGTTTTATTGATATGTTTCAGGATGTTGCAGGCGTTGTTGTGTTTGTGGGTTTCTTGAAGCAAAGCAAGGAAGTCCTTTTTGTAATGATTCCAGTTTGCAAGGTAGAACTCCACATTGAGTCCATCAGGCCCAGCAGATTTGTTTTTTCCAAAAGATTTTATAGAAGCATCAAGCTCCTCTGAACAGAATGGTTTGGTTAAATTTGATGGTAAAGCAATCTTGATAGGGCAGAGAGTCTGCCAGTTGATAGAGTTAAGGAAGGCGAGATTATGATGAATGTTAAAAATCTTCCTAAAGTGATCAACAATGTGAGAAATAATCATGTGTTTATTTGAGGTGATGACCCCTTGTATTTTCAAAGAATCAATTGTATTTCTCCTATGATTATTTTTGCAAACTTTGTGGAAGAATTTTATATTTTTTCACCTTCCTTGGCCCAAGTGACCTTAGCACTTTGTCTCCACTAGATGTCAATGCAATTTTTTATATAGTGACTCTCCAAATTTATGCTGAGGATTAGAGCAGGATCGGCAGTAGGGTCACTATCTACAAAGAGGTGTTGTTATTCAAGATCTTTAAGAGTTTTTGTAAGGTTATGGGGCTAGTTGTGCGTCCAATCCAAGATCTTGTGTTTCATAAGTTTAGTGTTTCTCTGAATGTGATATTCCAAGTTCCTAGTTCTTTGATCTGCCAAAGCCCAACTGTTTTCACATAGATTGCCCAATTGTCAGTTTTTGAGCCAGGAGTTTTCAAAGCAAAAGGGTTTTTTTCCCCAGCCCTATGGGTGTCTATGATTAGGGGAAAGTGGTTAGATATAGGTCTATGGGCTATGTGGATAGAAGCAAGTGGAAATTTTTCTTCCCAAGAGGGTGAGCAGATGAAATGATTGAGTGTGGATCTAGTATTGCTTTTGGACCAAGTGAAGTCAGCATTTGAGGGAGGCAGATCTATCATTTTGTGATTTGATATGAGATGTGTAAATGTTTTTTCAGTAGGAGAGAGGACAGTAGTTGTGCATCTTAAGTTTTGTTTGTTAGTGATTTTGGTGATAAGGTTGAAATAACCTCCAAGAAGTCATGGTTTGTGATGAGTGGCTTGCATGATATTCGACAGTTCCAATAAAAAGAGAGATTTGTTGTAACCTGGCTCACCATACAAACTCGTGAAAGTCCAGCTAAAGTTACCAGATGTATTAGTCAGGGATATAGAGATCGAGAAGGTTTTGAGATCCCAGTGAGAAAGGGAGAAGGTGTTTTTATTATATCCCACCAGAAGTCCTCCTTTGAAACCATCAGGTGGGATTTGAATCCAATCAGTGATCTTGTTTCCCCCAATTATCTTTAAGGCAAATTGTGAAAGGTAAGTTTTGGTGTCTTGAATGGTAATGATGTCAATATTATTTTTATATATATGATTTCTATTCTCTTTTCTTCTATGTGCGTTGGCCACACCACATACATTCCAGGATGTAATTTTCATCTTTTACAGAGATATAATCAATAAACAATAGGTAAAACTGATGTAGAGAATTTTTGTGATACTCAAAAAATTTATTTTCTAGTTTGTCTCTTCTAAGATCCTAAGGTTTGTCCAATTCATAAATTTTTCTATGTCATTAAGGGTTGTGTTCACAGTATTCTCCTCCTCAAATTGTATTCCTATTTTATTTGCAAAGTAGGTGAAACTATTGATATCAGGCCATGAAGCTAAATCTTCAATATTGTCTATATCATTTTCTTTTATATTTGCAAATGATGATGAGATAGAATTTGAAAGAACATCAGAGTAGGATGATGAGAAAATAGTACCTACTTCTGGGGCAGCGAAGATGTTCCTTTTGAGCATCCCTTCAGGGCTGGTATGCAAGGTGTTGATAGACTTGATGATGCTGGAGTCCTTTCCTTTGCCCTTCTTCTTCAGACTCTATGATGATATTATCTCATCAATGATAGAAGTTTTGAGATTTTTTATAGAGTCTGAATATATGTTAAGTGGTAAGTTATCATCTTGTAGGATGGAGGAGAAAGGTTGGAGATAGCCTTTGGGGGACAAGAGGGTTTTTTTGGTAGGTGGTGAGAATGTTCTTTGTCTTTTGTGTTTGTGGGAAATGTTGGAATCAGCTGATGAGTTCATGGTAGCTAATTTTCTCTCCCAAACCAAGTTTCTTTCTCTAGGTTTTCTGTTAGGGTTGTAGGATCTTTTGTTGTTGATAGAGGAATACCAGGAGGGAGGGTGAATTGAGAGGTCTGAGAATGATGTTTTGATGTCAGTAGGGTGTTCAGCTGACAGATTGATGTTGTAGATAATTTCACCTAGCTGATGTTCAGAGAAGATGGGAGTGAAGTTATTTGTTTGACTGAGAGAAGACAGTAAGCTTTAATAAAATGTTAAGGGTGTAAGGTCTCTGGACTGATGTATTGGAGTGTGGCCCCAATAGCATGGGCAATAGCTTTGAAAACTTCGATTTCCCAAATATGTGGGGGGAGGTTTGAAATGGAAACCCACCCAGATCCACCCGAATGGGCCTCCAAAGCACCATGTCCATATGTCCATTTAGATGGATTAGCCTGAACAAAACCAGTACCATAAGGAATCATGAGAATTTGTCCAAAAAGATGGTCAATCTTGGAGCCTTTCGGGACAAAATATAGAAGTTGTGATGGAGAGAGGATTTTAGGTTTGGGCATTGTGTGTCTTGGGATAAGCAAGGCTATAGCTCTGGTGATGTCCAAGATGTTGACTAAGTTGTTATCTAGGTTGTTTTCAATAGAGGATAGAACACTCCTAGTAGAGAAAACCTTCAGAAGTCTCATAGAGTTTGCAGGGAGATCCAAGGGTATGGCAAACTCAAGGTGGGCAGTAGGGGCCATGGTGGGGGAAATGGGAGTTGTAACGAAAGGTGTCGAAGAGTCAGGGGTGGAAGTTCTGGGTGATGATATCTGTAGTAGCCTCAGAGGGTGTTTAAAAGGAGGACGTGGGATGGGCTTTTCATGTGCATGGGGCTTAGATGTTGGAAGTGGATCTGCAAGGCATGCAAAAGGGTTATAGTTAATCGAGAAAGTAGGATTTGGATGTTTATGTTTTTTTGGATTTATTGAGTCTGAAAAGGTGATTATCAGGCTTCTTGTAAGATTTATCACCTGATATTGATCTGGGAAAGTGTTTAGATTTTTTTGGAAAATGATCAAAAGTGGATTTCTAGATACTCTAGGTGTGTCCTCTCTCATGGCGTTTGAAACAAGTAACATTTTTGGTGTATCTAGCTCGAGAGTGGTGCGGGCTGTTATAGAAAGAGCAATAAAGTGCTATGAAGGGTCGCTGCCTGGGGGATGATTTCCAAGAGTGGGATAGTTTCTCAGTCTCGAAACTCAGTTGGGTGAGGACTGACGATGGGGTGTGTTTGAGAGGAGGGAAAGTCTGATTTAGTTGGGGGGGTCAGAAGGGATGATGTTTACTATTTTTTGGTCTTGGAGCTTTCTTTCAAGCTTTCTGATCTTAATAGTAGAAGGTTTTCCATACCTTTTTGCAATCGATCTGCCATTGGATGATGTTTTTGTGTCCTCCATATCTTCTTTATCAAGACTAGATGAGAGTGAAAAGGGCCAAAACTTAAATCCCAAAGTGGGTTGGTGCTCCTACCTCACAAAGAGATGGTCAGCAGTGTTTGAGGATGATGTGAAGTGTGCAGCCTCCTTGTTGTAGAACAGTGGGTAAAGCTCGTGGGGGTTTCATTGTTGTAATCATTGACCCAGAAAGTAACGGTTTTGTGGGATGAGGGCTTGATGAAGATGGTCCACTCCCTTTTGATCTTTAGCTCTGCGGTCATATATGCCCAACCTTTGGTAATTTAGACCTCAGATTTGTCGAAATGTTCAATGATGATTGTAAAGGATTTGCTTCCAACAAGGATTATGTTTGGACCAGGTGATATGTCGAATTTGTGGTATTTCCAAGCTTTCAGAAGAGGTATGTTGGTAAGGTAAAAGGAGTTTGAAAGCTCATAATCCATGAAAGGGAAGCGAGAAGTCATATCTGGTAGTGCTAGTGGGAGTTGGTCTGATTTTGCAGGGGTCGGTGCTTTCTTATGAAGCAAGGCACTTTTGAAAAGGGTTGGGATCATCTTCTTGCCTTTAAATCTCTTGTTGTTTCTTAGAGATGTTGAGATGGTGTCACATGTCCTCATATTGTGAGTTTCAGGAGGATAGGTTGGGAGGGTGGCTCGATGATGGTAAAGAGGGTTTCTCTGGAAGGTAGATGAATTAAATTGTGCATGCAGGGGCCAAAATCAACTTGGGGTGCCCAAAATCAGAAGAGTTTGAAGTTTGTTGGGATCATCGAGAATGATGTGGATGTTCTCGCAGAAGCAAGATCGGGAAGCTATAAAGAAAGGCAATCGATTCAAAGGTTAACAGATGATGGAATCAAAGATTGTAGTATGGTTGTAGCCGCAGTCGGTATTACAACACCTTAAAGTGGGAAATGAAACCTAGATGTGCTTACCTGAGTAGAACCCTGGTCGTCAACTCACCAGATCTCACCTGAAGTTTTTTATCTATCTAACTTGAAGGGGTCGAGATAGTCAGTGTGAGAGCAGGACTCCGCCGCTCGCAACCTGCTGAAGGAAGGGACGGATGATGTTCTGGGTGTGTGGGCTATCAAGAAGATGGAGTTCAATGCTTTGGTGCTCGTCGGTAGTGGTAGTTGTTGGTGTTGCTGAAATTGGGGATAGAGAGAAGTTAGAGCTTTCTCTCACTAACTTTCCACATTCTTTGTTGCACCACTTGCTCCAATGAGCCATGTTATGGCCCATCTCATCACTTGAAATGTTTTCATATGTAATACTTCATATCTAAAGATAATGCTATGCTTCAACTAGATGGGCTGGGTATTTTCATTGTATTTTAGGAGAAGGGTAAACAATATGATCTGAGAAGGGATCCCGTTAATATTTATTAAGAAATAAATGACATCCCACCCAATTGCGGGAGCAGGTTTACTGTTCTGAACATACTATTCTAGATCATCTAAGCCACTCATATCTCAAGGAGGAAGGAAGTGGTCCATATCTACCGGGTGGATTCACAGTCGAGATGCATGTATCACAGGGAGTAGAACAACATCTTGACACAGTGAATCACATCCCCGCAATTACATCAATGAACATTATAGAAAGGCATTTTATTCTATTACATAGCAGTGGTAGATTAGACTATTAATTATAATAAGATATTCTATTACAACTTTCCTGACCACGAAGATGGCATTGCAAGAAGGAAAAGGTACAACAACTTCAGATCAATTGTAGAGGGATACCCGGTCATCCCAAGCTATTCTCAAATCTTTGTACTGGACATTTTTTCCTCTTAGGTTATCTTCTTCTAGAACTTCTACATATCAGTTGTTGTGAGAACAACATTTAGAGAGGGAAGAAAGAAGTAGAAGATATGCGTTCATAAAATACTACTATGTTAAATAAAAATATTATCTGGGTATTTAAAGATTTAATAATATATAACAAGGTTGTTTTGGTTAAAAGTGGAGTATGAACATTTAGACTTGTTCAAAAGAAACAAAATAAGAGGGTGATTCACAAAAGAATGAGTCAATCAAAGCATATGAACAATAATTAAATTATAAAAATCTTTCTAGTTAATAAGTTCACAAATCACAACAATGGTCAGTGACATATATAAAATAGACTAACTATATGTATACATTAAGGCACTATAGGATATTTCTTCAAAAGTTGGGTAAGACAACAAGCCCTAGGAAGAGATAACACATACATGGAGATGGCACATCCTAGAAGAAGACAATGCATCATAATGTATGATTATGCATAAGCATATTACTCAAGATAACTTTTTCCAAATACCATGCACGCATAATCGAGAGGTACGACAAGACTATTTCGTCAATATCACATTTGAAGATGTTTAGGATTTTCATAGAAATCATGGCAGGAGGGGTTATAAACTAGTTGAGAAAGCATTTTTTCATCCTGTAGAGATAGATCAAATGGCTACATATTATAATTTATGAATTAAGACATCAAGAAGGGATTTTATGAAGAATATGCCTCATCATGGAAATCAGGACTAGCTAATTCAATGCTCATATAAAATAGGAAATTGCACATACCTTACCTTATATAGAAACTCACCACACAAAATCAGATTACTCAAAATAGAGGCAATCAAATACTAATTACCCACATTACAAAAAAATACAATCAAAGCTAAATAAATATTCCAAATATTTTCATCTGAATAAGTGCAATAGAGACCCAAACTCCAAGTATATATACAAGTCAATTAACTTTACAAGGAGTGCAATGTCCTCGACCACAATTGATATCTTGCTAGATACTTACACCATATGCACCATAAGTGATATGTAACCAAAAACTCGAGTCAATATACATATATGAATAATCCCCATGCCCGAATTTGAGAGTATTGGGATGACTCTAGGTCTATAACTAGAACCACACCAAACTCTCAGCTCTAGATCTCCAAACTAAATCTCATTGATACCAAATGATTGACAATGTTGCATGTCACCTAAAAGATGAAAAAAAAACATAGAGTGAGACCCCAAGTCCCAATGATATTGTATAACAATTGATAATATTTATTTCTTACAATAAGATTATGTAGTTAGATCACAAGGTAAATAAGACAAGTAGAAGAACTAGCCACAACCTATATGATGAATATATATAAATGTACATACATTATAAGTAATTGAACATATACCAAAATGAATCACGTATGCTACTATTAGTAACAAAAAAATAATACCATCATACAATGAGATTCACAAAGTAATTCTAAACATATATATTACATGTATGAATTACATATTTTATTAGGCCTTGTGTAGTTTGAGGTGTAATACTCAAACTTTTAGTTAAAGTCTATAAAGTTGCAATCATCCCCATATAGGATCTTACGATGACTAGAACCCTAATGACATCTTCCCCTCAGTTAGTGTGAGCGACCAACTATAGTGCCACAATGGTGCAACCTACTAGTAGGCACACAATGACCATCCCACTATAAACTTAGTTTTATTGGGGTACACAAGAAACAACACAAAAAACTAGGGTATACTACCCTCAAATACAAGTTACAACTGCAACTGATCTTTATCATATAACATTCAATACATGACCTCAACTACTCTCTATAAATTAAACTCTAGACCATGGAGAAAAACCCTCCTTGTAGCATCATATACTCAATAGTGTACGTCTCAAAGCTCCTTGTCTTAATTCAAATTGTGACAAGGATTACTTGTTTCATTGTGTAATAAGTTCTTACACTTCGAGAGTTCCACGATCACAGGGCACTACATGTTTAGGGTCACATTTGATTAATTAAGTCAATTACACATTTTGTGACTGAAACAATCAAGTTACATACATATCACCTAGATGTGACTGAAACAATCAAGTTACATACATATCACCTATATGTGACTGCAAAAAGTCATATATTGCAATTTCATAAGATCTAAAATGTAAAGCCATCGCTAGCCATAAAGAGGACCAAAACATTAATTTAGTGCACATGAAAACCAATTCTTCATTAAGGCAATAATATGGATATTTCCTCATAAAATTCTGATATTGCAAATACCTTCATAAGATACTAATAATTTAGCACGTAAAATTTTAGCTTAAAACTTCAACATATACAAAATCTATGCTATTCTTAAGATCTGGGTATAGAAAGACCAAAACTAAGCATAGATGAGCTACATTCAATAACATTCTATTGTCCAACCAAATTTTTAGCAGCATAATGACTAGAAAAAGAAGTTTTGAACTCACTATAGAACATCCCCGAACAATAAAGAAATCTTTGTTCATCTATTTCCCATCTTATGGTATAAAAACTATAAAAATGTCATTTTAGGAGTTTTATTTAGGGGCTAAGCAAGACATGAAAACTCTTACTACCATCTTACTTGTACAAAACATGCCATAAAAGATCATCCTTTAGCATTTTAGAGGATTTTAGAACAAGATTAATATTTTTCGTATAAAAGTGACAAGGAATGCTTCAAAATTCATATCACTCACAACAAGGACGTAAAAAAACAAGGTCTACACAGGTAACCATGAAAAGAACTCCAAAGATTCAAGTTATACCCTGAAAAAATCTCTAAGAACGCTCCTTTTCCCAAGAACTAGGTGTATCTAGAGAAAAGGAAGAAGAAACAAGGCCCCTTAACTATATACACAAGTTCCAACCATAAAACACCATGGATTTTAGCCATCGAATAGCAAGAAGGAAAGAAAAGAAAGAAAAGGAATTTAGGAGAGAAGATCTTATGTGTACGGAGAAAGCAACTAAGCTAGAAGGTTTAGTTTCATCCTATGGGTGTTTGATCCATGGTATGCAACAACATGCCTTCACAAGTTACAAGCTTTTGGTTGATCTATGATGGCTCCACATAGAACTCTAGAAATAGAAATGTATTTAGTAAGAAATTCAGTACATGGGAGTGAACATGAGTATTTATATGTAGGATGGAAGTCAAGTAGCCCAAGGCAACTTTTTCATTGGTCAAAGGGGCCAGTTTTTTTATTTCTTTACATACCCAAAACATTCATCACTTTATATTCTTGGTATGTATGCCCAAAGAGCCAATCACATGATGATTGTAATGACATAACTTGTAAATGATTTGATCAATAAGAAAGGCAATCTTTCAATTTATTTTTTTTATATAGTTATGAGATAATGATGTAACATAATAAATGTCTAAGGAATGATATTACTTGATTATGTATGTCTTCAGGTAAGGACCTGAATAATGACATCATATGGATGTTAAGAGTATGTACATTTTTGTTATGTCCCTAGTCAGATGTTATTGTAGGAGGCTAATAGACATCAATAACACATAAGACTAGAGTGTGTGTTGGTTGATGATAAAATCTTATTAAGTCATGATGTGTGATATCAAACCAAACACAAAGATACTTGTTAGAGAATAGTGTATTAGACAAATCCACCTTGAGAGAGATGCATGGAACCACGGAATTGTATTCAAAATCATCTCTCATAGTGATGGCGGTGATAGTGGTTCTTAGACCTGAAGTTACTACACTCATCACATGTCGTTTAATGTACTTTGACATCATCCAATGTGATCCTGAATAAGGGTTTCCATAAAGGCAGTGCTCAGGTGCATTGTGACATATGGGGATGACAGTGAGTGATGTAGATGGGATTTTTCCCTCCTACATGAGTTTGATATCCTGGACACTTGATAAGAAAGATTGAGAAAAGCATGGTCATGCACATGTGAATCAATATATGAAGTTGAGTTCACATATATCTCCAACAGTCAGCTCTAGTTCAAGGAACATGGATTGAATGTTGAAGAGGATGTCGATTCCATGCCTCAAATTCAATTTGTATATCAGAGACAAAGGAACTATACAATCATTGTAACACTAATCACAGATTGTAGGTGAAGTTGTTCTCCAACTTTCCAATTACTTGGTTAGCAATTATGTCTTGCTAGATACCAATCATTGCTTGTCTTGTCATAAGTTAGTTATGGATATTAACAACCAATGTAACTTGGAACCTATAGGGTCACACACATAGGATGCATTTGGAATAGGATTTTATTCATGAATGATGTTTAGCATGATTACTAAATACTTTTAGATATTCAATTTAAACAACACTAGTTAAAGATTGACTGACTAGACTCTAAACTGACTGGTTCAAGTGTTGAACCGATCGGTTGGAGTGTTACGTAAATATAAATAGCAATGGTTGAACAATGCCTGAGTTGGGGCACGAACCGACTGGTTCTTGATCCCAAACAATCATTTTATATGATGAACCTCCTGGTTCAATAGTCAATCGATTGGATCAAGGATTGATGTTGATGTCATAATTTGCATTAACCGTGCATTGAATACCAATGTGATTCAAAATAAGAATCATGCACAAATAGATCGTTTTGAGTCACGAGACAATCGGTTCATGCATGAACCAACTGATTGGTTAGTGAACCGACTGCTTCTCCATTTGTAGGTTTTGTAAGATTCATAAAAAGTATTTTTTCAACTCCTAGATGGATTGGGAACCCTGACCCTCGCCATCCGATGAATAGAGGGGTGTTGGGGGGCTTCCTAGATACAAAAATAAGCTCTAACAATTGTTGTCTTCTCTAGTTGTGGTAACCAATAAAAGTTGAGCAAGTTTTACCTGTCAAAGGGAGGAAGAACAAGGGAGAAACAATTGGGAGACCAAGTTGACGCTAGCATGTTGACTGTAAGGGAAAACTCCTTCATGTTTGTTCCACGAGAATGACATGAGTTCCCATTTGTCTTTGTGGTCTACTCTAGACTTGAGGAGGTCATTGTCTGCCACTAGGAGGATGACGTCAATCATCATTCGTGGTGCCAGACTAGGAGGCCAATGACGATAGACGTCTAGGTGAAACTTGAAGAAGGTTGCATGCTACAATGAGGGAACTGTCATAGGGCTTTCTCTAGGACCAGGTATAACCTCACAACCATCCTTCCCGTCTTACAGTTTTTGATGCGATCTACTATCTTTAGGGAATATGGAAAATAAATTTTTTCTTTCTGCTGCCATACCTGATGCCATATTTTCTTACAGTGGTACCAGATCCACGTCAATTTACTATGTTTTGAGATTTAATAGATATTATCATATTTTCATTTTATCATTTATTTATTGCATACAATATGAACAATTAATATGGCTAATGTGCATATCTGATTAAACACCACAAACAATCCCAATATATATATATATATATATATATATATATATATATATATATATATAATACATATATATACACAATTTATTTGCGTCGCCTTAAATTCATTTTGATGGTGATTGGTAGCTTGGTTATGGACTATACCCTCGACCTTTTATGCATGGTGGGTGGTTGTTGTTCCCCTTTATATCTTGGTTTTTGTATCGAGCCACTCTCTTATTTTTCATATGTAAAATTATTAATCCTTTCCTTCCTATGCTCCCCTCGATTGTCACTTGATGTTTACAATTGTAATGTAATATGTTAGAGAAGGAATAGGATAGATTTTATTTCTTGTTATGACAAAGAAGGTGTTCTGCACCAAGAGAGTTGTCTGGCTCATTAGGAGAACCGGCCGAATGATGAGCCGAACCAATCAGTTGGAGGACCAAGGAGGCAACAACAAGAGGAGTCAACAAATTAGTTGGTGGCCCAACCGAATGGCTGGAGGAGTCTAGATGTCACGAGGACCGGAGGCCAGACAACCAATTCAAGCAACCAACCAACTGACCATGAGGCTAGTTGACTGGTTCAAGAGTTGAACCAACCATCCCTGACTAGTTCAACATATATCATCATCACAAAATGTGTTACATATGATGTGGATGTTAGGTGGTAGTAATTCATTGTGGATCCAAGGAATCACATTAGGATGGCCATAACCATTGCTTGTGTTTATTATTTCATGTTTCATTGTGGTTATGAAATGTATATGATACATACTGATTGGATATGTATATGTATTTATAAAGAATCTGTCAAATATAATATTAAATCTTAGATGCTTTTCATAAGCAGAATACATGAAAAGCTTGATCAACAAGTGTGGGCATGCAAAGCATGATGTGTGGTCTATCTCGTGGAAGTGTGATTGTAGTTGTGTGGGTGTTCCAAGAAGGGTGCACTTCTATTGTGTTGGCTTTTGGTCAGGCTTAACCAGGTGATCTTAATGAGATTAAGCACCTTGAAGTATGCAGATGACTTTGGCAAGGAGTTGTGTATATCATCTATCCAAGAGTTGCATAAGATGCATTTGCAAAAAAAATCCTACCTTAGTAATTGATTATGAACGTTGGCGTTGGTCGAATAATCACTCAATAAATTTTGGGACTTAGCTGACTAGAAGGTTGTATACTGCTATCTTTCGAATAGATATGTGAGGGTTATCAATTTGAACAAAATAGTGGGAGCGATAATTAATTAAAGGCCTAATTCAATATTTTCAAATTTTGTGTAATCAAATCAAATCAAAATGTTTGACAAATTGCAAATTTATCTTTTAGAATCAAAAGACGACAAACAACACATTTTCCTTGTGATCGGTCCTTTAGAAGGACAAGTTAAATATTATAAATAATTTCCATGATTGGTTTAGGACGTTGAGAATCATTCTCACACAAGAGTGAAAGCTCTATGTCGTAGAAACACTAGATCTAGATAGACCTACTCCCACTGTGCCTAAGGATGATAGGGATGCTTTCAAGAAGTTCTTTGAAGATGTAGTAGATGTCAAGTGCTTAATGCTGACAAACTATGAGTTGTAGAGGCAACATGCGAACATGGATGTTATTGAGATGGTCACACATATTAAGAACATGTATTAAGACTAGGTAAGATAAGAGAGATATGATGTCTTTGATGTGTTGTTCAAGTGCAACATGGCATAAGGAGATCAGTAGGTCCCCAAGTACTCAAGATTATTGGGTATGTCGAGAACCTTACAAGACTGGGATTTCCCTTGGGTCAAGAGTTTTACAAAAATGTGATTCTGCAGTCAATTCTAGAGTCATACATATAGTTTTTCATGAACTACAATATGAACAGTTTTGGCAATCCATAGTCAGAATTGCTTAGCATGCTGATGACACAACTTTACCATGTGTATAACACAAGTGTACGTGTCAATGTAATATAGGCCTTGTGAGGACCGAGTCAAACATAGGGAAATGTAATTATCGGTAGACTACTACTAACTACTCACAATCAGCTAAATTAATTATAAAAGTTTGGAAGTTGATTTGAAAAAGAAAAATAAAAACAAAATAAAACAAAGAAATCTATTAAATGGTTGGTTCAATCAATTCAAAAGGAATATCTAGGATTGCAGTTTCACCACGGGTGCTCATTGTACTAATTCCTTCACAATTGTCACAACTTGTCTCCCTTTCCGGATAGTGGCATGTAGCCAGAATTGTTCTCTTCCACGATAAAATTCACTACCTTAATCTAGGTCGGTTCCATGCTAGTAGTAACCTATGCCCTAAACTAGGTGCATGAAAAACATGTCTCTAGGTTCCCACCATTAACCGTACATCGCCATTTCCAAAGGATTTATTAGTTAATGTGATTATCACCTCTTTTCAACCATTAATGCTTTGTCAGAAGCAGTTAAAGGTATTAGATTATCATTATGGTGATCAAGCACAATGATAGCAATGGAGAAAATGATATCATAGCATGGATTTGAGAGACAAATTATGATAAACTATGTAAGAAGAGTCATACAACGATTGCCCGGGCTACTCCTGGTCCTAGAGACAAAGGGGATTAGCCCCGCATGTTCATCTCAATGCAAAACATCACAAAGGAATGAGAAAACATGGAGAAAATGTGGATGGAATGGTGTAACCCCTAAACGGAGAAGAACCAGATGATCCTCAATGTGGTATGAGCATTCTACAGCCTTATGACGGTGAAAAACTTCGTTTGCGTCTCTGAAATCTTTTGGGGTGTATCTCTCAGCTCCGTTCTTTGCTCTCTCCTCCTTCGGGACTTGTGCAATGAAATAGAACATGTATGAAGGCTTTGGGCCGTCTTTTACTAGTTATAGGTATCCCTTACGGCCACCAAAAGAACGCAACCGTTTGATTGAAGTCATGCTGGACAAAACTCTGATCTGAAAGTGTCGATACCATCGACGGGGTTTCTATGGTATCGACACCTTAGGGTACTGATGCTTTCTTGAATTTCTGGAAACCTCCTGAAGCCTTCTGGATACCATCGACCATTCCCATCGATGGTATCGACGAGACGATATTTGGATCACTGTTGGACTTTCGAGACCATATCAAACTATCTGCTTTCTCTTCGACTTTTCTACTATTTCTCTGTCGATGGTATCGACGGGTCTAGAATTTTGAATTTCCTAAAAATGAGAGAAAAACACAAATCAAATCGGAGGAATATGATAATCTGTACAAAACAATGTAAAACAAGATGAATTTGATGCAGACAAGGATAATAGGCTAAAGGAATTGAATCATGTGATATTAACCCCAAATATGACCAATAAGCACATAAAACGAGTGTAAAACTAGCCTATAAAAGTGACTCAAAACCCCTACATCAAACTCCCCCAAGCTTGAACTTTTCTCATCCTCGAGCAACAAAACTATAGAATAAAATTGTGAGGGTCTCACTAAAAGACATCACAGTATGATTCCCACCTACAAGACACATACCGACTCTCACTAACCACAGAATGATAACTACCCTAAAGGTGACAATGATCATCCATGAGATATGGCCATCCTGTAATCAATGAACACAATCAAATAAAGTAGATAATATAATAAATTCCTCCGGTTCATGTGTGGTGCATCTTGCGATCTCCTATCTACGTTGCTCAAATATTAACTACCATCTACAATGGAAGCAGATCTCCTGATTATACAAGAATGAGGAGATAATCATGGGTGGCCTACCATTTTTGAGCAACGGGTGGATGGAATGGGCAGCTGTGAACGAACAGAAAGCACAATACAGTTTAACAAGCAAAAACAACAAAAATGACGTAAATGATGCATATGCGTATGAAAATGACCTAATGCCTACATTTTAGGTGGAATGAAGCATGCTCAACTATTCCGTCTCAATGTGTGATAGAGTGTCTATGAAACCACATCAAGTGCTTATTCTTCCTATTATGCTGGTGAAACAAGTTCCTTTCTCCCTCTGATTTCTACTTATCTTTTTTTTCTCAATTCTCTTTCAAGCCCCAATTTTCTAAATTTGCTACGAAAATATTTACAAAACATAATAATTTTTTTGGGCGTATTTTCACATAACTACTACAATTGATGCATTAAAATCTACTTTTCGGAGAGTATAGAACAAGTTACCTGCTTTTCTTATTTTTCAGAAGAAATAAGGCACATAATGTCCTATATGCTCAAAAATATGCAAAGTGCAACTACATGAAAGTAATTATGCAACTACGATGGCATGCACTCTAGAATTTGTGCATGCATAACTGATCTACAAATTTTTTATTTTTCATTTTTATGCAAAATCTAACTACAATGCAATCCTATCTAAATGACATGCAATCAAGAGATGAAAAATTGTAGTGTGCTCCTAGTTCTTATGGTGGAGTTTGAATGAAGTAAGGTGGATAGATCACCAGAAAAAATGATAGAACCATTGGAAAAGATTATATGTCCCTCCTTACTGACATGTGCACATGGTAACTAAGAGGTTTCTCTTTCTCACTTTAAATTAGAGTCCCATTACTGTTTGGTCAGTTAAAGCTCAACATCCATATCCGTCCTCATTTCTTGAACCATAAGGATATATAGTTATGATCATATGTTTTAAAGTTGGCCTACCCAATTATTTTCATAAGTTATGTGCTCAATTTCAAACAATTCACACATCAGCCCCATATGAAAAACATTGAGATGACACACTTACATTAGACACCCACAAATTACACTAGATAGAAAGTGGGTCCTAGAAAGCTATAAATAAAACAAATTAAAAAACTAGAAGAAAAAGTTGTAAATAAAAAAAACTAAGAAAATTGCTCAAATAGAAGAAAATAAAACAAAACTAAGATATAAACTGTTCCATCTCCCCCCCCCCCAAGCTCAGAAGGTGGAATGTGATACCCTGCTACTGCTGAGGTGGTGGTTGTGGCGGGTATTCGTGGGTATGAGGGTTCCACTCTGGATACTGCCCCTAAAAGTTGGGATCATAGGGTGGCATGGGTGGTGGTTGTGGATATCCCCCAAAGTAGTCTCTTCTCTAGTAATGATCATAGAAAGGTTTTTGTTGCTGCTCTATCCTACCCAACCTGTCGTAGACCTGGTGCTGGTTGGCGAAGAGATGGCGCTCATACTCAAAGATCCCCTACTGATTTTCATAAATCCTATTCTACGTATCCTGGATCCCAGCCAAAGCCATCTGATGTTACTGCAACATTGTCTGCTGGGACTCCTGGATCGACTGGAGCATGGTATACATCCCTGGATAGAATAGGGGTCATCTCCATCATGGGAGGGTTGTGGTGGCGGTGGCTGGGAAGAAGAGGATGATCCATAGTTTTGTGGATGCTTTCTCAGAGCAACTCATTGTCGAAGAGGAATAGTGGCTTCCTCCTCCCCTTCTTCATCATCATCGCCCTCTGGAGCCTCCACCTCTTGAGCGGCTTCTTCTTCTTCTTCATCAACATTTATGATCGGCCACCTATAGCTTTGGACTGGTCTAATGTTGAAGGCAGGGTCTGGAAATTGCGCCCTTTGAAACACACCTTGCACATGACATGTGGCATAGGCAATGCCATGTCAGACTTCAAGGAGGCCGGAATTGACAAAGTGAGAGAGGTTGAGCATGTTTCAACTCTCTATCTTTTCAAGCCCAGAAAGATCAAGCCCCAACTGCATGGCAAGATGCGTAATAAGGCTGCCAAAGTAGATTGGAGCCCGACGAGAAACATTCTTCTTTACCGCCATCATGCACGTGAGAAGGAAGGCTCCAAAATTGATCGTTTTCCTCTCTAGAATACAATGGAGGAAGAAGAGATATGTCTCCTAGAACTTTCTTTGAGACAACTTGGACCTTGCAAAGAATGACTTGGAAATTATCCGGTGAAGAATCTGGATAAAAGGATGCTCAAAATCAGCTACATTCGTGTGGTGCCAGCTCATAGAATACCCCTCGGGTATGGTGACCATCTTTGCATACATTGCTTCATAATCAACATTATGTGCTGGCTGGCGGAGGTCGTTATGGGCCCACCCATAAATCGTGTTGAACTTGTGAAGGGTCATCGTATAGTCCTTGTTGTAAAGGTGGAAAGAAACGTGCCCCTCTTTCCACTCTGTACGCACCGATACTAATTCATTGGGGATGACACAAATGTCCAGAGATGCCATGAACTTGATGATGATCTCATTGTAAGTGGGCTACCCGCTGAAGAATGGATGACCGTCGGCGTGGTCACGACACCCCCTAGAGGACTCACCCAATTGTCCCTACAGCACATAGGCCATATTCGCCTCAAAACCTAGATCCTTGATAAGCTCGCGGTCACCATACTGGGTTGGCTCAATCGTCTGCTTCCATAACTCTTCATAAACCTTCTTGACCTTCGGAGATGGGTGGACTAGCCTCGGCCGAGAGATTAATCCTTGATGTGGGGCGGGTAGTATAGGTGGTGCAGCCCTAGATGATGATGCTCCCGATCTCACCATGGTTGCACGGCAACAAGTGAGGATGAGAAAAGAGAATGGAGCTCAGAGAAGATGATCAGGGCACTTAGAGAAGATTGACATCCGCAAAGACGAAGAAGATGCTCAGAGATGATCGTCGGTGGTGATCTTGGTTGCTCTTGGGCACTCAGGGATGCTAAGCCTCAGATGTGGAGGGTAGGCAATGAGATTATGTGATTAGAATGAAGATTTGCCCTCCTTTTTTTAAGAGACAGACGGGTCTGCTATCGATGCATCGATACCATTGACAGTCCCATCGATGGTATTGACGGCTGTTGGAATCCACCCCTCACTGCAATCGACGGATGTTGATGGCTCGATCTGGGGACCAGGATCAGCCTCGTGTCGATGGTAGAGACTGGTTGTCGATACCATCGACACAGACCACAAATAGGCATTGTGGACCGCTCGATGAAGACCTCCAATCCCTGACGTGTCGTCGATACTATAGACCAATGTGTCGATAGTATCAACACCTGTATGTTCCTTCGATCCTTGCGAAGTCTGACCAATTCAATGTTACCGTAGACATGTCGATACCATCGACTAGTGTGTCGATGGTATCAAAATCACTGAGACAATATGTCTGAAAATCTCCAAAAAACTCGCTACCATCGACGACGAGTCGATACAATCGATGCCCGATCATTTTCCACCTATTCTAGTTTCGATACCATCGACGAGGTCGTTGATGGTATCGACGGAATGAAATTTTGGTAGAATTGTCCGATGTTACAAATTCGATACCATCGACCTAGATGTCGATGGTATCGACCGTTCCCCAACCTGCACAATCAACAAACACATCAGGGCATCATTTTTAGAAACTAATTGCTAAATTAATGAAAACTACCTAGGAATATGAAAAATTTAAAGAAACAAACATGTACACTACCAAAGTTGGGTTGCCTCCCAACAAGTGCCCTTCTTTAACATCTTAGGCTAGACGATACAGATACCTTAACCTGGGTTTTCAAAGTATGTCTCTGATAATTCATTTGGCAATTTGAATTCAACTCTATCATTAGCAATCCCCAGCGTCAGGTAGCCTCACCCAATGGAAGTGATTACATCAGCCGTAGCTTGGAACGGTCTTCCCAATAACATCTCACATCCTTCTAGCTTACGCATGTCCATTACCATAAAGTCAATAGGGAAGATGAATTTGTCGACTTTGACTAGCACATCCTTGCATATACCTTGTGGCTTAACAATGGATCCATCTGCCAACTCGATTTTCATGGAAGTTTGTGTTAGCTTCTTCGATCCCAACTTTTGAAAAGTGGAAAGTGGCATAAGATTAATTCCTTCTCCTGAGTCACACTATGCTTTTGGAAAATTTTGTCCACCTATGGAACATGGGATGTAGAAACATCCTAGATCTTTCCTCTTCTTTGGCAGCCTTCCTTGGATTATAGAACTCTTTGCTTCATGAACACACGCAACATCTGTATCTTTGATCCGTCGTTTCTTGTTGATGATGTCTTTCATAAATCTTCCATATGAAAGAATTTTCTCTATAGCTTCCACCAATGGAATGTTGATGTGGAGCTTCTAGAAGATCTCAAGAAATTTCTTTAAGTGTCTTTGCTCTTTCCTTGGCTTCAGACTATCCAGGAATGGCACGCTTGGCTCCTTAATGCGCTTGTGTGGTGGAATATATGTAACTTTAGGGATCTCCTCCCCTAAGATTTCTTCAACACCACCTTCTAGGATAGGACTCAATACTTCATCCATGGATGGCATGACTTGTGGCTGCTTCTCCTTATTGATAGTGGCTACTCCACTATGAAGTAAAGCTTTTACCTGCTCCTCGGGCCTAGGAATCTCTTTAGAAATCTAAGATATGGGCACGGTAGTGGTGGAATCTTGGAGTGAACTGAATGACGTCCCATATCCTCTTGGCAATCCATACAAACTGTGAGGGTATGGAACTTTGGGTTTATCCTCCAAGTCTATATGCATGGTACTCTACTCATTTACCTCCCCAACAGGAAGCTCTGATGCTTTGCAGACTGAAATATATTTAACCTGTTGATGTGGCTTAGCGGGCTCTGCATTCCCAGCTGGTTTTTGTTGAATGATTTACTTCATGGAAGCCACCTCAATTGCAAATTGGGTTATGGTCATCTCTAGATTCCTCAGTTGTGCACCATGGCTCTGTAGAGTTAGCCCAAACTTATTCATAAACTCTCCTTGTGACTTAATTTGCTGTGGAATGTGCTCATCAACTCTTGATTTTTGTTTATTACTTGGTTGAGCAACTCATTGCTCTTGTCCTCCACACTAGGTTGTGGCTTCTGATCTAGATCCTGCAAAAAGTTGTTTGGATCCTTCCAAGAAAATTTCTTGTCCTTCCTCCATGAATAATCATTGTTCCCGTAGCCTTGTTGGTGCATTAACTTTGCATGTGCTACATCATCAGACTCTTCATCCTCTTTTTCTAGCAATCACTTTGCTATCAAGTCCATCTTCTCATTTATCTCTTTAATTGCCTTTGATTCCCCTGCAACTCTATTTTGTTCCGGTGCATCTCTATTACCCCACGACTGCTTCTTGGCCATGTTCTTCAAGATCTCCCAACACCTTGTACCTGTATTGTTCAAGAAGAAGCCCGAGCCTGATGAATCTAAGTTTCTTCTATCATGCTCATTGAGAGCAAAGTAGACAATTTTAACTTGCTTATCCTTGTCCAACCCATGATGTGGGCACTTCCTTAGCATGATCTGAAAGTGCTCCCATGTCTCTGAATAAGTCTCACTGGCTTTTTGAAAGAAGTTATGGATCTTTCTCATGAGGTCATTCGTCTTCTCGGGCGGGAAGAATCTCTCGAAGAAGACCTCTACCATCTGGTCCCAGGTCTCGAAGCGCTCGTCATCGAGATTGTGCAACCATTCACGTGCGTTTCCCGCTAGAGAATTGGGAAAAAGGTTTAAGTAGAGTGCTTCTTGCGGGAACCTGTCAATCTTTATCATATCATAGTTTTCCACAAATTTGTTGATGTGGGCCACTGGATCTTCATTGTTCAGCCCATGGAATGCATTAGACTTGACCAATTTTATCAGTGTTGGATCAATCTTGTATGTTGGAATGTTTATAGCCTACTTTTTGATCGGCCCCTTGGATGCGGATGAGGAAGAAGCCTTGATCTTCTCCCATATTGTCTGTTCCTCAGCCATTACTTCAGGTTTAGAATCTATGTATAAGTCTTCGAGTTGATTATGTATATGCTCATCCTCATCACCCAATCCCGAAGGCAGAATCTCAGGTGTCAACAGTGCGTAGTCTACTACGCGTCTTTACCAATCACTAGTACTTGAAATGTGAAAAATTGATTAAGTATAGTGCTAGACAAGTAAAGAATTTAAAAGATAGAAAATTTATTCTCAATTATTAAAATTATTAAAAGTGGCCTAGAGTGGCCGCTTATAACACTCGTAGTGCCGAAAATTGTCGTTTCCCCAGCAACAATGCCAAAAACTTGACACGACTCTACCGTGCGTATAACACAAGTGTACGCGTCAATGTAATATAGGCCTAGTGAGGCTCGGGTCGAACATAGGTAAACGTTATTATCAGTAGACTACTACTAACTACTCACGATCAGCTAAACCGATTATAAAAGTTTGGAAGTTGATTTGAAAAAGAAAAATAAAAACAAAAGAAAACAAAGTAATCGATTAAATGGTTGGTTTAATCAATTCAAAAGGAATCTCTAGGAGTGTGGTTTCACCACAGGTGCTCGTTATACTAATTCCTTCACAATTATCACAACTCGTCTCCCTTTCTGGATAGTGGCCTATAGCCAGAATTGCTCGCTTCCGTGAGACAATTCACTGTGTTAATCTAGGTCGGTTCCATGCCAGTAGTAACCTATGCCCTAAACTACGTGCATGAAAACATGTCTCTGGGTTCCCACCATTAACCGCACATCTCCTTTTCCAAAGGATTTATTAGTTAATCTGATTACCGCCTCTTTTCAGCCATTAATTCTTCATCAGAAGCAGTTAAAGGTATTAGATTACCATTATGGGGATCAAGCACAATGATAGAAATGGAGAAAACGATATCATACCATGGATTTGAGAGACAAATTATGATAAAGTATGTAAGAAGAGTCATACAACGATTGCCCGGGCTACTCCCGGTCCTAGAGACAAAGGGGATTAGCCCCGCATGTTCATCTCAATGCAAAACATCATAAAGGAATGAGAAAACATGGAGAAAATGTGGATGGAGATGGTGTAACCCCTGAACGGAGAAGAACTGGATATCCTCGACATGGGATGAGGGTTCTACAGCTTTCCAGTGGTGAAAAACTCCATCTGCATCTCTGAAATATCCCAGGGCATAGCTCTCAGCTCCGTTCTTCTCTCTTTCCTCCATTGGGACTTGTGCAATGAAATAGAACATGTATGACAACTTTGGGCCGTCTTTTTCTAGGTATAGGTACCACTTACGACCGCTAAAAGAACACAACCGTCTGATTGAAGTCGCATTGGACAAAACTTTGATCCGACGGCGTCGATACCATCGATGGGGTGTCGATGATATCGACACCTTAGGGTACCAATGCTTTCTTCAATTTCTAGAAACCTCCTGAAGCCTTCTCGATACCATCGACCGTTCCCGTCGATGGTATCGACGGAACAATATTTGGCTCACTGTTGGACTTTCAAGACCATCAACAAAGTGTCGATGGTATCAAACTATCTGCTTCCTCTCCGGCTTTTCTACTGTTGCTCTGTCGATGCTATCCACAGACCGTTGATGGTATCGACTGGTCGAGAATTGTGAGTTGCCTAAAAATAAGAGAAAAACATGAATCAAATATGAGAAATATGATAATCTGTACAAAACAATGTAAAACAAGATGAATTTGATGCAGAAAAGGATAATAGGCTAAAGGAATTGAATCATACGAAATAAACCACAAATATGACCAATAAGCGCATAAAATGAGTGTAAAACTAGCCTATAAAAGCGACTCAAAACCCCTGCATCAACTGAGAAAAGAAGAAGTGCAAATGAGAAAAGACAAGCCCAAGTCTATGATGATGATCAGTAGAGGAAAGTGAAAGTCCAAGGGCAAATGCAAAGTGAAGAAGAGTTCTAATTCTATCCAGAAGACCAAGTCTTCTGCACTGAAGCCAAATGGAGGGGTTACCAAGGAAGGCAATTGTCACCAAACTAGACACTGGAAGAGAAATTGCCCTCTCTATTTGGAGGAACAGAGGAAGAAGGAGGAGACATAAATCTCCACTTCAAGTATATGCATTATTGAGATAAATTTATTTACTTCTTCATCTCGGGTACTAGACACTGGATGTGGGTGCCACATATGTTCAAATATGCATGATCTGAAAATAAGTAATCCATTACGAAAGGGTGAGATTGAACTTGTGTTCCAAATTGAGTAAGAGTTTCTATCATTGCAGTTGGAACCTATGATTTATCTCTACCCACAGGTCTTGTAATAGAGTTAAAGAATTACTATTTTGTACCTTCCATAAATAGAAACATTATTTATGTGTCATGTGTGTACAAGGATGTATATGAAGTTCATAGAAAGAATGGGAAATATTCTATTTTAAAAGATGAGATCTTTTACGGTAGTTCCCCAATGTCTTATGGTATTTATTTATTAGATCTTAATACAACTATTTGTAACACAAATAATAAAAGATTGAAACTCAAAAACTCCAATCAAACATATATTTGGCATTCTCTGTTGGGAAATATGGCTACAGAATAGGTAGCGGAAACAACAATTTTAACTACCATATTCCCCATAAACCAACAGATGCGTCAATTACTCTAAGATGGAAAGGATTGTTTTGAGGATATATCTGGTCCTAGAGAAATAAGTCTAGTGACATCTCCTTGTCGTTGTAGATATGCAACCATCTTCTAGTTTCACAGGGACTCGTTTGACCAATGTGCCTCCTGGTCTGCATTACAGACTGCAGCCTCGAACGTTGTCGTATGCAATAGCTCCTCTCTCCATAGACTGATGGTTGACGTTGTCCTCCTTGGCGATGGACAAAGGCCACCTCAACTCTAGAGAAGTCAACACAAATTTCCTAGAAAGGAGTTTTCCCTCCCGTTGGCATACTAGTCACCAAATTGCTCTCCCACAACAATGATCATTTGTTGTTCTCTCCCGTTGCTATCCCTCCCTACTCGAGTAGGACTTCCTTGGGATCTCTTGGTTACCACAAAAGATAGGACAACATTTATTAGAGAAAATGATTCTCAATTATTTATGGTGTGTTCTTGGAAGCCCCAATACCCCTCTATTTATAGTAGAGGCCAGGGTCAGGGTTCCCAGTCTATGCAAGAGTGGAAGGGACCAGAAGATCTTGAATTTTTGCAAACCGTGAACACCAAAACGGTCATCTGGAATCCTAGACGGTCTTCTGGCTAACAAGAAGGTTGTTTCACTCTATGAGACAGTCATCTGGAAGTTTCCCTATTTCATACAAAACTGGCAATTCAAATCCAATTATTGCACGACATGAAGACAACACTAATTACTTGATGCAATCAAATTTTCCATGAATTGAGAAATCTTACACATGAGATACGGTGGTATCACTCACCTAGATGGTCGTCTGGTGACCTAAGTTGATCTTATCAATTAAACAGAATGAACCAGTCGATTCACACCTCAGTTTGGACAGAACTTAGCTAATTCATTTTCTCATTAGCCTGACAATCCAAACTGTCATCTCAACATTTGAGTTGATCATTTGGAACTCCAAATAGTCATCTCACTTAGTGAGTTGATTGTTTGGTAGTGTAGATATCTGATATGTTGTGTGAATTGAACAGTTAAACACTTTTGTAATCAATTCAATCATCATTCAAGATTAAAATCCTCTTCTAGGTCAAGAGATATGTGTATGTGACCCTATAGGTCCCATATTACATGGGTAGTGAATGTTCATAACAACTTATAATATTACAAGCAATGAGTAGTACCTCGTCATAAATCAATGCTAGCCAAGTAGTTGGAAATTGGGGAACAACTTCAACCTACAATATGTGCTTGGTGCTACAATGTTTGTATAATTTCTCTGTCTTTGAGATCCAGATTGAATTTGAGGCATGGAGTAGTCACCCTCTTCAACATCAAATCTTGTTTCTTGAACTAGTGCAGACTGTCTGAGATATATGTAAGCTCAATATCAGATATTGACTCACATGTAAATGGGCATGCTTTTCTCAGTCTCACTAATCAAGAGTCCTAGGATATCATACTCCCTTAGGAGGGACAAATCCCATTTCTATCATTCATAGTCAGTCCCCATGTGTCACAGTCACCCAATCTTCACCTTTATAACAACCCATTTTTTAGGATTGTGTTTAATGATGTCAAAGCATACCGAATGACATGTGATGAGTGTAATGATTTCATGTTTAAGATCCACAACCACCAACATCACTATGAGAGCTGACTATGACTACCATATCAATGTCTTCCATGTGTCAGCCTCATGGTGGGTTTGTCTGATACATTGTTCTCCAACTTGTATGCATGTGCTTGGTTTGTTATTGCCATATCATGACTAATGGGACTCTGTCATCAACCAACTCAACTCTGATCTTATGTGTCATTGTTGTCTATCAACCTTCCCAAATAACAACTGATCAGGGACATAATGAGAGTATATACATATTCTTAACATCTGTACGATCTCATTTCCTCATGTCACGTACTTGAAGACATTCATTATTGGGTAATATTATTCTCTAGACATTTATAATGTCGCATCATTATCTCATAACTGAATAAAAAAAAATTGGAAGCTTGGCTTTATTTTATTAATCAAATAAATTACGAGTTATGCCATTACAACCATCATATGATTGGATCTCTGGGTATACATACCAATATACTTTAACATGCTCTTAGAGTGAATCTCCCATGAATGTCATTCCAAGTGGTCTAACATGCCCATCATGCTTCTTGTATGAAAGTGCTTTAGTTAAGGGGTTAGAAATATTGTTCTCAGTTGGTACTCTTCAAATATTTACATCTCCCCGTTATATGATCCCTCGTATGATATGGAACATCCTTTGTATGTGATTTGAGTGATGTTGCAATCTAGGTTCCTTAGCTTGTGCAATAGATTCATTGTTGTCACAATAAAGCTCGATTATGTCATTGATGTTGGGAATGACCCCAAGTTCTATAATCAACTTCTTGATCCACACAACCTCCTTTGCTGCATACGATGCAACAATATACTTGGCCTTTGTTGTAGAATCGACAATTGCCTCTTGTGTGGAATGCTTGCAGCTTACAATGTAATTATTTAGGCAAAACATGAATCCTAATTGTGATTTATAATAATCTTTGTAAGTCTAGAAGCTTACATCAGTGTAACATTTTACCAACAACTATTCCTCTCTGCTATAAACCAAGAATTGGTCCTTAATCCTTCTCAAGTACTTGATGACACTCTTCATGGATGTTCAGTGAGCATCACCTAGATCTGAAAAATATTTGCTCATCATGATTAAGGGATACGAGACGTCTGGATAGGTACATAAAATTTCATACATGATTGATCCTATTGATTAGGCATATGGAATCAAACTCATGTGTTCCCTTTATTCATAAGAATTGGGACTTTGATCCTTAGAGGTGGGAACTCCATGTATCATGGGCAGGTTTCCTCTCTTTGAGTTCTCCATGTTGAACTGCTTCAACACTTTGTCAATGTATGTGCTTTGACTTAGTACAAGAAGCCTTTTAGATCTATCTCTATTGATCTTTATCCCCCAGATATAGGATGCTTCTCCCAAGTATTTCATAGGAAATGTATTTCCAAGCCATGTCTTTACCTTTTGTAAAGTAGGGGTTTCATTCCCCATAAATAATATGTCATCTACATATAATACAAGGAATGTCACTATTCTCCCACTAACCTTATTGTACAGACAAGGTTCATCTTCATTTTCAATAAATCCAAACTCTTTGACCATCTCATAAAAATGAAGATTCCATCTTTGAGGTGTCTACTTCTAACCATAGATTGACCTTTGTAGCTTACAGACTTTATTTGCATACTTTGGATTTATAAAACCCTCAGGTTGTGTCATATACACATCCTCAAGAAGATTCCCATTAAGTAATTCAGTTTTAACATCCATCTAGAAAATCCCATAGTCATGATAAGTTGTAATAGCAAGCATGATCTTGATGGATTTAACCATGTCCATTGGAGAAAAGGTTTCAACATAGTCAACACCTTGAATTGTCTGAAACCCTTTGCAACCAATCTTCCCTGATAGGTTTGAACTTTTCCATCCATGTCAGCCTTCTTCTTGAAGACCCACTTGCACCCTATGGGTTTTACCACTTCAGGTGGATCCACCAAAGTCCATACTTTTCTTGGTATACATGGATTCCATCTCAAATTCATGGCCTTAAGCCATTTCTCAAATTCTGGTCCTTCAATAGCATCTAGATAGTTTATTAGCTCATCATCTATGACCAGTCACAAGATATCCAAATGTCTTAGGTTCAAGGCGTGTCCTATTAGATCTTTGAGGTCTCTGTGTTACTTGAGGATTTTGAGATTCCACAACACTTTGTGATTCTCTTTGTTCTTCTAATACATTTATTGATTTGATGTTTTCTTATTGGTCTCAAACCTCTTTGAGTTCTACTAGCCTCCTACTGATTCCTTTGGTAATAAATTCCTTTTCTAGGAATACAACATCTCTGGCAACAAACACTTTGTTATCAGATGGATTATACAAGAAGTATCCCATGGTTTCTTTGGGATATCCAATAAAGTAACATTTATCAGATCTAGGGTGAAGCTTTTCAGGAAACATTTTCTTGACATAAGCTTCACACCCCCAAATCCTCATAAAAGATGTTTTGGGATGCTTCCTTGTCCATATCTTGTATGGTGCCTTTTGTATCAATTTATATGGTACCTGGTTTAGTGTAAACATGACGGTTTGTAGATCATACCCCCAGAAGGTAGTCAGAAGCTCAGTGAAACTCATCATCGATCACACCTTATCCAACACTCTGGGATTCCTTCTTTTTGATACACCATTATGTTGAGGTGTTCCAGGTGGAGTTAATTGGGATACGATCCCATATGTTTTAATAAGGTTATCAAACTCTTGGTTCAAGTATTCTCCACCTCGATTGGAATGAAGTTCCTCAACACTTTTACCAAGTTGGTTTTGTACTTCTTTCATGAACTGCTTGATCTTTTCAAGAGTTTCTGACTTATTTTTAATTAAATAAACATATCCATACCTGCTGGAGTCACCAGTGAAGGTAATGAATTACTGATACCCACCTCTAGTGGTTGTTCTAAAAGGTCCACACACATCAGTATGTATGAGTCCTAATAGATAACTTCCCCTTTCATTATTATTAGTGAAAGGAGTCTTAGTCATCTTTCCCAACAAACAAGATTCACATGTCTTTATTAATTCAAAATCCAAAGAGTCTCGATAACCATCTTTATGGAGTCTAGATATGTGATTCTCATTTATGTGCCCTAGACGACAATACTCATGGTATGTCTTGTTTGAGTTTTTGAGTTTTAGTCTTTTGTTATTTACTTTATAAACATCTATTTTTAGATCTAACAAATAAAGACCATAAGACATTGGGGCACTACCATAAAAGATCCCATCTTTTAAAATAGAACATTAACCATTTTTAATATGGAATTCAAATGCATCCTTGTCCATAAAAGATATAGAAATGATGTTTCTATTTATAGCAAGTACATAATAGTAGTTTTTTAACTCTATTACAAGCCCAGTGAGTAGAGATAAAGTGTAGGTTCCAACTAAGATGGCCGCAACTCTTGCGCCATTAGCAACTCATAGTACCACCTTGCCTTTTCCCAAAGGCCTACTTCCTTTCAGATTGTGCATATGAGAATATATGTGAGATCCGCATCCGGTATGAAGTACCCATGATGAAGAAGAAAATAGGTTTATCTCAATACCATATATACCAGAAGTGGAGATCACCATCCCCATCTTCTTTTTCCTGAATGCCTTTAAGTACAAAGGATAAATTCCTCTTGTATTTTTCTTTCTCCTTATCTTGAGAGATGAAGATTTGGATTTGGGTTTGACCTCAGAACTCTTCTTGGCCATGCTTTGATCCTTGGACTCAGCTCTGTTGATCATCATAACAGACTTGCCCTTCTTCGATTTTTCTTTAACATGAATCAATGTGGCAAGCAAATCTGACATATGGTCAGCCACATTATTCACATGATAACATGCAATAAAGAGGCTATATGATAACAACATTGACTTTAGAATCATATATGTGTCCAACTCTTAGTTCAAGGTGAATCCAAATTCTTCAAGATGATACACATGTCCAATCATATTGAACACAAATTCTTCTCCTTCCCTCTCTCAGCTTAGACTCAAGTAGCACCTTTATGATATTGTCCCTTTCTTGCTCTGTAAGGTCAAGTGCTACTTTTTTAAGATGTGTTACCATCTCAAGAACACTCATGTCCTCAGACTACTCATGCAACTCATATTTCATGAAGCTAAGCATAAGGTACTTTATCTCTAAGGCATCGTTGGCTTGCTTCTAGTAAGCATGCACTTGTGCCCTAGGCGCGTTAGGAGTAGGTATTTCTGGAACTGGTTTGTCAAGGATGTAGAGCTTGTACTCTTCATTGAGAACCCTTCTCAAAATCCAAAACTAGTCATGGAAATTTTCCCTGTCAAGTTTGTCCTTCTTAAGGATCGATTGCAATACGAATTTGTTCATCATTTGATTCTATAAGAGAAAATTTGCATTTGTCAAAAACTTTTGATTTTATTTGAAAATTTTGACAATATTAATAATGCCTTTAATCATTATTGCTCCCACTATTTTATTCAAATTGATATCCCTCATGTATCAATTCAAAATATTGTAGCATACAATATTCTAGTGGAAAAGATTCATATTTCATCAAATCATGAGTCAACTTTTGTTGATCGCCCACAACTTGACTATTTTTGGTAGGCAACTTTTGCCAATTTTATCTATATGAAGTTCTTGGTTAGATGATATGCACTACTCTTTGTCATGATCCTCTGCATTCCTCTAGGATTAGACTCTCTCAGAATCACCAATTAAGCCTAACCCAAAAGACAACACGATAATAATGGTGCATTACACTTTTGCATATTTGGTGCTTATTCTATCAAGCTTTTCATGTGTTCTTCTAGTAGAAAGCATCTAAGTCTTAATATTTTAATGGAGGAAGTTTGTATTTATAAATACATATACTATATCCAATTACCACATATATAGTACGTATCATATACATGTTATATCTCACAGTGAAAAAATTCAATAATCGAAAGCGATGGTTATGCTTAGCCTAATGTAATTCTTTGGAGCCATAAGGAATTACCACATCCTAGGTCTACATCACATGCTAATCTTATTTTTGATGAAGATTTGTGCTTGTCAATCCCTTGAACTGATCGATTCACCTCCTGGCTGGTCATTTGGTTGTCTCACTGATCATCTGGTTCATTTTTCCACCATCTATTGGCTCCTTCAGCTGATTGGTTGCGTCCACCAGTCAATCTATTCATCTAATCCTTTTGGTCCTCTTTGGTCCTCCAGTAAGTCAGTTCGTCTTTGAGATGGTCAGTTGGCATTGTCAGAACATTATTTTTCTTTGTCATAAAAGGAAAGTAAACTATCCTATTTTTGCATGATTATAGAGAAACCTCAAGTTACATTCGAGGGGAGCAAGTGTAGGAACGATTTATTTTTACATTGGGAATATAAGACATAGACTCGGTGTGTAGACCTATATGAAATGATTAACCAACCACACAACCATGCACATATAATAGGGGTTATTGGCCATAACCATGCTACACATCCACCATCAAAACCACTTTTAGGGTGACACATGTAAATTGCATATATATATATATATATATATATATATTTGGGATTATCGTGATATTTGATTGGAAAGGAAACTATTCACATCGCATGCAATAATATAATGATAAAACCAAAACTCCGATCATATCGATTATCCCAAAATATAGTAGATTGACATGGATCTGATACCACTATTGGGAAATATGGATACATAATAGGCAGCGGAAACAAATATTTTAACTACCATATTCCCCATAAACCATTGGATTGTGTCAATTACTATAAGATGGGAAGGACAGATTCGATGTTATACTTGGTCCTGAAGCAAGTCCAGTGACATCTCCTTCTCATTATGGATGTACAACCTTATTCTAGTTGCACCGAGACTCGTATGATTGTTGTGCCTCCTGGTTCACATCACAAACTACAACCTCAAACGTCGTCGTCTGCAACAACTCCTCTTGCCATAGACTGATGGTTGACGTTATCCTCCTTATCATGGGCAATGGCCACCTCACCTCTAGAGAATTTCACACAGACTACCTAGAACTCTTGTCATCCTACTCGAACAGACAAGAAGGAGTTGTCCGTCCCATTAGTGTACTAGTCATCAACTTACTCTCCAACAATAATGATCCTTAGTTGTTCTCTCCCATTTTTATCCCTCCCTAGTTGTGTAGTACTTTCTTGGGTTCTCTTAGTTAACACAACCAGAGAGGACAACAATTGTCAGAGCAACTAATTCTCAATTGTCTGTGTTGTGTTCTGGGAAGCCCCCAGTGCCCCTACATTTATATTAGAGGCCAGGGTCTGGGTTCCCAGTCTATGTGAGAGTGGAAGGGACCGGAAGATCTTAAATTTTTGCAACCTGTGAACACCAATATAGTCATCTTGAAGCCCAGATGATTTTCTAGAAAACAAGACGGTCATTTTTCTCTATGAGATGATCATCTGGCAGTTTCTGTATCACATACAAAATTGGCAATTTGAATCCAATTAATGCACGACATGACATCAACACTAATTCCTTGATGCAATCGAATTTTCCATGAACTGAGCTATCTTGCACATGAGAGATTGTCGTCTCACTCACCCATATAGTTGTTTGGTGACCTGATCCAAGCCAATCAGTTGAAGAGATTGAAATAATCAGTTCACACCTCATTTTGGGCAGAACTTAGCCAATTCAATTTCTGATTATCCTGACAATCCAAATGACTGTCTCAACATTTCAGCCAATCATCTATCACTCCAAACATCCATCTCACTTAGTGCGTCGATCATTTGACAGTGTAGTCAGCTAATATGTTGTGTGGATTGAATACCTAAGCACTTTATTAATCAATTCAATCATCATTCAAGATTAAAATCCTCTTTTAGGTTAATACCTATATGTGTGTGACCCTATATGTCCCATATTATTTTGGCCCTCAATGTTCATAACAACTTATAACATCACAAGAAATGAGCGGTGCCTAGTCACACATAAATGCTACCCAAATAGCTGGAAAGTTGGTGTAAAGAAGTGAAACCACTCCTCTACTAGAAAGAAAAGACTTCATCCCTTGATCCAAACACCACATAAAAAAACAATCACCAAAGAGATGGAGATCAATTCATTCAACATGTAAGTATCATTACACAAAGAGTAGCAGTGAAAAATATCATTATCTAACAATTTACAAAGCTTGATAACATGATACAACACTTCACCACATATAGGGTATCTAAAGGAAACCTAAACATAAAAGCCAAAGACCAAGCCGAGGGTCATCTAACCACCTCTTCAAGCCTCCCAAAAATCAGCTACAAGGTTGATGTTGAAGTTCACTCACCTTGATCTAACCTGGGGTTGGAAGCATACCTCACAAAAGAGAAGAGAAAAGAAATACCTCAGCAAAAAGTTGGTATGTATATACTAAAGAAAACATGAGCAATATATGGAAAAAAGGACATCAAAAGTAAAATGCTTCCCATGCGAAAGAGAAGGACTACCCACACGGGCATAAAAGGTAAGATTCATAAAAAAAGAGATACTTGCCATGAACAAATAAATAAATTTGTGCAACAAAATCACAAAGATGGGTAGTAGGGCACACACCCCACAAATATCATCAACCTGCATGCATGTGAGAGAAACATAGTCCTAGAAAAATATAAAATACAAAGGCGGCCAAGGCTTCACATCCTTGAAAACCTGATAGAGAATGACTCACCATCAAACTCCCAATATATATAAAATTTGAGACAAGACTTCACATCCTTGAAACTCGGGTATGGGGAACCACCACCACAATCCCATAAACAAAAAGGGTACACACCCAAAAACCAAAGTAATTTACATTATTCTAGTGCTACTGATTCACATTGCATGTAAATATAGAGGCAAGTAAATAGTTTAGTCAGAAGATGATACAAAGGTTGCCATCACACAATGGACAACACAAACATATAACATCCACTTCAAAGTGGCACATATCAATATAAGGGACCAACATGCACCAAGGCACAAGAGAGATATCAAGAAAATATCTAAGTCCATAATAATCAAGATAGTTCACACGAACCACATTATCAAAACATAAGACATATTGTGTAGGCCATATTCAAGAGAATGAAATTTTAGGTGAATTGATCAATAAAGTATAATCGGGGATACAACATACCTCAATATCACAGTCTATGTCCAAAGAACTTCTAGATCCAAGTCTAGGTCATCCAAAAAGCCTATTAAACACATATTCAAATTTTATGTCAATTTCATACACATTAACCAAACCCTAAAAACCACCTTTTAATTAATGTGTGAATTAGGTTATTAAATCCATTTCATATTTTATTTTATTCTATTAGGAGTCTAAAACATATTTTATTATATTTTTCTGACTTATAAATATTTAGTTTTGAATTATACAAGTTGTAATCTTAATTAATTAGATCCATTACAACAACCTCTTTAAAACATGTGATTCATGAGAAAAAAACTAGTACCATTAGAAAGATTGCATTTTTCCAAATCCAACGAGTATTTATTTGTAATTTTTGGACAAGTAGATAACTAGATAATGCCAGATAGGCGAGAAAGTCTACGAAAAGTAGGCTGGGACCGCATGACTTGGCCCAATGAACTCCGGCCAAGTCAGCGGGTCAATGGCTCGTTTGATTTGTTCCAAAGTAAGAGACAGGAAAGCAAAATGACTTAAATACCCCTTGGCAACAAAACAAATAAGAAAGGAAAGAAAGGGGTAGAAATGGGGAAACGCAATGCCTCATCTTCTTCCTCATGGACACCCACTACGTAAGAACTGAGCAAGCAGGAGCTTGCAAAGGTTTTGGGCAAAATCGGCCGGTGCGACGATTCGTGAAAACAAGTATACCAAGTTGAAGAATGGACATTCACGAACCTAGAGAGCAATTCAATTAGTACCGAGATGGCATGGAGAGGGAGCAGCTACCACCGCAAGGTCATCTCAAAGAAGTGAACACCGGCGAGCAAACATACATGTTCTTGAACAATTGATTGATGGAAATCGTTGCACGGGTGCTAAGGCAGCTTGGGTACCCATATATATAGTGGAGGGTGAGGGGAAGTCCAGGATGGATTGGGACCAACCATGCTTGCGGCGCAAGATTTGGGGTTTCACGATCCGAAAAGAAAAAGGTAGGGAAAATAGAGATGGAAGGATGCAAATTTCTCTCCTGAACGCATAGCAACAAAAATCACAACAAACCGAGGAGAAAAGAGGGAGAAAGATCCAAAAAACTAGGCCCTGCGGCCAAAGTTTCTTTTCCCACACATGTCTCTCCTACCTAAGGTAGGAGATGATGCACGCACTATCCGATCAAGATTGGATGGTCCTCATCGGCTGTAAAAATCAAAATTGGTAACTATTGTCAGAATAGGATTTGCATATATTATTAAATGAATTTCTCTTTCTTTATTTGAGGGCTCAAACAATTTCCAAAATTAACCAAAATTTACACGATGAGTGATTGTGATGCGTAGAATCAAAATATGGAATTAGATTTTCCTTTTGAGAATTTTTAATGAGTTAAATAATTCAAAACGTATTTTCTCTTTCCTCCTTCATTAAAGACATTCAGATCACCCAAAAATTATGAAACTTTATCCACAAGTCATATTAAATGTATTGGATACTAATTTAATATTATTTTTATTTGTTGAAGTTGTTTATTATTTTAAATAATGAGTTTAATGTTTTGTACACTTTCTCTCTCCTAAATTTGTCTTCTCATCAAATATTTTCCAAATTGATTAAAAATTCATTCAAAGGTCTATTTTAACATGTAGAACACGAATTTTTCATTAATATATTTTTTTGAAGACTTTTATTATTTTATTTAATTCATCAAAATTTTATCACTTATTCAACCTTTTAATTTATTAGAGGCATCTATAAACTATCTAAAAATGTAAAAATTGTCCTATAAGCAATACTAAACGTGTGGAAGACGATTTTGGTGGTAATTAATTTTTTTCAATATATATTTAATATTTTTTGTCTTTAAATCATTTTCTCTCTCCTGAATAAAATAAAATATTTAACATGGATCAAATTAAATAAAAATTCACACATAGACTCATTTTGACATATAGATTTCGAATTCAGAGTTATTTTTCCAATTTGAGGATGTTAGATATTTTATTTCACTTTATTGGCTTATCTTCTATTTTCTTTTAATAAAGACTTTAATATATGCATTTATCTTCCAAATTAGGTGATACTTGGCCCGTAAGTTTCTTTTAGATCAAGAAAACGAATGTTCATATCAAAATATTTCATGGTTTCCTATTTGTGATTTTGGAATAATATATTCCACATTATCTCCTATTATCCAATATATTCCATATTATCTCCAATTATTACAATTATCATCTCCTTTATATATATTTCGAGATTTCCTTTCTTTTTCATATTCTAAAAAGCAGTAGAAAGTTCTAGGACGAAATATTTTATTGTTTTTATTACTTAGTGTACAATTTGCACTTCAAGCCCATTATTAAAAACCCAATTGAAGTATTTGTGCATATAACCCTATATGGGAAATATTTATCTGATTAAGTTCTTTAATTTCTTATTATCATCCAAACGAGTCATTATTAAGTACAAAGTATTTTAGATTCTCTTAATTACAGGTATTAGCTTATCCTTGTTTGGCTAAGTCAAAAGGGTAAAACTATTAGGGTAGGATTCTATTTCTGGTATGTTACAGTTGGGGAACAACTTCAACCTACAATTTGTTCTTGGTGTTATAGTGTTTGTATAATTCCTTTGTCTCTGATATCCACATTG
Source organism: Alisma plantago-aquatica (assembly GCA_963693085.1). Lineage (NCBI taxonomy): Eukaryota > Viridiplantae > Streptophyta > Magnoliopsida > Alismatales > Alismataceae > Alisma > Alisma plantago-aquatica. The sequence goes on along the minus strand of OY856412.1, from coordinate 1,410,024,147 downwards.
AATCGAGGCATGGAGTAGACACCCTCTTTAACATTCAATCTTGTTTCTTGAACTAAAAAAGACTATCTAAGATATATGTAAGCTCAATATCACATATTGACTCACATTTGCATGGCCATGCTTTTCTCAGTCTCGCTAATCAAGAGGCCCAGGATATTATACTCCTGATGGAGGGACAAATCCCATTTCTACCGCTCACTATTAGACCCCATGTGTCACAATCACCCAATCTTCACCTTTATAACAACTCATGTTTCAAGATTGTGTTCGATTATATCAAAGCATATTGAATGATATGTAATGAGTGTAATTTTAGGTCTAAGAACCAAAAATACCACCATCACTATGAGAGATGACTATGACTACCATAGCAATAGCTTCCATGTGTTAGTCTAATGGTAGGTCTATCTGATATACTATTCTTTTACATGTATATGTGTTCTTGATTTGATATTTCCATCATGACTAATGAGACTCTATCATCAAGCAACTCACACTGTGATCTTATGTTTCATAGTTTTCTATCAACCTTCCACAATAAAAAATGACCAAGGACGTAATGAGAATATATATGTACTCTTAACATTCGTATGATCTCATTTTCTCAAGTCACGTACTTGAAGAAATACGTCATTGAGTAATATTATCCTCTAGACATTTACAAGATTACAACACTGTCTCATAACTAAATTTAAATAGAATAAATTGGAAGTTTTCCTTTATTTATAAATCAAATCAATTACAATTTATTCCATTACAATCATCATATGATTGGCTCCCTGGGCATACATACCAACATCGTCATCTTGGGAACATCAGTGAGAATCACATCTCTAGACTTCATAAAGATGGATATCTAGAATCTTTTTATTTTGAATAAAAAAGACATGTGAGTCTTGTTTGTTGGGCAATAAAATAAAGACTCCCTTCACTGGTAACAATGAGAGGTCTAGTGATCCTTTAGGACTCATACATACTTATGTATGTGGCTATATTTGAACAAATGCTAGAGGTGGATATCAATACTTCATTACCTTCACTGATGACTTCAACATGTATGGTTATGTTTACATGATGAAACATAAATTAGAAACTCTTGAAAGTTCAAGGATTTCATGAATGAAGTATAGAACCAACTTGTTAAAAGTATTAAGACACTTCATTCTAATCGATGTGGAGAATACTTAAGTTAAGAGATTGAGGACTTCCTACAAGACTATGGTATTGTATTATAATGGACTCCGCATGGAACACCACAACATAATGGTGTATCAGAAAGATGGAATCACACATTACTAGATATGGTGCAATCAATGATGAGTTTTTCTGATCTTCCAACTTCAGTATGGGGACATGCTCTACAAAATACAATCACTACAACAAAAATGACCATTAGTGGTGCTTATTCTAGTGGCTTTTATAAAAATATGCCACTATTTATTTAATTTACAGGCATTTTTATAAAAAATGACTCTAATCCCCCTATTATTTAGTTTCTCAAAAATAGTTATTTTTAAAGGCATTTATATATATAAGTTTTGTGGCAATAAAAAAATGCCTATTGGTAGTGGACAGTCCGCTTGTATTGCAATTGGCTTCATGCTAATTAATTTAATTTGGTATTACCTCCCACCCACGCCCCCCCCCCCCCACGATCTCAGTCCCTAATTCCACACACAGATGATCGAAGGAGACCCTGATTTTGCGCCCGCCTGGGATGATCGACCCTAAACATTCTGGTGCTTGCGACTGTGCAGACTGACGATTGTGTAGAGGAAGGTGTGTGGCTTGGAGAGGAGCACCAACGACTGGGAGAGGAGTGTGAACGACTTGCCAACGGTTGGGAGAGGAGTGTCATCTGTGATCAAGGTACTACATAGAATAGAAAAGCTGCTCTTTTTGTAAAGAAAATTGATCAAAGCCATACATGCATTTAACTTGCAGATTAATGCATATGAGTCTCATGTTGTCCATCAATTTAGAGTTCTACAGTCCCTGTACTTTGTCCGTAGTCTCTCCGTGTGTTAAAAAATACAAGCATCTCATTTTTCCTAGATATCAATTTGTGTTTTTGTACCATGATATTGCATTACTAACGACTTATAGTTTGTTCAAGATGTAAGCAGATGTAAACTAGTGTCCTTATGCCTACTCATATTATGTATATATGATCTATACACAACCATTTCTACCATTATATTATCATTATTATAATTTTTCATATGGGTATGAGATGATGTTTATTGTGGGTTGTTCTAGGCCTCCCACTTCTTCTTATTTGAGGGTTCAACATCACCCACGTGGCCATTGACTAGGTCAGCTATCGAAATTATAATTTTGAATCCTCCTATGATTGTTTGGGCTACTAGAGGTGTAGGCACATCCATAAACAAGTGATGCATGCTTGTCATGCATGTGGTGGGGGATATTCTATAAATATCGAGGAGGGTTAATATTAGGCATCCAAAATGGAAAATCTAGGTGGACCAGATAGCATACCTGAATAACAACCATTAAAAGAACATGGTTCTATGGTGGACTCACATATAAAACTTTATCATATTCTTCACATTCTAAAATACTTTTGGTGTCTAGAAATTGTTCTTCATCTATATTATAGTACAAGCAGTTGGTGTAGATATGGTGATTAGGGATCATATAGGTTGTAGATAATTATTGCTAGATGATATTTTCAAAGTGAGGCTTGTGATAGACATAATAGCCTTGGTTTTCTTTGATCTGGAACACAAGATATGCATATTGGATGACTGAATGACTATCTTCATGTGGCATGCTTTTAGGATTGCCTCCATATGTTATGTAATTATATGATTCTATAAGTTTCTAGGAATGGAGCATAGTAGGGCTTCTTTAGAGGAGTGGTCTTGTAGTCACATGTCTGGTGGTGAAAGTACATGTCTAAACAAGATGTTGAACCTAAACATGTCCCTTTGAAAGGGGGATTTGAAATAGAGTGCCCAATTTTTGTAATAAATAAAGAATGCAATGATAGGGAAATGAATGAACCAATACATGGTACATAAAAATCCCACTGCATGGCAAGGGTATTCATACTATTATTCAAGACTCATTCTCCGATTTGTTATATGGGGTGTGATAGGTAATATATAAAATTTCCTCTTATGCATAAAGGGGAAAGTAGAGATTAGAAGGGTTCATCAAGTGGTCTTGATTTGACTTGGTTATGAGTGGGATATTCTACCTTTGGAAATTAAGATAATTTTCTTTATGGTTTTCCCTATGAGAGTGATAACATCCACCATGAATCCTTGCATGGATATAGCAGTGTGGGTCCATCTTGCATGGCTCAATATCTATGTGGTTTGATTTGTTCACTTGTTATATGTTGACGACTTACTCAGCGACTGAGGTTCCCTATTTAGAAACTAAGTCCACTCTACTACCATTCATCCTCTTAGATGGTAGGTGAAGGTCTAGATATTTCCTCATTCTCCATGGGCCTCAAATGGGTGTGATGATAGGCCAAAATCAAGATCCTCAAATATTCCTCATCATGGATTATGTAGAGAGGAAAATAGTTGTCTTTTACATTTGTTATTGTGTGAGCTAGTCAAGATATGTTTCCTATGTTATATTTTGTATAAAGTCAGTGATTATTAATTATTATACCTTTATATATGGATTATGTATTACATTCTGATATTAATTGTGCCAACGTATTGCTGGGAATCTAGGTATGTGCTGCCTAACAATCTTGAGGATCCTGCAGCCTGTCTTGGCAGTTCTAAGAATTTGTAGTTTTGAATCTTTCATGGAAAATATATCTACATAAAGATTATGGAATTCAATATAATTCAACCATCTATAGTTGGGTTCAAGAAAAAGGTTTTATAGGATCAAGCATAATTAGGCTTTATGTGGATGAATTTCTTTTGAGAAAGTTTTATCAAGTTGTCAATAATGGTTCGAAATCACCAATAGCACCTTTGACTATATGAACATATGATATCTGTATTTTCAAAGTTTCCTGGTAGGTTGGGTTGTTGAGAAATCAGTGGGAATTGTAAATAGTTGTTTCTCACGCCTGTGTAATGCCAAGATCAAATATTCCCATGTTAGTATCAACCATGAAGACTTGACCTACAACATATGCATTTGGGCAGAGCAACACATACATATTAGTTAGACTTTTTCTCTCTAAGTGTTAAACATTCAATGTCAGTTAATTGAAACATGAAAAAATGGAATAGTATGTCATTTTATATTAGAGTTCTTATATGTAAAGCTATATCTAGTAGCTGCTACCAGTAGAAACTAGAATTAGATAATAAGCTAGGAGATAGAAAAGCACAGACTAAGAAAAATCCATTATATTTATAGTAAAAATAGAAATGTTGCTTTGGATATTTTTTGTAGTTTGCAAGCAAATACTTGACTCAAAAATGAAAAATCAGTAGTAATACCAGACACATTACATGTGATCATTCATGTTCAAACAAAATTTTGATGAAAAGATGCTCAACATACATCACTTTTGGAAGGACCACAGACTTAAAATCATCAAGCTGGATTTTTTCATGGCTGAAACATAAAAAATTTAGTAGAAATTGATTTCTTAAGCCTATGCTAAACTTTAGTTGTGAAACTTAAATAAGGCACACATTTGATATTACACAAAAAACTGAGATGGATGATAGTGAGGAGGAGAGCATTGAGGTGATGGACTCCCATATCCTCGACCAGATGTTCTATTATTGTATTTAAACTTCTGTCGAACGAAGGTTAGATTAGCATTCTTGACTTGTTATCACATTGTTGGAGGGACATATAAAAATATTTTTCCCCTTGTGAAGATGAAAAGGATTCATCAAATAGTCATGTTTGACTTTGTAAGTAGCCTGATATGCTTCCTGATGATTTATACATATAATTTACTAATCAGTTCCTCAAGGGAACTTTACCATCTGATTGTTTATGTTTGTAGAGAATAGTAGGGTTTATTCATCCTCTCATGGGTGGATATTAATATGGATTAATTAAGTGAGTCCTCATATGGGTGTGACTTGATGAAGAGGGGGTGAATTTTACTTCTAAGGGATCAGGTATTCAGCTATTTCATAATTCTAATGGGGCCTCAAAGGAGAGTAATTATAGGTTAAAATCAGGATCGTAGAATCTTCCACAACATAGATTATGACAACAAGAATGTTATTTTTGTTTATATATATTTTATTCATGAATTTCTTAAGAAATTCATAATCTCTTATTCTTCATAACAAGTCTTATTGTGTATCCTAGCCCTGTAGTCAAATTTTGTTTGAAATTTTGATATCAAACACATTGGTATATTGTTGGGATTCTAGGTAGGTATGTGTTCCTCAATGATCATAGGGATCATGCTAATTCATATTTGGATTTGAAGTTTCAAATTTATTGATGGAATCATCAAGGAGTCAATAGTTTCTTAACATTTTTATTCTCTTTGTTGTTTACTTATAAATGTTTACCAATATCTATGCCTCATATGGATATAATGTAACTTGGAAAAGGATTATCAAAAGGTCAAATTTGGTAGCATTCGATAGTTTTCTGGATTTTCAAAAAAGAGGGTTTTTACCCAAAAAAATAGTTTGACAATATTTTGACTCTAATTGTGTTTTCAAAAGGGTTTACAATAGGTTAAAATTTTAGAAGAGTTTTAGCACTGTCTTGGGTTCCCAAAAGGGGGTATTATTCTCTTTGTATCTGCCTCATAAAATAAGTGTATCCCTTCATTTTCATAAAAATATCTTCAACATATCCAAAAATGTACCTCTAGTAGGTGAAATGGATTTTCTTAGCTTTAGTATGGTTACAATTTACTTCATGACTACTTAGGTCTTAGGCTTTACTAGGCTATGACAATGCCCTCAATATACCTCTTGATCATGGTGACCTCCACTGATTTCTAGTATGAGGGGGTTGGGCATGTTCATGGATAATGATTATCCTACTTGACCTTGTTCCAGTCACTACTGATGTCCTGATATCTTTAGGGTTATGCATCATGTGAGTGATGTACTTATATACATGTCTGCATAGGAAGAGGAGACTATCAAGTCATGTGTTGAACCATCTACAATGATAACTAAATAGATAGAACACATTAAAACTTATTATGTCACACTTATTTGAAATTTCCTTAGCTATGTAAACAACTCAATTTTCACCAATAGTTTTGGTGTTTTTTTTGGACCGATTAAAGTTAACAAACATATTGAGAAATATATAATAAACCAAAACCAAAAAATGAAATCAAATGATGTCTACATACATGATCGCCAACTAAACTAAGGATATGTGGTCCACCATTATAATATGGGGAACACTAATGTGTTCACATGTTAACTTTCAAAAAAATGAATGATGAAATATAATCATACCATTTTGGAAAATTTTGATGAATTAATACCAGAGATAAATAAAAAAACCCAATAAAACCTATATTTTGTTGTTTATCTAATGAAACTAATATTGGTGCCTTTTGGACCATGTCATGTAATGACCAACATGGTAATTCAATCAACCATTCCCTACGCATTTAAGACTATCTTTTTGATGTCTCAATAGTAGGTTGCTTTTTATTAACAAATTATATTAATATGTGTTTAGTTTTGTGTTTTGTAAATAGTAGGCTATTTTTCAAATGATGACATAAATATTACAAAATATTATACAAATTTGTGTCTAGTTTTGTGTCTGGCTTTCCAAATAGTCTGAATTTCTTTTTGCCCATGCAATTGCACCTTGATGTTTAATGTTCAGAAATGCATTGTGATGATTTTTCAGATGGATTTGAACCATCAATGAGTTTGATGCCACATTCTAGGTTGGGCACAAAATATTTTCCTAAGCCAAATTATAAAAGATTTCAATAGAGATTTGAACTTAAGATTTACTGATTTTTTCCCATGCTTAGCTTTAGTTGTATTTTTATTATATGGATTGGATTGATATGATTTTTTCCATGGATATGAACCACCACTTCGTTTCATGCCACATTTTCCTCAATTTGGGTCATATTATTGTTGTTGTAGTTTCATCTCATAATCCTGATACATCCAGGCCTGACCACATTTTGTATTCTTAGTTCATTTTTAGCTAAGTTGTTTGCCAAATTTTGGCCATCAGTAGGATTTAGACCTACCTTTAATAGGGTTTGGTTTCCATTTGAGCCAATGTAGCTGAACATGGCTCTTTTTCATGTCTAAATCAAGTTGCATGACAAACTTTGCAGTCACTGATACATGTGTTAGGAGTCTACAACAGGTCTGTAAATCATGATGAGGCTTTACTATGGTTGTTAATGTGTGTTGACCTTGGCTTAACCTATTTTCTAAACAAGTAGATTTCAATGGTAATTCAGTTAACCAATCCCTATGATTGATCCTAATTCAGTTCAATATTGTTTTGCATTCATACACAATCGTGCTAAAATTTGCAGTGTGCATTTCCGATTTTAGGTTTGACTTTTTTTGATGTCACAACTTTACTGTGTGGGGCATGACATTTTCAGTACATCCAATGCAATTATTCAGGGAAGACCACAATTTGTCTGCCTACTTTAGTTTAAGCCAAACTATTTGGAAAACAGTGCTTGTGAGTGAGATTTAGACCTGTCCCTAATAGGGTTTTGTTTCCACTTGGGCCAATACAACTGAACATGTCTCTCTTTCATGTGCCAAGCAAGCTGCATGATAGACTTTGCAGTCATTGATACGTGTAGTCATTGATACTTTCTGGCTATATATGTTCTAAAGGTTTGTAGAAGGTGAGCTTGTAGAAGCTGAGGTTGTAGGTTTGGAAACCATGTTGGTGGTTTTGAGGTTTATGAATTCTCCTTTGATACTAGCGGATAGGACCCATGCTCTTGTTCATTTTCTGATTCAGTTCAAAATGATTAGAATGTGCATGGGTCCTTATTATAAGTATGTTCTTTTATCCTTATAAAAAGTATTTCAAACATAGTGTCATGTACTCATAAAACTAAAGAGGCAGGCATCTATCCCATTTACATATAGGTCAGAGAATAATAACCTCACATAACTCATTTAGAAAATTTACAATTTTTTGAGGAATCCTTCTTTTCATAAACTTTGTGATACTATCAAAATAATAAGATGACAAGATATATTGTAGTAGTGTTTTGATAAATACATAAGTACAAGACTATAGTATAAATTTTGAAAGACACCAGTAACCTCTTTAAATAGGTCTCACACCTGCTATAGTAGTGCATGGATACTCCAAATTAAATAGGTCTCACACCTGTACAAAATAAGCCAGACACCAGTAACCTATTTGATAATCTAAAATATGAGTGTTGATTCAACAAATAGTTAATAAGTGTCACATCATTGTATGAAATACCAAGCTACATCAAATTATAGAAAATACTAGTTACTTCCTTGAAATTCTCAAAGAAGGATTAGTGAACATTGGACCAATTGCAAAGATATAGGATAGGTGGTAAGTGAGAGAAAGATCCAACGTCTCTCTATAAACATCCCCAAGGTCTCATCTTCCCCGCCCTTGTGAGCCCCAACCAACGCTCCCCCTCCCTTCATGGTAAAGTGCTTCTGCGGGAAGGGCTGCACCGTGCTCAGTCTTCTTCCCCCCCTGTCCGTTGAGCTCCGCCCTTGATTTCTCAACGTGGACGGAGCGATCGTATCAGGTAAACTGAAAAAGGTCTGTCACTTCCTCCCCTCACTCTTCACTTGACGATTTCCCACCTGTCTTGTACACTAGGCGGCGGCATAAAGGTACATCCTCCCCTCCCTCTTTACTCCTCAACCTTTACTCTAGGAGTTTGGATCACTCCTGAGGCTCCTATTTTGCAAATCCAAGATTAAAAGGTAACATGCAGACCATTTAACCTTAACATATGAATTTACCCCAACAATGGTGACTGCGGCATATTCTCTCTCTAATTCACCCAGGACATTTTTGATACTCTAAAACATCCCCTTCCGCAAATCTCTCTAGCTACCAACCTTTCTGCCATCTATCATTTCCCCTCTCTGTGCCTTAACTACAGTCACCTTGGGCTCGACTCACTACTTCGCAGAGAATATCGACTTCAAAAATTACTCACCTGCTTTCTCTGCCAAGATCACATCATGAGAACGGGAGGCCTTCTCACCTTAGCCACATGCATAAACAAGGCTCGAACGTCAACAAAAGGAAAACTAAATATCTTCAGATGTGCCCTAAAGCAGCAAAAAACCTCGATACTTGACGATATCACAAGGGTACCATCTACACCTCCAGACATGGACTCTCTCTTCACCTTCATAGAGTTTCCACTCTCAAACCCTTCTTACTCAACATGTGTTCCCCTACCCAAATCATGGATCTATCACAAGTTCGACCTATCTCCAGGGTCCTTCATGATTAACATAGGTCATCGTTCCTTCCCAGTGATGGTCACATGGTCTTCCCAGGCTGATCACCACTGGAAAAACAAAGCATCAACCCTTCTCATCTCTGAGGGTTGGGGTCAGTTGATCTTTGATCTCAAGCTCAAGCCGTAATGGACTATCTACATCAAGCCGATAGGTAATCGAACATTCCTGGCTATGGTTAGGGATTTCAATGCCGACACACCTCCTGAGCTAGCACATCTCTATAGAAAACACGATCAAGTGATCTCAACTTCATCAAACTCGGCAGATTAGCTCTTCGTTCAGGATATCCATCAACCCCTGATAGGTACAAAGGCTTGGCCCATCTCTGTTTCATCTTGCTCAGAGGAGGAAGATGTAGCAGACACAACGTCAACACCACATCAAACAAGCTCCATCGTAGCTAGGTACCATCTTTTTTCTCCAAAAAAAAACTACAAAACTTTCACTCAATACGCTCCACAAAACCCTAAACCCTCGAACTTTCACAGTGGATGATATCATCCCAAATGACACCTTTCTACTAAACCACACTCTTCCTATTTTAGGTCATGAAAAATCTACTCTCCTCATCAACAAACACCTAGAGGAAAACCCCACCGCCCAAACCTGGAGATTATCCCCTCCCAGAAGACCTTTTCGGGCCCTCCTCTGCTCTTTTTGCAAAAGTAAACACCATTCAGCTTCCAAATGCCTTTCCCGCTTTACCTGCTTCAGATACCACCAAGTAGATCACACCAAAAGAAATTGTAAGACCCGTCCCCCCCCCCAGTAAAACTCAGACCTCTTGCTGCCACTGAGCATTTTTTCCCTAGAAACTTTCTGATAAATCTATGACTATTAGAGAAAAATAATGAGTTCCAAAAAAAAGAGATACAGTCTATAGATTCCCTAAACAACCCTCTCCCTCTCCTCCACTCACATGCAATGCCTTTGCATGTCTTGCATACCTCCTGCCCAAGCATGCAGACACGCCCCAAACCCAACAACAACATATAAACACCAGATTTGTGCCATTTTCAAAACCCTACCATAAGTCACCAAACCACTTATCATCACCACTAAAACCCCATTCTTCCAGTGCAACTTCCGGTGCCTCCATACTCAACACCAACATCAACCCTACACCATCAACCATGGATACCCCAGAACACCTTGAATATGCGAGTGATATCCCTTGACCTACCTGCAAATTCCATGAGGCTGCTCAAAGTCCTTTCTCTGAGGAGCATCCTTATCTCCATTAAAAATAACATAGAAAACAACCTGATAAATGTCCTAGATATCACCCACGCTCTAGCCCTCCTCATCCCAGGACAGACAATCCTTAAACCAAAGATCTTTTCTCCAACCCAGCTGATATACATTGTTCCTGAAGGTACAAAAATCAACCATCTCTTCAACCAGATTCTAACTATACCATGTGGATCTAGCTTCATTGAAGCCATATTGTCAAAATGGATGGCTGATCTCAGGGCTTTCCCAGCTCCTGCCGGCAGCTCAAACTGGGTTTCCATCTCCAACCTCCCATCGCACCTCTGGGAAGTTGAGATTTTCAGAGGCATAGCCCACTCCATCGAGGCCACTCTTCAATACATCATCCCTGAAACCCTACATCCTACCCAATACATAAAAGCCTTTTGCCTTTTTGCAGTCAAAGCTACCATTTCCCTACCTCCTTCCATCAATATTAGGATTGGAGAATCTATCAATAACATCAAACTGTCAACCAAGCATCCTTCTAAAAATAGAATAGCCTTCTCAGATCTTTCAAACCATCCACCATCATGGTTATGTCCAAATAAAGATAGAAAGGCACCAAGTCCTACCCACCACTCAGGTGACAGACACCTTGTTTGGAAAAAAAAACTCAAACACCACCTCCTCTACTAACATAAACCTTCTTTCAAGCCAAAAAGAACCAGAACCCCCACTCCCACCATACATGGAAACACCTCTCCACCATCTGGCACCATATTTCCTTCCCCAACTTCTACCAAGGAAAGTAGTCATGCTCAAAACTCAAGCAAAAACACTTTTAAAAAACAAAAACCTATCATGATAAAGGAAGTCAGCTCTTTACAGAGTCCTCAGTAGAAGAGCTCAGGGCAAAGGCAAGGAGGCAGAAAAATCCAGAAGCTTATTATGCATGGACCTAAAGAGGCAAACAAGAAACACATCATCAACATACTAGATTTAGGTACATCCGCAAACACTTCACCCAGTTCATCCTGCATAAAATATTCTATTCTAGATGCCTCTTCCCCACTTTTTACAAAGTCTATAATTTGTGACATAGATAACATAGAGGACCTTGCATCTTGGTCAAACATCACTAGCTTCACAAAATTTGCTAAAAACATAGGCATACAACTTGAAGATGAGGACAAGGCACATAAGGCTTTAGATGACATTGAACTCTTTATGGGTTGGACCAATAGAAGAGATTTAGAAACTAACAAAGAAATTTTTGACCTTCTTACAATTGACTAGCCTAATTTTCAAACCTTCCTTCTCTCTACTAAACAAAACCACCTAATATGCGATTTTCTTCCTGGAATGTCTATGGGGCTGCCTACCTGAATAGACGTAAGGAAATCCTCTCACACATATACAAAAATAAAATAGACATGATCACAATATAGGAGACAAAATCTAGTCTATCCCCCTTTTCTCTCAAAACCATCGGAGGCAATAGAATCACTGATTGGGTCCATATCTCCCCCACTGGCTTCAAAGGAGGTCTCTTAGTAGGATACAACAATCTTACCTTCTCCGCGATAAACTCCACCACACTAAACTTCGTCATAACCATCACTTTTAAAAATACATCCGATGGTTTTTGTTGGAACTTCACTGGGGTTTATGGAGAACCTGGACAAAATAAAATAGCCTTCTTATCAGAACTAGAATCACTTATGACTTCCTTACATATGACTCCCTGGATTAATAGTGGGGACTTCATTTTGATAACCCAAAACTCTGATAGATCCAACCCCACAAATCCTGCTCAATCCATGATAGCAGTAGACAAACTCTTTAGCCAACTCCTCACAAAACATGCATTAATTGAATTAAAACCATCAAATGCTTCCTTTACATGGTCAAGAAATCAAACCTTCGCCAGGCTTGATCATTTCATCTGCTCCACCTCGTGGGAAGACAAACACCCACTCTCCACGGTTCACATCTCTCACAGAGCCATCTTTGATCATTTCCCTCTTATTCTCGATACCACAACTGATTCTTGGGGTATGCGACCTTTCAAATTTGACAATTATTGGATCTCCATAAATAACTTTTCAAACATCTGTATAGAGATTTGGAAATTGGCAGACTCTCAGACCACAAACCTTGGTCTCCACATTCTCCAAAACACAAAAAACATCAAAATACACATCAAAAACTGGAAACACACAAACCCAAACAAGCTCTTAGAAACCTTAAAAGGCCTAGAAGAACAATTCCTCTTTGTGAACAAGGATCCTTCAGCTGACCCTGGTCTTGTCCTTTCTATTAAAGCTAATCTTGATTACACAAAAAAGTGTATTGACACTAGATGGTGACAAAGAGCAAAAATCACATGGGCAAATAAAGGGGACAAAAACACAAAGTTCTTTCACAAAATCTATAACAAAAATTACCGAAAAAACTCCATCTCATACCTTCAGATAAATGATAGGATCACAACCCACAAGCCAACTATCACAAACCACATTACATACCACTTCAATAAAATCTTCAACAACAACCACAATCCCTCCTGCCTAAATGACTTGAATTGGACCATGATCTGCCCCACAAACATTGAAAATCCTCTAGACCTCATAAAGCCTTTCTCCCCAGAGGAATTGAATATAGCCATAAAAGCTCTAGGATTAAATAAATCACCTGGACCTGATGGTCTAAATGTGGAATTCTATCTTGCAAATTGGAATCACTACAAAGTTGACTTCCTGACTTTGCTCAAAACATTCTATGAAAGTGAAAACCCCCACAACATCATCAAATACCTAAACCAAACTTTCATCACTTTAATAAAAAAAACCAATCAACCTGACCTTATCTCCCAGTACAAACCCATCAGCCTAATCAACACATCATACAAGATCTTAGCCAAAACTCTAGCATAAAGAATAAAACCACACATGAACAAAATCATTCCCCTCAACCAAATGCCTTTCTCAAAGGTAAAGCATCCAAGATGCTTACCTGATGGTAAATGAAACAATACATCTCTATCACAAAAAATAGAACACCTTTACTAGCCATCAAATTGGATTTTGAAAAAGCCTTTGACTTGTTAAACTGGAACTGTTTAACAAAAACACTCATAGGCTTTGTATTCCCACACAAATGGGTCAGCTGGATCCATGCTTGCATCACCACAAACTATTTTTCAACAATCATAAATGGGGTTCCATTTGGTTATTTTCACAATTTAAATGGCCTCAGACACAATGACCCCCTCTCCCCTTACCTATTCATTATAATCACAACCATCCTCTCCCGCATGATACAACTAGGAAAAATCAGTGGACTCATTAACTCACCAAAGGAATGCAAAGAGAACATTATACAATTTGCTGATGATATTATTATCCTCTCCTCCCCAGAGGACTCCTCTATACTCAATATCTTCATAATTATATGCTTTTTTCCAACATTTTGGGACTTAAAATAAACCTCCAAAAATCATCCATTTTTGGAGTACACCTCAAACACTCTATTTTGGAAAGATTCAGGGATCTCCTTAAATGCAAGATTGATGACTTCCCCATTCAATACCTAGGACTCCCCATTACCCCCCACAACATCACAAATGCAACCTGGACCCCATCCTAGACAAAATAAATAAAAAACTCTCAACTTGGACAAACAACTTTCTAAATCTCTCGAGAAGGCTTACTCTTCTAAATAGTGTCATCACTCCTATTACCACTCACTACCTTAGTTGTATCCCCCTTCCATCCAAAATAAGATTGCTCCTTGACAAATTGCAATGGAAATTCCTCTGGAACAACTATCATCCCTCCACAAAATCTGGAAAGCACTACCATCTTGTAAATTGGGACACTATTTCTACCCCTATAGACCAAGGTGGCTGGGGTATACTTAACATTGAAACCCATGCTTTCTGTCTCATAACAAAAATTATCAATAGTCTGGTAAAAATAATACAAAAAATTGGATGACCCTCATCAATTGCAAATGCTATCAAAAATCCCCCCCGCACAAAGTGCCAAAAAAACCAGCCTCACCCCTTTGGAAATACATAAACAAAAACATCCAAAAAATAAACCAACTCATCAACACTCCTCCACACTCTCACCTAAAAATTTCCTTCTGGAACGATCCTTGGTACGAAAAGAATTCTGTTCTAAACCTGCACACAAATTGGGCCATTCCAATCAACCTCCTCAAGATCAACATTGTCAAGGCCCTTAGCCTCCTAACCAACAACAGACCAAACACTCTCAAAAGATGCAATATCATGCATCTCAAACCAGATGACCTCTCTGCTTTGAAGCAAAATCTGGAAAATAACTCCTCAAACAATATCACATGGAGATGGGGAAACTCTTACTCAGTTAAAAAAGATTACACTCACCTTTCTTACAAAGGTCTCTCCCCCCTACTATGAAAATATGGAAACAAAAATGGCAACAAAACATAAAACCTTTCTATGGTTGCTCCTTCACAACAAACTGCTTACTGAACAAAACCTATCCAAGAGAGGCTTCATTGACCCATCCAGATGCCCTCTATGCAAATTGGACATAGACTCGGTGGAACATATTTTCTTTAAGTGCAAATTCTCACTAAGCATCTTCTCACACTTCACACGAAATTGCCAACTTGATCTCCAATCAGCAACCTTTCCCCTCTAGATTACACCAAACAGACTCTAGAACTCCTACACGGGAAATGATATCTTCATCATCATTAGCTAGAACCTTTGGCTTGAGAGAAACAACAAATTATTCAACAACACTCCAAAACTGAGGCAAAATATCATCTCACAAATAGATGCAGACCTTCATTTGCTCACCATGTGCTGGTAAATAGGTACTAGATGGAAAGGAAGACTCTGAAGAAGGCAATGGTGGACGATGAAATGGGTGTTAGTTTGCTGCAACAACATCAGTGATTTTTATTCTGTTCCCGTAGCTACAATTTCTCCAAAAATTTCAAGATTAGCGATACAAGAGGCTTGTTATGGGGTGCCTCCCTCTTGAACTTTTAACATCACTTTCTTTTCCCAGTAGAACATTATTTATGCCTTTCAACCTGTATTACCCGCCAAAGCAGGTGCTTTCTTTCTTTTATTTTAATATATGCTATGGCCATTATAAAAAAAACAATAAAGTTGGTTATGACAAGAAAGAAAAGGTTAACTGATGTTATACTACTTTTTCTAAAAATATATAACATCGTTATATGTACTTACAATTGTTAGTACTAATATTTTGCAATCTCTGTCCACCCACAATAGTCACAATGAATTAGGTCTCTATGCCAATGTTATTGTTCCCTGATAAAAAAAGAATTGAACATCATCCTAGATGATCGTTCTTTAAACCAACCAACCATACATGAACATTGGTGTTTTCTAAACTAAAGACACAACATGCCTGGTGAAGTGACCGTAAATTTTGGCAATTATTCACATGTTATCGAGGTTGAGTATGATTTAGTAGGAAATCTTGTATCAAAATCCGGTTGGCGTGATTGGATTAGAAATATGCTAGTAGGCCATAGCGACAAGCTTTTTCTCCATCCAGTTGGCCATAATACCATCAAAGTTTAGATAACCAATGTCAACAATGAGACCCCCGATCATCTACGGCGGTATGAGCGCACAATGGAGCAAATCAACTTGGATGAATCTGATGATGAGGCTCCTATTAGTTCAGATTCATCTAAATACAATGAGGAGCTCTGTGACACAACACAATCATCAAAAAGGAAAAGGTAGGTCCAATTAACAAATATAATTTTCCTGTCTTGTTTTGAGTTTACACTTTTTGTCTTAAAGTAATTAATCCTCATAGATACTTTCTTTTTTGAACTTTAGGAGAAGATCGCCACAATGAAAAGGCCTCGAAGTTACTAATGTGGGACCATGTTGGTGTAGTATTTAGTTGTCTATCTATCTAGACTTTCCTGTATTAATAGTTATATTAATTATGCGCATGTTTATGGGTACACCAACCCCTTTGTTTAGTTACTATTTAGGGGTACACCCCTGTATGTGGATATAAAAAGAGATTAATGAATGGAACTAGTATTTTCTCATATATGACACACTTACTCATATATGTTATCTGTTTTACTATTTTTATAGAATGGATAAGTCTTGGATAGAGGAGGATGACCGGATGAGCAGTAAATACTTATATGGAGTATCAAAATTTTTGGATTTCACTATTGAACATTCATCGATTGGAGACAAGATTGTATACATGTGTAGAAAGTGTGCTAATGTATACTAGGTCACCAAAAAGATTGCATTGAGCCATCTATTGTGGCATGGCTTCTTACCATGCTATATTTCTTGGGCTTTTCATGGTGAAGATGCTGATGTTCAAATTGATATTCCTACTGATTAGGGAGATTTCCTGAATGCTAAAAATTTACAAGATATGTTGCATGATACTTTTCTGAGTTTCAGTGAAGATGGAAATACGGAAGGAGTGGATCCATCTAGTGATCAACATTTCAATGCTGACAAATTTTATATCTTGTTAAATGATTCTGAGATAGAATTATATCTAGGGTGTAAGAAATATAGCAAACTTGCTTACATCCTAGAATTATATCACATGGTTTTTCTTAATGGATTGAGTCAGAAAGCATCATCTATGTTTCTTACGTTCTTTAAGAAGATGCTACCAGAAGGAGAACAATTGCCTAATTCATTTTCTGAGATAAAAAAGACGATTATGGGGTTGGGCTTAGATTATGTGAACATTCATGTTTGTCCAAATGGTTGCATGTTGTTTTGGAAGGATTTTGTTGATAAAGATGTATGTGCTACATGTGGAGCATCAAGATGGAAAACGATAACAATCCCAAATGATGATGACGAACTTGCAAAAAACCCAAGAGAATAACTGTCAAAGTGCTCATACACATTCCACTTATACCACGCCTAATGCAGTTGTTCATGTCATCAAAAACCTCTTCCTTAGTGAGGTGGAATGCAGAAGAATATGAAAAAATGACAAGTTAAGACACCTGGTAGATTCACCTGCATGGAAAAAATTTGATGTGATGCATCCAGAATTTGCTGCAGACACTAGAAACATTCGATTGGGACTTGCAGCTGATGGATTTAATCATTTTAGGACAATGAGTACTTCTTATAGTACATGGCCTGTTGTGATTATTCCATATAATTTACCTCCTTATTTTTTTATGAAGCAACCGTATTTTATGTTGTCCCTACTCATTCCTGGACCAACTTCACCCAAAAATATAGATGTGTACTTGCGTCCATTGATTGATGAGTTGAAAGAACTATGGGATATTGGTGTACATACATATGACGTTGGAACCAAGGAATTATTTCTGATGTGTGCCTCTTTATTATGGACTATTAGTGATTTTATATGCACATCTATATGGTTGTAGTACTAAAGGCTACAAAGCATGTCCTTATTGTAATAAAGATATTGTCTCACATTGGTTGCCACATAGATGTAAAGTTTGCTACAGAGGACACCGTAGGTTTTTTACAACTAGTCATAGATTCCAAAAAGAAGCAAAGGCATTTGACAGTGAGCAAGAATTTAGGTGTCCACCTAAACCTCCTTCTGGAGCTCAAATCTTGTTACCATTGGAGGATGGAAGAACTGTAATTGGTAAGAAAAGGCCAAGAGGTAAAGATTCAACACACATTTGGGATAGGAAAAGCATATTTTTTGAGCTACCATATTAAAAATCTAACATTGTAAGACACAATCTCGATGTCATGCAAATTAAGAAGAATATATGTGAGAGTATTGTTGGAACGTTGCTAGGTTTGAAGGATAAAAGTAAGGACAACTTGAATGCAAGGAAGGATTTTGAGGATATGGGAATCATATTTCCGCTTCATCCAAAAACTATTGGTAAATATACCATCCTACCTCTAGCTTGATATACAATGAGAAAAGATGAAAAAATATTATTTTGCAACCTCCTAAAATCTATCAAAGTTCCAGATGGGTATGCGTCTAATATATATAGATGTGCACGACTGAAGGATCAGAAGATGCTACTAATGAAAAGTCACGATTACCACATGTTGATGCAACAACTTATGCCATTAGCTCTCACTGTGTCTTTTCCCAGTAAGAATGATAATTCATGTATTATTAATCTTTGTTGCTATTTTCAAAGGTTGTGCACTAAAGTCATAGATCCAAATGATTTTACTGCATTGGAAAATGCAATAGCTGTGACACTTTGTGAGATGGAGAAGATATTCCCTGCATGTTTTTTTGAAATAATGGTGCATCTATCAGTCCATCTTGCTTATGAAGCTAAGATAGCCATCCCTATTTAGTATCGTTGGATGTATCTAGTTGAAAGGTAACTTTTCATACGTCGTGATGACTTTACCTATTGGAATGTAAGTTGTCATTATAGTTTCCTCAACTTTGTTATCAGGTATCTGATGACCCTAAAAGGATATGTTCATAATAAAAGATATCCAGAAGGATCAATAACAGAAGGATATATAGCCAAAGAGTGTCTAACTTTTTTTTCAACATACTTGGATGGAGTTGAAAGAAAATTAAACCGGCCAAATAGAAACGATACTGAAGAAACAAATTTGGAAAAAGAGCCAACACAAGACAATGATGATTGGTCTATTTTCTCGACAGTAGGTCATGGTGTTGGTAAAATGGTAACATGTGTCTTGGACGAACATACATTGCAACAAGCCCATAAGCATGTACTATTCAATTGTGAAGCAATTGAACCCTACATCAAGTAAGTTAGTGACAATTGTCTTCTATTAATAAAATGCTATAACATATTCCAATGACATATTGCACATATTTTGTATTCAGGAAGCACTATGATATCATTAGGCAAAACATCCTCAGAAGTCCTTAAAGGAGGTTCAGAGAATACATAGTAACTGATTTGATGGATGGTTTAAGGAACATGTAAGTTTAGTTGTGGTAATTAAATTTGTTATGTTTTATGAATAAAGTCTAACAAACTCTTCTTTTGTTAGATTGAGACACTCCTAAGAACAAAGATGGTGGATGATAAAATCAAGTTTCTTTCTCAAGGTCCACATCAACTGGACATTAAGTACAAGGGCTATGTTGTCAATGGTCACGGATTTCATACCAAGGCAAAAGATGAAAATCGAACAACACAAAATAGTGGAGTCTTTCCGGTAGCTAAGACTAATTGTTATTCTAAAACCACTGACCACAGTCCAATTACTAGAGATGTTACCTACTATGGTGTTTTGAAGGATGTTATTGTGCTCAATTATTATGAACACTTTAAGGTGACATTATTTAAGTGTGATTGGGTGGACATCTACTCAAAGAGGGGAATCAAGCATGATGAACATGGGTTGACTCTTGTTAATTTGAGATGACTTCAAACTATAGGAGAATCGTTTGTAGTGGCATCTCAAGTTGGACAAGTATTTTAGGTAGAAGATGTCACTGCAAAAGGGTGGCATTTTGCTATAAAGATTGCCCCACAAGATATGTTCAACATGGAAGAATAATCTTGTATTGAGAATGTTGAAGCTTATGTGCAAGGTGAAACAAGAGATGGGCCATCAATGACATCAGAGGATGAAGATACTAATTGTGACATAGTTAGATTGGATATGGAAGGAATTACTGTTGATAGTTCAACAATTGAAAAAGACCAATCCCAAATTCAGCATGATGATGAAAGTGTATCTCAAAGTGATGATGATGACAGTTTTGAATGAGAAGATTACAAAATAGCATCCAATGTTTCTTTTAGTTTTTCATTATTACTTGACTTAGATAAGCCTTTTTTGGCTTGATGTATCTCTTTAATTTCCTATATCACATTGTGCTCTATCTAGGTGTATGCATTTTGCATGTCTACCATTCTTCGTAATCAAATTTATCCTTGTCTCTGTTGTTGTTTATAATTATATTTGATTAAATATATGTGTTTCGTTTTTAAATATTAATTATAAAAATTTATTATGTTGTTCAATATTTTTTAAATGTCTTCATTTTTATGTGACTTGATATACTCAGCATGAGAAAATAGTACAGTGTCAGCTGCCATAACAAGACACCCACAAGGAATGATAAGAACAACAACAATGACTCATGTACGACGACTCATTTACCTATCATTACTCAACATGGTTGTTGGCAATCTTTGAACCTGTCATCCTCAAATCACTCCAAAAAAAATTTAGCTTCCCTTCCAACTAAAATTCAAAATGATAGAGCAAAGAAATTCAATAAAACTACGGCTAGCTCTGAAAAAAATACCCAATCAGCCACATCTCCCCAAGACTCTAATATGGTTGGTGGTTCAAAATCTTCTCAAACATGCACAACTAAAAAGGAGATGGGAACAAGGTTCCAAAATTAGTACAATAAAGAAAGTGGTGATAAAGTTATAAGATTAAGAAATTCACAACTATCACATGTGCCTAATGTCAATGCTTACGTGTCTATTCATTCTAGAAGTGTAGAGAATAGAGCTGCCAATAACCAAAATAGCAATGCATTTCCTGATAACATAGACGAAAATGACATCTCGAATCACCATGATGAGTCATTGAATGTTACAACAACACCTTCTGATGGGCTAGGTAATCATTTTATTCATATCATTGCATTTATAGTGCTGCATTTAATTATATATAATTTTCCATATATATTTTATCCTTTATGAATGAATTCTTAGGTCCAAAACATCGAGCACGTGGACAAACACAATGTTAGAAAGTCTGGAAAAGAAAGCCCGACGATCCAATTCCCATTAAAAAAATCAATTTGGACAACCAATAGGTGAAAACCAATGTCACTTATAAAGTTTTCTGACAACCATTGCAAGAGATCTCATTCTTTGTCATCTAAACTATGAGGACTGGAGACAATTTCCAGCAAATAAAAAAGATTATATATTGAATTTTGTGAAGGTATATTATTAAATTCTAGTTTTAAATGGTTAAATGAAGCTTCTAGTGGATATCCTTTATGTCGGTAGAGTAAATTCACAATGGATTCAGATCTAAAGGAGTGGAAAATGAAGAGACAAGGAAAGACACGGAAGGACCACAAGTGGGAGTTAAGGAGACTATACTTTTGAGATGATAGTCCATATGAACAACAACTTGAACAAGTTGTTCCCTGTGTGGACAAGTCTCATTGGAAATTTCTTGTGGATTATTGGAGGAGTAATAAAGGAAAGGTAATACTTTTTTTTTCTATTCATTGATACTTAAATTACCTCACAGATAATTACTATGCACAAAAATACAATATTTGTCACAGAGAAAGTCTATAACTATCAAGACAAGTAGAAAATTTCAAAAGGTTAGCCACACAACAGGAACCGAGTCATTTGCATGTCTGAAATATGATGTAAGTTAGTAATTTTTGTGATCCATTTAAACAATTTGATGACATGCGTTTATTTAATGTTTACAATAACCTTGTTTGAATGATAAAGATGGAGAAGGAAATAGGCAGAGAAGTGGATCCCATATTGTTTTTTGAGAAAACTCATCGTAAAAAAGATGGGAGCATAGTTGATGTTGAATCTGCCAAAATTTTGGTACAACACGTCCTATCCTGTAACATCCCTGACCTGGGTTATAACATAACCCTAGAAGTTTTGACTAAATATGTAATTATATACTTGTGAATACTCCCTGGCATGTAATTAAGTTCCTCAGGAACATTTACTTTCAATTTTTCTCCTTTATATGTAAAGTTGTAGCATTGTTTTGTAGTGTAGGGACCTATGTGCAAATTACCCAGTTAAAGGGGTTAACTTGCAATGTTCACAGTTAAAGATGTTCTTATGATAATAATACATCATATGAGTAAATATGATGAAGTAAGAAGGATTTTCCAAGCTTGGGCATCCAGATGCAGCTTGTGGAATGATCCTTGTGCTTAAAAACCCTAATTTGGAGTAAAGTGCAATTTACCCAAATTGAGGGTTGTAATTTGTAAAATTCACTTTCTAGAACATATTTTATAACTTTTGCCATCATTTAGAGTAGAAATGATGAAAAGGGGACGTCAATGAATAATCAGATAAGAAAAATGATCCTTGTGGTAAAAATCACCTAATATGGGTATCGAAACCTTTCATATATGTACCTTAGTTGAAAGTTGGTTTTCTTTACCCTTAGATCTTGAGATTTCATGAGCTTTGCATAAGTTTAGATGAGTTTGGACGTGCCTTGAGCAAGGGGGTACTTAGATGAAAAAATTCCATACTTTAGAGGTCCTTATGGTGTAAAAAGGCCTAAAGTATATAAGCCCTTTCCTTGTAACAAGTGAACGAACCTTTCATTTCCTTCACTTCTTCTCTTCTTTCTCAACCAACCAAGGCTTGCTCTGGAGCAGAGAGGGACGACCAAGGGTTCTAGGTAAGTTTAGATCATCCCTTTTGCTTGAATTCATGGAAGAAACTCATTTTCAAGGTTAGATTCATGGCTAGCTCACCTAGCTCTATCTTTCTAGCCTTTCCTTTCCAACGTTTCCTTGGAGAATTCACCTTGGACGAACCTGTGGAGCTCGAAGATGCCATTAAAGCTTGGAGCTTGAAATCTTGGAGCTCAAGGAACGACCTTTAGGTGGGTTTTATAACTCTAAATTCTTTGCTTTATATGCATACTTAGTTCTTGCAAATTAGCATGATACTTCTTCTTTTACCTCCCTTCTTCCTTGCACTTTTGCAAGCAAAACGGTGGAATAACCGACCTTAACCAAGGTTGAAGATGATGGGTGTGAATTCCTATGCTACTTTATCAAACGACCTTGGACCCTTTTGGTCCAAACGGTTGCAAACCGTTTAAGGTCAAACGGTTTCAAACCGTTTGCTCTCAAACGGTCTTGCAAGACCGTTTGGATTGAAATGGTCTCAAGACCGTTTGATAGGGTTGACCAAGGGACGACTATTTTAGGGTCTGTTGGTAATATGTTGAATTTTATTCCTGCAAATAATCAAAGATTAACTCTTAACCAATTGAGAGTTGAAGGCACTTCAACATCCTAACCCTAATCAGGTTGAAATTACTGTTTTAAAGCATAGATCTTGTTGAGTTTTGGGTTGAAGGACCCAAACGGTGTCAAGACCATTTGGAGGTCCTTCCAAACGGTCTCAAGACCGTTTGGGCACAACCCAAGACCGTTTGGAGATCTAGGGTTGAGATAATCTAATGGTTTGAAGGTCCAATTGCAATAAGTTGATGAATTGATAAAAATGCTGATTTTTAGACCTAATTGGAGTTCAACCCTAAACCAACCGACTTGGTTTTTGGTCAAACTTTGGGTAAACGGTCTCAAGACCATTTGGAGGTCATCCAAACGATCTCAAGACCGTGTGGGCCAAGTTTGGGCCCAATTGGAGGTCAATTGATAGGTTCAACCTTGAATTGATTCACATTGTTGAATATTGATGACCATCCGATTTGAAACCCTAATTGAGATGGACTTAACCCTAATTGACTTTCAATTGAGGGTTAATTTGGTGTCCAAGTGATTGAGGTTCATCCTAATTGACTCAATTTATAAGTGGTTAATATGGCTTTGGCCAATTGAGGGCTTCAACATACTTAACCATGACTAATTGTAACTTTTGAACCACTTTGGAGGTCCAAACGGTTTGAGCCCATTTTGACCAAATGGTCTCAAGACCGTTTGAATCCAAACGGCCTCAAGACCGTTTGGGGCCAAACGATCTCAAGGTTGTTTGGTTCAATCGATCTCAAGTTGATTTGATCAAACAGTTTCAAACCGTATGAGCTTCAAACGGTTTGAAAGTCAAAATGGTCAACGCACCCAAACGGTCTCAAGACCGTTTGGTGGTTGAAGGTTGAAACCGTTTGAAGGTGTTCAAGGTGGTTTGTACTTAATCAATTGATGATGTAATTGATTCAATGATGATCTAATCTAAACCCTAATGGTAACCTAACTCATTAAGGGACTAAGTGATTAATGAGTTGACCCATGATGGTGATCATGAGGTAAATTACCAAAATACCCTTGAGGGGTTTAATGGAGTAAAACCTTGTTTTAATCAAACCCTAATTACATGATAGTGATGTTTTGGCTTATGTTAGTCAATGAGGACTTATCCCAACATGATCTAGAGTGGTGTTATCACCATCTACTAGTAAGAGGAGAGAGAAAGTATCCTAAGAGAGAGGAAGTACCCTTTTATGGTGGAAACTTAAGTAAGATACTTTCAATACACATGAATGTACATGAGTAGGGAATGATTCACCTATGTGAGATCATGGAAACCCTAATTATGATAACTAGTGAATCTTAATCTTACTTAAGAGCTTTAATGATGATGTTTCTCATACATGATGATGTAATGAGTACAATTCACCATGGAGTGAATAGTAAACCCTAATTCTAGGGTGGTGACATGAAAGATGAATAAGTAAACCTTGATTGATGAATTGTTTACTGGTACCAGTTGAGCTAACCTTGCAGGTTGTTATGAGATGATGATCATATCCAGGTATGGATTATAATACTATATTCATTGAAAGCATGTCTTAAGCTTTATGAATAAGTGAAATATCTTGATGCACTGCTAGTGACATCTATTGAGATTTATGGGTTGTAAGAGCCATAAACACCATCAAGGTCATGCTTAACAGATGACTTGTGGTGAAATGATTGAGAACTGATGATTGAAAAGAGTTAGGCTTGCTACATTTTAGTATTATCATTTATAGTTGTTATGCTAATGTTATTGTTTGAAGAACCATGTATGATGTTAGAAGAATACTGAATGTACCTAACTAATCAAGTGTAATGTAGAGCCCTGATCATAGATCCATCATTGTCAGAGTCTAAATGATGGTGAAACAGGTTTTCCCAAGGGAACTTCTGGATCACATACTTTTGAGTATGTGGGGTATATGGATGTGTAGAACCTTACATCCTAGTGTAGGAATTGATGTAGATTTTTATAGTCCTTCAAACCTTCACTACAAACCCAAAAAGGTGAGATGTATCACTATTCTCCCAAAGTAAACACAAACACCGCATCGATGAAAGATAATCAAGAAATCTTCCGATGACGAAGAGAGTACAGAACGCCATTGTAACTCTAAAAACATAGAGAAGGTCCAGTTTACCCTGGTGAGCTATAAATAGCAGACGTCCTGCCAGATGTCCTACAAACAATCCTCTAACTGACTGAGGAAGATGAGGTCATAAGAATCCGACTCTTTTAATGACCTATGTATGATACTGATGTGACTTCTTAGCGATCAGTTGGAGTATGAGTGGTATACCTCATCTCCACAAGGCATAATAATGGTTGAAAAACATAATCAATAGTGTAGTATTACTTGATTGATGTTACACTAGATAAAGTATATGTTCTTCATGTTTCATAAATGTTGAACTCTTGCTTATTATCAAAACTGCTAATGAATGCTTTGAAAGCTTTTACTGCTTAAGTTATTCTTTGTTTGCTTATAAAGCTTCTAGTGGAGAGTTATAACTCTTACTGGGGCAATTATGTATAATTGTCTCACCCCGTAGACTTCAACTTTTTAGGTGGTCGTCGAAGACGGAGGAACCGGTCTAAAGGTGACCAATCCCAGCAGCAGCAGCACCAGGAGCAGCAGTAAATCTTAGGTGGAGATTCAACCTGCTATGTGGTGTAGTTAGAGTCAGACCTATGTGTCCTCTGTACTCTCAGGTCTTGGAGTGTTTTGGTCATGAGTTCTTGAGATTTTGTATCATGTTGTATATAATTACTCAAGAAGTAATTTGACAGAGATGTATATAGTTTAAATCCTTTTTCTATGGAAAAGGTTAGTGGTTTCAAGCTCTTATCTCAAAAAGTTTTAATTTCCCATGATTTTTGTCTTCCGCTGATTATCGATTGCTTCCGCTCAAGTTTAAATCGTGATTATTTCGTGGTTTGGAGATCGGAGCCCACAAATAAGTGGTATCAGAGCTCCAGGTTCGCCGAGTCTACAGAGGCATAGGACTTAGGAAGTCGAGTCTATCTCTAGTATTCCTTCCTTATCTAATAGAATCTTCTGCTCCTCAGGAGAAGAAGATACATAAGCATGGCTGAGCCACAAGATGAGTATGTGGCAGAGAGTAGTGCTAGTGCACCTCGAGGCGGTGCAAGGGTTCCAGAAATAGAACAACCTACACCTGAGCCACTCAGGGAGCCACCCCAGTTTGACCCAGCTGACATGGGTAACCCAGCAGTACAAACGATGTTCGGGCAGTTTATGACTTCCATGACACATTTAATCGACAGGATGCCTATTCCTGCACCTAGGGCACCAGCCCAGCCTGAAGGACAAGGTATCGGTAAGACGTTCGAGCGACTATGTCGTGTCGGAGCTACCGAGTACCTTGGGACTGCTGATCCCGCAGATGCTGATCTGTGGTTGACGGAGTTGGAGAAGGCTTTCAGGATCCTCAATATCCCTGAAACTGAGACGGTCAGACATGCTGTCTATCTTCTCAAAGGAAGCGCTGGTCATTGGTGGACAATGGAAGAGCAGAAGAGACCTGGAATAGAGATCTTGTGGGAAGACTTTCGGCGGGAGTTTGTTCATAGATATTTCCCAAAGACCTTCCTAGATGAGAAGATCTCTCAATTTGAGAGACTGAGGCAGGGAGTAATGAACATTAGCGACTATGAAGCTAAGTTCATGGAGTTGTTGCGGTTTTGTCTGCACATGGCTGCCACAGAAGAAGAAAGAATCAGGAGATTCGAGAGGGGTTTGAATGCTGACATGAGTACCCCCGTGTCTGCCTTAGAAAACCGAGAGAGATTCTCTACCTTCGTTGAGTCACTCTGAAGGATAGAGAGATCTGTGGTTGAGAAGAGGCAAACTCAGAAAAGATATCCACAGTTCCAGGTTTCTTCATCTAGGGAATTTAAGAAGCCTAGATCCTCTGCACCTAACCCTCCACCACCTAGATCTAGTTCTCAGACTCAGTGGTCTCCAAGTAGAGGTAGAGGACGAAGACAACCACCTCAGGAGACTCAGAGTTATGCATCAATGTCAGATACTGGACCACCCAGACCACAACAACTGGAGAGAAGCTTCTACAACTGTGGTAAAGTGGGACACTTGATGAAGGACTGCCAATCTAAGCCTGTCAGTGTGACACAGCCTCCGAGACGGAATCAACAAGGATCTCAGAGAATGCAATCTCAAGGAGCATCTTGAGGACGTGGACAAGCATCTCAAGCTGGATCATCAGCACCACCTCAACACCAGGTGACAGCGAGGTTCTATGCTATGACCCCACCAGAGGCAGTGGTCGATCCACAAGTGGTGACAGGTCAGATGGAACTTTTATATTATGATATGTCTAAACCTTGTGTAATATCTGTTCTGATTGACCCAGGTGCTACGCACTCTTTCATCACTCGAAGAGTGATTCGCAACTGCAATATGACAGCTAGTCATAGGGCAGATAGGTTGTTGTTGGAGACTCCGTTGAGTGGGTCTGCTATTTTGCAGGAGGTATGCTCTCCCTGCATCCTCTTCTTTTCTAAACATCGCATTCAAGTGGACCTTATACCGCTTGATATGCAAGGATTTGATGTAATCCTAGGGATGGATACCTTGGAAAGGTATCGAGTTGTCTTGGATTGTGAGTCCAAGTTGGCAGTGTTTGCTGATGAAAGCAACACATGGATCTTTCAAGGAGAAAGAAAGATTCTGCCCACTTGTCTTGTATCAGCTATGGTTGCTGATAAGCTGATGAGGCAAGGATGTTATGCATTCTTGGCCCATGTGGTAGATGTTACCAAGAAGAGTCCCAACCCTGTTGAAGTACCTATAGTCATGGAATTCGAGGATGTGTTTCCTGAAGAACTTCCTGGTATACCACCACCTCGGGAGATTGATTTTGAAATCAATTTAGTCCCAGATACAAAACCTATAGCCCAGACTCCTTATAGGATGGCGCCTGCCGAAATGGTAGAACTCAAGAAACAGCTTCAAGAGTTACTTGAGAAAGGTTTTATCCGACCGAGCACTTCACCTTAGGGTGCTCCGGTTTTGTTTGTTAAAAAGAAAGATGGATCAATGTGGTTGTGCATTGACTATAGACAACTCAATAAAGTAACAATAAAGAACAAGTACCCTTTTCCGAGGATTGATGATCTTTTTGACCAGTTGCGTGGTGCAACGGTCTTTTCCAAGATAGACTTAAGGTCTGGATATCATCAACTCCGCATTAAGGACAGTGACATATCCAAGTCTGCCTTTAGGACAAGATATGGTCACTATGAGTTCACGGTTATGTCGTTTGGGCTAACCAATGCACCAGCTGCATTCATGGAACTCATGAATAGAGTCTTTTGACCCTTCCTTGATCACTGTGTTGTCTTCTTTATAGATGACATCCTGATTTATAGTAAAGATGCCCAGCAGCATGAGCAGCATCTTCGCCAAGCTCTGACCTTACTACGAGAACACAAGCTATACGCTAAATTTAGCAAGTGTGAGTTCTGGCTGCCGGAGGTATCTTTTCTTGGACATGTGATATCTGCCTCGGGAATTCGTGTTGACCCTGCAAAGGTGGAATCTATTCTACAGTGGGAACAACCGAAGACACCAATGGAAATTAGAAGTTTCTTGGGGTTAGCTGGTTATTATCGAAGGTTTATTAAGAATTTCAGTTCTATAGCCT
This sequence comes from Alisma plantago-aquatica, assembly GCA_963693085.1. Taxonomy (NCBI): domain Eukaryota; kingdom Viridiplantae; phylum Streptophyta; class Magnoliopsida; order Alismatales; family Alismataceae; genus Alisma; species Alisma plantago-aquatica. Next base: position 1,409,994,821 of record OY856412.1, on the reverse strand, counting down.
TACCTTTGACCAAGTTAACCAGGAAAGATGTTCCTTTTTCCTGGAGTGATAAGTGTCAACAATCTTTTCAGCTGTTGAAAGAAAGGTTGACAAGTGCACCTGTGCTTGTGCTACCTAAACAAGGAAAAGGATATGTAGTCTTCTGTGATGCCTCCAAGAATGGACTTGGATGTGTGTTGATGCATGATAAACAAGTGATTTCTTTTTCTTTCCGACAGCTTAAGAAACACGAGGAGAATTATCCGACACACGATCTAGAGTTAGCTGTTGTGGTCCATGCCTTGAAAATCTGGAGACATTATCTCTACGGAGAAACCTTCCAGATTTTCACAGACCACAAGAACCTTAAGTATATCTTCTCTCAGCATGAACTTAACATGAGGCAACGTCGCTGGATGGAGTTAATCAAGGACTACGACTGTACAATTGATTACCATCCGGGCAAGGCCAATGTGGTTGCAGATGCCTTGAGTAGGAAATCAACAACATCAACCATGAATAGAGCACAACTAAGTTCCTTAGTATGCTCTAGGAGAGATATGCTTATCTCTTTAAGGAAAAACAATGTACAGCTGAAGGTGTCATTGTTAGCTGGTTTGTTAGCTGAGATGTAGATTAAACCTACCCTAAGAGAGCAGATAAAGGAGGCACAACAAGTAGATGCTGCAGTTCAGCAGTTTAGATCCGCGTATGGTAGTGAGAAGCAAGAAGGTTTTCATGATTCAGACCAGGTGGCATGCTATCATGGGAGGATGATAGTACCTGATGTAGATAACCTGAGGAAGATAGTTCTAGAGGAAGCTCATTCTTCAATATATGCTATGCATCCAGGGAGAACCAAGATGTATCGAAACTTGAAGGATATGTATTGGTGGCCTGGAATGAAGAAGGATGTAGCTGAGTTTGTTCTAAGGTGTTCTGTGTGTCAGCAAGTCAAGGCTGAGCACCAGAAACCTGCAGGAATAATGCAACCCTTACCCATACCACAATGGAAGTGGGACCATGTGACCATGGACTTTGTTGTTGGCCTACCTAGGACAAACAAAGGACATGATTCCATTTGGGTAGTTGTTGATAGGTTGACAAAGACAACACATTTCCTACCTGTCAAAACAACCAATTCTGCTGAAAGGTTATCACAGTTGTATGTACAAGAGATAGTGCGTTTGCACGGAGTTCCTATCACAATAGTTTCTGACAAAGGTCCCCAATTTACAAGTCGCTTTTGGAAGCAGTTACACAGAGCCTTAGGCACCAAACTAAGGTTTAGTACAGCCTTTCACCCACAGACTGATGGACAGTCAGAAGGGACTATACAGACCTTGGAAGACCTGTTGAGAGCATGTGTTCTCCAGTTTACCGGGAGTTGGGATCTACATCTGAACTTTATAGAGTTTTCCTATAACAATAGCTATCAACATAGTATTGATATGGCACCCTATGAAGCTTTGTATGGTATACGTTGTAGATCACCCTTGTGTTGGTATGAGACTGGTGAGCTCCAGTTGTTAGGTCCTGATCTTGTGCAGCAAACTACATAGAAGATTAAAGTTATACAGCAACAGCTTAAGATTACACAGGATAGGCAGAAGTCGTATGCTGATAAAGGTCGTAGACCCCTAGAGTTCCAGGTTGGAGACAGAGTGTATCTCAAGGTCTCACCTTGGAAAGGAGTCCTTCGTTTTGGAAGAAAAGGAAAATTAGCTCCTAGATTTATGGGACCTTATCCAATTGTTGAGAGAGTTGAAAAGGTGGCCTATAGACTAAAGTTACCTCAAGAGTTGTAGAAGTTACACCCTGTATTTCACATTTCCATGCTGAGGAAATGTCACCCAGACACCGAGTCAGTTCTACAACCAATGGAAGTAGAATTATATGATGATATAACATATGAGGAGGGACCAGTGTCAATCCTTGATAACAAAACTAAAAAGTTAAAGAAGAAAGATATAAGCCTCGTGAAAGTCCTCTGGAACCATCGTGGTGTTGAAGAAGCCACTTGGGAACTAGAGGATGAGATAAGAAGGAAATACCCTGCTCTTTTCTCCTCATCCGTTTTATCGATTTCGGGGACGAAATCCTTATGAAGGGGTGGATAATTTGTAACATCCCTGACCTGGGTTATAACCTAATCCTAGAAGTTTTGACTAAATATGTAATTATATACTTGTGAATACTCCCTGGCATGTAATTAAGTTCCTCAGGAACATTTACTTTCAATTTTGCTCCTTTATATGTAAAGTTGTAGCATTGTTTTGTAGTGCAGGGACCTATGTGCAAATTACCCAGTTAAAGGGGTTAACTTGCAATGTTCATAGGTAAAGATGTTCTTATGATAATAAGACATCATATGAGTAAATATGATGAAGTAAGAAGGATTTTCCAAGCTTGAGCATCAAGATGCAGCTTGTGGAATGATCCTTGTGCTTAAAAACCCTAATTTGGAGTAAAGTGCAATTTACCCAAATTGAGGGGTGTAATTTGTAAAATTCACTTTCTAGAACATCTTTTATAACTTTTGCCATCATTTAGAGTAGAAATTATGAAAAGGGGACGTCAATGAATAATCAGATAAGAAAAATGATTCTTGTGGTAAAAATCACCTAATATGGGTATGGAAACCTTTCATATATGTACCTTAGTTGAAAGTTGGTTTTCTTTACCCTTAGATCTTGAGATTTCATGATCTTTGCATAAGTTTAGATGAGTTTGGACGTGCCTTGAGAAAGGGGGTACTTAGATGAAAAAATTCCATACTTTAGAGGTCCTTATGGTGTAAAAAGGCCTAAAGTATATAAGCCCTTTCCTTGTAAAAAGTGAACGAACCTTTCATTTCCTTCACTTCTTCTCTTCTTTCTCAACCGACCAAGGCTAGCTCTGGAGCAGAGAGGGACGACCAAGGGTTCTAGGTAAGTTTAGATCATCCCTTTTGCTTGAATTCATGGAGGAAACTCATTTTCAAGGTTAGATTCATGGCTAGCTCACCTAGCTCTATCTTTCTAGCCTTTCCTTTCCAACATTTCCTTGGAGAATTCACCTTGGCCGAACCTATGGAGCTCAAAGACGCCATTAAAGCTTGGATCTTGAAAGCTTGGAGCTCAAGGAATGACCTTTAGGCGGGTTTTATAACTCTAAACTCTTTGGTTTATATGCATACTTAGTTCTTGCAAATTAGCATGATACTTCTTCTTTTACCTCCCTTCTTTCTTGCACTTTTGCAAGCAAAACGGTGGAATAACCGACCTTAACCAAGGTTGAAGATGATGGGCGTGAATTCCTATGCTACTTTATCAAACGACCTTGGACCCTTTTGGTCCAAACGGTTGCAAACCGTTTAAGGTCAAACGGTTTCAAACCGTTTGCTCTCAAACGGTCTTGCAAGACCGTTTGGATTGAAACGGTCTCAAGACCGTTTGATAGGGTTGACCAAGGGACGACCATTTGAGGGTCTGTTGGTAATATGTTGAATTTTATTCCTCCAAAGAATCAAACATTAACTCTTAACCAATTGAGAGTTGAAGGCACTTCAACATCCTAACCCTAATCGGGTTGAAATTACTGTTTTAAAGCATAGATCTTGTTGAGTTTTGGGTTGAAGGACCCAAACGGTCTCAAGACCATTTGGAGGTCCTTCCAAACGGTCTCAAGACCGTTTGGGCACAACCCAAGACCGTTTGGAGATCTAGGGTTGAGATAATCTAATGGTTTGAAGGTCCAATTGCAATAAGTTGATGAATTGATAAAAATGCTGATTTTTAGACCTAATTGGAGTTCAACCCTAAACCAACCGACTTGGTTTTTGGTCAAACTTTGGGTAAACGGTCTCAAGACCATTTGGAGGTCATCCAAACAATCTCAAGACCGTTTGGGCCAAGTTTGGGCCCAATTGGAGGTCAATTGATAGGTTCAACCTTGAATTGATTCACATTGTTGAATACTGATGACCATCCGATTTGAAACCCTAATTGAGATGGACTTAACCCTAATTGACTTTCAATTGAGGGTTAATTCGGTGTCCAAGTGATTGAGGTTCATCCTAATTGACTCAATTTATAAGTGGTTAATATGGCTTTGGCCAATTGAGGGCTTCAACATACTTAACCATGACTAATTGTATCTTTTGAACCACTTTGGAGGTCCAAACGGTTTGAGCCCATTTGGACCAAACGGTCTCAAGACCGTTTGAATCCAAACGGTCTCAAGACCGTTTGGGCTCAAACAATCTCAAGGTCGTTTGGTTCAATCGATCTCAAGTTGATTTGATCAAACGGTTTCAAACCGCATGAGCTTCAAACGGTTTGAAAGTCAAAACGGTCAACGCAGCCAAACGGTCTCAAGACCGTTTGAAACCAAACGGTCTCAAGACCGTTTGGTGGTGAAGGTTAAAACCATTTGAAGGTGTTCAAGGTGGTTTGTACTTAATCAATTGATGATGTAATTGATTCAATGATGATCTAATCTAAACCCTAATGGTAACCTAACTCATTAAGGGACTAAGTGATTAATGAGTTGACCCATGATGGTGATCATGAGGTAAATTACCAAAATACCCTTGAGGGGTTTAATGGAGTAAAACCTTGTTTTAATCAAACCCTAATCACATGATAGTGATGTTTTGGCTTATGTTAGTCAATGAGGACTTAACCCAACCTGATCTAGAGTGGTGTTATCACCATCTACTAGTAAGAGGAGAGAGAAAGTATCCTAAGAGAGAGGAAGTACCCTTTTATGGTGGAAACTTAAGTAAGATACTTTCAATACACATGAATGTACATGAGTAGGGAATGATCCACCTATGTGAGATCATGGAAACCTTAATTATGATTACTAGTGAATCTTAATTTTACTTAAGAGCTTTAATGATGATGTTTCTCATACATGATGATGTAATGAGTACAATTCACCATGGAGTGAATAGTAAACCCTAATTCTAGGGTGGTGACATGAAAGATGAATAAGTAAACCCTGATTGATGAATTGTTTACTGGTACCAGTTGAGCTAACCTTGCAGGTTGTTATGAGATGATGATCATATCCAGGTATGGATTATAATACTATATTCATTGAAAGCATGTCTTAAGCTTTATGAATAAGTGAAATATCTTGATGCACTGCTAGTGACATCTATTGAGATTTATGGGATGTAAGAGCCATAAACACCATCAAGGTCATGCTTAACAGATGACTTGTGGTGAAATGATTGAGAACTGATGATTGAAAAGAGTTAGGCTTGCTACATTTTAGTATTCTCATTTATAGCTGTTATGCTAATGTTATTGTTTGAAGAACCATGTATGATGTTAGAAGAATACTGAATGTACCTAACTAATCAAGTGTAATGTAGAGCCCTGATCATAGATCCATCATTGTCAGAGTCTAAATGATGGTGAAACAGGTTTTCCCAAGGGAACTCCTGGATCACATACTTTTGAGTATGTGGGGTATATGGATGTGTAGAACCTTACATCCTAGAGTAGGAATTGATGTAGATTTTTATAGTCCATCAAACCTTCACTACAAACCCAAAAAGGTGAGATGTATCACTATTCTCCCAAAGTAAACACAAACACTGCATCGGTGAAAGATAATCAAGAAATCTTCCGATGACGAAGAGAGTACACAACGCCACTGTAACTCTAAAAACATAGCGAAGGTCCAGTTTACCCTGGTGAGCTATAAATAGCAGACGTCCTGCCAGATGTCCTGCAAACAATCCTCTAACTGACTGAGGAAGATGAGGTCATAAGAATCCGGCTCTTTTAATGACCTATGTATGATACTGATGTGACTTCTTAGCGATCCGTTGGAGTATGAGTGGTATACCTCATCTCCACAGGGCATAATAATGGTTGAAAAACATAATCAATAGCGTAGTATTACTTGATTGATGTTACACTGGATAAAGTATATGTTCTTCATGTTTCATAAATGTTGAACTCTTGCTTATTATCAAAACTGCTAATGAATGCTTTGAAAGCTTTTACTGCTTAAGTTATTCTTTGTTTGCTTATAAAGCTTCTAGTGGAGAGTTATAACTCTCGCTGGGGCAATTATGTATAATTGTCTCACCCCGTAGACTTCAACTTTTTAGGTGGTCGTCGAAGATGGAGGAACCGGTCTAAAGGTGACCAATCCCAGCAGCACCAGCACCAGGAGCAGCAGTAAATCTCAGGTGGAGATTCAGCCTGCTATGTGGTGTAGTTAGAGTCAGTCCTATGTGTCCTCTGTACTCTCAGGTCTTGGAGTGTTTTGGTCATGAGTTCTTGAGATTTTGTATCATGTTGTATATAATTACTTAAGAAGTAATTTGACAGAGATGTATACAGTTTAAATCCTTTTTCTATGGAAAAGGTTTGTGGTTTCAAGCTCTTATCTCGAAAAGTTTTAATTTCTCGTGATTTTTGTCTTCCGTTGATTATCGATTGCTTCCGCTCAAGTTTAAATCGTGATTATTTCGTGGTTTGGAGATCGGAGCCCACATATCCTATAGTATTATGTTACATATACTTATTGGAAAGGGGTATATATTTGGTATAAAATTCATCTCCTATGAGTTGTTGTATGTAGGAAAAATTTTCTGAGGTAGGAGAAGAGCTACGAAGAAAACAACTTGATGTTACTTCAGACAAAATTTATAGGCATGTTATGGGTGAAGAGAGACTATAATATGTTTGTGGTTATGGACTTGGACCATAACCTTATGATATATAGGGAAAGAACTGTAAATCCCGAGAAGGTGAAGAAGTGCAAAGGAAGCATTTCCAGGATAAGCTTGAAGAACAATGGTTGGAATTTGATGCAAAACATCAAGAACAAAAGGATGAATTCAACCAAAAATTAGATGAGTTACTTGCCTTAACTAGAGCAGGAAATAGTCAAGCACAACTTGTTGGCATTGGCCAAGTATGAATACATTTTATACAAGATGTGTGGTATCCATTATTTTCCATGTTGACTTTTATGGACTTATGACAAAAATAAAATAATTGTGCAGACAAACTTATCAATGCAAACTCCACTCCATATAAGACATTCATCATTTATAAAGGGACACGTATGTTTGTATTTGCATAAATTGCACATCATTTTACGTTTATATAAATTTGTTATGTAAACTGTATTTTATTTCTAGGATGTGTATCTGAGTTTCAAAGATCTAGATGCTTGAATTGCATTCGGTCGAGTATCTGAGGTTAACCCCATGAAAAGGGTGGGAGGTGCAATTTTAGGCTCATCATTTATTGGTGTTTTTGTGAGACAACAATCCTATAGTGAGACCTTATGATCAATATCAATCTATTGATGATGTTGTTGGCAACGTCATAGCATGGCCGAAAAAACATATATTTCCAAGGTGAGCATAAAGTATTGCTTATAGTATTACATAATTGAAAACAAAAGTAGTATCTAAAGTTGTTTCCATTTGATGCAGGACATGAAGTTTAAAGATAACTGCATTCTTGGATACTGTCTAGAGAGATGATATATATAGTTGTTTTTCTTTAATCCAATTTTTTATTAGTACATGACGATCCAAATAATGGTGTTTCATGTCCATTGTTGTAGACAATGTTGACAAATGATAATCCTATTTTGTTTTGACCTGCTTTTGATTTTGTTATGGAGAATCTTAGTATTATGGACAATACATTCACTATGAATGGTTTGTGGTTATGTTGTTCTTTTAGCTATTTGTTGTTCTCCATAATCCACCTATTATGTTTGCTCGTTTCTCTACTTATTCTCATTCTCATTTACTAATTGAAGATGGTGTGTGTCAGCTAGTTGTGATCCATAAGATGCATGGTGATCTCTAGTATATATGCTCATATGTAGTTTTATATATTCTTGACTTTCTATAACATATGATGGAATTTGTGGTATGTACTTCTTAGAGTAATGGATACATGTAAGATTTCACATGATATTGAGTTGTAACAGCAAGCTCGAGTTTCTCAGAGGAATGTTGTAGATTGACTGAACTCATAACTTTGTACTAACAACTTTCCATAGAATCCAATAGGCATTGGTCTTATATTGGTTTTAATATGACATGTACTTTTAGTTGAGACATTTGGTTTTTATCTAACATGAGATCTACTTTAGATTCTTTATACCGGATTCAGTTTTGCTTAACTCTTGTATGCCAACTTACAACTCAAATGACTAATGTAGGGAATACAGTGAACTATCCTTGATAGTGGTCTTATCCATGAAGTTTCTAATAAAATCTATTTGTATGCCTTCTTTCCTATGGATTTCTTCTGTTGAGTTTTGAAGTTACCCTGAGGGTTTCAGTTTTACCTTCTCTAGTGGCGTGTTAGTAAGTTTTGATGATCTTCAGGTTATTTCTTCAACTGAACCTTTTCTCTATAGAGCTTCAGGCTTCTCTGAAAATGTCTTGATTCCCATCTCTTTGAGCTCCTTCTTTAGAGAATCTGGTTACCTGGAAATCATGTCCTTATTATGTTATACTTTTCTTTTGGGTTCTTTTATGGTTCCTTTTTCTACTCAGGCTTGAGTGGAGTAGGATTGTCTATACTTGATGCTTGTATTACTACTGATAGCAATGATATACTCTATGGAGCTACATGTGTAATAAAGTGCCTAAGGCCCAACTCCAAAGTAAGTTTGACTGTGAGGATCAGATAGACTACTGTATTATAATGTTGTAAATTTGAATATAAATTTCCACATACTTTTCTTGTTGTACTTTGTATAGTGGTTGTAGTTGTGGATATGCCATGTCGTTGAGACTAGTTTAAAGATTTTTTGGAGATTAGCAGTAACTTTTCTAAGACAAGATGTCCACATGATCAATACTTATATTCCCTTCTAAATCAGATGTCGAGGATAGTAGCTGACGAGAAGGGGATGTGGAGAAACCACGAGCAAGTTGGTATGGAAGTTATTATAGTAGTTTTGGTTTATTCTTTATCTTTTTTCAAGACATTAACATCAGTGATTTCAAATTGTTGTAGGTTGCCTCAACTAGCTGTAGTTGTAGGCTACCTGTTAGGAGTAACCGGTGATGGGCTCGGTAAGTTGAAATTTGTGTTGTTGTAGGGATAAATATGAAAGAAAATGGAGGATTATTGTTGTCCAGTTATATGTAGAGCATGTCCTGTTGTAGCTGATTCATTAAACCATTTTTTCAAATCTGGTTGGGCATCCCCCCTTAGAGCGGTCTACACACTACAAGGGATGAATTTCCCAATAGTGTTCCAATTAGCTTGTTAGAAGAAAGTGTAAGTGTTGTCTGACCTTATTGTTTTGCATGGTTGATATTTTCTTTAACACCCTGGGGATCTCTAAGCTAGTTGCACTACTACAGAAACAACATTCAGTGTCCCTTTTCTGGGCATCAGTTATTAAGGTAAACTGACACCTATAATATTCAACATCGGTTATTTAGGGAAACTTACATCTATATTCGAAGACCAGCCAGACACGGGTACCGCTTTGTATTCAGCGTCGGCTGGGTATAACAAATCGACGCCTAAAATCGCCCGTGAAATCCAAATTTCGAGCGAAAAAAAATTGTGTCACATACAACGTCAGTTTTTTAACTATTCACCGGTGCCTATTTAAGAAGGATATTTGCGCGGAAAGTTCCACTTTCGGTGTCGGTTAATCCTTTGATAACTGATGCTGATAATGGTTCCCACCAAATAATTTAGGGCAAAGATTGTCTAATTGGACGTCGGTTTTTGACTAACAACCGACGCTGATGAGTAATAGGTGTTGGTTTTGTAGATAACCGACGTTGTTGACCAACTTAATAGACCCGATCACTCGAATCTTCCCCCTTTCTTCCTATTTCTTTGCGATAAATTTCCTGTGCTCGCCGCTCTTACCTAAAATCGCCGACGACCCCCGCTGCTGCTCGCCGCCTCTGGTGCTGGTGCGCCTCTACTCACTGCCGCCGCCGCGTCCTCTTTCTGCTACTACTGCCGCTCGTCACCACTGATTCTCTATTCTTCTTTGATGCTCTGCTCGTCTCCTAGTGCCACTGCGATCGCCACTCTGCTCTTCTCTTTGCCTGCTCGCCGCCACTTCTGCCGCTGCTCGCCGCCGCTCTTCTCCATGCTAGCTCCAGGTAGCCCTAGCCACTTTGCTTCCTTCTCCCTAGCTCCTTACCAACAGCAAGCATGACCGTGGCTGTGTTGGCCTACCACGACCGTGCTGGACAGCACGGCCATGGTAGGCGAACCCAGCCACGACCGTGCTTGTTGTTGGTAAGGATATGAACAAATCTTGATGTAATGCTTTAAGTAAATCCTAGGATACAAACAAATCTTCTTCTTGCATATATTTGTGCTTCTAATCCTAATGTTTGACCTAATTTAGTAAATTTTGATGTTAATACATATGTACTTAAGATTTAAACTTGATTTGATTTGACTAAACCTAACATTGATGAAACCCTAACATCAATTGTGATGAAACCCTAACATTAATTCTGATGAAACCCTAACATGTACATATCTATTATTGTGTTTGTTGGCCTAGAAACCTATCCAAGATTTACTCATTAGGAGTAAATCTTGGATAGTCCCCGATTTGGGACTGTTCTTGAACACCTAATCTCACTTAAGATGTAAGTGTATAATGTGTATTGGGTTTTCGAGAAAATTTCGGTAGCATTTCCTCGTTTGTTCTCTAAGTACATATGTACTTAGAGAACAACGGGAAAATGCTGCCAAAATTTTCTTGAAAACCCAATACACATTATACACTTACTAGTGAGATTAGGTGTTCAAGGATGGGATAGGTGGTACACATTTATTATATATAAGAAAGACATCACATGTATTTGTTAACCGTAGATCCTAATCTTGTCCTAATATATACTTGTTTTCTCTTTGATCATAGAATGGATAGATCATGGATGTCCATTAGCAATCACTGCATCCCAGAGTTTATATCTGGTCTTGATTAGTTTATTAGATTTGTCGAGGAACATAGGAAAGAACCTGGAGGTAGGTTCTACTGTCCATGTAGGCATTGCGGTAACAACTTGAAAGTCAGCACTGGTGATAAAATTAAAAGTCGTGTCATGTGCAACGGGATTGTACAAAGCTATACAAAATGGCACTGGCATGGAGAGATTTCAAAGTTGAAACCAGTGGATGTCGATAGTAGTGCTTGGGTGGAAGAAGAAATTTCCTCCAATGACGTAGATGTGAACGAACCAGTTCCAGTAGACATCGTTGATGCGATGCTGGATAGTTGTAGGGTAGAGCACACTGATCCACCTCCTATTTTTAGAAACATTGTGCATGATGCTGAGATACCATTATACACAGGTTGTGCTAAGTTTACGAAGCTTAGCACTATGTTGAGATTGTATAAGTTGAAAGCTAACAATAGATGGAACGACAAAAGCTTCACTTCATTGTTGACTTTGTTGAAAGAAATGCTTCCTGAAGGAAACGAGCTGCCAATCTCAACATACCGGGTAAAGAAATTGTTGTGCCCAATGGGAATGGAGGCCAAGAAGATACAGGAATGCCTGAATGATTGTGTATTATTTCAAAAGGACTATGTGGATTTGAAAGATTGTCCAAAATGTGGTGCGTCAAGGTATAAATTGACGACTTCAGGGGAGTCCAAAACTGGTTCTCCTACCAAGGTGATGTGGTATCTACCTATAATATCACAGTTTCAACACTTATTTGCAAATCCGAAAGATACGAAGAATTTGAGGTGGCATGCAGATGTTAAGAAAAATAATGATGGGATCCTACGACATGCGTCTGATTCCCCATTGTGGAAGAAGATTGATCTATTGTACCCCGAATTTGGTGAAGAAGATAGGAATCTAAGACATGGGATTTGTACATATGGGATGAATCTATATGGGACATTGAGCAGCCAACATAGCACTTGGCCAATCATGCTTGTTATGTACTGTAACGCTTGGGCCCACTGCCCAACGCTCTAGTAGAGTTTCAGGAATGATGAATGGCCCACAAACCACCACTAGCCTTAACTGTGTGCTTTGTCCTCATGCACGTGCAAGTCAGGGTCAACTTCCCGACTGGTCACCCATCCTAGTACTACTCCAAGCTGAGCATGCTTAACTATGGAGTTCTTTAGTGATGAGCTCCCGGAAAAGGAGGTGCACCTTGGTGATATGGGTAGTCCAATCATTCCTTTTAAGATCAATTTATCCAAGGCCTCAAATCCTGGTATGTTATAATTTCCCCCACTTAGACTCTTGACGTCCTCGTCAAGGCTCAACTATAAGGCCTCATAATCTCTTCCCCATTTCAGTGCAGACCCACAATGACCCATGGAAACCCATCTCCCGATCACGGAATACCAGTGCAAGGGTGGCTACGTCAATCATGGACAACCCTTTCCTACATGCCTGGACCGCACGGCTCAAGACTGGCATGCCATGCCCATGTAGGCCCCACCTACAGGAGGGGAATTGGCTCTGATACCATTTGTAACGATTGGGCCCACTGCCTAAGGCTCTAGTAGAGTTTCAGGAATGACGACTGGCCCCATAGACTACCACTAGCCTTAACTGCGTGCTTTGTCCTCATGCACGTGCAAGCCGGGATCAAGTTCCCGACTGGTCACCCATCCTAGTACTACTCCAAGCTGAGCACGCTTAACTGGAGTTCTTTAGTGATGGGCTCCCAGAAAAGGAGGTGCACCTTGGTGATATGGGTAGTCCAATCATTCCTTTTAAGATCAATTTATCCAAGGCCTCAAATCCTGGGATGTTATATATACAATCTTCCTCCGTGGTTGTGTATGAAAAATAAGTATGTTATGCTGTCATTGTTGATATTGGGCCCTAAACAACCCGGAAATGATATCGATGTTTATTTTAAACCTCTGATTGATGACTTAAAGAAACTTTGGGCTGAAAGTGTGATGACCTATGATGCTTCAGGAAGAGAGACATTTCTTTTGCACGCTATGTTTTTTTGCACTATTAATGACTTTCCAGCATACAGGAATTTGTATGGATATAGTTTCAAAGGAGCTAAAGCATGTCCTATATGTGAATAAAACATTGATTCAATAAGACTAAAACATGACGGCAAGACTGTATATCTTTGTCATCGAATGTTTCTTTCAAAATTCCATCTGTATCGTAGGAAGCGCAAAGCATTCAATGGATGGAATGATGAACGGAGTGCACCTAAACCTATACCAGGGGATGTTGTTTATGAAAGAGTAAAAGACATTGTCAATGAATTTGGTAAGAAATCACAATGTAGTATGGCCACACAGAGTGACAATTCTTCATTCAAGAAGAAGTCAATATTTTGGGATCTTCCTTATTGGAGTTCTTTGACAGTCAGGCATTGTATCGATGTAATTCACATTGAGAAAAATGTCTCTGATAGCGTCATTGGTACTCTGTTAAATATACCAGGTAAGACTAAAGATGGGAAAAAATCCAGACTGGACCTACGTGAAATGGGAATAAGGTCAGAAGTAACAGAATTACGTGAAATGGGTAATAAAAGAACATACTTACCTCCCACTTGTTACACGTTGTCTAGAAAGGAGAAGAAAGCTTTTTGTGAATGCTTGGTAAATGTTAAGGTGGCAAATGGTTACTCATCCAACATCCATAGATTGGTATCAATGAAAGATCTGAAGTTGAATGGTCTTAAATCTCATGATTGTCACACTCTAATGCAACAAATATTTCTTGTGGCAATTCGATCTATATTGCTGAAGCATGTAAGGTTTGCAATCACAAGACTTTGTTTCTTTTTCAATAGTCTATGCAGCAAAGTTATTGACCCTGATACTCTCGATAATTTGCAAAGAGAAGTGGTATTTACCCTATGTCAGCTTGAGATGTATTTCCCTCCTTTGTTCTTTGATATCATGGTACATCTTGTTGTCCACTTGACTAGGAAAGTGAAAATGTTGGGACCAATTTTCTTGCATTGGATGTATCCCTTTGAACGATACATGAGCATTTTTAAAGGTGACGTTCGAAACCGTTATTAGCCTGAAGGGAGTATTATTGAAGGTTATGTGGCGAGAGAGGTTATGGATATTTGCAATGACTTTCTGAGTAGTAATAACACTCCTATTAATGACAAGAATATTGAGGAGGGGAAAGGAATTTTGGGATAACGGGTGAATGTAATCAGCCATGAGCAGTTGGAATAAGGTCACTTGTATATTTTACACAACATGGATGAAGTGAGTGTTTATATCGAGGAACATACCAATTTCATTAAGAGACAACATCCTCGAGCAAGTTCAATGTGGTTTGCTAGAGAGCATAACAAGACTTTTACTAAGTGTTTTGAAGATAAAGTCTTACATCAACTATCTCAAACACCAAATGATATTACGGAAACTATTAAATGCCTCTCCTTTAAACCAAAACCGAATGTTATGTCTTATGAAGGGTTTGACATTAATGGGTTCACATATTACACAAAGTGCCAAGATGATAAGAGTGTCGTCCAAAATAGTGGGGTCACTCTTCAAGCGTCGACTATGTATTTTGCAAGTGCAAAAGATAAGAGTCCAAGTGAAGCTAAAATTTCATATTACGGTGTCATTGAAGACATATGGGAGTTTGACTACATAGATTTTAGAATTCCGCTCTTTAAATGTAATTGGGTTGATAACACCAAAGGATTTATAGTGGATGAATTGGGTTTCACTTTAGTGAAATTTGAAAAGATTGGCGAGAAGGGTGAACCATTCATATTGCCATCACAGGCGAAACAAATATTCTATATCGATGATCCTGCAAATGATAAATGGTCGGTTGTTCTTCATGGTAAAAGACAGTTCATTGAAGATCCTATAGATGAAGAAGAGCACTATGATAAGTATGATGAATCTAGTCCATTCTCAGTTGGGTTGCCAACTCCACAAAATATTGAAGCTAGTGATGACTTATATGTGCGCGGAGATCACAATGAAGGATTGTTAATTGATAAAAGATCACAATTTCAGAGGCATGCATGTTTATATTTTTTTATTAAAGCTAAATGTTTGCTTTTTTAATATCAATATCATTTTCTGATTTGATGTTTCATTATCATCTAGTTAATACAAATGCTAAATGTTGTGGGAGGGTCCTAAGGAACTATAGGACCAATTTCACCCGAGATTACATACGCGATGCTAAGAATAGGTTCTTGATTGTTTCCAATTCTAGACATTGATCAGTATTTCACTAACTCTACACTAATAATTTTTGTTTGTATTCTCTTTGAAAAATAAATATAGGAAGAAGGAAGCCACACAGCAATGGAACTACTTGGACCCCAAAGACTGGGAGCAGTTTGTTACCCAAAGAAAAATAGATGAATTCAAGGTATTAAGCGCCACTCCCAATTTAATTAATATACATTTTTATGTATTCACCTATTCAAGATTAACCTTTATTGTTACTAACCAAATCAATGGGATAACTAACTAAGCTATCAGCGATGCTCAACGAGCAAGCATCCCACACTAAGGTTGTAACGACCCCTCCTCCCGGTAATCCCCCAATTAAGGGAGACCCGAAGGTCAGAATCGTTATTCAATTAACATGATCAAAGGTTTGACAAATAATCAATAATAATTATGAAATTCTACTAACTAACTGGAATTTGGTATAAAATTAAAACTTTACTTACCTTTGAAAACTTTGGAAATCTATCTATCCGGAGCTTGAATTATTCTATCTAATCCTCCTTGCACGTTATTTCTTATTTCCACAATGTGTCACTTTACTATTTGTTCTTTCAATTGTTGTTCCTAAAACGCCGACAAACAAAACGTCGGTCAGTATATCGAAATATACTGGTATGTGGGAACAACCAAAATCTTGCTAATATGGATAACAATTTAATAATCACAATCAAATTAATTTAACAAGCCAATTTACACTTTTCAGTATGACATTCTCCACCGCTTTTGCCCTAACCCTGGCATACCCACCTTAGGGTTTCCCTTGCCAATGACTTATGGCCACCTTCTCAATCCCGAGCTTGGTGCCTAGGGGTCACCACCCATGGTGCCCACTAGTCATGCAATATCATAGGCCACCTTCTCAATGCCGAGCTTGGTGCCTGGGGTTACCTCTCAAGGTGTCCATTGGTCTAGCCATCTAGGCCTGACCTTTGGCATCATCCATCAGGGTGGCACGTGGGTGTGAGAATCCATACTTATATTATTAATGTGATAATCATAGTGACTTTATAGTTTGCAAGTATGAACATCCAAACTGATAATTTGTATTCAATGTGATTAACCATCCGGAAAATCCTCGGGAAACTAAGGCGGTTATCCATAATTAACCACATATTCAATCTGACAATTTGAATAGAAATATCAATGCAAATAAGAATCCAAGAAAGCAAGCATTTTCAACAAGATCCTGAAATAATTATACAATTTCCTTTTATTACTCATGTCATTAAGATCTATTAAATCTAGCTCGCTTCCTAGGATTTCTAGTCCACTTTTAGGGTTTCCATTGTAATTAGGGTTTCCCTTCATCTTAAACCCTACAAACCCTAATTATCTCAACATCTAATCTTCAGTTTCAGATCTAAGGCATAATTAACCATTAAATAAGCCCATTAAGCCTCTTTTTCTTAAAGCTACCATTTTTATCCTTTTTAACCCATGACAAAGTCATTATACGCATTTATCATCAATTCATAGTTCATTATGATCCAAAACACATAAGAACTCAATTTGCCATTAATTCCACCTTCTATTCATGAGAAAACCCTAATTACCACATTTAGGGTATTTATCCACAAATTAGGAACTTTAATGCTTGAAATAGCATATTCCAACTTGAATCGTGAAATTAATCAATTAAAGCCATTAATAGTCGAATTAATCAACATTAGGGTTTCAAGGCCCATTAAAGTATATTCATGCATATGAAACTCCAAATTAACTAATTATATGCAAAGTTCATCCTTTTTCTTCCAAATGTTCCCTTTTATCATTAACATGATAATATCCACTTTAATCACCTATTAAACCCTACTTATCACTTTAATCATATCCAAATAGGGTTCTTTAAACATTATTACATATAAAGCTAATAACCTCCATTACTTTTCGAATTGCACAAGGAATCAGGCGTCAATTACATTTTTATTGCGTTCTACGCATTCTCTTGATCAATTTTCATATTTTATGCGTGTGAATCTGAGCTTCGAATAAATAGATATGATTTTAGCAAAATTACCTATTTTGGGCCAATCCAGGAGCGCCACGTGGCTGTTTCCATGCATTGTTGCTTGGTGGCTTGCAAACATAACGGAATTCCACTTATACCCCCACGCGGCTCCTTGGCTTTGCAATGCTTGGAGGGGCAAAACCATACAACCTTCCTCTTCTTCTTCTACCTGCGACAATGACCTGTTGCCGCTGCAGCAGTGCTCCGATGCGGCCGTGCCGCCTTCCCCGGACTCCGACAGCCACCAGGGAGGTTCCCCTGGCTCTGCCGTGCCCCCACGCAGGCAAGGTTGCTGCTGAGCCATGGCCATGGCGGCTGGTTCGAGGTTCTCTATCTTTGCAACTTGCAGACGTCCTATGGCCCTCCTGCTGGTGTTGCGCACGAGCTAGGGCACCGGGTTGATGGTTGCGCTCTTCTGCAACATCGTGGGAGCATCGTTCTCCCTTCAAACTACAAGTCAGGACTCTTTGTTGCCCTAGGGTCGCACTACCCCAATCACTAGGGTTTATGCGGAGATAAGAAGAAATGAAGAGAAAGATACACGAGATCTCCTAGGCTCGAGGCCCTGGATCCAACCCTTATATAGGGAAGGATGGAAACGTCCCGTTATACTTAACCACAGGGAAAACAAGTCCCCTTAGACTACTTTCCTTATTTAGGTGCAACTCTCTTCTTAAATCTATTCCTTCTTTATTAGTATCCCTTGGTTATTAAGGAAACTATTCATTTAAAGGGAAATCTGAAAATTATATGTTTTAATCTTCTTGTGCTCGACTTTAAATCCATAGGAACGAAATCCTATTTTCCTTTAATAGCAATTTGTTTCTTTTTAGCAATACCCTGTAATACATTAATGGTATACTCACATTATCTTCTTATTTTTCTATTTTGGTATTTTCTCTTTCTTTCCTCTTTATTGGGGTTCCTTGGACCCCAAGAAACTCTAATATTATGAAATCCTTTCATCGGATACTCATTATCCTTCTTTTTTTTTTTTTTTTTTTTTTTTGTAACCTCATCAGAGGTGAGTTTTATTCATTCAGCTCCCGCATGGCTGGGAAAATCCATTGGCTACATTTAGTTCCTGCTGGGAAAATGAAATTGGTAGGGTTTCTACCATTACAGGGGAAGGGAAGGAGGGATTGACCCACAGGGTCGAGGGGAGGATCAAGGTATACTCGATCATCCTTGTAGTTTTTGTGGTGATGTCTGGCTAGTCCATCCACCAGATGAATGGTTGCTCTGCTGACCTTCAGGACTTCATTTTCTTCAGTGCCTGCTAGGATCCTGTGTATGTCCGAGATCCAGGCTCGAATTGCTGGTGTATGTCTTCCTTTATCCTTCACTGCCTTGACTGCTATGGCGCTATCTGAGATTAGTGTGAATTTAGACCTTTGGTTCATCTTGCAAACTTCAGCAGCAAGGTGTAGAGCTCTTGTTTCTGCTTCAAGGACAGACTGAACGTTGATTCTCCGCGCACATCCCCCTAGCCACCTACCATCATTGTCCATAGTAGCTACTGCAATGGTAGCACAGTTTGCGTGAACCGAAGCATCTGACATACAAAGAATAAGGACACACTCATTATCCTTCTAGATGCATCTAAATGCATTATTCTTCATTATTTCTCATTATCTTGTTTATTTCTTATTAAAATAGTTCTTTTTGAGGATTTCTCTTTATTTCCCTTTTATTTTCCTCATTGGTATTCCTTTTATCATAAGTAATCCTTGGGATACGAAATTCCACCAAGGATCACTTAATTATACCTCTTTTTACTTATTTTCCACATTTCATCAATATTTTCTATTTCTTTCTTAATAAAGAAATACTTAATTGATCTTTTCTTTTCTTATTGCATTCTCTATGCAACTTTAGACTCCTTGGAACCCAAGGAACCCAAGAGGCACGAAATCCCTCTTTGGATTTCCCTTTTATAGGTTTCCATACTTTTCCTTTTCTCTATTTTCTTATTTACCCGATAATAGTCAAATTTCTTATGTCTTTTCCCTTATTGGGCCCAATAGCCGATAAAGCCCACAACACAATCATTAATGCTATTGTAAACGAAATCCATTTATTCACAACAAATTATATCATTATTTGTCCAAATATCTTTAATATGAGAAATTACATTTCTCACCAAACGAACCCAAAATTTGGGGTTGTAACAAAGGTTATATAGATATATAGGCAACAAGCCATGAAACAGCAAAAGAAGCCACAATGAAGAGAAGCAAGATACAGATACAATACATAAAGTGCAACATGCACAAGTGTTTTAGATTCATATAACAACATGACAGACTAACACATATATAGTGCATAACAATAGCAGCGCCGAATTTACATACAACACTAGCTTAGTACATATATAGTGGGACTAAGGTGATGAGTTAACAGGAGGACAAACAGATTTCACCACGAGTTAACATTGAAGAAGGTCTACTAACCTACACTGAGCTAAACAAGTTTATCGGTACTAGCCTAAGGAACAAGTACCATTAGTCGGGACAATGACGGTTGTGGAAGCTTAGTGGCCACCAGCTTAGTGGCCACTACACGTTCAACTGGACAGTGGCCACTAAGCTTCCATGACCGTCATTGTCCCGACGAACAGTACTTGTGCCTTAGGCTAGTATTGATAAACTTATTTAGCTCAGTGTAGGTTAGTAGACCTTCTTCAATGTTAACTTGTGGTGAAATCTATTTGTCCTCCTGTTAACTCATCACCTTAGTCCCACTGTATATGTACTAAGCTAGTTTTGTATGTAAATTCGGCGTTTCTATTGTTATGCACTATATATGTGTTAGTCTGTCATGTTGTTATATGAATCGGAAGCACTTGTGTGTGCTGCACTTTATGTATTGTATGTCGCATTTGACATCGATACCGCATTGGTTGTATGCACTTGTGCGTGTTGCACTTGTTATGCCGCATTGGACATCGATACCGTACATGAGGTATTATATATAGTCTCATTAGTTAGTATGAAATATATCAATCTTATTTTTATATTATTACTTATATATATATACATCATTCTCTTTGCAGGTGTTTAAAAATGACCACACTATAGGTAAATACTTAAAAGATGTACATTCTCCATACACGATGGAAGTATTAAATGAAGTAAGAGAAGAATGGGCAAGAGCCATTCAAGCAGTGGGGACTGTAAAATATAATTGGGATGCTGATAGTGATGTTTAATGATATTTTGTAAATGAATATTTCTGAATGTTTGTACATGTCTGAATGTTCATACATGTATTTGAATGTTTCTACATGTGTGAATGTGAGAATTGAATTGATGTCTGAATGTATCAATGTATCTACTTGTGTGAAAAGTATATTTGTTGATTTTGTAGGTTTGTGGCCTGTTTGTTGGCTGATATCAATGGATGTCGTAAACCTGCAGTTCAGAAAACTGAACTGTAGGTTCTCATCCTGCTGACCAGCCACAGCAGGCCTGCAAACTGATAAGAAAAAAAAAATTAAAACATAGGCATCAGTTATTTATAGAAAACCATCATCAAAGGCGTACAACGTTGGTTATTGGATAAAACCGCCGCCTAATGTGACAAACAACCCGACCGTGCAAGGAAGCACGACTGCGGCGGGAAATGGCATCGGTTATTAGTATAAACCTGACGCCTATAGTACTAAACACGGCCTTACAGGGAAGCATGGCTGTGGCGTCCGGAAATATGGCGTCAGTTTTTATTGGATAACCGACGCAGAAAGTGTCATAGATGGTGCCCTTTTTGTGGTGCGAACCCTTTTGGCGTCAGCTTACTATACCTAACTGATGCCTATAGGTGCCCTGCTGGCGCATTTTCGGTGGCGCGAAGCCTTTTGGCGTCGGTTATAAAACTAACACCGAAGAGTTTGACCTTTAGCGGTGCCCACATAGGCGTCGCTTGAGAACCGTCGCTAAAAGGGGTTAAAGAACCTATGCCAAAGGCGTGTTCTGTAGTAGTGTTGGCATGTTGCTCAACCTCATGATATGATCTTCATTCAGTTTCAATGATTCAGTAAGTTTAGATGGGTCTGGTTGATGAATGCTAATTTGGATCTTTCTTTAATGTTCTAGCTATGTTGTGATCTGATGAGCTTCATCTGTTGTTGATTCAATAGCTATTCATAGTGGTTTTCTGTTATACTTTAGTTCATTGTGGACAATAATGTTTAATAAGCCACATCTTGTAAATGAAAATGCATATTTGAATGTATGGCATTGGCTGTATAGCTTTAACTCGCACTAGATCAGCTTGTAGAATAGAGTACTATAGTTGGGGATAATGACATCTCTTTTCTTTTCAGCATATCATACTTCCTATTGCCACTGAGCTTTCCCCTGACCTGACTATCTTATCTTTAGGATTTGATGCTTCTAGCGGTGATCCTGTTGGTTGATGTGATGTGACTCCTACAAGCTATGGACTGATGACATCATGTTATCCAGTATGTGAGGTTGCAAATTGCTTGCCATACATGATATCTAGCTTGTAAGGTTGCAAACTTATCAGTATCTCTATTAGCATTGAACTTTCAGCCCGTTGAGGTTGTTTCAAACTGATTGTTGTAGGCTTATTTCTATCTCATGAATTAGCTTGGCTAGAAATTGGTTTCTTCACTGTTATGATTTGATTATGGTTAAATCTAAAGCTAAAGCTCGAGCCTAGTCTATGATGTATGTATTGAGCACAGTGTTGTGATGACCTCTAAAAATGTATAAACTTGGTCTTCCAGATGGCTTCTTGTCTTCAATCACTTCTAATATAATTCCATCATCTAAAGCACTCATTTGTGATGAGTTTTATTTCTTCCTCTTCAGTTAAACAATGAATAAATGGAAATTCTAGTATCAACCAACCTCTTGGCTTGCAGTTGGCTGAGACTGCAGTATCTTTAATGGCTGGAGCTCTAGAGGGAGCTCAAACTGGCATTCTGCCTGGTAATTAGAGTCGATCAGGCTCTGGAAATGATCCCTTGTCCCATTATTTAGCCAAAATGTCAAGAACTCGGTTAAATGAAGTATTATCAGATATGAAGGTAATTATTTAACCTCACATTTTCTAGTGACCTATTAGTTTTGAATTTTATCAAAAAAATGAAAACAATAATAGGTTGATCATGCAGAGTCTAACTAAAGAAAATAATGCACTAGCTCGACAACTTTTGGAAGCTCATCCTCAATTGGCGAACACTCTCTTTCAGGTTTAAATTTGATTTATTGTAATGCATTAAAAATATATCATATAATGGTTCTAGTTAATAATGATATTAAAAATGCTTCTTGTAGATGAACAAAACCATTTTTGATTGATATAGTCTCATGCATTATCACCCCCACTCATCTTTTTTGTTTCATGTTGTCTAGTAACGGAGGGGTGCACACTTTATTTACCTTGCTTGATGAACTTGTAGATCATACCATAGAGAAGTAATGTATCATCTGTAACAGTGCTAGAAATATTTTTATGTTGATACTAGAGTTACTTTTTTCGGTAATTAGATTCATGTTCAAGTGAGCACTCTTCTGGTGTTATTTTTTGTTAAATAAATGATTGATTCATATGCTCTACCTAGTTGCTCTAATCTTATCAGTGCCAAGGTTTGCAAAAGTGTGCACATGAAAATATTGTAGATCTTTTTCACAAAGACTTTTACTACATTTAGAATGTGATACATATCATAATTTATCATAATGAACATCATACATACAATTTTTTTTATTAAGCTTGTTCCAACATTATTCCCAACGTAATACTTATCTTTTACTTTCTCTAGTAGGTATTGACTATTGCTATAAGGTTTTCAATTTAGCATCATCACAACATTTGTGTATCACAATAGGAGCATCTTAACTCAACTAGCAAGTAAATGCAAATCATTGTTATTTGATTTGTTATACCTTTCTTGTGCTCTAATATCCTCTTTTTCTTTTTAGATTTTTTTTGCAATCTAATATAATGTATCATCTGATTTTCTATCACAAAATTTGATTACAGAAGGGGGCAGCAACTACATATAGGATGGTTATCTCTCTGATGGTACGGAACTGGCAGTGAAGGTACTCAAACTCTTGTTTGAAATCATGAAACAATTTATATTAGAGATCAAGATCTCCATCATGTCGCATAGATAAACATATGTGCTCTGGAGGGAGTCTAGTTGGAGAATAAAAACATCATTTCAGTCTATGATTGCTTGTCAAGGGGTAGTCTTACATAAAACCTTGAATCTTATCCTATGATCATCTAGATGCATGCTGCTATCTACTATAAATTTTGATGTACTTATTGCAGCTCATTTTGCAGATGTAGGATCAACTTGGGGTGAACTTAACCACATGTGACAAACAATTTGTTTCCTGGTAAAGTCCTTTTATCTAGTATAAATGGAATTTTGATACAACTTATTATCATGCTCATATTCTCCTTTATTTAAGATACTTCTTACATGTGTTATTTTATTAGTTATATCCACCTTTTATCATTTTGTACTCAGTTATATTCTATTGATTCTAATTTGTACTCAATTTTATTCTCTTCTTCTCAAGCCTAGGGCTTGGCTACTGGTTTACCATCTTCTTCTCAAGCTGTAACTATGCAAGAGAAATTGGATTGGGATCCCAGTTTCCTGAAATGGCACCTGAAATTATTAATAGGATGGCAACTGAGAAGATCAGCAAAATGTTACCAGAAGAGCTGCGAAAAATGGTCGAGGTTGCATCTTCTCTAAAACTAACTAATTCTCATGTCTAAAAAGCATCTGCAAGCTCCCATTCCATGGTTGAATCTAATACTCGATCATCTAGCTTTGGAGGACCTTCTACTGAAAAGTTTCGAACTAGAAGAAGTCCAAGTAGTTTTAGATGAACTTTCTTATCGTGATGTTGGGAATTCTAGACCTTGTATTGGTTATGCTTTATGTAGCCAAAGTTAATTGTTGAATTCATTCTAATTGTCTCACATGTCTAGTGATCTCATTCCCATTATTCTGCTCTTTTTAGTTGTGCCTACAAAAAAATTAGAAGTCTATTTTGTTTACTGTTTTATCTCCAGGACTACTCTTTTTCAGTTCGTCCAATTACAAGTCACCGAAAATGCATCGATTGCAATAGTTGGAATAGATGTTGACTCAAGCTCAATGAATTATTTAGCTGCAACTGCTATTGAAGCTGGTAATTAGATGGTTGAGAAGGTTGTAAGCTTGATTGTAATGCTTGTCCCTGGGGCTGAAGTGCCATCTGAGAAGGTGCTTGCTGAATGGGCTGCTGAAGCTATTTCTAGAAGGAGCTGTGAAGTCGGCATGCTTAAAAGTAGATAGTCATCTTAGGGAAGGGACAGATTCAATGATCTAGAAGTTATTTTATTTAATAAAAAAAATTATATATATGAAAGTATATCATTGGTGTTGTATTCAATCTAAGGGGAAAGGTAAAATGTCCTCCCCATGTAATTGTCATTTCATTATAAATAAAAAATGTTCATACTTTTGGAAAACTGAGTTCGACTACAATTGGCAGTCAAGTAGAAAACTTGATAATGAACTAAAAATATAATGAGTAAAAACCATGAAAATGTAGTGATATAGAACTAGTATGTCATTAGTGGCTTTTTCTATACGCCACTACACTCAATCAGAACCGTTTAATACAACAACATTATACAAAATAGTGGCATTTATATAAAAGCCAATTGATGGATAGTGGGTTTTTTATAAATTCCAAATGATGGTTTAGTGACCTTTATTTGGCATTTATTGGAAGCCACTAAAGACAAATGTTTAGTGGCATTTACAACTTACACCACTATCTTTCTAGTGGCATTGGTACTAGAGGCATTTTTTTAAGTGTCAAGAAATGCCACTAAACATGTTTAGTGGCGTTTTTTTTTTGTGGTATTTCAAAAAGGCCACTAATGGGCATTTTTGCTGTAGTGAATGTTACTCTTAACCACATACAATCTAAATCAATTCAAAAGACACCATATAAGATATGGTATGGGAAACGTCCCAATGTGCCTTTTAAGAAGATTTGGGGTTGTGAAGCTTATGTGAGAAAGAAATTTCCCAAAATGATTGGACGCAAATATGATAATTACTATTTTTTGGATATCCTAGGGAAACCAAAGGATATTACTTCTATACTCAAATTGACAACAAAGTTTTTGTTGCCAGGGATGTTGTATTCCTAGAAAAGGAATTCATTTCCAAAGGAATCAATGCGAGGAAAATAGAACTTTAAGAAGTTCAAGACCAACAAGAAAGCATTGAACCAATAGAGGTACAAGAGGAACATAGAGAATCACAAATTGTTGTGGAATCTCAAATTCCACATGTAACATATGAACCTCACAGATCTAGTTGGAGACACCTTGAGACGAAAAGATTTGTCTATCTTGTAACTCAAGAAGGCAATTAGTTTGTCATGATGATGAGACAACAACCTACCTAGAAACTATTAAGGGACCATGGTCTATGAAATGGCTTAAATCCATGAGATCGGAGATGGAATCCATGTACACCAATAAGGTATGGACCTTGGTGGATTCCCCTGAAGGGGTAAAACACATAGGGTGCAAATGGGTCTTCAAGAAGAAGACCAACATGGATGGTAATGTGGATGATAATGTACAAACTTACAAAGGTCAATTGGTTGCAAAGGGTTTTAGACAAGTTCAATGTGTTGACTATGATGAAACCTTTTCTCAAATTTCCATTGTTAAGTCCATCAGGATCATGATTGTCATTGTAGCTTATCATGACTATGAGATTTAGCAGATGGATGTTAAAGTTGCATAACTTAATGGGAATCTACTTGAGGATGTGTACATGGCACAACCTCAAGGTTTTATAAATACAAATGATGCAAATAAAGTCTATAAGATACAAAGGCCAGTCTATGGATTGAAGCAAGTATCTCAGTGCTAGAATCTTCAATTTGACAAAATAGTCAAATAGCTTTGCTTTAGTAAAAATGAAGATGAACCATGTATTTACACGAAGTATAGTGGGAGCATGATTGTATGCCTTATATTGTATTTGTATGACATACCATTAATGGGGAATGACATACCTACTTTACAGAAGGTAAATACTTGGATTGGATATACATTCTCTATGAAGGACTCAGGTGAAGAATCCTACATCTTAGGAATCAAGATCTATAGAGATAGATCCGAAAGGATTCTTAGACTAAGTAAGAGAACATACATTGACAAAGTGTTGAAGAGGTTCTTCATCAAAGAGAGGCAACCTACCCTTGTGTCATGGTGTTATTATCTCTAGAGGTCAATGTCCCAATTCTTGTGAAGAAAGGGAATGCATGACCAAGATTCCATATGCATGTACAATTGGATCCATCATGTACAAAATATTATCCACTCACCAACATGTCTCATTTGCCTTGAGCATGACAAGAAGATATTTGTGAAATCCCCCTGAAGCTCACTAGACAACTGTAAAGAGCATCCTTAAGTACTTAGAAGAATTAAGGATCAATTCCTTGTCTATGGTGTTTGGGAAGAGTTGGTGGTAAAAGGTTACATCAATGTAAGTTTCCAAACTGAAAAAGATGACTACAAATCACAATCAGAATTTTTGTTCTACCTCAACAATGGAACAGTGAGATAGAAGAGTTCTAAGAAAGAGACAATTGTAGATTCTACAACATAGGTTGGGTATATTGTTGCATCCAATGCGGTAAAGGAGGTTGTTTGAATCAAGAAATTATTTTTTTGGTCCCTCAAAACTCTGTTGCTTTTTTTTGTATTTTTGAAAAAAGGGTGATACAAGAGATGGAAGGGAGAGAGATAGATAGATGTATCTATCTATCTTTCCAATATGTATATATGACTAAAAAAGCCAAAAAACACAAAGGCAACATGCTCAAAACTCAGAATAAACTTATCATGAACAAACAAGCCATGCTAGTCAAAACAAAAGAAAAGGATCTAGTAGAAAACTTTGATGGAACCCATAATATGCTTCAATAGTATAGTAGGAGGTCTAGCACAATTTTCAAAGCATCTCAGGTTCCTCTCTTGCTATAAGAAGTGATAGACACATAAACAATAGATTCTCCAAATAGCATTCTAGATTTCATCCATCTCACTAATGGTTCTAGGTTTAGAGAAAGGAAATTTTTTGCTCAGTAGAGACTATATCTCACTAGTGTAGTTGCACAAAAAATAGATGTGAGAAGTATCTTCATAGTCCTTCTCACACAGGTAACATCTCAACACAGAAGGGATCCCAATTCTTATAATATAATTAAAAGTAGGCAATTTATCATGAAACACTTTCCATAAGTTTACTTGGTAACTCTTGGGAGAAGCACCTTTCAATATCCAATTGAAATCAGTAGTAGAACTTCCCATTGTTCTAACAAAGTTCCAACTAATTTTGAGCTTTGTATTTCTTACTCCATTGAGCAGAATAACATCTTCCTTGTTCTTTTCAATAGGAATAGAACCAATAGTTTTCATAAGCTTCATGTTGTAACGATTTGATTGTAAGAAGCAAGAACCATTGTGAATTATGCATCTTAGTTCACTGTGAATATGTAGTCCAAGCTTTAGGATACTATTCTCACCAATCAAATCAACAAGGAAATTATGGTTGAACCAAGGATAGATTCCCCATTTCCCACTTTATAGCTAACAAACATAACCAACATTTTCCTGCACCTCAATAATTTCTTGAAGGCCTAGGACATATTGGGTGATTCTTTGATGGTCCAAAAGGATTTATTTGATAGGTACCTCTTGTGGATCCACTTGACTGACAAGGAGTCTTTCTTGCTTACAATATCCCACACATTGAGTAGAAGATAGGTCATAGAGGAGTCATTGATCTTCTTAATATTAAAACCACCTTCTCCAAAAGGAAGAGTTACTTTCTCCATTGAACAAGATGTAAATGGTTGTGATTCTCATTTTTTCCACAAAAAAAGTCTCTTCAATATTTTTCAATCTCCTTTTGAACAGAGGTTGGGAGAGGAAAGGACCGAATCCAGTATAAATGAATAACAGAAAGGGTGAACCAGATAAGTTCATCTCGACCAGCAAGGGACAACATATTGGACTTCCAACAGTCCAATTTATGCTTGACTTTATCAATCAGAGGGTCACAAGAAGATTTAGATAGCTTATCCACAAAGGGAGACAATCCTAGGTATTTTGAAGGAAGAGTTTCCTCCTTAAATCCAAGAATATGAATTAGAACATTTTTTGGAGAGGATACACTAAAATAGGCTTCACTCTTACCAGTATTTATAATCATTCCAGAGAGTTTACCAAAGGTGTCACATAGTAAAGATATCTCGTTTGCATTCTTGACATTAGCTTCATCAAAGACCATAATATCATCCACAAAGATGAGAAGAGAGATGTTCAACTCTTTGGAATCCTTCAAAGGCGTAATATAAACCTTCTCTATAGCATCCTCCATCAACACAGAAAAACCTTGCATAACTATGACAAATAGGTAGGGAGCAATAGGGTCTCCTTGCCTAATGCCATTAGTTGGTTTGAAAAGAGGATTTGGTTCACCATTAACCAAAATATGATAAGATATAGAACTAACGATTTCACTTAGCCACTAGATCCAAAGTATAGGAAACTCCATCCTATACATAACATCAAAGAGAAAGTCCTATTTAACTGAATCATGAGCCTTAGAAATATCAATCTTGAGGAACAATTTATGACTAGATCTTGCTCTACCAAAATCTTGAATAATCTCATTTGATAACAAATTGGATTCTTTAATGCTTCTTCCTCAGATAAAGGCGCACTGGTTTGGACTAACAAAAGAAGGCAACACCATATTTAACCTATTTGTGAGAATCCTAGAAAGGATTTTATAATATCATTAAACAAGGATATTGGATGTCAATTCTTAAGTTCATCAGAGTTCAGACCTTTAGGGATAAGCGTAATGAAGGTTTTATTTACTTCGTTTGACATTTTTCCATTTTTGAAAAACTCTGTAACAGATTCACTCACATCTAGACCAATAATGTGCCAATTGTTTTTAATAAAATGGGAATTGAACCCATCACGTCCAGGTTCCTGATAACACCTCATTTTATACACTTTTAACATATATTTTATACCTCCCCTACCATAGATTTTATAGATTTTTTTTCACATATTTTAGCACTTTATGCCAAATATCTCACACACTTTATCCTGGGTTGTAGGGTCACATCGAGCCAAGGTCGTGGTTGACACCTCCATCACGGCCCATTCGAACATTAGGGATCACCCCACCGCAATCGAGGTCTCAAAGATCACCTCAATGCCCCTCACACCTACGGTGCCTCATGCCTCTCACACCCGCTTCCACATGCTCGCGGCATGAAGCCACGACCAAGCCCTAGACCGCAGTCTGACCAAACGGGTGCAACACCCAGACCACGACCAAGCTCTAGACCACAGTCTGACCAAAGGGGTGCATCACCCAAACCGTGACTGAGAAGGAGACTTAATCCACCTCGACTGAGGAGAAGATGGTAATGAAGCCTCGACTGAGATTAGGATTTGACCAATATCAAACCTCAACCATGGTCAAGGAGTTAAATCAGTGGAGCACGCCTATAAATAGGCCACCTACTCATCTTGTCAAATGAGTTGATCTCAAAGGACCATGAAGTGATGCCATTTTCCAGACTCATTCCCATCCACCCAATGAATCTTAGATCTCCAAAGGTGGAAGTTGAGGAGAAAGAAGATTGAAGGCTCCATCTTCTTTGAGAGAAGGAGAATGTCCATGCCACTGACCTCCTGGATCTAGATCTGAAGAAGTATTGTGTTGTATCATGTTCTTCTTTCTCTATCTAGATCTATCACTTCCATCTTGTTGTACTTCCCTAATCTCTTTGTGGAACGTGATGTATCTATCATTTTTTTAATACTATTATACTTCCCATAAACATATGTGGCTAAACACTAAACTTGGGTTGGGAGTAGCCACTAATTCTCTCCCAACATGTATATTCTCTCTCCTTTTTGAATATATATACTCTCATCAAGATTATCTCCATGCACTGATTTTAATGCTTCACTTGTATGCTTATCTACCATCTTGTGATGTTTGATTGTTGGTACCTCCAAAGAGTAGTATCACTAATATCTTGCGTTATGAAGTAGTATGAATGCATGAAAATGTTGGAATGCAAAAGCTTATGGTCATTTGTTCTTCCTTGTAGTTTTTTGATGGTCATCTCCAGAGAGAGGTTGTCCTTGGGCTTAGATCTATCCTTATCTCGAGAGAGAGAGAGAGAGGAAATGACACATATATTATTTCTTGTAGTCTTAATAGGAGTATATGAGAGGGAGAGGTGATGTTTGCATGTTGGTGAGAAGTTTTAATAGGTGAATCACAATCCAAGTTTTCCTTCCATATCTTTATTTCCACCTTATTTTTGTCTTTGCTTTATTTCTTTTATTGTGGTTTGAGCACTATCGTTCCTTTGGGAACACCCTTTTAAACCATATTTTATATGGAGTATATGAGTGTGAGACCATGCGTACTTAAAACCTGCTAACTGTTGGGTTTTAGGGGAGGTAGAGAAGGCAACGGAAACAAAACATTTCTCCCCAAACCCGGAACAAGGAAACACGTCAATGTCTATATAATAGGAAAGGGATGGTTTGTGGAATCATACCTTGTCCCGAGGCTTGCTCAGTGAAAATACCTTGCGCCTTACGCAGTCTTCACCTCTGGTCTTGGACGATGTATGTGCAACTCCTGGTCGCACCAGGACTGATGACTCCTGGTCTCATTAGGACTGTCTGGGTTGACAGTTGTCCTCCTGAGTGGCAAAAACCTCCCGCCTCAGAAGTAGTCCACACGGACCACCTAGAACTCCACACTCCTTGTCCCACAAGGAGTTGGAACGAGTCGCACCCTCCTATTGACGTACTAGTCGCCAAAACACTCTCCTGCCTCCAGTTGCAACTACAGTTGTCTTTCCCTTGCTACGCCTCCCTTTGCGGGTAGCCCTTGCTCGGGCTCACTCGGTTACCAAAACCAGAGAGAACGACAACTTTGTAGAGCAACTGGTTGCACTGAGTTGTACTTTGAGAAGCCCCCAATACCCCTATACATAGGAGGGTCATGGGACAGGGTTCTCCATCCCATGCAATATGGGACTAAAAGCAGGAGTAGAAGAGTTTGAGATTTTCCACAAAACAACCAACTCGCAACCTGAACTGATCGTTTCATTTATGAAATAGTCAGTTGGGGATCTGAGCCGGTCGGTTGACACTCAACCGATCAGTTGGGACCCATGAACCAGTCGGTTCACTTTCTGAACCGGTTGGTTCGTGGTCCTGACCAATTCCCAATTGACTTTCCTTCTTTTGTTTCTAATTGATATCGAATGCCAATCCTATTTCCCAATCAAATTGGGCAATTGAAACGAAAGGAAAATTCTCACCAATCCTATTTTCCCAAGTTGCTCAGTTGCACCAGTTGAATCGATCGTTTCAACACTTGAAGCAATCGGTTCACCCTGATCTTGAGCCGATCGGCTCAACACTTGAGCCGACCGGTTCACCAAGCTCAGCTGATCGGTTCATCACATGAGCCAATCAGTTGGGAGTGCAGATTGTGTAGAATCAGTCAAATGAGATTTCAATCAATCTGATACTCCAATCAATGTGTCCAACACCTTGAACAATATGATATTGAGCTATCAATTGATTGAGTGTTTAATTGAACTACTAAACTCCTTTAGTAATCAATCTAAACATTGCTTGTGGACAAAGATCCTCTTCCAGGTTAAATCCTTCGTGTGTGACCCTGCAGGTCCATTTCACGTTGGCAGTGAAAGTCCATAACACTTATGACTTCACAAGCAAAGAGCGGTGCCTAGTCACACATCAGTGCTACCCAAGTGAAAGTAGAAAGTTGGAGAACAACTTTCAATCCTACAATCCGTGAATGGTGTTACAGCGAATGTATAATTCCTTTGTCACTGATATCCAGAATGAACTCGAGGCATGGAACAGTCATCCTGTCAACGTTCATTCACTTTCTTGATCTCAGAGTAGATTGAACGAGATATTTATGACATCAATATCACATACTGATTCACACATGCATGCGCACGCCTATCTCAATCCTACTCATCAAGTGGCCTTGGATATCAAACTCCCTCAGGAGGGACAAATCCCATATCTATCACTCACCCCTCAAAAGCCCCATGTGTTAAAGCCACCCAATCATCACATTTATAACAACCCATGTTTCAGGACTGCGTTTGATGATGTCAAAGTGTGTCCAACGACATGTGTTGAGTGTAGTGATTTCAGGTCAAAGAATCACAGTCACCACCATCACTGTGAGTACTGACTGTGACTACCATGTCATGGTTCCATGTGTCAAACTCACAGTGGGTTTGTCCGGTACACTTGTTCTCTAACAAGTGCCTATGTGTTTGGTTTGATATCTCTATATCATGACTAATGAGATTCTGTCATCAACCAACACCACAATCTAGTCGTGTGTGTAATTGTTTTCTATCTACCTTCCACAATGACATCCGACTAGGGACATAACAAGAATGTACAAACTCTTAGCATCCGTATGATCTCATCGCTCAGGTCCTCAACCTGAAAGCATACGTCATTGAGTACTGTCATTCTCTAGACATTCAATCTGTTCTATCACTATCTCATATGACTGAACCAGAATGAATTGGAAGCTTGCCTTTGATGTTTATCAAATCAATCTTAATGTATCCCACCAATCATCCCATGATTGGCTCTCAGGGCATACATACCAACACTAACCTTGTCCCTATGGTTTGACCCTGATTACTATGTTAGACCCCGTATAATAGTTGTGGGGGTTTGAGTGTCGGGTTACTATCTTAAGAGATTGACTACTCTAGATCGGCTCCTTTTTGGACGCATGATTTAGGCCGGTCAGTTCCTTCCCCATCTTTATGTTTTTAATCACCTCATCAATCTCATCTTGTGAAACAGGGCTAGTAAGACTAATCTTCTAAGCTTCATTAAGAATGGGCCCTTTCCATTGGAAGTCCTTGAGCCCCTCAGACTTTCTTGACTTGTTAAAAAGCTTTTCATAGAAAGATAAAATATAATCCAGGAGATGGTTAGGATCAGAGATAGGATAATCATTATCCAATAGTTTGTAAATATGATTCCAATGTCTTCTCATTTTGATAGAGGTGTAGAAAAATCTAGATTCTCTATCACCCTCATACAACCATTGAACCCTAGATTTCTTTTTCCGTAAGGATTCTTCACAAAGTTTAGCTTGTTTAAGCTCTTTTCTCAAATTATTAGCTTCAGTTTGAAACTCAGAATTAAGAGGGTTAAGATCAGCCTGTTCCTAACCATGAGTGGCTTTAAGCTTAATAACTTTTGTGTTATCAAATATGTTACCATAGATAGATTTGTTCCAATCTCTTAATAAGATATTTAGGTTAGCTAACTTTCTATAAATTCTAAACACAACATATCCTTCAACTTGAGTATCCCAAGAACTCTTGAAAACATTTATAAAATCCTCATGAGAGGTCCAAGCATCGATGAATAGGATAGGAACATTGACTTTTATTCTTTCACCCAACTTTACAGACATAATTCTATAATCGCTAACTGTATTTGAAATGATTAAACCATTAAAATCAAAGAAGTGATCTAGAAAGGATAATTAAAGAAATCCCTTTTGATCTTTAAAGTAATAAAAGAATCACCCTCCTGGTGATTGTCTCACGTGAAGAAAGGCCCTCTGAGACTGAGCATAAAAAGACAACAAGAAGAATCACATTCATTAAACTCCTCCATAGATCTACAAGTAGGTTATAGAATGCCTTCTTTTTCTGAGTTGAACGTGACAACATTAACGTCTCCCATTATAAACCAAGGAAGCTCATTTGATTTAGAAAAATATTGGATCAAGAAGTTCATTTGTGAACTTGCGGTGTTTCCAACCATCAAGGATGCAATTGAGCTATATTGTGACAACAATGGAGCTATTGCACAAGCTAAGGAACCCAAATCACATCAGCGTTCCAATTACATATAAATATGGTTCCACATCATATGAGAAATTGCATAATGGGGGGATGTGAAGATTTGCATAGTACCAACTAAAAGCAATGTATATGACCCATTGACAAAAGAACTTTAACATCAGAAGCATGAGGGTCATGTTACATAACTTGGGAGTAAGCTCATGGGTGATTGACTCTAAGTGCTAGCGGGAGCCTGTTGGTATGTATCCCCAAAGAGAAATTATATGAATATTATAAGGGCATGATGTGTAAACAATTTAATTAATAATAAAGGCAATCTTCCAATTTATTCTATTTTATTCAGTTACGAGATAATGATGAAACGTAATAAATGTCTAAGGAATGATATCACATGATGACGTATGTCTTCAGGTTAAGGACCTGAACAATGAGACCATAAATATGTTAAGAGTATGTAAATTCTTGTTATGTCCCTAGTCAGATGTTATTATGGAAGGCTAATAGATAGAAATAATGCATAAAACTAGAGTGTGTGTTGGTTGATGATAGAATCTCATTATTTCATGATATGTGATATCAAACCAAACACATAGATAATTGTTAGAGAATAGTGTATCAGAAAAACACACCTTGAGAGTGATGCATGAAATAATTGATGGTAGTCAAAATCATCTTGCATAGTGATGGTGGTGATTTTGGTTCTTAGACCTGAAATCATTACACTCATCACATGTCATTTGATGAACTTTGACATCATCCAACGTGATCATGATTAAGGGTTTCTATAGATGTAGTGCTTAGGGGCACTGTAACACATGAGGATGATTGTGACTGATGTAGATGGGATTTGTCCCTCCTATAGGTATTTGATATCCAGGCCACTTGATAGGCGAGATAGAGAAAATCATGGCCATGAACATGTGAATCAATATTTGATTTTGAGTTCACATATATCTCAGACAGTCCACCCTAGTGCAAGGAACATGGATTGAATGTTGAAGAGGATTATGATTCCATGCCTCGAGTTCAATATGGTTGTCAGAGACAAAGGAACTATACAATCACTATAACACCAATCATGAATTGTAGGTTGAAGTTGTTCTCCAACTTTCCAATTACTTCGGTAGAAATGATGTCTTGCTAGATATCAATCATTGCTTATGATGTAGTAAGTTAGTTATGGACATTCACAACCAATGTAACTTGGAACCTATAGTGTCAAACACATAGGATGCAATTGGAATAGAAGTTCATTCATGAATGATGTTTAAATTGATTAATAAATGTGTTTAGGTATTCAATTTAAACATCACAGGTTAAAGACCGACTCACTGGACTGTGAACTGATTCAGTCAAGTGTTGAACCGATTGGTTGGAGTGTCAGGTCAATTATAAACAACACTAATTGAACAATGCCTAAACCAGGGTATGAATCAACCGGTTCAAGGTCCCAAATTACCGATTCATGTGATGAATCCCCCCGTTCAATTGTCAATTCGATTGGATCAAGGATTGATGTTGATGTCATGATTTGCATTAATCGCACACTGAATACCAATGTGATTTAGAACAAGAAACATGCACAGACTGACCAGTTTGGGGCATGAACTGACTAGTTCATGCACAAACTGACTAGTTGGTGAGATAATTGACCGGTTAGCCATTTGTAGGTTTGGGAAAATTCATAAAACATCATTTCTTCGACACCCAGATGGGCTGGGAACCCTGACCCTGGCCCTCCTAAAAATAGAGGGGTATTGGGGGGCTTCCCAAACACAACAATAAGCTCTGACAATTATTGTCTTCTCTAGTTTTGGTAACCAAGATAACTCGATCAAGTTCTATTTGTCAAAGGGAGGAACAACAAGGGAGAGACAATTGGGAGAGAAAGTCAATCCTAGCACGTTGACTAGAAAGGACAACTCCTTACTATTAGTTCTACGAGAATGATAGGAGCTCGTAGTTGTTCAACATGTCTAGTGGTGAGGAGGTCATTTCTTGCCTCTAGGAGGATGGTCAACTACTATTCGTGGTGCCATACCAAGAGGCATACAACGATAGACGTTAGGTGCAACATGAAGAAAGCTTCATGCTACACCGAGGGAATTGTCACTGGACTTGCTCCAAGACCAACTATAACCTTGCAACCATCCTTTTTATCTCATATTTGTTGACACGATCTATTATCTTTAGGGAATATGGAAAGTAAAATTTTGGTTTGTGCTACCATACATGATGCCATAATTACTTACATATATATCCAAGATCCCAATTGATTTACATGTCTAAGAGATCCATAGGTTTGCATGTCCAAGAGCTCCATCAATTTACATATCATGGAACCCCATCAGTTTGTTGATGTCCAATAGTTTCATCGGTTTGCCAAACCCATATTCCACAAACTATTTTTGCATGCATGTAATGAAACCGGTCCATATTACTCAAGTTCTCAAGGGCCCTATACGCATGGATCCCCAATGGTGCATACAACTAGTCTTTATCAATTTGTTAATTGAAGCATGTCTAAGGTTGCACATCACTTCAGTTCTAATCTACTTGGATACTTGAAAAGGTCACATTGGTCTGGCTTAAACAAAAGTCCACACTCTACACATAAAAGCTCTAGTTAATTGTTGATATCGATAGGCATTGGTTATTAGTCTATAGGTTTCATCGGTCAATCACCTAGTTTACTAAATTAATTTTTTTTCTATTGGTTACCAATAAATGCTACATCTATTTTCCTTGCAAAATTCCATCAATCTATCACCTTCTTTTTTCTCATAGGTTGCCAAAAGGAAAGAATCCTCATGTCACTGCTAATAAATATCATCAATTTACAAAACTATAAAATTCATGTGCACTCAAGATTCTCATCAATGAAATCACTTGAAAATACTCTCAAAGGTCAATAAAGATAAAAAGTGAGAGGTCAATACAACTAGTTAGCCATCCATTGACTAACAACCATCCATTTTTGAACTACTAGGTTAGTATAAGGACGAATACCCCATGTAACAAAGTTCAAAAGCATCCAAATAAAATTATCATACAAGATTAAGAAAAATACTATGTACGGGTATATTTATGTATTAAATTTGTAGTTATACCTCCAAAAGTGAGAAAAATGCATATAAGCCCAAAATGTACATAAAATTACAAAATAGAGCAACAAAAGTGCAAATTGGCCCAAATTTGAAATAGAACTATACCAATTAAAATATAAAATAATGTTTATTAATGAACTAAGAAACAAATCAAGTCAAACATGCATATTTATGAATCAACCCAGGTCATGGGCCTTACAACCATAAATCCCTAAGAAGGAATTTTCCTCCAAAATCTTACATGAACAAACATGTGTACTACCTATACATGTCATCCTCTAACTCTCACGTGGCCATCTCTGCACCCTGATGGTGCAAAAACACCTTCATTCAGGATATATCCTTCTTCCTCAACTTCTTGACATGCCTATTTGGGATCAAAATTGAGCCCTCCACACACAAGGCAGCAATCGTTCAATTGAACCTTCTACTGGATGTATTGTATGTTTTATATATGAATGGAACTTACTCCACATCAAACTTGAAACATATTTTGTAACACTACTTGTAACTCTATCCTATATGGCACTTTCTAAACTTGAGCTTTGATAGGGTAAAGTTCCATAAATGGAAGAGTCAACCCACCCTCCTTTAAAAAGCTCAAAACACCTTTCCAAGGGGAGACATTGAAACACACAATCTCCTACTTGAAACTCCAAAGGTCAATTTTGATAGTCTGCATATGACTTTTTCCTATCTAGTTTTGCCTTCCGCTATTGTATGATCACCTCGATCTTCTCTATAGTCTGTTGAACCAACTCTAGACCCATCAAATAATATTCACCTACCTCGCAACAACAAAGAGGTGACCTACAATGCCTTCTATACAAAGCTTGATATGTTTCCATTTCTATGCTCTTATGGTGACTTGTTACTATTAAACTCAATCAAACTCAAGTTAATATCCCAACTCCCAAGAAATTGGAGTACACATGCTTTCAATAGACCCTCTAACAATTTTATTATCCTCTTTGATTGACCATTTTCTATGGGTGGAGGGATGTATCGAACCTCAACTGTGTCCCCAAAGATACATAAACACTATCCCAGAACCTGTGTTAAACTAAGGACCTCTATCTAATACTATTATAGCTTGTACACCATACATACAAACTATTGCATCAATATATATTTGTGCCAAATTGTCTACAATGTAGGTGATCTTGATGGGTAAAAAGTAAAATGATTTATTAACTAATTAATTGTAACCCAAATGGAATCATGATCCTTGACTATCCTAGGAAGACCAACCAAAAAAGTCCACGGTCATATGACCCCATTTCCACCATGGAATTCAAAATACAACCATGTAGGTTTTTGATGCTTTGCCTTAACCTACTAACAAGTTGATCACTTGGCTACAGACTCTGCCACATCATGATTCAAAGTTGTTGACCAATACAAGTCCTTGATATTATGATACATCTTTGTGCATCCAGGATTCATCACATATATTGGGGAATGAGCCTTCTCAAGTACCATCTCCCTCAAATTGTCAACCTTAAGAACCACCATTTGATTGTAAAAGAGCATTCACTGAGCATTTATTTCATGAAACCCATCATGCTTCTTACTAAAAAACTATGATTAGAAGTTTTATAATGTATCATCCATCTACACATATCTAATCTACTGTATTAATGTCAGATTTACATGTAAGTGGGCCAACAAACTAGCCAACAGGGAGACCTCTAGCTTTACATTCATCTACAGAAGGGACACCAACATGTCCCACTTGTGAAAAGCCAAAAATTACAACTGTGCTTCATCTATAGATGAAGAAAAATAGAAATTTCTACTAAAATGACATCCCCTACGTTCACCTATCCTTGATGATATTCTATGTAAAGTCATAGTACTTGATCAATGCCATCCATGATCTTTGTCTCATCTTCTGCTACTTCTTAGAAACACATGAAGTGTAAATTATTTTGATCATGAGGATTTACATCTTCTATCCATAAAGATACTAACTCTAGATTTTCAAGTCAAGAATCACAACTGCCAAATCTATTTCATGAGTTGGGTATCTTTCTTCATTTTTCTTAAGTTGTCTAGAAGAAAAGGAAATCACATTTTGTCTTGCATCAGTACACATCCTAATACATTTTTTGAAGTATCACATAAAATGATGTATTCTTTCCAAAGATATGATAGCACCAACACTGGTGCAATCATCAACTTCTTCATCAACAAGTGAAAAGAACATTGACACTTCTAGTCTCAAACAAAAGGCATACCCTTTCTAGTTAGCCTGGTTAAAGGTTAACCTACTACACTAATGTTCTTGATGAACCTCTAGTATAACCAGATAACCCAAGGAAGCTTCAAGCCTCTGTTGGTGTCTTGAGAAGCTCTAACTCCAACACCTAATGAACTTACTTAGGGTCTACATAGACCCCTTTCTAGAGATGTTGTGACTAAGAAAACACACATCAGTCAACCAAAATTCACACTTTCTAAACTAAAGATAGAATCTAAGTTGTCTCAACAACTCCAAGTCATAGAGAAGGTGTTTCTCATGTTGTTGAGTATCATTGTAGCATATCAAAATATCATCTATAAACACCACTGCAAACTGGTCAAGATATGACTTGAGAACTCAACTCATCATATCCATAAATGATTTCAGTGCATTTGTTAGATGAAACAACATCACAAACTCATAGTGACCATAACTAGTCCTAAAACTAGTCTTAGTTATGTCATATGACCTGGTTTTCAAATGGTGATACATTGATCTTAATAATGAGAAATTGATGTTTTTTTCCTAAAGTAGGAATAGTTCCATCTGTTCTTGAATAGCTTCCTTCCAAATCTGCCTCCTTGTGTTTTTGTAGAAGATCTAATTTGTTGCTCACGTGGATCTCCTAGCAGGTAGATAGAGAGAGATCTGTGAAAGTCACTGCCTTCCCCCCTCCCTGATGTCATGGCCTTGACTCCCCTACTACTGTGATGTAGGCAGTTTAAATTGGTTTTATGTATATTAGAAACCACTATAACACCTCTCAACTGGTCAAACAAAACATGTTTCCTAAGTAATGGATACTTGTTCTTATCAGTGACCTTGTGCAACTATTGGTAGTCTATGAAAAGACTCATAGACAGATCCTTATTCTTCAAAAATAACACTATAGTGCCCCCCATGGTATGTGCTTAGGCATATGAAACCTTTCTCCAACACTTCTTATAATTGCTTCTTCAACTTCTTCATCTCAACTAGAGACATTCTATAAGTTACATGTACTAGGGGTTATGTTCCATGGACCAGATTGATATCAAAACATACCTCTTTTGGGGGTGGATGATAACATCTCATTTTATGCACTTTTTGCATATGTTTTATGCTTCTGCTAGCATACCTTGTATATAATTTTTTCTACTTATTTTAGTACTTTAAGCCAAAAATCTCAATTGCACACATCTTTCACCTTTGTAGGGTCATGCCAAGACATGGTCGCGGTTAACACCTGACCAGCGCTAAATTGTCCACTAAGGGCCCTACCGCGATCAAAGCCCCTTATTACCATCTCTACACTCTGCGATCAAGGTCATGCCATGATCGAGGTCCTGCCACAATCGGGACTTCCCCTCAGTCGTAGCCTACAACCCACACACCAAAATCACAGTGGGAGTCTCGACCAAGATCAAGCCGCAACTGAGGTCATGCCTCGATCGTGGATTACATCCAAGTCGCAACTGAGGCCCTACCTCGACCGTGGCCCAGATGGTTAAGTTAGTGGGCAACACCTATATAGGCCACTCAACTCGACTTGTCACATCATCAGATCATCACGGACCATGAAGTGGTGCCAAATTCCATAGTCACTCACATCCATACTATCAGTTTGGGATCTCTAAAGGAAGAAGTTATAGGAGAGAGAAGACTGACCACCCTCTTCTTTGAAGGAAGGAGAAGCATCCACATTGCCCATTCCAAATCTAGATTCAAAGGAGTATATTGGTGTATCACAATCTTCTCTCTCTATCTAGATTTATCATCTTCATCATGTTGTACCCCCCTCGTGGTAGTTGATGTATCTATCATTTTGTAATGTTGTTATGTAGCCTGTCAACATGTGTGGCTAAACATCTAACTTGGGTTGGGAGTAGCCACTAAGGCTCTCCCAACATGTATATCATTTCTCCCTTTTGAATATATGTATGCTCTCATCAAGATTATCTCCATATGTTTTTTCTTAACGTTTCACTTGTATCCTTAGCTACCATCTTGTGATGTTTGATTGTTGGTACCTCGAAAGAGTAGTACCTTCCTTATATAGTGTTATGGAGTAGTATGAATTCATGAAAGTGTTAGAATGCTAAGGCTAATAGTCATATGGTTTGTTTTGTGGTTGTAGGGTGGTTATCTCGAGAGAGAGTCTACCTTAGATCCTGGATCTATCCTTATCTGAAGAGAGGATGGAATAGATGTTTTTATGAATGCTTGTAATCTTGATAGGAGTATACAAATGAGTGTGAGTTTTGCATGTTGGTGAGAGATCTTAGTAGGTGAAACCCGATCCAAGTTTCCTCCCATATCTTTTCATCTTAATCTTGTTATTGTTTTCTTTCTTTGAACTTTCTTGTTTTGGTTTGTGGCACCTTCGTTCCTTAGGGAACACCTCTTTTTATACTACTTGTTCATTTGGAGTGTGAGACTCTACGTACTTAACACCTGCCGACCTTGTTCCTGTGATTTGACCCAAATACTACATCAGACATGTATAACAGCTGTGGGGGCTTGAGTGTCAGGTTATAATCTTAAAAGTCTGACTACTATGGATCTGCTCCATTTTGGATGCACAATTTAGGCTGATCAAATTTTTGGTGCCATTTTTTGGCACAAGGAAAAATAGCACTATTAAGAACTTGAGTTCAGTCACTATACTCCCGTCTCTCAAGCTTAGTGATAAGCTTGACTTCATAGAAACCTTAAATGTACTACCCTAGAATTACATAGAATAATTCATTTTAACATGTCCAATTTCCTAACTCAACTGTGTGGTCTATTCAGGGAACCCAGAGGGAAGAATATCAGTTTGATTTTTCACCCTAACCTCAAGTCACCATACCATGTAGACGGCAGTCTTACTGGGTATGATCAGAATGTAAGAGTTCAACATAACCCACCACCACATGAGACAGATGAAGATAAGATTACTATCACTCAGATGGTCATCACCTTAAGGAAGAACGATGCGAGGAAGAAGAACATCACCATCACCGTAGAAGGCACCATCGCAAGCACCGTGAGAATGAACATGAATAGTGAGAGTGAAGATGATGAAGAAGGAAAAATTCTTAGAGAGTTGGCTGCAACTAGATCCAATGAATCTAGATGCCCAATTGTCATCCCTCACTTTAGTGCAGCAAACTTTGAATTGAAATTGGGTGTAATCTCGATGATCTAGAACAAACCCTTCCATGGAAATTCAAGGAGCAAAAATATGTACCATCATCTTGATGCCTTCAAAAACATCTATGAAACCATTAAGATGAGGGGAGTTCCTCAAGAAGTGATATATTGCAATGGATTCAATTTCTCCCTTGAAGATAAAGCTCTATCTTGGTACCTCAACTTGCCCCACTAGTCCATAGATGGATGGAGACCCCTTGCAAATGTCTTTGTCACTAAATTTTATCTGACTGAGAGAACTATTTGTAATATGCAAAAGATCACTTCTTTTAGACAAGAACTAGGAGAGAACATTCACGAGGCATGGGAACACTTTCAAGAATACCAGAGAGATTTCTCTCACCAAAAATATCATAAGGTATTCCTCATGACCACCTTTTACAATGGGCTAACTCCCACCAAAAGGACTTCCCTGAATGCAGTTGCCAGAAGCAACTTTCTTGGTAAGAAACCAAGTAGAACCATGAAGATAATTGATAACATGTTGGGACTGCAAGAAGGCATGGATTATGATAGAAAAAATTGAGGATCAATCAAGAAGGATGGATCTGAAGAACCATCAATAGAAGTCAAGGACATGGAGACTATTACAACTCAGATTCTAGAAAATCGCCACCGATGTCAAACAGTTAAAAGACACTGGGGGGAAGGACAAGAAACACACAGAGAAAGTCATGAAATGCATTACATGCGGAGAAGGAGGGCATGGAGTTGATAACTATATCTATACACGACTAGAGGAGAGTGAAGAAAGTGAAAGAGAAGAAGGAATAGAGAATGTCTCTTATGTTAATTTCAAATGACAAGATCATCCTGGGTTTAAGTACAACAACAAAGAAGCTGTAGAAAATGCTCATCAACTGAGTAATTCATCTAAATCTCTACCACAATTTAAGAAGAAAGGAGGGCCGACTCAATACACTAGAACTACTAACTATCAGATGAACACAAATAGCTACCAGAGTAAAAAAACGTGAGTTGATAAGGCCAAGGGCCAATCCAAGCCAAAGACAGCAACCAAACTGACATGATTGATCAACTATTCGACTTCACAAAAAGGAAATCTTTGGTAAATGACCAACTTTCTCAAAGTTCTATTACCAATTCAGAAGTGCTAACTACAATGCAAACTCAAATGGTAGACATGAAACTCACCAGAGGTAGATTGATCAACAACTTGCACAACTAGCTAAACTTATGAAAAATCCTTTGGGGAAGATCCCATGAAATATGGAGACTGCAAAAATGGCCACTCTTCGATCAGGGAGAATGTTGGAAGATCCTAATACTAACAAAACCAAA
This sequence comes from Alisma plantago-aquatica, assembly GCA_963693085.1. Taxonomy (NCBI): domain Eukaryota; kingdom Viridiplantae; phylum Streptophyta; class Magnoliopsida; order Alismatales; family Alismataceae; genus Alisma; species Alisma plantago-aquatica. Next base: position 1,409,950,769 of record OY856412.1, on the reverse strand, counting down.
CAAGGAGGAAGTTGTAGTAATCAACAATCTAAGAATGAGATTGCAATAGAAGAGTCCAAGGGGAAAGAGCCAGCTATAAGTTGTAGAGAAGAAGGGAATCACAAAAAGAACAAGGAGGAAGAAGAAAAGAACTCATATCTGATAGGTGAAGTCCTATCGAAGAGAATCCCCTATGCCCCAAGAGTTCCTTTTCCCTACAAACTTATCAAGGAACATCTAAAGAAGAGATACAAAAAGTTTATGTAAGACGTAAAGAAGCTACACTTGGATGTCCCATTTCTCGATGCAATTGAAGTATTACCGACTTATGCAAAATTCTTGAAGGACCTAATCATGAAGAGAAGGAGAGGAGACCATATTGATACCATTCAATTGGTGAAAATGTCAAGAGCCTTTATTCAAGATGAGTTACCGGCCAAGAAGAGGGACCCTGGGGCATTCAACATACCCTTCTGTGTCAGAGACAATTTGGAGAGGAAGGGGTTAGCCAATATGGGAGCGAGCAATAGTCTAATGCCCTTGACTCTTGCACAAAGGCTCAGGCTGATGGACATGGTCAATACAGGCATGAGAATCAAATTGGCTGACCACACCTTTACAAGACCTGTAGGGAATGTTGAAGATGTTTTGATACGGGTCTGGTGATTCTTCATACCATGCGACATAACAATGATAGACACGGTCGATGACTCTAAATGCCTGATGATATTTGGGTGACCTTTCCTCACAAATGGAAGAGCCTTAATAGATGTAGCAGAAAGAATGATTACCTTGTGTGTAGGGGATGATCACCTTGATTTTCGGGTACAAGGCGCCCTGAGGGGACCTTATTTATCTAAGTCAGACTACTTCATGGATAGATACAATCAATATTGTGAAGAGGTGCAAGAGGATAAGGCAATTGTTGATCCCCTCATATGAGTCATGAATAGTCAAGACCCTACAATGGAAGACCCAGAGGTCGTAGAGGTCTTGGATTACCTGAATCAACCTGAAGATGGATTCAGTGATGATGAAGAGATAGTCGAGACCGCGAAGTATGCTTCACTTGAGTAAACACTTGAGGAGAAGAGAACACAAAAACCAAAGCCAAAATTGAAACCACTTTTGGAGGGGTTGAAATATGATTCTTGGACAAAGAAGAGAGGAATCATGTGATTGTTAATGCCAACTTATCGGATGACCAGCTAGAAAGGTTGCTAAAGGAACTCAAGATGCATAGAAAGGCTATAGGGTATTCTGTAGAAGACATCAGAGGCCTCAACTTTGCTCGATTGATGCACATAATTTTTCTCAAAGAAATAACTAAGGCTTTATCTCAACCCCAGAGGAAGTTAAACCAAATGCTAAAGGAATTCGTTAACAAGGAAGTTATAAAGTTATGAGATGTTGGGATCATCTACCCGATAAGTGATAGAAACTGGGTTAGTCCCATCCATGGGGTGCCTAAGAAGGGTGGAATGACAATGATAAGATTCAAGGATGGAGATGAAGTGGAAACAAGGATGGTTACAGGATGGCATATGTGCATTGACTATCACAAGCTAATAACTGCTACAAAAAAGGATCACTTCCCTCTGCCATTTATAGATCAAGTTCTAGAAAGACTAGCTCACCATGATTACTTCTATTTTATGGATGGGTATTCAGGATTCTATCAAGTATTGATTCATCCTGATGATTAGGAAAAGGCAACTTTGACATGCATCTATGGCACTTATGCCTTGAGAAGGATGTTGTTAGGGTTGTATAACGCACCAGTGACTTTCCAGTACTGCATGATATCTATGTTTTTAGACTTTTTGGAAGACATAGTAGAAGTCTTCATGAACGAATTCTCTATATATGGAACATATTTTGAAGCATGCCTAAGAAACCTATCTTTAGTACTATACCACTGTGAGGAAAAGCATCTTATTCTGAACTGGGAGAAATGCCATTTTATGGTCTAAGATGGTATCATCTTAGGCCATAAGGTTTCCAAGAAAGGAATTGAAGTGGACCTAAGTAAGATCAAAGACATATCCAAACTCCTACCACTAAAATCGGTCACAGGAGTATGAAGTTTCTTAAGGCATGCATGATATTCTAGAAGATTTATAAAAGATTTCTCCAAGATCGCCAAACCCCTTTCGAATCTCCTGATTAAAGATGTTGAGTTTGAATTCACCAGTGAATGTTTAGATGCCTTCCATACACTTAAAAGGGCATTAAAGACAACATCAATTCTATAAGCACCAGATTGGGAGCTACCTTTTGAAATCATGTGCGGTGATAGTGATTTTGCCATCGGGGTAGTCCTTGTATAAAAGAAAGATAAGAAACACCATGTGATTTTCTATGCAAGCAAAACATTGGACGAAGCCCAAGTAAACTATACCACAACTAAAACAGAGATATTGGCCATCATGTTTGCTTTTGATAAGTTTAGCTCATACCTGGTAGGATCAAAGGTAAAAGTGTACATTGATCATGTGGCTATAAAATATCTTATGCAAAAGTAGGACACAAAGTTGAGACTTTTGAGATGGGCTTTATTACTACAAGATTTCATCTACAAGATCATTGAAAAAAATGGAAAAGAAAATGTGGTTGCAGACCACCTGTCAAGGATAATTTTTGTTGAATAAAATAAATTTCTAGTGAATGACAACATTGTTGATGAAGTTCTTTTGATGGCTCAGTCGGAAGAGTAGAGCCTACCTTGCTTCGTAGACATTTGTAATTATCTAGCATGTGGACAATTTCCACCGGAGATCACATATAATCAGAAGAAGAAATTATTCTTCGAACTGAAAAATTACTGTTGGGATGATCTGATGTTGTTTAAAAGGTGCTCTGACAACTTATATCACTGATGCATACCAGAAGAAGAAGTACCCTTAATCCTCAAGGAATGCCACTCCTCACCTTACGGGGGACACCATGGAGGAGAGAGGACAACTGCAAAAGTTTTACAATCAAGATTTTATTGGCCAACTCTTTCCGAAGATGTTGCGTCATTTTATAAAACCTGCAAGGAATGTTAGCATACATGAAACATCAGCTGAAGGAATGAGATGCCAATGGGAGATTGGGTGGAAGTTGAAATTTTTGATGTATAGAGGATTGATTACATGGGACCTTTACTGTCATTGAAAGGGAACCAATATATACTTGTTGTTGTCGACTACGTCGCCAAATGGCTAGAGGCTATTGCCACCCAAACCTGTGACTCCAAGACAATAATTAAGTTGTTTGAGAAAACTATCTTTCCACAGTTCAGAGTATCACACACTATTATAAGCGACGGAGGGTCGCACTTTAGTGAAAAGTAGTTTGAAGCTCTATTGAGAAATTATGGGGTAAAACATAAGGTTGCAATGAAATATCACCCCCAAATGTTGGGACAGGTTGAAGTATCAAACAGGCAGTTTAAATAGATACTAGAGAAAACTATTAGGCGTATGAGGAAGGATTGGTCAATGAAACTTGATGATGCACTTTGGGCTTACAACACAACATATAAGACATGTATAGGTATGACGTCGTACATGTTAATTTATGGGAAGTCATGTCATCTTCCTATCGAACTAGAGCACAAAGCCCTGTGGGCTATCAAATTTTTGAACATGCACCTCGATAAGGCTGGGAAGAAAAAATTCCTCCAACTCCATGAACTTGAAGAGTTGAGACTGTACACTTATGAGAATCCAAGGATTTATAAGCATAAAAAAAGGTATGGCATGACGCCCATATGAAGAACAAAGATGTTCGTGAAGGAGACAAGGTCCTTTTATTCAACTCAAGTATCAGGTTATTTCCTGGAAAGTTGAGAACAAGGTGGTCATGCCCTTTTTCTGTCGTAAAAATATACCCATCATGGGTAATGGAGATAGCTGGAGATAAGACAAGCACCTTCAAGGTGAATGGGTAGAGGATGAAATGTTATTATGAAGAAGAAGATTTTGTAAGAAGGACAGAACTAAGTTTGGGGGAAGCCATCCCAATAACAGGTGGAACGAATGAGGATGCATCGACACCAACTGAAGGAAAATGAAGATAGATGATAGAGAAAGTAAAGCTAAAAGACTTTAAACAAGCGTTTCTTGGGAGGCAACCGACATTTTTACTGCTTTCTTTAATTCATGTTTTCCTTATCTCGTTCTTTAGTCTATTAGCTATGTACCTCTCCATCTTTTAATGTTTTGGGTTTCTGTACCTAGTAGGGGTATAAGTGTAGTATGTTTCTTAATCTCTTTCTACCAAAAAGTTTTATTGGGAGTTACATATTCTTATTTTAGTTGGTTGATTTTTGTTAACATTGTGTTGAAAGCATTGTGGTGACGACGTCTGCCACAGTCGTGGTACCTTCTACAAGTGCCTTAGGTCACGGTCGTGGCGAGCATGAGAGAACACTTGCATGTGGTCACGGTGATCTATCCTGCCACAGTCACAGTCGCTCAAGGGTATATAAACTAAACCCCTCCGACATAAGGGTTCTTCTTTCACCCCTCACTCTCTGTGATTCCCAAACAATTGAACAATCCTGCAAGGTGCGAGTACAAGAGACAACGAATGAGCTAGATTTGGTGCCTCGCTGACGGATTCACACCCTCACCACAACAACACTCCCCCGCCATTGCCTCTTTCACCGTTGTTTTGAATCATTAATCTAACGGAGGTACTTCTTGGACGCCTTCTTTTGATCACCATTGTTCTGACTCCTCGATGTTCCTAACTTTCATCGCCTCTTTTGAGCATACAAGATCATTTCGGATTGTTTAGTTCTATGGGGACCACCATGACCCTACCTTCTCCATTAGATGGAGTTCGCCGACGCTTTCCCAATTACTCATCCCTTCTCCAGAATTTTTTACCTAGGTTTTGGCCTTAATGTGGTGCTTCTGCTCGTGCTATCCTGGCAGTTTAGCCTTTGGTCGATCTACCCTCGAGCGAGAACCCCCATTGCGGTCATCGTGGTTTTGATCAAACATGTATTATCCTGGCCACATTTGCGACACCATATCTTTGGCTGTGGTCACGGCCCTCTTTTGCATGAAGCTCACTCAACACAGTCGAATAATGACTACGGTTGTGGTGTTTCTCTGCCATAGTCGTGCCATGACTTTTGTCTGCTAATACCTTGGTTCTGTGATGTCGCGGTCGCGGTACCTTCCTCGATCACGGTACTACTTTCTGTCAAAATTGTGATTGTGAAACTTTGTGATTTAAATGAATTAAATGCTAATGCATTAAATAAAATATAAAATACAACTATACTAACAACAAGTTTAATGTTGAAACTTTTAGAATGTCCACTTTGACTAAAGACACATTGATGAAGAAGGCAACCTCATTGAAGGGTGTAAAGGAAATCTTAGAGAAGATAACCAACACATTAAGGGATAATTTGGACCTCTCCCCAATGAAAAGACTTCAATTACAACTATTGAAGAAGAAGTATGACTATATTTTGGCCCACAAGACACCAGAAGTGTCCAAGGAGTACCAGGAGACCACAAATAGAAACTTCCAAGTATCAGCCTTCTGATACTGAGCTAAAGAAGCTAGAGAAGAGGAAATCTAAAGCCAAAGAAGTGGAAAGTGATAAGAAGATGAAAGTGACATCAACAAAAAAGTTAAAGGGAAAGGAGTAAGAAGCAGTCCCTAAAAAAGTTGATGAGAAAGAACAGATGGTCCTCAACCAGAAGAGGCCAACATTCGTACCTAGAGATCAAAAACACCAGTCATAGTTTGAATCAATACTGCAAACAAAGGGGTTCAAATCGACGAGATACTTAGACATCGAGGACTTCAAAAAGTTGGTGATCTATGACATGGTGATCAACTTCCTGGAAGATGCAAATCTGTGCACCCTGTGTCACTCAGAAGCTCCCTCCCTAACACAGTTGACGGTGGAGTTCATGTCTTCATTAGAGAAGCTCCCTGTCGGTGATGATGAGAGCAACAAGGGTGGCGATGACTTCCAACTATAAGTGAGAATAGGAGGAAAGTCTCACATGATCACTGAGGATATTCTCAATAGAATATTCACCAAAACAACCGAAGAAGAACCAACCTGCTTCACCAAGCCAGGAGAAAAAGACACCATCATATATAGCAGTCATAGGATGTGGGAGAAGCTGACTAGAGAACAAGAGCAAAATTCAAAGAACTCAAAGGCGACTCTCATCACCTCCTTATTCATTAGAGTGGTGCAGAAAATAACAACCAACACTATCTTTACTATCAGAAACTAGCGGTGAAACCAAAGGAGACCGATTTATAATATGGTCAATGCTCAATAAGAAGTCAGTGAACATAGGAAGGGTACTGATTGAAAGGTTATCATCCGCAGTAGGAGGGGAGGCAAAGCAAACAAAGGAGTTTTGTATGGGAAGCCAGATTACTAAAATAGCATACCACTTCATGGATGCAGACCTGTTGATGAAGTATAAGAAAACCAAGGGACATACAAAGATTTACATAAAGTCCCTTATTTTGGCACAGAAAGGAAACAAACTCTTTTACAAACAAAGCTGCTCAAAGATACTTCTGCCCCTTCCAGAGATGGCATACTATGATGCCCACAAGCTGCAACCCACCCAAGAAGACGTCGATAAGATGTACTCAGGGACCATCAGCACTGTTGCAGGCCCATCGTCAAATTCTGGTGAGAAAGATGTGAAGGATAAAACTCCAAAAATTGAGATGAAAAATCAAGAGGAAAGAAAGAATCTGGCAATAAGAAAGAAAAAATGTCAGACAAGTGCATGGCCCCGAACGTACTCTCACCACAAATTTCAGTGGATATGGTGGTAAGTGAAGGATGTGAGCCTAAATAGGAAATCAAATAAGGAGGCGACCAGGCGCATCTTGAAGAAACCACAAGGGAACAACATTTTGAGGTCGAGCAAGAAACTAATCAAGCGTGCAAGGACCCTATGGTTTCTCCCGACTCCATGATACCGAAAGTGATTCTACAAGTGCTAGAGCAACCAGAAGTGAGCACTTCTGCTCTAGCAATGCATGTTGACCCGATGAGAAGTAAGCCAGCTCCATGACTCAAGGAACCAATAACATCCAAAACACCCACAACTACACTCGTACAGCAACAACACCAACACCCACAAATGTTTGGTTATGTGTTAGGAAATAAGATTGATGTCATGTGGCTACACATGTAACAAACCTCTGAACTTAATTTAAACAGTACCTCTATCTTGTGTACACTAACTACGCAGGTACAAATTTTAAATGAGAGAACTGAGACACTTCCCTAGTTCATGTAGGGGGTAATCAACACCCAGAATGTGATGATGGGATCTCTAAAGACACTAATTGTAGAAATGGCAAACCTCAGGAAGGAGCGAGATGCTATGAAAGAAGACAAAAAGATGATGTGGAAGGGGTATGAGGAAGTGTTAGATGATCTAAAGAAGGAACACCGACACTTATATGAACAACTCTGAAAGCTGGATGTTGAACGCCAATAAATCGATGCTTGGCGGTAGAGAAAGAAGACAAAGCATCTAAACATCCCTTCCACATCCCATGCTTCCTCAAGCCCCTTGAGCCCAGACAAAGATGATGATGACATGGGAGGAACAGGTGTACGAACAGCCTCGAAGAACGAAAGTGCCAATGTGAAGACCTCCCCAAGGGAGGAACCACAGGCAAAGGAAGCAATTCCACAGTCAGAAACTCATCAGGATAATGAGACAAAGAAAACAAATGCATTATCAAGGATGTTCGACTTAAACGGCAGCCCAGAAGAGGATAAGGTTGCATCTGAAGACCCTAAACAAGTCATCATCACCAGAGATGAAAGAATTATGATAGAAGATCTCACGTCATGAGAAATAAGAGATATCAACAAATTCCTGGACGACTTGATGTTTGGGATGGATATCTGCAATGCTTTTTTAAAGACCTAACACAGTATGAACATGATGATTCATTTTATGAGGGGAAAATGGCTGTGATGTTATCCATGCTCAACTCTACATAATTAGAGCAACCGTCATAAGTGAACCAACCAATAAAAGATGTAATTGTTGAGATATACATGAACGATGAAGGAAAGGTAACAACCCAAACACCGATGGAAACAAGGGTTCATCCTCCAAATATAGAAGCACCACCCACAGCAACACATGCCGCAGGAGTAGGCACCTTAGAAGATGAAGAAGGTAGTCTCACTTCTTTCTTCGCAAATGAGATCAGTCAGAAAGTGGAGTGTACTAGTCCATGAAGTACCATTAGGTGTGGCTCCTCCTCTACCCTGCAAGATGGCGAGTATGGACATGACCACATTATCAAGAATCACATGCAGAGATGTCCATATCCTAGCAGATATACTAGATGACAACCTTCCCAGATCTGATATTCTCTATCACAACAAGGGCATGTCGCTTAACATATATCACTTTAGAGGGATTTTTATGAAATGAGCATGATTACATATGAAGTTATTCAAAGTACTCTATGCAACTCTGCTTGAAGAATCCTTACATCTTGACAAAATACAACCAATATTCAATGGCACCACGTATCTAGCAGGGCTTCTATTTAATAAAAATGATAAAGATATTAATGTGACAGAGCTACAATGTGTAGTGAGTAGGGAAGAGACTAAATTCATGGTCCTACCCATAAGGATTGTAAAGCACTGGGAGTTTATTGTCATCAACTTATATGAGAGACGGACAACATTGTTCAACTACTGCATAGCTGAATTGGACAACACCTCCCTAATTTACAAAAAAAGGAAGCAAGGGATATATTAAAGGTGCCATTGTGTCTGCAACGGGCTATACAAATGGAAGATAACAGACATAAAGGGATGTTGAATCTATTCTCTATCTACAAAATCAACCCTCAAGAAAAGGTTGGAACAGGGAACTGTGCCTTCATAGTTCTGAGAATGATGGAAGCAATCAATAAGGGAGTCCCACTGGAAGACCTATGCACAGAAGATCTACATGGGTTATATGGGGTCTATGAAATGGAGGTTAATTATGATCGTCGCTTATTCAATGACCCAACGATGCCTTCAGATATAGTCCCAAGATGACTTCATCAAGAGATACCTCTGCCTGAAAAGAAAACATGGAGGGAGGAACTTAAAACCCTATGGATTGATCCTAAAGAGCCTGCTACATCGTCTGCTTGGAAGGAGGGTTGGGCAGCTGACACACCCGACGGAGTAGAGAGAAAACATGAGACCAAGACAAAACAACCTCCAATGGTAGAAGATAAGAAAGAACAACCTCTATCTATCCATCCAAAAGAAGGAGAAATGGAGGAAGAGGATATGCTAAAAATTAAACAAGATGGGCTGGCAGGAGAAATAGTGCCAACCTTCAAGGATTTTGACAGGTGGAGCTATGAGAGCCTGCCACTCGAATCCCTACATCTAATAATGAAATCCTTGAAGGAATTTTACACCACATCAGAGACAATATTTGAAAGGGATGGCATCTGCGTGCTAAAGGACGGCCTCCGAGATACATTGAAAATAGGAGGGTACCTCTCAGTCAGCACTATATCGGCTTATCAAGCACTGCTGAATGCAACATACTAAACATGCACATGGCCTACTTCCTCCTGGTAGATGACATACTGAAAGATAAAAGGTCAGGGGAAAAAGAATTCCTACAACAACGCCTGGCAACATCTCTTACATATTACATATTCTTACCTATTCTACAGGATATTCATTGGACTTTGTTAGCAGTCAGTGTTATAACAAGGACTGTAGTACTCTGCAACAGCTCAGATGCAATATTTTCATTTGACAAAAGAACAAGCATGACTACTGCAAAGACACCTACAGAAGAAAAGGTAGAAACATGCACCGAGGCAATTGTCAGGATGCTCAAGAGTCAAGGAAAAGGGTACAAGCATAAAGAAGGAAAAGACTTCAAGAAGATGTAGTTCTGCAACAGAAGCCCTCAACAAGTGCCTCTGTCAAATGATTGCAGCTTCTATTATCTGGCCTGGATGATGGCCCTAGATATGATGAATACGAAGGTGGATGGAATGCAATATGAGCAATACAACCCACTACACAGAGTGTGTTAAGTCAAAGTGGGCCACCAAAACCAACTAGCAAAAATAAAGAAAGTTCATTATACATCTAACTCCAATATTGAAACCACGGGTTTGGGTGAATGATAAGTTTGGGGGTGGAGTCATAAATGGGCATAAGAGGTACAATTTTATCTCAAATTTTCAAAAATTTACTTGTGCATATACTCGTTTCCACAACAAGCAAATATGAGAAACTAATTTTGCAAAAAAAAATATTACTTTAACAAATTTTGTTATAAGTCACAATTTTGCTTAGCTGCCTCTTGGTTTGTCAGTTCCCCCACTAAATGTTGTAGTGCTATCATTTCTAGAGAGGAGTAAATGAGCAACTAAAACATATAATAGTAAAAACGAGAAGCATAACAATACAATTTTATCTCATTCTTACGGTAAAACGTTGTGTGTGCAACAATCCTAAATCTATGAAATCCTTGGAAACTGAATGACTTCGCCGAGCCATACTCCCAACCAACCACCCTTATCTAACAGTTCTAGCTAGAAAATCCTCACCTCCCACGAGAAGGAAACAACTACCCCTTTTGAGTTTAATTATCCCAACTTTGGAATGAAAAGAGGCTTGTCCACCCAGAAGACCATATAAAAACCCCCTCACCCAAGCCTGAGAGGAGATATGAGAAGCCAAAAAGAAAAAGAAAAATATATAATGAGAGTTGTGCCCAAAATATGTCGAAGGGTCCCACATGGTTGGTGTATTGTTGCCCTCATGAATGCAGATATGGCGTGCCCGTAAGTGGAATCCTGAAGCCAAATTTATCCACCTACAATCCCAAATGACCCTTGCAAAACCACCTGACTTAATGTCAGGAGCTCTTGGGGCAACACTATCCTTATGACAACTTGTGGGTGAGGGAAATTTAAGAGAAGTAGGAAAACACTTAAAACCTAAAACCTACCCGAGCACACTAGCATTGGGCCAACTAAAAATAAAAGAAGGGTGTGAAAGCTACCCCTCAAGGGGATGTTTTACCAGTATGGCTAGTAACCTAATGTAGAAAAGGGTAAGTCATTGAGAAGGAGAGGGCATTGGAAAGAATTTGAAGTCATGCAACTGTAGTTATGAAGGGGAAGAAATATGATTTCACGATTGAACAAACATACCACAAGATTTTTGCTGTTAGAATGAGATAACTCAGTAATGTTAATATTTTTGCAAAATTTTGTCACACTTTTCTCACCTCTCTATGATTTAAGGCCTACCCTTAGCCTGAGCACAGGCTTGATCATAAGTTTGGGGGAGTTGATAACATCTCATTTTATGCACTTTTTTCATATATTTTATGCTTCTCCTAGCATACCTTATATAGACTTTTTCTACTTATTTTAGTACTTTATGCCAAAAATCTCAATTGCACACATCTTTCACCTTTCCAGTGTCATGCAAAGACATGGTCACAATTAAAATCTTGACCATGGCTACATCATCCACTAAGGGCCCTACCACGGTCAAAGCCCCTTATCACCATCTATACGCTCCGCGACCGAGGTCCTGTCACAATCGGGACTTCCCTTCGGTTGTGTCCTACAACCTGCACACCACAATCATGGTGGAAGTCTTGACCAAGATCAAGAAGTGAATGAGGTCATGCCTCAACCGTGGCTTACATCCAAGTTGTGATTGAGGACCTACCTCGACCACGTCCCAGATGGTTAAGTCAGTGGGTATCACCAATAAATAGGCCACCCACCTCGACTTGTCACATCATCAGATCATTAAGGACCATGAAGTGCTGCCAAATTCCATTGTCACTCACATCCATACTATCAATCTGGGATCTCTGAAGGTAGGAGCTGGAGGAGAGAGAAGATTTACCATCCTTTTCTATGAAGGAAGGACAAGCATCTGCATCACCCATTCTAGATTTAGATTCAAAGGAGTATATTGGTGTATCATCATCTTCTCTCTCTATCTAGATCTATCATCTTCATTACATTATACCCCCCCTCTTCGTGGTAGTTGATGTATCTATCATTTTGTAATGTCGTTATGCTGCCTATCAACGTGTGTGGCTAAACATATAAGTTGGGTTGGGAGTAGCCACAAAGGCTCTCCCAACATGTATATTCTCGCTCCCCTTTGAATATATATGCTCTCATCAAGATTATCTCCATACGCTTGTTCTTAATGTTTCACTTATATGCTTATCTACCATCTTGTGATGTTTGATTGTCGGTACCTCGAAAGAGTAGTACTTTCTTATCTAGTGTTATGGAGTAGTATGAATGCATGAAAGTGTTGGAATGCTAAGGCTAACGGTCATATGGTTTGTTTTGTGGTTGTAAGGTGGTTATCTCAAGAGAGAGTCTACCTTAGATCCTAGATCTATCCTTATCTTGAGAGAGGAGGGAATAGACATTTTTATGACTGCTTATAATCTTGATAGGAGTATATGAAGGGGTGTGAGTTTTGCATGTTGGTGAGAGATCTTAGTAGGTGAAACTCGATCCAAGTTTCCTCCCATATCTTTTCATCTTAATCTTATTATTGTTTTCTTTCTTTTAACTTTCTTATTTTGATTGTGGAACCTTCGTTCCTTAGGGAACACCTTTTCTTAATCCTACTTGTTCATTTGGAGTGTGAGAGTGTGAGACTTTGTATACTTAACACTTACCGACATTGTCCTTGTGGTTCGACCCTGAATACTATATCAGATTTTGTATAACAGTTGATGGGGCTTGAGAGTCAGGTTAGAATCTAGAATGTCTGACTACTCTGGATCTGCTCCATTTTAGACGCACAATTTAGGGTGGTCAGTGGAACACCAAGAAAGCCATCAAGGAAAACACCCTCAAACTCACAAACCATGGTAAATTTTGGATATTAGGAGTGCTCACCTTGGTACTACCACATATTCATAGAAATCTACACATCCTTAACCCATGAAATTCTCCTCTATTACTATTAAAACTAGAAACATCGAGAGAATCTTCAAATATCCTTGTAAAGTATAAGAGATATTAGCATTTTGGAAATTTGCAACCTTAAAACTACCATCCAAAATAACCTTGTACTTCCCTAAGGTATCTATTTGTAGGATCACATTAAAATACATGCATATCATGTAGCAAAACATCCATTGGAATGTTGCATCCTACAAAGCAAAGAACGCATGATGGATAGACCTCCTGTAGAATAGGATTACCAACTATAGGGGATTCTAAAAAGAGAACATCTATTCTACTATATACATGCAAGTTACAACTATTTATTACCTCTCTTTTCATAAATGAGTGTGTCGTACGTATATCAACTAAAATAAATGGATATGCATATGGGGATAAGTGAAAATGAGAAGCTACATATTACTCGTCAAAACTAATAGGTTGACCAGTCCTACCAGATGAATCATAGCATAGAATATTGCATTTCTTGTTGACAGCTTGACCTTGACCTTTTCCTACTGTCTTGGAACACCATGTCTGAGATCTCTAGTCATGTCCTCTTCCTCCACCACCAATGTACTTTTGATGTGAGCGTTATTGTCTATGCCTCAATTGTTGTGTAACCTCCCAGTTCCTCTATGGGCAAGACCATTTTACATGACCAATATGTCCACACTTGAACAAATCCTTATATCATATTGCAGCCTAGTTGGCCCTGGCATAGACATTGACTCAGAACTATTCCCCAAGATGGAAAAAACCATGGCTTATTCCCATTCTAGAAGACCAATTTGACTTTACTTGTGTCCTCATTTCAAAAAAACTTCTAACATGTACTGTGACTATGATGCTTATTTTTTATTGTGGTGCTTCTTCTTCTTATAACTGCCCAATTATTGATCATGAGTTCAGATGCTTGCTTTCTCACAATGGCATCTCGTAGATTGACTATTGTCCTCTCTATTATTCTAATTATCTCCAAAAAATGTGGAAAAAGTCTCATGTGTCCAAAGATAACTTCACTCCTTCCAACTTGACATTTAAGCATTTCTGAAACCTCCTTGTCTTCCCTTCTCTATTGTTGTCATATGAGGACAAAACTGTAGAAACTCCATAAAATCAACTCATAGTCACTCACTAACCAAGATCCTTGTCTCAATTGCTTAAACTAAACCATCTTCTCCATTAGATATGACTCAAGGAAGTAACATATCACAAATTCCCACCACAACTATGCCCAATTGATCACTTCATCTAGCTGTTTTCATCTTTAATGGCACATCAATGGTTAGTACAACCCTCAATAAGGTAGATCACATGCTTAAATTTGTCCTCCTCAATGATATCAAGGATTTAAAACATTTTATCTAATTCCTTTAGTCGTGTATCCACATCTGTTGGGTCCACTTTGTCAACATACTTTGTGGCTCTGATGTGCTTCAACCTCTTAAAGGTCTTTCCTAAACCATGTGAGTCAACATTTGGGATAAGTGACCTAGGTGGAGGTATAGGTTCCATGTTATGGAAAAGAATTATCATCTCCATTAACTATTCAAAAAAATAGATTGGAAGGTTGGATCAGCTAAGGTTTTAGGATCTTAAGGGTGTTGGACTAGCTATTTTGTCTCCATCATGGGTACTCCTCCCACTAATACCCTCTAGCTACTACCACCTATAGGATCCATGTAACTACTCTTAATAATATTCTTCATGTGTCTAGGCATATCCACATAATCATAAACCATGGTCAAATATGTTGGATAAACAATAGTAGACACAATAACCTAAGGTCTATATATCCATGAATACTCAACAAACCTAAAGCTATGATACCACCAATTGAGATAAATTGCCACACAAAACAAGATTACTCATAACCAAACCATTGATAAAATACTAATCAAACACATTAGCAAAGGGCACATAATTAAAGATGAATAAAAATTCTAGTCATTTTCATCTGATTGCATAAAGGACCAAGCTTCACACATATTCTCATTTAGTAAATTTACAAGGAGTATAATGGCCTCAACCACGACATGTATACCAATGGAACCTTACCAGATATTTATGACATATACAATGTACATGAGATATAACCAATAACTCAAGTCGATATACATCCATGATGAATCCCCCTACCTGGACCTGAAAGGACATGGATGACTATAAGACTAATGCCACACCAACCTCTCAAATCTACTTATTCCAAAATAACTCTCCAAGCTGCAAAGTTCTGACCGCGCTATTGGTCACCAAATAGATGTGGAAAAACATGGGGTGAGACCTCAAGTCCTAGTGATATAATATGATAGTTGATAACATTTATTGCCTGCAAGCAAGCTTTATAATTACATTAGATATGCCAAATAATATAATAAGTTGAAGAACTAACCAAAGTATATATTTTGAACATACATTAATGAAGATAAATATGCATGTAATTGAACATTTACATATATGAATTGTATATGATACACGAAGGATTATAAAAACAATAACACCATACAATGTTATTTGACAAATAACCCTAAATAGATATAATACCCAACATAATTGCATATTTTATTAGGCCTTGGAAAGTTTGAGTAGTACCACTCAAACTACTACATGGCAAGTGTGAAGTAGCAATCATTGTCGTACAAGATCTTAGAATGTTCAAAACCCTAAAGATCTCTTCTTCTCAGTCAGTACAAGTGACAAACTAAGTTGGAATAAAAATCCAACCTACTAGTTGGGTCACAATGTCCACCCACCACTAAAAGATGTACTCTGTCCTGGGTACAAAATCCATGACACTAGAAACTAGGATATATAATCCTCAAATCTGAGTTATGTCCTTAGCCACTTCCTATCACCTAAAATCTAAGACATGGTTTTGACCACAATTTCAAATAGGAAATTAATCTAGATGACAGAGATAAATCCTCCCTATCATATATTCAATAGTATATGGATCCAAGATCCCTTCTATAATTGAACTTGCTACAATGTTTACTCATTTCAATACCCATCAAGTGATGACACCAAGATGGTTTTATAGTCACATGATACTATATTATTAGGGTTGCACTTGATTAATTAAATCAATTATTCATTTTGCAATTTCTTCAATCTAGTCACATAGATATCACCTAGACGTGATTGTGAAAAATCATGTATTGCAACTTCTGAAGATATAGAATATATAAAGTGGTCAAAGTTTCTCAATCATGGTATACCTAACCATCCTTAGCCATAAAATTAAATTAGTCGACATGACATCCCAATTTTCCACAAGGACATAACAAGTTAAATCCTCAATTGAATCTCAAATTGTAGATAGCTTCATAAGATATTAATAAGATGCCACCTAAAATTTCAGCTTCAAAATCTATGGGTACAAAATTTATGCAACTTTTAGGATTTTGGTATAGAAAGAACAAAATTAAGCAAAGATTAGATACTTTCAATAATAGTATTTGTCCAATCAAAATTTCATCAGAATAATTGCTACAAAAAGCCTTAAACTCATTGTATAACACCCCCCAAAATAGTAAGGAAAGGTATGTATGTTTACTTCTCATCTTATTGTAAAAAAAACCCAATAAAATGAAAATTTTAGGAAGTTACACATGAACTTTGAATTTTCATTCATGTATGATTTACAAGAGAACTTAATATACAACATAAATTGTTACAATCCTCTTCTAACTTTGTTGGTAATCCTAGAGATTTAAGATAATCTTGATACTTGTTGTGCTTTTTATTAGTAATATATTAGCTTGTGCTTTACCTTAAATTTTAAAATTTTGAAACATTTATTTAGATAACTCATAATCATGACTTAAGCATACCTCAAAGATCTAAGTTGGATTTGATATAAATTAACCTATACATGTATGTGAGAGGAGAATCACTAAGACTTGAGAAAATAATTAATAAATAAATTTTTATTTGAGAATATTATCAAAATGATATCCTCACAAAAATAATGAAAAAATTATAGTTCAAATGAGAGAGTTATGTCCATTTTAGTAACATGTATGACCTATAAACTGCTATGGCCTAGCGACCGCTACGGATGCCGCCCTGGACAGCCAATCGTGAAATGATCATATCCCAGGCTATACATATCTATTTTCAATGAAATAAAGTTAGAACCACAATTAAATCCTCTACCATCTCAAATCCTTTGCTCAATGAAAGGACGACCTGGAGGGTGATTTTTGGGGTGATGTTTGGATAAGAACATGATAAACGATGAAAATCCAAGTAGTTTGGCATTGGTTTAGCTTGGTAGGTAGTTTCTAACCATCGATACTTTCATATTTAAAGCATAACAATGGCTTTCCAACATTTAGTTTTTTATTTATGATAATTGTGATGGTTTTAATAAACATATATTGTGATTATCAGTAGTAGAAATGCCGTAGTAATCATATTTTAGTGATATAATATCATATCGAAAGCTCCCATGTGAATTTTTATGAATTGATTAGTGATGAAATGGTATAAAGTAAGGAACTGGGGAAACTAGGTTGACCTAATTCATGTTTAAAGAGTCAAACTACAAATTATGAGATCTGTGGAAATTATCAGACAATTTATGTGTTTTAATATGAGATTCTTAATTGTTGATAATATGGTAATCATTAGTTACAATGATGAATCCTATTAAATCAATTAAATATCACTAGATGTTAGATGCCCTAGACATTCTAGAATCCTCACATGATGAGGACTGAGATATGGGGAGGAAACAATTTCCTAACTATAGGTAGTCTAGATCGAGGTAAGCCAGAGTGCACCAGTAGGGTGAGGGGGTCTTGACCAATAGGGCAGACTCCTTACAGTGTATGGTACCCAAAACTAACAGGGGATGCCAGTGGTACCTATGTTACATGTTCTAGTGATCAATGGTCAGTAGGTCCACTGATGCATAATAAGCCTGAGGGCTTTGGCTCACAGTCTGAGTACCCACATTGAGAGGTGGAGTCTGAGATTACTGGCCGCTCCCATTAGCCACTGAGAGGTAGACGTGTCGATGCCAACTGTAGATGTGTTATTGGTATTGGGAACTCGTGCATGCTTCTAAATATTTTATAATGAGATCTTAGACTGATGTGCTACTTCCACATATTGTGGTACACCTCATGCAGATCCTATGGCATTATAAATAGATTTAATCCAATGTGAATAGTTATGTTATCCTTTTATTGTGTTCAATATCTGTTCAACTATCATGATGAGTGAATTATAGTTTTTAAATTTCCATGATTACATGTATGCATTTCGGTTCTATTAATTGTAAACATCATAAATATCTTGGTTACCTATTGATCCTCTACTTAGTGAGCCAATAGCTCATCAACCTACTAAACAATTTTTCAAGTAAAGGATGAGCTCTTCCCAAGGAGATAAAAGCTAGCTTTTATGAATAATAGAACATATGTCTTGAAGCATAAGTAGTTAGAATAGTTAGACACTCTCTTATCCTTCCTCTGGATCTTGGGAATGAGAGATTGAGAAAAGAGATAAGTTTGTAATGTAATGTACATGATTTATATTAAGTGTGAAACTCTTATTCTATGTAATAGTCAAGTTTTGTTGTTTCTTAATGTTATGTTTAATCGACACTTATCTTTTAGTAAGTGATGTTACAATATATTTGATAAAAATATAAAGTTATGGTGGATTTTCATCAAGTGTTTAAAAGTTGATGGTTAGTGATAATCCCTACTTGGGAGGCCCTAACTTTGGTTAGTGGGTTTGGGTCACATCACATTTTTGGTATCAGAATATAGGTTGAACCTAAAATGAGTTTAGATTTGGGATGGGGTGATAAGGGGTTGATAGAATTAGGATTTTTTCCTCTTTGAAATGCAATTTTCTAACAAGGGTGTTTTCTTATGAATATGCAGATGGAAGGAAGAGGATGTGGACATGGTGAGGAACAAGTTGGGAGCTATTTTGGCCCTGAACCTCGAGTAATGGCTCAAAGTGGAGAAGATAATGAGGAAACAAGGATGTATCATATTTTTCTAGAGACAAAATAAAAATACAAGATAGACAGGAAGTCTTCATCTTGTAGTAAGAATCTGATGAGATCCTATGAGATGGTAAACAAGCTTGGTGGGACTGAATTCTCTTGAATAATAGATCCACCTGTGGTGGAGGTGTGGCTTTGAAAACTAGAAAATGTCTTTCACCTAATGGAGTTATCAGAAGATAAGAAAATCAATCATGTGGTCTATCCAATCAAGGGAGATGTTGAGCTATGGTGGCGGGGAGTGGAAGATAAAAGGAGGAATTCAGATATGACTTGGAACGACTTTGTGGATGAGTTTTACCTTAAGTATTTTCCTCCTATTTCGTAAGTGATTAGATTAAAAGTCTGGAGAATATCAGACAAGGCAGTATGATGATTGGTGAGTACAAAGCATACTTTACAAGGTTGGCAAATTTCTATTTGCTACTTGTGCCTGATGATGTAGAGAAGTGCAGACAATTTAAACAAGAATTGAGATCAGAGATTAGACACACTGTATCAGCCATTGGTCGAAGAGATAGAGAAAACTTTGAAGAATTTGTGGAAGTAGTAATACGTGTAGAAGAGTTGGTTAATGCTGATAAGTAGTCTGAGAGTAAGGAAAGATTTGCAGACTTCCATATAGGGAGATATAGCAGTGGTGGATATAGAGGAGGTCATGGTTTCTTTTCTAAGATAGGATGAGGACATGGCTATTTTGGGAGACAAGGATCTAATTTTTCATCAAGTGGAGGAAGTCCCAATTCTGGTATATGGAATACACAACCTAGTGGACACCTCCAACTGGGTCTTTAGGATCATCAATGTTGGTGATAGGACTGTAGAGATAGGATGCATCCATGTGTGACAATTGTGGTAGAACACATTCTTGTCATTATTAGGGAACTAATTCTCCAATATGTTTTCATTGTGGACATATGGGACACATAATAAGGGACTACCCAAAGCTTCCATATGTTTCAAAACAAGGTTAACAATTATAATTTCAGACTCCATAGGGGAAGACTCTAGTTATAAGGGAAAATCCTTCAATGACTTTAGGCTCTAGAGGGAAGAACCTAGTACCAGTAGTGAACAACAAGGACAACATGGAAAAGGGAGAGCTATTAGATGCTTCTTCTCAATGACAACATCTGAAGGTGTAGTCTCGCCCAGAGTTGTGACAGGTGAGATGTATGTCTTTGAAAACATTTTTTTATAGTATTGATAGATCCTAGTGCAACACAATCTTTCATTCAAAGAATGATAGAAAGTGGACTAAATATTTTAACTCGTAATTTATCTTATGAATTGTTATTAACAGTTCCATTAGGTGAATCATCAGTTTTGACAGATGTATGTCCTGGATGTCTATTGAGTTTTAGTGGGCTTACAACAACAATTAATCTTATACCCTTACATATTAATTCTTTTCAAATTATTTTGGATATGGATTGCCTTGAGACATATCATGTCTAGTTATATTGTTGGAAGAAAGAAGCTATCTTTTAGCAAGGTGGTTTTTCATGTGTCTTTACCAGAGATAGGAAATTCTTGCCCACATGTATATTATCAGCTATTGTATTTGATAAGAGGATGAGAAGGGGGTGTGAGGCCTATTTAGCAAATTTGGTAGATACTAGGGTTGAGAAAAGAGCAGTCAATATAGAAGATGTTCCAGTAGCATATGAGTTTCCTGATGTCTTTCCTAATGAGTTACCAAGTTTACCACCTGAAAGAGATATTGGCTGTGAGATACAAAATTTACTTGGTAACCACCCAATAGAATTACCTGCCTATAGAATGGAACATGCAAAGTTGATGGAATTGAAAACCCAATTATAGGAGTTCGTAGATAGAGGATTTATTCAACCTAGTACATCACCTTAGGGAGCTCCAGTACTATTTGTGAAGAAAGGATGGAACCATGCAGTTATGCATAGACTATAGACAATTGAATAAGATAACAATTAAGAATAAATATCATTTTCCTAGGATTGATGATATGTTTGATCAACTACGTGAAGAAATGGTCTTTTCAAAGATAAACCTCATATCAGGATATCATCAGTTAAGGATAAAGACATATAATGTACCTAAGTTAGCCTTCATAATGAGGTACATGCACTATGAGTTTGTAGTCATGTCTTTTGGACCGACTAATGCCCCTAAAGTCTTTATAGGCATGATGAACAGGGTTTTCAGACCAAATCTAGATCAGTTCATAGTAGTGTTTATAGATGATATTCTTATATATTCAAGAGATGTAGAACAACATGAGTAAAATATGAGGATAGCCCTATAGTTGTTAATGAAACATCGACTTTATGCTAGTTAAGTAATTGTGGGTTTTGTTTGGTTGAAGTATCTTTTCTTGGACATGTCATATTAGGAGAAGGAGTCAGTGTTGACCCCAAGAAGGTGGAATCTATTCTTCAGTGGGAGCATCCTATGTCCCCTACTGAGATCAGAAATCTCATGGGGTTAGTTGGATATTATATGAGGTTTATAAGAAACTTCAGTGCAACAACAACACCTCTTAGAATCCTAACAAGAAATGATGTACCTTTTATTTGGTATGAATCATGTGAGAAAAAAATTCAAACTTTAAAGAAGAAGTTAACCACAACAACAGTCTTGATATTACCAAAGGCAGATAAGCGCTATGTTGTTTTCTGTGATGCATCCAGAAGAGGTTTGGGATGTGTTCTTATGTAAGAAGGGAAAGTGGTGGCCTATTCTTCTACACAACTTAAGAAAAATAAAGACAACTACCCCACACATGAGCTTGAGTTGGCAACAGTAGTGCATGCCCTAAAGACATGGCGTCATTATCTCTATAGCGAATCATGTCAGGTTTTTTACTGATCATAAGAGTTTGAAATACATTTTGACACAAAGAGATCTTAACTTGATACAAAGAAGATGGTTTGAGCTTACAAAGGATTATGAATGTCACCACTGATTACCACCCTATAAAGGCCAATGTTGTGGCAGATGCTCTGAGTAGAAAGTCAACATTGTCCGCAGAAATGTTTTCAATGGAATGTGTTAAAAAAATTGTTAGTTAAGATGAGAGATATGAATTTGGATCGAAATGTGTCACTCAAGGTGGACCGATTGCACAGATGTAGTTCAGACCTACATAGCATGATCAGATCAAGGAGCTTCAACATAGTGATAGAGAAGTGCAACATATCACGAATGCTATGGCACAAGGAAAGAGGATAGAGTTCAAATATTCAAATGATGGGTTGTTGTACCAACATGATAGGTTTGGGTACCAGATGATATTGAGTTAAAGAAACATATTCTTGAGGAAGCTCACCCTTCTATGTATGCAATCCATCTAGGCAACACAAAGATGTATAGAAACCTAAAGGAATTGTATTGGTGGTCAGGTATGAACAAGGATGTGGCTAAGTGTGTAGCTAAGTGTGGTGTATGTCAACAAGTTAAGGTTGAACATCAGAAGTCAGTAGGTACTCTGCAGTCACTTCCTATTCCTAAATGGAAGTGGGATCATATTACTATGGATTTTATGGTTGGATTACCTAGAATACCATGTGGTTTTGACTATGTATGGGTAGTATTAGATAGTCTAACAAATTCTTCTCACTTTCTACCAGTTAAGACATCTTGGGATATGCCAAAGTTATCCAAAGTCTATATAAATTAAATAGTTTGGTTGCATGAAATGCCCATTTCTATAATATCTGATAGAGACCCTAGATTCACATCCATGTTTTGGAATCAGTTGCAATGTTCCTTGGGAATAAAGTTGAAGTTTAGTAAAACATTCCATCCTTAGACAGATGGATAATCAAAGAGGACGATTCAGACCCTTGAGGATATGCTGAGAGTATGTGTTTTATAGTTTAGTGGCAGTTGGGATGATCATCTCAGTCTTATGGAGTTTGCCTATAACAACAGTCACCATTCTATCTTATAAATGGCCCCTTATGAAGGTTGGTGTGGTAGAAAGTGTAGATCTCTGATTTGTTGGTATGAATTTGGATAAATGTAGATTGTAGGTCCAGAGTTGGTGGAAGAAACAATAGAAAAGATATATGTGATCAGACAACAGTTGAAGAATGATTAGGATAGATAGAAAATCTATGTAGAGAAAAGGCATAGACCACTTCAGTTTGAAGTTGGAGATGAGGTGTATCTAAAAATTTCACCATGGAAAGTTGTGTTGAGGTTTGGAAAGTGAGGTAAATTTCCTCCTAGATATATGGTTCCCTATCCAATCATTTAGAGAATTGGAGAAGTTGCATATAAACTAGAGTTGACTTTAGAGTTAGCTAATCTTCATGATGTGTTTCATGTATCTATGTTAAAGAAATTTCATACAGGTTTAGATAAGATTGTAGACCCACATCATGTATAGTTGAGAGAGGATATCTCTTATGTTGAAGGACAAATTCAAATTCTAGATCTTAGAATTCGGAAGCTTAAAAAGAGGGAGATAATTTGGTGAAGGTTCTTTAGAGGAACATTATATAGAAGAAGATACTTAAAAAGTAGAGTCAAAGATGTGTAACAAGTATCCTTTCCTCTTTTGAAAATTTTGAGACAAATTTTTATTGGAGTGGGAGAATTGTTATAGCCCTCTTCTAGCTTTGTTGGTAATCCTAGAGATTTAGAATAATCTTGATGCTAGTTGTGCTTTTCATTAGTAATACATTACTTGTGTGCTGTCTTAAATTTTGGCAATGTTAAATACTTGTTTAGATAACTTATGATTATGACTTAAGAATACCTCCAAGATCTGAGTTGGAGTTGATATAAAATTAACCTATACATGTATGTGAGAGGAGAATCAATGAGACTTGAGGAAATAATTAATAAATAAATTTACATTTGAGAATATTATCAAGATCACACTGTAGGATTGTAGAGAATTCAATTGTCAATCTAATGAAAAAATAATATACCAAATCGCACTTAAAATGGGAGAATTATGCCCATTTGAGTATCATGTACAAACCTAGCGACTTCTAAGCTAGTATTGACCGCTATGGATGCCGCCTAGGACAGCCAATCGTAAAATGATCATATATCGGGCTATACATATCCATTTTTAACAAAACAGAGTGTGTTAGAACAAAAATTTGATCCTCCATCATATTAGACCCTTTACTCAACAAAAGGATGACCTAGAGGGTGATTACTGGGGTGATTTTTTAGGTGAAAATGAAGAACAACATAAATCCAAGGTGTTTGCATAGATTCAAGTTGGTAAGTAGCTTTTAACTATCAATTGTCCCTTCTCTTTATTCCCCTTGCTCAAAATCCCTTATCTGGTGACTAGAGATTTGGGCAAACCTCCGTTCTTCATCTTCTACCTCTAGCAGACCTTCTTTAGGGCTGAGAAACACGCAAAAAGACTGTTTAGAATGAGTTCTGGAAGCTTGGATCTTTATTCCGACTAATGGGAGTTAAGAATTGATCTTATTTGGTAAAGAGGCTCAGACTAGTAACTTTAGATGAGATCTATGAGTGGAAAATAACCTTCAAACCCAGATTTGAATCATACAAAAATTAAATAATGGCTTTCCAGCATTTACTTCTTACTTTATGATAATTGTGATGGTTTTAATAAACATGTGTTGTGATTTTTAGTAGTAGAAATCCTTTATTAATCATATTTTAGTGATATAATATCATGTCAAAATCTACCATGTGAATTTTATGAGTTGATCGTTGATAAAATGGTGTTAATTGAGGCATTGGGGAAATCAGGTTGCCCTAATTCATGTTTGAATAATCAAACTATGGATTATGAGATATGTGGAAATTAGCAGATGATTTATGTCTTTTAATATGAGCTTCTTAATTGTCAATAGTACAATAATCATTAGTTATGATTATGAATCCTATTAAATCAACTAAATATCACTAGATGTTAGATGCCCTAGACACTATGGAATCCTCACAGGATGAGGTATGCGATGTGGGGAGAAAATAGTTTCCCGACTAGAGATAGTCCAGATCAATGTAAGCTAAAGTGCACCAATAAGGTACGGGGGACTTGACCAGTAGGCTAGACTCCTTATAGTTGTGTGGTATCTAACACCAACCAAGGATGTCAGTGGTATCTGTGTTACATGTTGTAGTGATCTATGTTCTAAAACTTGACATGAGTTTACCATGTGTAGTACGCAAGTAAACGTATCACAATAATAAGACCTTGTGATGCCTGAGTCAAACATTGGGAAGCGTTTCTCTAGTAGACTACTACTAACTACGCTCAAATCAGCTAAGCTAGTTGTAAAAGGTTGAATTGGGTTGAGTTAAAGAAAAAATTTGGAAATAAAATGAATTTAAAAGTTAAATCAATTAGAGATGGAATGAATTCCTTAGGACATTGGTTTCACCACAGATAACACTAATAGCCGGCCTCACGTATACTAACATCTATTATCTCAATCCCTAGATAAGGATCTTGTAGCTAGAATTACTTGCTCGCGAGTGTAATTCACTACCCAATCTAAGGCCAATCCCACTTCTATAGGTATTGGTTTATTAGTTAGATGCTTTATAATTATTCTCTAGGTTTCTCCTCTCGTTTACACTCCACTTTTCCCAAAGGTTGGTATACGAGTAAATCTATGCTCTCTAACCCTCAAACTCTATCCCGAGATGACTAAGCATCTATCAATCCACTCATGGTGATCACATACAAGTAGAACACAAAGATTTCATAGATTTATATTTAGTAAAAAGAGATAAAATTGATATTAATGCATAGAAATCAATCACAATGTATATCCGGTGCTACTCTTGGATCCTAAGGAATAAAGGTTTTTAACCTTGCATGGTTTTCATCAACGAATACATGGAAAAGAAGAATAAAAATGTGGGAAACATTAGGAAACTAAGGTAACCCCTAAATCTCTGCCTATCCAGAAGATCCCCTCTGTCATATGTGTGTTATGTTGTCTTTCAGCTGTAGAATCATCGTGTGGAGGTGCACGAATCTTTTTCGTTGAAACTTTTGGTCATCAGTTCTTCTCTTCTCTCTCTCTAGTTGTTGTGCAATGAAAAAGGCTATATCCTTTTGTCTGGTCATCATGCCCTTAAGTCATAGAAGGCACTTAGGGTATGGAATAACATCCACCGTTGGATTGGAGTGAAATATGTGGATGGCCTGATTGAGAAGACTCAGTAGTACTGACTAGGTGACTCAATACTGAGTCACTTAGGTTTCATCGCATGATCCCAATCCTATCGATACTATCGACTGGACTCGATAGCACTAAGTTTTCTGGTTTTCAAACTGCCTCTCTGATGTCCACTCGGTAGCACTAAGTTTTCTCGATTCATGTCGGGGCTTAGTGATGTTGATTTGGTACCACTGACTTTGGATGTCGGTAGCACGGACTCTGGGCAGGTTTCTGGGTCCATCATTGACGTCAAGTTGGTACCACCGACTGTTACTAGGTCAGTAGCACCGAGTCTATGGGTCTTCCTTGTACCTGAAAATGCAGAAAACATCATAAGTAATTGGGATGCGTAAAATATTACATAAAACATTTAAAATCATATAATTTGATGTGTTCAATAGAAACAAGTCGTCAATGTCATTTCATGCATAATAAATCAAATAAACTAATCTACACATAAAATCAAGGAAAAATGTGCCTGAAATAATGACTAAAAACACATGCATTTAACTCCCCTAAGCTTAAATGTTGCTCGTCCTCGAGCAACACTCTCTTGGATCTATTTGACAAGAGTCAACTAAAGGAGATAACACATACATTCCTTTCTTAATCAAATTCACCTATAGAGCCCTAAATTGGCCTTCATTGACCACTGAACTGATAAATTCTCTAAAGTGACCAAAAACTTCCATAAAAGATATCCACCTTTAGTCAATGACACTATCAAGAAAGCAGTTAACATCATAATTACTTAGACATTTGTTGGGTGTATTATGTGATTCCCTACACTAAATTGCTCTTTGCTAACCGCCAACTTCTTGGAAGAAGATCTCTGTATAAGCATGAATGAGGAGATGAATCATTAGAGTGGCCTACCAATAAGAGAAATTAATGATTAAAGATGGGTGGAAAATGAAAATTCATAACTACATCCAACCTATTTATGCATAGAGAATAATGAACCTAGATGGATGAAAAGAATAACATGCATAAATCCTAATGCCTAATTTTTTTTTCTTTTTATGAAATGATGCATGTATGAATGACTTGAGATTGTTTGACAACTCAAAAGAATGCATGTGTGGATTAAATCATCACTAAAAAAATGTGTGGGATATACCTTCTCCCTATTTCTTTTGAACAATTTTCTTCTTCTTTTTTTTCTTTTCAAAAAGGCTAATTTTTGTGCTTTTTTCCTTCATTATTTTTATCTATCTTTTTTTTCTTTCTTGAAGGTTATCCCTGCACTTTAGCTTCATCACTAAAAATTAAAATCCACATGTTTAGGTAAATATGCATGCGATGTTGAAATGTATGCAACTACATGAATTGTGTTATGCAAGCTAAGATGGTATGCACTAAAGTTAATTCATACAAATGCAATGTTTTTATTTATTTTTCAAATGCAAGCAAACTAACTAATATCTTCCTATCATGCCATGCAATGCAATCAAAGAAAATAGCTTGGAGTACTCATGAATTTTTTAGGTGGTGAGTCAAAAATGAATGGAAAAGAAATGGAATCAGACAACTAAGAGACAATGCCTTTCATTATATGATGATGTGTCTATCTTAATTGACTTGTGTCCAGGGTGATCTAAAGGTCTATTTATAATATTTTCATTTAAGGTCTCATTATGGTTTGGTCAGTTTAGGCTTGACATCTTCATCATTCACATTCCTGAGTCAATTTGAAATTTCATGTATGTCCTAAGTCCTAATGCTGACTAGTTCAAACACTTCCTCAAGTGGTGTTACAGAAAGATTTTGTAGTTTAAGCTTAAGGATATGACCATTTTCATGCAACAACATTGAGAGTACAATTTATTCGAAAACAAAACCATGCATTTACTACTCCACAATTACACTAGATGGACGTGGATCCTATACTTGCACAACTAAAAATAAAACAAACAACTAATAAGATAAAAATAAAATAAAAATAATGATAGAATGTTGTTCCAGCCCCCCCCCCAAGCTTGAATATGACTATGTACACATAATCAATACTCACAACCAAGAGGTGGAACAGTGGTACCAGGGCTCCGAAGGGCAGAGGTGGCATGTTGGGGTCGTGTAGAGGGAACATCCTCTGGAATGAGAGGTCTGTAGGAGGCATTGTCGCCGGCTGTGGGTACTCCCCAAACTATCCACGGTTCCAGTAGGTGTCGAAGAAAGGATGTTGGTACTTTGTAAATCACATGTTAGTTCTGGTACAACCTTCATTGAATGCCATGCACATTGGCCAGCATGCTGCTGTTGACCAGTCTGGATATCCTACAACATGGTATACATACCCATCTTGTTGTACGGGTATTGCTCCTCCTAAGAAGGGGGTGGGGAAGAGGAAATCGAGACATCATAGGTGCATGCTTGTTTGTGTCGGACCGCTCTCCTAGTAATGGGGATAGTGGGATCCACCTACTCAACGTCATCATCGTCGTCACCACTATGCTCCTCGCCATCACCCTAAGCAACTACCCTGGGCAGATCTTCTACTTCCCCCGTCGTTCAGTGGCCATCGGAGATGGTTCACCCCATGTAGGTTGAAGATAGGGTTGGGGAGGCTCCGCTCCTAAAATTTTCCTCGACGTGTGCAATGTGCATAGAGCACATTGCGGTGGTATTGGAGAAGGTGTGCCTTGTGGAAGTGAATGTGGTCCAGCTTTGTTGTATCCTCCAATGGCTTGAGGGTGGACAAATCAAGGTGCAAATGGATACCAATAGGGATGATGAGACCCCAAAATAAAATAGGCACCTTCCTTGTCACATTGCACCTCAAAAAAATCATATGGAGTAGAAGGAAAGCTCCAAATTTAACAGTCTCCCATTCCAATAGCCTCTAGAGAAAGTAGAGGTTCGCCTTCTGGACCTTCCCTTGAGCTTGACCAGATCAAGAAAAAATAGTATTGGTGTAGAGGTGGTGAAGAATATGAGAAAATGGATGCTCAATATCTGTAACATAACTGATATGGCAGTTTATATGAAATCCCACTGGCATCTTAGTCAACTGCTCCTAGGCCAAGTCATATGGGGCAGAGCGTTTTAGGACATTAGCCCATTCGAAGATATGGTTGAAGGCCCTCAGCATGATAGAATAATTGTTGTTGAAGAGGAAAAAGTTGACCTTGCCTTCCCGCCATTCACCTCCTATGTTCTTTCAGACACTGAAGAAAGGATTATCACCCTCCATTTCTTACTTTTGACATGCCCATCACATATTGTTAGTAAAGACCACCCTTTCGATCAATGTGTGATCGCCATATCACGTTGGGATGATCTTCCTTGTCTGCAACTCTTCATATATCTTCCTTATCTCCGAGGATAGGTGTTGAACGCGGTTTGGCCGGGGGAGCGACTTGACTTGTAGGGGAACAACTCCTCTCCTAGGAGCCATGTCGTTAATGCAAGAAGGAGGTTAAGAGAATAGAATCTCGGGGAAGACCGTTAGCACCTGGTGCAACCTTGCTCTAGAATGTAAGAGGAGTGGATGTTGAGGGTGTGAAGAAAATGGCTCCACCACCCCTCGTTATATAGTTGAATGCAGTAGAGTTAGTACCACCATCTTTTGGAGCCAGTGGTACTGAGTTGGCTAGCACAATCTGTGGTCGATTGCATCAATAGCTTATGATTGGCCGACGTAGATGATGTGGATTGCCCCGAGTTGGTGGTACCGACAATGAGTAGGTAGTACCGACTTGTGTCACGGATCAGTACCACTGACCGCTCAATGAAGTATTTTGTGGTTGTTGGATTGTGAACACCCGAATTACTAACATGGCGAGTCCGTAGTATCGACTTCAGGGTCAATAGTATCGAGTTGTTGAAATTGTCGGTGCTTTCAAATTTGTAGACTCGGTATACTGAACCTGGGTGCATCCAAAAGTTGATAGTACTGACTGAAAAGTCATTAGTACGGAGTCCTTATCAGTGAGCACTCAAAAGATTTTTAGAGACTCGGTGGTACCAATCGGTTAAGTCGGTGGTACCAAGTCCGTGTTGCTATTGCAGACCAAATGCTGACTCATTTTGGTGCCACTGACTGATAAACTCAGTGGTACTACCTTTTAAGCCCAACACACTCCAAAAATGAATCAAGGTACCATTTTTACATAAATTGAAGTAAACTAACAACTAAAAATAGAAATTAAACATAAAAGCAATGCAATAAAAAATTTGGTTTCCTACCAACAAGTGTCATTGTCTGACGTCCTAGACTAGACGGTCTTTAGAGTAAGAATCTTTAGAACGATGCAAAGTTGCACCTACTCTATCCATGGCTCTACCTCTTCTCCAAAATAGTGCTTTAATCTTTGGCTATTCACAAGGAATGACCTATTCCCATCTACAATGTTCACAACACCACGGGGACTTTTTCAATCACAAGCGGTCCACTCCACTTGGACCTTAGCTTGCCCAGATGCAGCCTAAGCCTAGAATTGAAAAGGAGGACTTTCTGACCTGGAAGAAACATCCTATTTAGAATGTGTCTATCATGAATTTTATTAGTCCTTTCCTTATATATCCTAGAGAATTCATAAGCATCCATCCTAAGCTCATCTAAGTAATTAAGCTCGAAAAGACACTTTCTACCCACTTCATCAATGTTGAAATTCAACTGCTTCATGGCCCATTTAGCTTTATGCTCAAGCTCTATGCGTAGATGGTATGTACTTCCATAGACCAGCCTAAAAGGTGTTGTTCCTATTGGGGATTTGTAGGCGATTCTATAATCCCAAAGAGCATCACTTAGAACATGACTCCAGTTCGTCCTATTGGTTGAGACCATCCTTTCCAAAATTTTCTTCACCTCTCTATTGGACACCTCAACCTGCCCTTGAATCTGTGGGTGATATGAAGTACCCACTCAGTGCTTCACCCCATATTTTCTCAATAAAGCTCCAAACTTCCTATTAGTTAAGTGGGATCCACCATCACTAATAATTAGGTGAGGGACACCAAAACTACATAAAATGTATTCCTTCACAAACTTGCACACTACATGCGCATCATTGGTGCGGGTTGGAATTGATTCCACCGACATAGACACATAATCAACTGCAATTATTATACAAAGATTGGAATTAGATGACACAAATGGGCCCATAAAATCTATACCCCAAAGATCAAAAACCTCAACCTCCTAAAACACATTCAAGGCCATCTCATGCCACTTAGAGATATTACATGCACGTTGATATACACCACAACGACGAACAAAGTTGTGAGAATCTTTAAACAAGGTAGGCCAATAAAACCCACTCTCTAAGACTTTAGTCGCAGTCCTAGATCTAGCATGGTGTCCACCTGTGGGTAGAGAATGACGTGACAAGATAATCTCTACCTCACATTTGGGTTCACATCTTCTTAACAGCCCATCCCTATTTCTTAAGAAGAATCGGTCATCCCAGAAATAAAACTTCAATGAGTGGAAAAATTATTTTTTATCTTGGTACCCCCAATCTGTAGGCAATTCATTACAAGCTAGGTAATTAACAATATATGCAAACCAAGGATCTTCAGTTTTAATTGTAAACAATTTCTCATTTGGGAATTCCTCAAAAATGGGGAAGGCTATATCTTTTTCGTCTGACCTTTCTAGCCTAGACAAATGATCAGCTACAACATTCTCTACCCCTGCCTTGTCTCTAATTTCAATGTCAAATTCCTAAAGCAAAAGGATCCACCTAATCTATCTGGGTTTGGCATATTTCTTTTGTAACAAGTATTTGATGGTAGCATGGTCAGTCCAAAGTATCACTTTAGCCCCAACTAGGTATTGGTGGAATTTATCAAAAGAAAACACTACCGTGAGCAGTTCTTTTTCAGTAGTAGTGTAATTCATCTGTGCATCATTCAAAGTCTTTGACGAATAATATATGACAGTTCGAGTCTTGTCTCTACGTTGACCCAACACAACTCCTACTGCATAATCTGATGTGCCACACATCAGCTTAAAGGGAAGGCTCCAGTCAGGAGCTTGTACAATAGGTGTGGAGATCAATTTTTCCTTAAGAATTTTAAAAGCTTTTAAACAACGCTCATCAAACGAAAACTCGATGACTTTCTCTAAAAGTTCAGATAATGGTTTGGCAATTTTTGAGAAATCCTTGATAAAATGGTGGTAAAATCCAACGTGTCCTAAAAAGAACCTTACTCCTTTCACCAATGTCGGTGCAGGTAGTGAGGATATGACTTCAATCTTTACTGGAACCACTTCCATGCATTTGTTAGACACATTGTGTCCAAGAACAATCCCTTCACTTACCATCATGTGACACTTCCCCTAGTTTAGAACTAGGTGAGTATCCTCACATCTCTGTAGCACCTAGTCAAGGTTATATAGAAAATCATTGAAATATTCCCCATACATAGAAAAATCATCCATAAAAATCTCTAAGCATCGCTCAACCATGTTAGTAAAAATGGCAAGCATACATCATTGAAACGTAGCAGGGGCGTTACAAAGACCGAAAGGCATATGTAGGTATGCGAACTTGCCATAAGGGTAGGCGAAAGTGGATTTCTCTTTATCCTTAGGCTATATGAAAATTTTATTATAACCAGAATACATGTTAAGAAAACAAAAGTGTGAACGGACAACTAATCGTTCCAAGATCTGATCAATAAAAGGTAAAGGGAAATGATCTTTAAAAGTGACTGCATTTAAATAGAGATAATCTATACACACTGTCATCCCATCACTAGCCTGGTGGAAATAAATTCACTAGCTGTATTAATAGTGACCGTGATCCCCCCTTTTTTAGGAACTACCTGATAGGACTAACCCACATTGAATCAGAAATTGCATAGAATATACCTGCTGACAATAGTTTGACAACTCCTTCTTCACCACCTCAGTCATAATCAGATTGAGACAACTATGAGGTTGAATAATTGCCTTAGATCCTTCTTCGAGCTGAATCTTGTGTTGGCACAAGGTTGGAGAGATCCCTTTTATGTCAGCTATGGACCATTTCAATGTAGATCAATGGTTTTTCAGCACAGTGAGTAACTTTCCTTACTCTTCATCATTCATAGAAGATGATATGATCACTGGGAGATTTTCCTCTGCATCTAAGAATACATACTTTAGGTGTGGCGGTAATGGCTTCAGTTCCAGGTTCGGCGGGCTCAATAAAGAAGGAACCAATGGTGGGGGCAGTGGTCCAAGGTCTTCAAAGCATCTTGCATAGTATCAAGGTACCGCCTTTAGCATCAAAACACACTCCTCTAGATGGTTGTTGCAGATGTTGTCCTCAATTATATTCACCAAGCATGATTCTAAGGGTAGCTTGCATGATGACCATATCATAGAATCAGCTATGGCTTCTTTTTTGGTAGTAGGG
The DNA here is from genome assembly GCA_963693085.1 of Alisma plantago-aquatica. Taxonomy (NCBI): domain Eukaryota; kingdom Viridiplantae; phylum Streptophyta; class Magnoliopsida; order Alismatales; family Alismataceae; genus Alisma; species Alisma plantago-aquatica. The sequence continues at coordinate 1,409,917,260 of OY856412.1, read as the reverse complement.
TCATAGTCCTCTCTATCATTGTCTGGATAGTGCATTTCTTGAGTCAGTGATATCACCTTTGCATTTTCTAGGATGTCCACCGCAAGAATTCCTCTTTCTACTTTAGTCATAACATGGACCGTTCAAGGAACGACTTCCCTAGAAATAGAGAAATCTTGATATCCATGTGCTGAAGCATGTTGCATTGCACCTTATCTCCCATGGCTTGATAATGCTCTGACATCTTGATCTCGAACCTATCATCTTGGATTCCCATAGTCAGACATCATCTGCCATCTCAAGTATCATGTCTGTAGTGTTTTGAAATAGTCTTCCAAGTAGAAGCTCACTGTCATGGTTGTCATGCATTTCCATCACTACAAAATCTGCAATAAAGAACAACCTATCCACTTTTACCAGGACATCCTCGCATATACCATATGGCTTAACTACTGAGTTGTCTGCCAACTGGATTGTCATGCTGCTCTTCCTGGATTCCTTAAGTCTGAGTTTCTTAAAGGTAGATAAGGGTATCAGATTTATACTCGTCCATGAATCACATAAAGCCTCTCCAAATTTTGTCTTGTCCTTGTATCATGTGATATTGAAGCATCCAAGATCCTATCTTTTTGGAGGCAGTGTCCCCAATATGAAAGCACTAGCATGCTCTTTTAGAACCACAACATTAGATTCTGGTATCTTTCACATCTTTGTAATTATATCCTTCAAAAACTTCCCATAAGATGGTATCTTCTCAATAGCGTCTATTCAAGGGAATGTTCACAAATAACTTTTGAAAATTATCTAGAAATTTCTTGAACTATCTATCCATGCCTTCAAATTGTTCAAAAAGGGCACAGGAACTATAGGTCCCCTCTGGTGAGGTGGGATATAAGCATGAATTTTATTACCCCCAACCTCATCAACTTGCTCCTCTATAGTCTTCTCCTATGCTACCATGTTGGGTTCTTCTGCATCCACTGGTATAGAGTGATTTGTAGCTTCTTCTACAACTGCACTTTGTGATGCATCGTTCAGTAGCTTCTTGCCACTGTGTAGAAGAACAACCTTCACATGCTAATTCCCAAAAGGTACATTGGTGTTTGCCAAAAATCCTTGTTGGATTGGTTTCTTTAATTCACTCACATCTTCCTCTATCTAAGAGATATGTGTCTCTGTGTTGCGAATATGTGATCCTTGATTTTGATTATCCCTTTGAGTTTTTGCAATCTGCATCTCATTCTAACTCAACAACTTCCCCATCATTTCTTCAATCTTGTCATTTTTCTACTGTTCTGGTTGATACTGCGCTTGGATGCCATACTGTTGTGGCTTTGGATGTTGTTGTTGTGCCTGTGATGGATCCTATTAGAAGTTGTTAGGATCCTTCCAAGAGAATTTGGGTTCCTTCCTCCAAGAATAGTCATTGTTCCTGTATTGGCCCTGGTGCACATACTTGCACTCTTCTTCTTCTTCCTCAATAGGAAATATGTCTGTAGCACATAGTTTCTTAGCAGTAAGATCTAACTTCTCATTTTGATAAGATATCACCTTGGATTCTCTTACACTTTTAATGGTTTCCGGTGGCTCTCTTTCTTCTCCCCATGATTGATTTTAGACAAGTTCTTGAGGATCTCATGGCAGCGAGCAGGCTTGTTGTTGAGGAAGAAACTGACTCCTACACTGTTAAGAGTTGTTCTCTCTGCTTTTGTAGGCCATAATAGAAGATCTTGGCCTACCCCAGTAGATCAATGCCATTATGAGGCAATTTCCTCAACATATTCTAAAACCTCTCCCATGTCTCTAAATACGACTCATCAACATACTATTTGAAGTTGTGAATCTTCTTCACTAGGTCATTAGTCTTTTATGGAGGGAATTAGTTCTTGAAGAATGCATCTATCATCTCATCCCATGTCTCAATGGTCTCATCATCAAGAATTTTGAACCATGACTTTGCACTATCTGCCAATGAAGATGAAAACAGCTTCAGATATATTGTAGTGGATGGGATCCTATCTATCTTGACCATATCACAATTCTCCATAAAATTACTAATATCCGTCATTGGATCTTCAGAAGGATGGCCATGGAATGCTTGAGATTTGACTAAGGTGATAGGTCTAGGATCTATCTTGTAGCTTCCCACATTGATGGCTTGCCTTTTGATGGGCTCTTTCTGGGCTGTAGATGACGAAGCCTTTATCCTTTCCCATATTTTCAGTTCTTCTTCTCCCTCCATTTTTGCTGTTTCTGGTTCATCTGGTATCGCATGTCTCTCAGGTGGAGGTATCAGTGGAGGGATTCAACTGAACCTATCCACAGATCTTCCAAACTCCCTTTCTCCTTGTAAGAGCTCTACTTGTCCAAAGCCTGGTGTGGATGGTTCTCCGTATTCTATGGCTTTATTATGCACCATGTACTAGTTTCTTGAAATAGTAAAAAGTAGGTATTAGCACAAGAAATTTATGACGTATAAAAAATATCTTATGAATCATCTTGAATAAATTTAAAAAGAAAAGAGAATAAAGTAAAAGTAAAAATAAAAAATGGCCTAGAGTGGCTGACCATAGCACTCGTAGTGTTGGATGTTGTCGCTTCCCCGATAACGGTGCCAAAAACATGGCATGTGTTTACCGTGCATAGTACGCAAGTGAACGTATCAAAGTAATAAGACCTTGTGAGGCCTGATTCAAACATGGGGAAGCATTTGTCCAGTAGATTACTACTAACTACAGTCAAATCAGATAAGCCGATTGTAAAAGGTTGAATTGGGTTGAGTTAAAGAAAAAATGTGGAAACAAAACAATAAAGGTTGAATTAATCAGAGTTGGAATGAATTCTTTAGAACAATGGTTTCACCACATATTACACTAATAACTGACCTCACACACACTAACATCTATTATTTCAATCCTTAGATAAGGAGCCTGTAGCCAAAATTACCTTCTCCCGTAGTGTAATTCACTACCCAATCTAACGTCAATCCCAATTCCACAGTTATTAGTTGATTAGTTAGATGCTTTATGATTATTCTTTGGCTTTCTCCTCCCATTTACACTCCACTTTTCCCAAAGGTCATAGTAGACGGGTAAATCTATGCTCTCTGACCCTCAACCTCTCTCCCGAGATGACTAACTGTCTATCAATCCACTCATGGTGATCAAGCACAAGTAGAACCCAAAGCTTTTATATATTTATATCTAGTAAAAAGAGATAAAATTGATATTAATGCATAAAAATCAATCACAATGTATATCTGGGCTACTCCCGGATCCTAAGGAATAAAGGTTTTTAGCCTTGCATGATTTTCATCAATGAATACATGGAAAGGAAGAAGAAAAATGTGGGAAACATTAGGAAACTAAGTTAACTCGTGAATCTTTGCTCGTCCAGAAGATACCCTCCGTCATAAAAGTATGTGTGTTTTACTATGTTCTGGCTATAGAATCATCCTCTGGAGGTGCCCAGATCTCCTCGGTTGAATCTTTTGGTCCACAATTCTTATCTTTCCTCTCTCTGGTTGTCATGCAATGAAAACAACTAACTCCTTTTGTTTGGCCATCATCCCCTAAGTCATAGGAGGCACTTAGGGTATGAAATAACAACCACCATTGGATTGGAATGAAATCTATGGATGGCCTGATCGGGAAAACTCAATAGTACCGACTAGGTGAGTCAATAGTACCGAGTCACTTAGGTTTAGTCGTGTGATCTTGATTGTGTCAGTACTATCGATTAGACTCGATAACATTGAGTTTTATAATTTTCAAACTGCCTCTTTGATGCCCACTCGATAGCACCGAGTTGGAAACTCGGTAGCACTGAGTTTTCTCGATTCATACTAGGGCTTACTGATGTTGATTCAGTACCATCGACTTTGGCTATCGGTAGCACTGACTCTGGGTGAGTTTCTAGGTCCATCACTGATGTCAAGTCGGTACCATCGACTGTTCCCAGGTCGGTAGCACCGAGTCTGTGGGTCTTTCTTATACCTAAAAATCCACAAAAACATCATAAGTACTTGGGATGCGTAAAATATTACATAAAATAGTTAAAATCATATAATTTGATGCATTCAATAGAAACGTATCGTCTGTGTCATTTTAGGCATAATAAATCAAATAAATGACTAATCTACAAATGAAATCAAGGAAAAATGTGTCTAAAATAATGAATAAAAACACATGCATCAGATGAGGTATGCAATGTGGGGAGAAAACACTTTCCATACTAGAGATAGTCCAGATTAAGGTAAGCCAAAGTGCACTAGTAAGGTATGGGGGACTTGACCTATAGGCCAGACTACTTATAGTTGTGTGGTACCCAACACCAATCGGGGATGCCGGTGGTATCTGTGTTACATGTTGTAGTGATCAGTGGTCAGTAGGTCCACTGATGCATAATAAGCCTAAGGGATTTCACTCACCACCTGAGTACCCAAGTTGAGAGGTAAAGTCTGAGATATCCATTCGCTCCCATTATCCACCGAGAAACAGACGTGTCAATGCCATCTGCACTCGTGGTATTGATTTTAAAGACTTAGGAACTCGGGCATGCTTCTAAGTCTTATACAATGAGATCGTAGCTTGCTACGATGCTTCCACATATTGTGTTACACCTCATGTGTGTCTAGTGTAATTTTTAGTTAAAGGATGAGCTCTTCCCGAGGAGATAGAAGCTAGATTTTATCAAGAATAGAACAAAGGTCCTGAAGCCAGAGTAGTTAGAATAGTTAGACAGTCTCTTATCCTTCCTATGGATCTTGGGAATGAGAGAGTGAGAAAAGAGACAAGTTTGTAATATAACGTACATGATGTATAATAAGTGTGAAACTCTAACTCTATGTAATAGTCGAGTTTTTTTGTATCTTAATGTTATGATTAATCGAGACTAATTGTTTAGTAAGTGACGTAACAATGTATTTGAGGAAAAGAAAAAGTTATGGCTGATTTTCATCAAGTGTTTAAAAGTGGATGGTTAGTAATAATCCCTCTTTGGAAGGCCCTAACCCTGGTTAGTGGGTTCGGGTTGTGTCATGAATTATATTTGTCTTAGTGATATCAAACTTGCCATAAAAGATCATCCTTCAACATTTTACAGGATCTTAGAACTAGTTAATATTTTGCATGTAACAAGTAGGAAAGAAATGTTCCAAAAGTTACATTACTTGCCTTAAGGGTGTATAAAGTCAAGGTACACACAAGGAACTATGAAACTTCCACAATGATTTGAGCTTTACCCTCCAAAAATCTCCAAGAAAGTTCATTTCCCCAAGAACTAGGTATCTAGAGAAAAGGGAGAAGAAAATAGTGTCCTTTAACTATATGTACAAGTTTCGAACATGGAACACCATGAATTTAAGCCAAGATAGATGAATAAAGGAAGAATAACAAGAAAAGGGGTTTATAATAGAAGATATTACAAGTAGGGAAGAAGGAATTAAGCTAGACTACTTGTATCCATCCTGGGAGGGCTGACTCTTAGGTAAGAAACGACATGCACAATTTTCATTAAACTTTGATGGATCCTCATCAATGACGAGCTATAACAAGGGGTTTGGTAAAAGGTTCACTAGATGGAATCCAACATGGTTATTGATAGCTAGTATGGAAGTCAAACAACCTAAGGAAATATCTTCATCGGTCTGAGGAACATTTTCCCCATCGATTTACATTCCCAAAACATTCATTGGTTTAAAGTCAAAGAGCCCCATCAATTTATAGGTCCATGATCCCATCATTTTACATGTCTATGATCCCATCATTTTATTGATGTCTAATAGTCATATCAATTTGGGAAATATAAATTCTTCATCATATTGTGCATGCACGTATGATTTAGATTTTCATTTCCTATTTCATCCTTTGGAATTATATATTTAAATGATACATTCATAAAGAAATACATGCATACAAAGAAGAATTTGGTATTGGTCCATATTAATCGAATTCACATGGATTGTGTACACATTGTTCTCCATCGGAGAATTTAGTTAGTCATCATGGATTTTCGATCAAAACATTTCTTTGATTTCTCATCCCTTTAGTTTTCATAATAAATGGAATTTTTTTCCATTAGATTAGCTTAATCAAAAGTCATTAGTCAATAGACAAAAGCTCTTGTCAGTTGTTGATATAGATAGACATTGGTTGTTAATTTATTGGTTTCATTGGTCAATCACCTTCTTTGACCATTGGTTGCTGCAGTTAGCCCGTTTCACCGATTACCAACAAATGTTCCATCAGTTTGCAATGCAGAACTTAATAAATCTATCACCTTCATTTTTCTCATCAGTCAATTAAAGGAAAACAAGCTCTTGTCTTTTCTAATATATCTGTCATTTTACAAACCAATGAACTTCTTATTCACTTAAGATTCTTATCAATGGACTTACTTGATGTTCCTCTCCAGGGTCAACAAAGATTAACAACCATTGGTCTTCATGACTACTTAGCCATCCATTGACTAATAATCACCACCACTTCCACAACACCCTAGGCTAGTATACGGGGCTGGTAACCCATGAAACATCTAAAGAAAATTAAAATATACAAGATTACAAAAAGCATCATGTAACAAAATATACATGCATTACATTTATGGTTAAATTCCAAAAATAAAATTACCCAAATAGATAAAATGAAGTGTGAACTGTATCAAACTTAAAAAGCAACTTTAAGAACTAATGCAACATAAACAAATGTTAAATTAAGGAAAAAGGAAACCTATTAATTCAAACAAGCATGTTAATAAATTAATTTACGTCAAGGGCCTTACATCTTTCACGTACATTGGATAACTCTAGTAATGTATTTTTTTTCTAAAAAAGTCAAGTTATTATCCTAGAAACACATTGAGTGTGCTAGTAAAACCAAAGTGAATATGTGTATACATTGGTTCTTACACTAGTTATGATCACCTAACAACTTATTAGGGTTTTCAATATTATTAATTGAATATATGATTCATTATATACCTATTAATGTCCATGTGTTAGTTATGAAATGCATACCTTCACTCCAAGGTAGGGTACACTATTTTGTCGTATATAGTTATCGATGATGACATATGTATCACTGTTTAGTTAGGGATTGTACATGGGAGGAGTCAATATTTTATACGCATGTCATTTCTATATAAAGTTTCATATTCATGTCATAGGTTGAGATTCACATTTGAGGCTTTGATTTACATTTCTTTTTTATTTACAAATACCAATGTTATGCATTCTCTATCTAGGAACTATATCTACAAACACAAGTTCCATAATGGTCATTCCATCTCTAAGTGGTATGTATCATTTTTTATTATAGGAAACATTACTTGTGATTCTTTATAACTTATTTTATTTCAAAATATATAGTTGTCCATAATATTATTATTAAAGCAATGTTTTCCTTTATGATCATTTTAATAATAATATGTCCATTTGATTTTCAAATGACTCATTAATTACCGTTGAGTTACTGAAGGTATCCTCTTTGTCCATATCTAGGGTTTAGTTTGTCTATAAGGTATTTGATTTTGTTTTAGTATAAATCTAACTTTCCATCAAATATTATTACCATTTTACCATTAATGCATATATACCTTATTAAGTATATTTTATTGTTATAAAGTCTCATTAAGGTCCAGTAGATTCATCTTGAATTGTTAGAGACATAACCATAATTTTCATGTTACACATTAAGCCTTTATTATACTTCATAAATTATTTGCATTTTTACATATTAATTATATAACATTTTGATATGTCGAAGTAATGAAGATACCATTGGAAACTTAGTTTTATTCTCTAATCAAGCACCAAAATAGGATTATCTACAGGAGCCTTGGTTCTCTCTCTCTCTCTCTATCTCTCTATCTCTCTCTCTCTCTCTCTCTATATATATATATATATAGAGAGAGAGAGAGAGAGAGTCAGGCTAGAATACACTCGAGTGTGTGGATCGCACGAATACACTTAAGTGTGTTTGCATATCAAGACTATTTTTTTCAAAATGTAAACTGTTGATGTTCACCGTCATACTATAACTAGGCTACATACAAATTTTGAGCCGATTTGGATGAGTGTAAGTCACTCATCCAAGGGAAACAAAATCAACGCGTGAAACTAATTTGAAATGCATAATTTTTGCAGTCTTCATAACATGAGCTATACATATCTAAATGTGCTCAAATTTTGTGTATGAGTTGTTCATGAGATGTTTAAGAAGATCAATGGATTATATTTTGAAAAAAAATATTGCATCATGAAAAACTACTTGAGTGTATTCCGCTCCGGATACACTCGAGTGTATTCTAGCCTGACTCTCTCTCTCTCTCTCTCTCTATATATATATATATATATATATATATATATATATATATATATGTGTGTGTGTGTGTGTGTGTGTGTGTGTGTGTGTGTGTGTGTGTGTGCACGTGCACACGTGTGTGTGTGTGTTGTCGGGGGGTGCTTGTGAGAGAGTGTATGCATTTCTATATGTGTGTTTGCACCCTAAAGTAATTGTTTGTGACATATACATGACATGTATTATTCTCTTTCTCTCTCTTTTATTTCTTTTGATACATATACAAATGGTTTACCTAGGAAGAAATGACTAGCATGGTAGTGCAAACATGTTCAAAATATAAGTGTTGAATTAACATACTCAAACAGAGGTGGTCAACCTCAAGGCATGCAATGAAAAAAAAAATTCTAGGTACCAATCATCAGCATAAGAAAAAGACATATATATGAAAAATGTATAGACTTAAGCAAAGTTGAAAATCATATGAGAAAAATATATAAATATAAAATATCTGGAAGAATGTTTTCATTAGCAATCTTAACGGATCATAAAAATCCCCATTGGAGCGGCTAAAATATACTACCCTAAAATTTCTTTCCTTGAATAGTTAGTCACATGGGATAAAAGGGCACTTGAATAATAAAAACAACAATGATGAATGAATAAATGAAAATATTGTAAAAGTGATGTTTGGAAATACTACTTTATGTTTTATTATAATGAAATAAGTAATAATACATGCTTTTGTAAAGGGCTCATCCATCATTCAAAATAAAATAGATGTTATACCTAGGTGTTGGTATGTAAGCCCATAGAGCCAATCATACAATCATTTTCATGGGGCATTAGATAGATGATTTGGTAATCATAAAGTTAATTTCATTTATTATTTTTGTCTCGATCATGAGATGATGACACAAACATGGTAGATGTCTAAAGAATGATGTCAATCGATGAAATTTATCTTTATGTTGAGGACCTAAACAATGACATCATATGCTTGATAAGAGTACATACATTCTTGTTATGTCCCCAGTCACATATTACCATGGAAGCAAAATACACAATAATAATACATAAGACTAGAGTGTATGTTTATGATGATAGAGTTTCATTAGTCATGATATGTGATATCAAGTCAAACAAATAGGTACTTATTAGAGAATAGTGTAACAGACAAACCCACTATGAGAGTGATACCAGGAGACCATGGAATGGTAGTTAGAATCAACTCTCATAGTGATAGTGGTAATTGTGGTTCTTAGACCTGAAGTCACTAAACTCATCACATGTCGTTTGATGTGTTTTGACACCATCTGATGTGACCTTGAATAAGGGCTGCCATAAAGGTGAATCTTGAGTACATTGTGACAAATGGGGATTGAGTGTTTGTGATGTAGATGGGATTTGTCCCTCCTACTAGAATTGAGATTTGGGCCACTTGATAACCAAGACTAAGAAATGTATGCCCATACTCATGTGAATCAATATATGATATGTGAAGTCACATGCATCTCAGTCATTCTGCTCTAGTTCAAGGAAGATGGATTGAATGTTGAAGAGGATAATTATTCCATGCCTCAATTTCAATCTGGATATCAGATACAAAGGACTATATGATCATGGTAATACTAACCAAAAATTGTAGGTTGAAGTTGTTCTCAAACTTTCCAATTACTTGGGTAGCAATGATTTGTTGCTAGATACCACTCATTTCTTGTGATATCATAAATTAATTATGAACATTCACTACCAACATACTTTAGGACCTATAGGGCCACACACATAGGATACACTTTGAGTACGAGTTTATTCACAAATGATGTTAAGCTTAATTACTAAAGTGTTTAGGTATTCAATATACACAAGACTGGCAATCAGAACTCTATAAAGATCGGTTCACTGACCGGCTCAGATACATGAATTGATTGGTTCAGGTTGTGAACCAACCGGTTGGTTGATTTATAAGATTAGATCAAGGATTGATGTTGATGTTATGTTGTGTATTAATTGTATAGTGAATACCAATGTGATTAAAAATAGAAAAGCAAGTGAACCGACCAGTTAAAGGGTTAAACTGATTGATTCAACTATGAACCAACTGGTTCACCATTTGTGACTTTTAGAAAATTTATGAAATTGTGTCTATTTGACTCCTAGATGAACTAAAAACCCTGGCCATCCTATATAAGGGGGGAGTCTAGGCTTTCTGAGATACAACAACATGCTATAGAAATTGTTGTCCTCTAACAATTGTGGTAATGTGAGAGCCCAAGTCATCCATACCCATAAAAGGTGAGGGACAACAAGGGAGAAACAACATGGGAGACTGAATCAACCCTATTAGATTGACATTCGAAGTGATAATTCCCTCTTGTTGGCTCTGATAGCACAATGTGGAGTTCCCAGTGGACTACGTAAAGGCATGGAGGCCATCACCACTACCTAGGAGGACAAAAATCACCACTGTACGCAGTGATGCACTAGGAGGATGACACCACCAATTGTCTGTGTGCAACTTGTGAAGTGTGAACATCACTGTGGAAGAATAGTTGTTGGATTTTCTTTAAGACCAGATATTTCTTGCCAATCCTCCTTCTCAATCTATAGTTATTGACATATCCATTAATCATCGGGGATATGGCAAGCAAAAATTTTATTTCTACTACCATAACTGATGTGGTATTACCCAAAACTAGGTTCTATTTACACATTAGGATGGTTTTTGTCACGATAGCATTAATTAAAAGGTCGGTCTTATCACTAACTTTCCTTTAAAGCACTTTTCTTCTATTTATAGGGTGAAGGATTTTTTAGAACATAAGATATACATGAAAGCTTTCTAAAAAATAATAAAATTCATTGAACTCGTAAGAAGGATATTTGATAATCCTTGAAAATCATGCAGATGTCACTATTAACAATATAAGCACAAGGTATTCTCACAATAGATGATTTGTGGGGAATCAACCAAATTGTTGACATTTGGTAAAACGTTGATTCTAAATAAAGATAAATAAATAAAATCAAAGCCTTCTTAGTAATCCTATAACATGTCGAATAGGTAGATGAAATTAGTAAATAGTTGTTCAACCCAATTTGAGTATATTGTCACCCACCAATATACATAACTGATATTTAGATTTGCATACACTCAGAAATTGAAACCCCATTCTTGCATTACTTAAGTTCTGGTAGAACACTCATTCGGAAGTTGTGAGTTGCATTTAGAGAATCTTTATTGCAAGTTCAACATCTATGGGTTGAATGTGTAATTTTTAGGTGGTTGGTAGCTAGTGAGGTAGTCATTTTATAGAAATGTGTCATTCCTAGTTCCAAAGATGTGTGATGGAAGGATAAAGATGGAAAACCACAATTATTGCCACATTCCCATGTAACTCCTCAAAATTGTCATCAGAATTCTCCAGGAAGCCCAATGAAAGTCAATAAGATTGATGATTCCTTATGTTAAAAATTTCTAAGTGATGTCTCCTACTAAATAGGCTCTTACATGTATGGTGGTCGGTCCACCCCTCAGGACCATGTGATGGTTGAACAATGAGAAAATATGTTGGACTCGATAATCGCATTATCAAGACATTATTTGAGGCATTGTCCTAATACCTTGGGTCGAACATACATATGTCATCATAAGTAATATGGATAAGCAGTCTTCAAGAGAACATATGGCCCCTCAGTTGGGTCCCACTTGGTTTACCAGTAAAAGTTTGACCGAATGGGTTACATTGGGCCATCTCTTTTGGTCAATCAATTAATCAAACTTGCAATTCCAGGAATTTAGGAACTTGTCCTGGAATCAAACTTACAGTTTAGGATTTGATTAACATTAAATTTCTGCATATTAGTGGGATTTAGGACTTTATTATTTGGTATAGTAATATGTCTTGAAGGACGGTCAATGTAATCAACTTTTATATAATCCAAACTAAAAATCAAGGTAACATGCATAGGATGTCAACAACCTCGAATGAATATTGCTCTATGATAATATCCTTTCTCATTGATTAGTCGATTATCATGCCTCTCATTCTCCATTGATAAGAAATTCCTCTCCACCTTCTACAACACCCATCCCGCCTAATTCCACCATCGAGTTTTCTTTATCTATGTTTGCTTATGTTTTATGACTACTTCATCTAGTTCTCACCATAATGATATGGTGGAAACATTAGTTCTTCGCCTCCAGATACTTTGTTCTAGCATCTGTAAGTGGTACTAGATCTCGATTTGGTAGAGCTCCCATGACCATGTTTGGATCACCTATGGAATCAACAATAACAGTCACTGGACAATAATGAGGTGTCTTTGGTGTTCCTCTTCATTGTTCCTACGATGGGTGTAAAACTAGGATGCACAGAATGGATTGAGAGGGTGAGGGGGGCATTGCTTTAGTCTGTCATGAATGGAGAAGGAAAAAGAGTGGAACAAATGAAGAACACCGAATACATAGACGAAGTTGGCTTTTCCCTTGTTTTGTTTCCAATAAATGATAAGAATTCAGTTGCACATCGGTTGCATGAAAGGCGGACATATCCGTTCATAAGATATCACGTCTGTTGCTATTCATGATGATGGGAGATGATAAATAATGAAAGTACCCATTTGGAAAATTTAGTAGGAAATTAAACAGAAAATGTAGTTCGTACAGAAGTTTTGAATTTATGTGACCCGAGCAATATATAATAAAGAGAAACTAAAGATGGGATACACAATGCTTTTATGAGTTTTACATTGTGAATAATGAACTGCAGGCGATTGTATAGTTGGTTTTCTCCTATTCTCTTTGTGAAACAAATGCATGTTGTAATTGGTTTTCTTATTATGAGTTCATTTGATACAAATGGTAGAAAAGATGTGGAAACCAAAACGAGCTAGGTGCTTGATATTTTAGCCTCCAGACGATTTATTAATCCTTACAATAGACTTCAGAACAACCCCTCCAACCCCGGCACCTGTATTTGTAGGCATTAGCTTATAATTTTCAGCTTCCATGACGATAACTTAGTTTTATTTTCTAATCAAACACCAAAATAGGATTTTCTATAGGAGCCTTGGTTCTCTCTCTCTCTCTCTATATATATATATATATATATATATATTTATTTATTTATTTATTTATACACACACACACACACACATATATATATATATATATATGTGTGTGTGTGTGTGTGTGTTTCTGGGGGGTGCATGTGAGAGAGTGTATGCATTTCTATTTGTGCGTTTACACCCTAAAGTATTTGTTTGTGACATATACACGACATGTATTATTCTCTTTCTCTCTCTTTTATTTCTCTTGATACATATACAAATGGTTTACCTAGGAAGAAATGACTAGCACGGTAGTGCAAACATGTTCAAAATATAAGTGTTGAATTAACATACTCAAACAGAGATGGTCAACCTCAAGGCATACAATGAAAAAAAAAATATTTCTAGGTACCAATCATAAGCATAAGAAAAATACCTATATATGGAAAATGTATAGATCTAAGCATAGTTGAAAATCATATGAGAAAAATATATAAATATAAAATATCTAGAAGAATGTTTTCATTAGCAATCTTAACGGATCATAAAAGTCCCCGTTGGAGTGGCTAAAATATACTACCCTAAAATTTCTTTCCTTGAATAGTTAATCACATGGGGTAAAAGGGCACTTGAATAATCAAAACAACAATGATGATTGAATAAATGGAAATATTGTAAAAGTGATGTTTGTTAATACCACTTTATGCTTTATTATAATGAAATAAGTAATAATGCATGCTTTTGTAAAGGGCTCATCCATCATTCAAAATAAAATAGATTGTATACCTAGGTGTTGGTATGTATGCCCATAGAGCCAATCATACAATCATTTTCATGGGGCATTAGATATATGATTTGATAATGAGAAAGTGAATTTCACTTATTATGTTTTTCTCGATCATGAGATGATGACACAAACATGGTAGATATCTAAAGAATGATGTCAATCGATGACATTTGTCTTTATGTTGAGGACCTAAACAATGACATCATATGCTTGATAAGAGTACATACATTCTTGTTATGTCCCCAGTTAGATATTACTATGGAAGCAAAATACACAATAATAATACATAAGACTAGAGTGTATTTTTACAATGATAGAGTTTCATTAGTCATGATATGTGATATCAAATCAAACAAATAGGTACTTGTTAGAGAATAGTGTAACAAACAGACCCACTATGAGAGTCATACATGGAGACCATGGAATGGTAGTTATAATCAACTCTCACAGTGATAGTGGTAATTGTGGCTCTTAGACCTGAAGTCACTACACTCATCACATGTCGTTTGATGTGTTTTGACACCATCTGATGTGACCTTGAATAAGGGCTTCCATAAAGGTGAAGCTCGAGTACATTGTGAAAAATGGGGATTGAGTGTTTGTGATGTAGATGGGATTTGTCCCTCCTACTGAAGTTGAGATTTGGGCCACTTGATAACCAAGACTAAGAAATGTATGCCCATACTCATGTGAATCAGTATATGATATGTGAACTCACATGCATCTCAGTCAGTCTTCTCTAGTTCAAGGAAGATGGATTGAATGTTGAAGAGGATGATTATTCCATGCCTCAAGTTCAATCTAAATATCAGATACAAAGGACTATACGATCATGGTAACACTAACAAAAAATTGTAGGTTGAAATTGTTCTCAAACTTTCCAATTACTTGGGTAACAATGATTTGTTGTTGGATACCACTCATTTCCTGAGATATCATAAATTAATTATGAACATTCACTACCAATGTACTTTAGGACCTATAGGGCCACACACATAGGATACACTTTGAATACGAGTTTATTAACAAATCATGTTAAGCTTAATTACTAAAGTGTTTAGGTATTCAATATATACAAGATTGGCAATCAAAACTCTGTAAAGATCGGTTCATTGACCGGCTCAGATACATGAACTGACTGGTTCAGGTTGTGAACCAACCAGTTGGTTGATTAATAAGATTGGATCAAGGACTTATGTTGATGTCATGTTGTGTATTAATGGTATATTGAATACCTATGTGATTAAAAATAGAAAAGCAAGTGAACTGACCAGTTCAAGGGTTGAACTGATCAGTTCAACTGTGAACCAACTTGTTCACCGTTCGTGACTTCTAGAAAATTTATGAAATTTCGTCTCTTTGACTCCTAGATGAACTGAAAACCCTGGCCATCCTATATAAGGGGGGAGTCTAGGCTTTCCGAGATACAACAACATGCTATAGCAATTGTTGTCCTCTAATAATTGTGGTAATGTGAGAGCTCGAGCCAGCCCTACCCATAAAAGGTGAGGGACAACAAGGGAGAAACAACACAATAGAATGAATCAACCCTAATAGATTGACATTCGAAGTGATAATTCCCTCTCGTTGGCTCTGATAGAACAATGTGGAGTTTCCAGTGGTCCACGTGGACTACGTAGATGCGTGGAGGCCATCACCACTACCTAGGAGGACAACAACCACCACTGTACGCAGTGCTGCACTAGGAGGATGACACCGCCAATTGTGTGTGTGCAACTTGTGAAGTGTGAACATCGCTGTGGAAGAGTTGTTGTTGGATTTTCTCTAGGACCAGATATATCTTGCCAACCCTCCTTCTCAATCTATAGTTATTAATAGATCCATTAATCAACGGGGATATGGCAAGCAAAATTTTTATTTCTTCTACCATAAATGATGTTGTATTACCCAAAACTAGGTTCTATTTACACATTAGGATGGTTTTTGTCATGATAACATTAATTAAAAGGTTGGTCTTATCATTGCCTTTCCTTTAAAGCACATTTATTCTACTTATAGGATGAAGGATTTTTAGAACATAAGATAATACATGACATCTTTCCAAAAAATAATAAAAATCATTGAACTAGTAAGAAGGATATTTGATAATCCTTGAAAATCATGTAGAGGTCACTATTAACAATATAAGCAGAAGGTATTCTCATAATAGATGATTCTTGGGGAATCAACCAAATTGTTGACATTTTGTAAAAACTCGATTCCAAATAAAGATAAATAAATAAAATCAAAGCCTTCTTAGTAGTCCTATAACATGTCGAGTAGGTAGATGAAATTGGTAAATAGTTGTTCAACCCAATTAGAGTATATTGTTACCCACCTATATACATAACTAATATTTGGATTTGCATACACTTAGAAATTGATACCCCATTCTTGCATTACTTAAGTTCTGGTAGAACACTCATTTGGAAGTTGTGAGTTGCATTTAGAGCATCTTTATTGTAAGTTCAACATCTCTGGGTTGAATGTGCAATTTTTAGGTGGTTGGTAGTTAGTGAGGTAGTCATTTTATATAAATGTGTCATTCCTAGTTCCAAAGATGTGTGATGGCAGGATAAAGATGGAAAACCACAATTATTGCCACATTCCCATGTAACTCCTCAAAATTGTCATCAGAATTCTCCAAGAAGCCCAATGAAAGTCAATAAGATTGACGATTCCTTGTGTTAACAATTTCTAAGTGATGTCTCCTACTAAATAGGCTCTTATATGTATGGAGGTCGGTCCACCCCTCAGGACCCTATGATAGTTGAACAAGGAGAAAATAGGTTGGACTCGATAACTGCATTATCAAGACATTATTTGAGGCATTATCCTAATACCTTGGGTCGAACCTACATATGTCATCATAAGTAATATGGATAACCAGTCTTCAGGAGAACATATGGCCCCTCAGTTGGGTCCCACTTGGTTTACCAGTAAAAGTTTGACCGAATGGGTTACATTGGGCCATCTCTTTTGGTCAATCAATTAATCAAACTTGCAATTCCAGGGATTTAGGAACTTGTCCTGGAATCAAACTTACAATTTTGGATTTGATTAACATTAACTATAACATTAACTTTCCTCATATTAGTGGGATTTAAGACTTTCTTATTTGGGAGAGTGATATGTCTTGAAGGACGGTCAATGTAATCAACTTTTATATAATCCAAACTAAAAATCAAGGTAACATGCATAGGATGTCAACAACCTCGAATGAATATTGCTCTCTGATAATATCCTTCCTTGTTGATTAGTCAATTATCATGCCTCTCATTCTCCATTGATAAGAAATTCCTCTCCACCTTCTGCAACACCCAACTCGCCTAATCCCACCATCGAGTTTTGTTTATCTATGTTTGCTTAAGTTTTATGACTACTTCATCTAGTTCTCACCATAATGATATGGTGGAAACATTAGTTCTTCGTCTCCAGATACTTTGCTCTAGCATCTGTAAGTGGTACTAGATCTCGATTTGGTAGAGCTCCCATGACCGTGTTTGGATCACCTATGGAATCAACAATAACCTTCACTGGACAAAAATGAGGCTCCTTTGGTGTTCCTCTTCGTTGTTCCTAAGATGGGTGTAAAACTAGGATGCGCAGAATGGATTGAGGGGGGGGGGGGGCATTGCTTTAGTCTGTCTTGAATGGAGAAGGAAAAAGAGTGGAACAAATGAAGAACCCCGAATACATAGACGGAGTTGGCTTTTCCATTGTTTTGTTTCCAATAAATGATAAGAATTCAGTTGAACATCAGTTGCATGAAAGGCGGACATATCCGTTCATAAGATATCACGTCTGTCGCTATTCATGATGTTGGGAGATGATAAATAATGCAAGCACCCAATTGGCAAAATTAGTAGGAAATTAAACTGAAAATGTAGTTCGTACAGAAGTTTTGAATTTATGTGACACGAGCAATATATGCTAAAGAGAAACTAAAGATGGGATACACAATGCTTTTATGAGTTTTACATGGTGAATAATGAACTGCATGCGATTGTATAGTTGGTTTTCTCCTAATCTCTTTGTGAAACAAATGCATGTTGTAGTTGGTTTTCTTAATATGAGTTCATTTGATACAAACCGGTAGAAAAGAGGTGGAAACCAAAACGAGCTAGGTGCTTGATATTTCAGCCTCCAGACGATTTCTTAATCCTTAGAATAGACTTGAGAACAACCCCTCCAACCCCGGCACCTGTATTTGTAGTCATTAGCTTATAATTTTCAGCTTCCACACAATCCCTATCCTACTAGTTAATCGCTACCGTTGACTCCAGAAGCCGCCTCTTTTCCTAGCCATATTACTTTGGAAACATTTCAGCTTGCACAAAAGTCAGTATACTACAAATTACTCCTTGGACCTTGACGACAGACATCAGAAACGCCCTGCCTCGATCCCTTGTTCGCCATTTAAAACGGCTCCAGAAGATAGTCCCAGTTATTGATATCTTCTAGAATCCTCATGTTGACCTGATCTCCACCAGGCCATCCCCGGTCATCGTTGTTGTCAGAAGACACATCGGAGGACGTCGCTGGCATGGGCATTTCAGCTACTGGCTCTGCTGCACCCCGCTGCCAGTTATTGCGGCTGCCACGACCATCAACACTGGAGGGAACGCGCACGTCAGCTGAGGATGAATCCACGCCCGGCGGCCTCCTGTCAAAGGATCTCAAGCTGTTGGATTTGACGTACACGCGACAGACAGTGAAATCGTGTTGGGGCTGCAAAGAATACAGATTGATGTTGTCGGTTATCGTAAGTGTCTGGTCTGTATAAGCTCGTTAATGAAAAGTACGACCTGCAGTTAATTTTGGTCGCGACATTTCGAATCTCCCTTGAGAAAAATTGAAAATCGTATCCATTTAGCTACTCAGCAGTTTGCTGCTACATACCTTGGGAGGAACCGCCAAGGTTCCGGTATTGGAGGCGCTGCTAGCGGCTTCGACGTCAATAGCCTTGTACTCGTTCATCTTCCAGAGTGTCCTTGTCCCGTGCGGCGCCCTACCCATGTAGAACACCATGGTCTTCTTGATCGCTATGGGGCCGTGAGCAGGCGCGCGCCGCTTCTTGCCATGGCCGTCTCCGGTAGTTGCCGCAAGAGCTGCGGAAGACGAATAGACGTAGCTAGTTGAGCCGGTGGCCTTCCAGTACCCTGACGGCGTGATCCTGGTCGGCCTGCCTCCCTGCGCCTCCCGCTCCTGTCTCGGGCAGAAGAAGAACCACTGCTCTGGGTCGTGGACGTTGCACTCTCCAGACATCTCTGCAGGAATTCGTAACAACCAGTGAACAGGGAGATATATAATGGAGGCATGGAATTGAAAGAACATGCATCGATTGTTGGGGACAGAATTATGGGCAAGCATAATGCATGTGTACGCACGTACGTGGCAGCTGCGACGGTTCGTATCTGTAGACGTCAACGACGGGGATGAAACGCTCAATCTCCGGCGTCCTCCTCCCGTGAAGCCTATTCGCAAGGTAGAAGCTCACCAGCTCCTCTTCCGTGGGGTAGAACCGGAACCCAGGCGGAAGAGGTGCAGGTTGCTGCGGCGGCGTTTGGTTTTGGAGGTACGCCATGTCTATACTCAATACACTCCCTAGCTGGGTCGATCGCCAGTCCGTGGTTGCAACCGAAGAACCTAACCGGAGCCCCAGCTGCTCCTATATACTCGCCGACGCCCTGGTCCTTCAGCCAGACTTTGTTTCCCGAAGACCCGAGCTGTAGAGAAGACTAGCTCGATCTGAGCAAAAAACGAAGGCGGCGGGTCTGCCTTTCTCCCGTATGGATGCGGACGTGTGCGCTTGTCCTTAAAACATACACGGAACTCTGACATCACTTTCGCTGCTCTCTCCGTGGAATTTTCAAACGAACATGGGGGCCGGGTATCAGTACTGTTGTTGCTGTCTCAGCTGCATCACACGATCTATACCACTGGTCACCGATGTTCCTTGTCTGTGCACAAAACTCAGTAGGAGTTTACTTGTTTTGTTTAGTTTTTTCCAGGTATACTATACACACATTTAACACCACTTCCATCCGCGTCTTGGTCAGTCTTCTATATTTTCCATTGACTCCTTCTGGTGTGATTATACCGGCGTAATCGATGCCATCTCTCCTTCTTATATGGCTTTAACTATATCTAGGTAGCAATAATTGATTGCTACTTTAATTGGATACGGATCGACGACTGCCACTGCCCTCAGCATTCACTGCGTCAGCGTTTTCGTTTCTTGCGGTTCTCATTCCCTGGCCGGGTTCAGATTCACTGTTTCAGAATTCCTCTTTCGGCAGTGTTTCAATTGATCCTTGCCGTAAAAACACCATATTAATTATTGTAAGGTTGGGCTTATGAAATAAATGAATGGTTGTCATTGCCTGAAACAGCATCCGGAACAGGGCCCTGGCCTGGACCATGCGAGTTCGTGTTTCGTTTTGTTTCTCGTCCTTAACGGCAAACAAAGGACACGTCTCCTACCAACTCCCACGGCATTGACTTGACTAGTCTTTCATTCTTTTACTGTCTTTATTCCATACCATTTGGGCTGTAACGTAAATCCGGATTGTGAAAATACCAATGTCTTGCGCCCCTCTTTACTTGTTGGATTCTGTAATCAGGGTAAAGATTTTTATTACCCTTTATCCGTTTACCCGTTCTCCGTTTCCCCGCTATACTATAAGGGGAGGGTAATGTATAAACATTATCCATACCCTTTTACCCTTTTACCCGCACATGATATAAATATTACACAAATATAAATATTCTAAAGGGGTTTGTCTGTAAATGTTTAACCCTAATACTTTATTCTATAATTGGAAAATGACTTGGTGTTGTGCTTGTAATACTTTCTTGTTGAGAGAAAAGCATATATATCTTGCGGAAAATGAGGTGTTGGTGAAATACTTATTTGTTATGCATATTATGCAAAGGAAAAAAAATAATTTATGCATAAAAATTGTTATTGTGTGAATTGACTTAACTTTACATGGAGAAACATATGATTTTGAATTGGATATAATGTTTTATATATTTTTATCAATAAATTAGTTATAAAATTATTAAAAATCAACACACAATGTGTATAAAATTCTTTTTTATCAAAATTACCCGCTTACCCTTTACCTCCCCGTTTACCCTGTGGAGAAGAGGGTAAGGGTAAGGGGAGGGTAAGGGAATTGCTGAGAAGGATAATTACCCTTACCTTTACCCGCTACCCAAAGAGGGTAAGGGTAAGGGTAAGGATAAGGGTAAGACCTTACCCTCCCCATTGACAGCCCTAATCATGGCTGTGTTAGTTAGAATATTTGGATTAAATTGATCTGAATTGAATCCAGTTTAACTTTGTTTGAAAACTAACTAATTGGCATCTAGATTGGACCGGTCGCTATAAGTGCGGTATATAAAATAAAATAGCATATAAGACGACTTAAATCCAAACTAAGATTTTTAATCCAACTAAAACGATGATTGAGTTGGTATAGATCATAACATTACAAAGTCCAAAAGGATCTATTTATCTATTTTTTGCTAAACAACATTACACCATATCCCGATAGGGCTGGTCGGAATATATGTCTACGTGGCGTAAAAAAAACAAAGCTTGATTCAAATCTAATATTGAACCAAATATTGCCTACATGATTGCTTTTTTGGAGGAAAAAAATTGGCGAATAAATTAACTGATTTAAGGGTATAAAAATGTTAATTCGATCTCGATTGAACAAAAGATGAACGTAATATTATGGACATCGATTCACACCTTGTTTTCTTGTACATGTTATTATTATGATTATTAGATTGACATCAAGATGAAAGGAAAATGAAAAACAAGTGTCGCCACTCATTTTTGGAAGGGAAAACATATCCTTCAAGTCATTACATCCACACAACATGGTCCTAACATGACTATGAATAACTATCCTGAACTAGGGGTGAGCAGAATTTGGTTAATAATCGATTAACCGAACGGTTAATTCTGAATGGTTAATTTTATTGGGTCAATTTGGTTAATATGGTTAATTTATTTCGGTTAATCGGTTAAATAGTTAATTTGACGGTTAAAGATATTTTTGGTTTGGTTAACCAAATTAACTGAATACTCAGAATTTATTCATAAATAATATCCTACACATGCATATATACATATATGGTTGTACTTTTATTTTAAAATACTTCCCTATATATATATATATATATATATATATATATATATAGTAATCAAGTTTTTATGAGCCATACAAAATTAAATTTACAACAATACTACTATAATATAAAAATAATGTCCCAAATTCTATGACTATTTCAAATAATATTATTACACGACTGTTATTTGGTTAACCAAATTAACCATTAACCGATTGGCAATAACTAAATTAACCGACTCAATTTGGTTAGGTTAATAGTTAAAATCTCAAACCACAAATTAACCGTTTAACCGAACCGAATTAATCGTAGCCGACCGAATTAACCGAATGCTCACCCCTATCCTGAACCCTCTTGAAAGCTCCATAAACTCTAGTAAAAAAACCAGAACATATCAAATCAGAAAGGAATAAAAACACATTAATTGTCAATACATGCCGACTATTTCGACTGAGGTGACATTAGGGCCGGTCTGTTGAATAGTAAAGGCCTACCCTATAAGTCCAAAATTCGGGAAACCTATGTCAAATTCACACATATATGTTTCCTTCCAATCCAATTAAAAATCAAGACAATATTATTATTTGATTCACATAAAGATGGAAGGGAAATGAGCAACAAGTTGTGTCACTACTTTTTTCTAGATGAAAAAATGTAGTTCCCAAAAAACTACATAACCACTACTGGAAGTCATAAAGTTACTCTAGCACAACTCCTTGGACCCTTTTGATACGGCCTTGTTGCATTGATACAAAACCAACCGGCTACCTCACATCACCTGAGGACCCACCCCCTTCTCGACCCCCTCTCTACCCCCTATTGTGGTGTCGTTGCAGCTGCTAGTGGATGAGTCAAGACACACCTACGAGGAGAAAGGGACGTGCGTCGTTGGATCGGTGCCCCTGTCAATCGCCTGACATGATCGATAGCTCATATCCAAGGCCACCCTAGGGCAAGGTGGACCGGACCACCACTACAAGCCAGGCCCAAGAGCAATCCAGAGACCTAGATCTTGACTACTCTGCTCAAACGCTCATTCTAGCTCTTGGATCTTGATCCAAGGGTCCTCAGCCCCTGAATCAAGGAAAAGATTCAAAAAATCGTATCTTGGTCATAATAGCTCTAAATATAGACTTCAAATATGCCACTTTGATAACAAAACATAATCTTTCCAAAAAGAATATGTCTAAGACCTTTTGAGGCTTTTCGTTCTCATGTTTCATCCAAACAAGCTCCATTTTGATATTTTCACTTAGTTAATGCATTCTTGAGTTAGATCATTATGAAAAAACGACCCCTTTTGCTTTTTATGACCCTAATCAATAGTTTTGATGTGTGTCTAACTAAGATTCGAACTTGTTCATGCTAATACCCTATTTGTTTGACTTGATGATGTACTTTGAACCTTGACACATGCCTTACATGGATACTTGATGATAAATGTTGCACCTTGCTTATATATTGATCTAATGTTAGTTCAATCCTTTATGTGAACTCCAAATCAATAACCTCAAATGCCTTGTATCCCTATATGTCTTGTGGATGATTCTTGTGCACCAATGCCACTAAAAACCCTAATGCTGACTTCATATGTGAATCTAGTAGTAATGTGAATAAATTGCTAATCTTATGTAAACCTTTCTCCTTTGATCACCCATGCTATATAATGACCCCAAATCATTAGCTTGATGATGTTTATAACACCTAACTCATATGAACCCCATATATACTCTAATGGTGACCTCTTGCATTGTTGGTATGTATGCCCTGAGAGCCAATCATGGGATGATTGGTGGGATGCATTAAGATTGATTTGATAAACATCAAAGGCAAGCTTCCAATTCTTTCTGGTTCAGTCATATGAGATAGTGATAGAACAGATTGAATGTCTAGAGAATGATAGTACTCAATGATGTATGCCTTCAGGTTCAAGA
The DNA here is from genome assembly GCA_963693085.1 of Alisma plantago-aquatica. Classification (NCBI taxonomy): domain Eukaryota; kingdom Viridiplantae; phylum Streptophyta; class Magnoliopsida; order Alismatales; family Alismataceae; genus Alisma; species Alisma plantago-aquatica. Next base: position 1,409,893,060 of record OY856412.1, on the reverse strand, counting down.
CCTGAACGATGAGATCATACGGATGCTAAGAGTTTGTACATTCTTGTTATATCCCTAGTCGGATGTCATTGTGGAAGGTAGATAGACAACAATGACACACAAGACTAGATTGTGGTATTGGTTGATGACGGAATCTCATTAGTCATGAGATAGAGATATCAAACCAAACACATAGGTACTTGTTAGAGAACAAGTGTACCGAACGGTTAATTCTGAATGGTTAATTTTATTGGGTCAATTTGGTTAATTTGGTTAATTTATTTTGGTTAATCAGTTAAATAGTTAATTTGACGGTTAAAGATATTTTTGGTTTGGTTAACCGAATTAAATGAATAGTGAGAATTTATTCATAAATAATATCCTACACATGCATATATACATATATAGTTGTACTTTTATTTCAAAATACTTCCCTATATATATATAGTAATCAAGTTTTTATGAGCCATACAAAATTAAATTTACAACAATACTACTATAATATAACAATAATGTCCCAAATTCTATGACTTTTTCAAATAATATTATTACACGACTGTTATTTGGTTAACCAAATTAACCGACCAAATTAACCATTAACTGATTGGACAATAACTAAATTAACCGACTCAATTTGGTTAGGTTAATAGTTAAAATCTCAAACCACAAATTAACCGTTTAACCAAATCGAATTAATCGTAGCCGACCGAATTAACCGAATGCTCACCCCTATCTTGAACCCTATTGAAAGCTCCATAAACTCTAGTAAAAAAAACAAAACATATCAAATCAGAAAGGAATAAAAACACATTAATTGTCAATACATGCTGACTATTTTGACTGAGGTGACATTGGGGCCAGTCTGTTGAATAGTAAAGGCGTACCCTATAAGTCCAAAATTCGGGAAACCTATGTCAAATTCACACATATATGTTTCCCTCCAATCCAATTAAAAATTAAGACAATATTATTATTTGATTCACATAAAGATGGAAGGGAAATGAGCAACAAGTTGTGTCACTACTTTTTTCTAGATGAAAAAATGTAGTTCCCAAAAAACTACATAAGGACTACTGGAAGTCATAAAGTTACTCTAGCAAAACTCCTTGGACCCTTTTGATATGGCCTTGCTGCATTAATACAAAACCAACTGGCTTCCTCACATCACCTGAGGACTCACCCCCTTCTCGACCCCCTCTCTACCACCTACTGTAGTGTCGTTGCATCTGCTAGTGGATGAGTCAAGACACACCTACAAGGAGAAAGGGACGTGCGTCGTTGGATCGGTGCACGGTCAATCGCCTGACATGATCGATAGCTCATATCCAAGGCTACCCTAGGGCAAGGTGGACCGGACCACCACTATGAGCCAGGCCCAAGAGCAATCTAGAGACCTAGATCTTGACTACTCTGCTCAAACGCTCATTCTAGCCCTTGGATCTTGATCCAAGGGTCCTCAGCCCCTGAATCAAGGAAAAGATTCAAAAAATCGTATCTTGGTCATAATAGCTCCAAATATAGACCTCAAATATGCCACTTTGATAACAAAACATAATCTTTCCAAAAAGAATATGTCCAAGACCTTTTGAGGCTTTTCGTTCTCATGTTTCATCCAAACAAGATCCATTTTGATCTTTTGACTTAGTTAATGCATTCTTGAGTTAGATCGTTATGAAAAAATGACCCATTTTGCTTTTTATGACCCTAATCAATAGTTTTGATGTGTCTCTAACTAAGATTCAAACTTGTTCATGCTAATACCCTATTTGTTTGAGTAGATGATGTACTTTGAACCTTGACACATGCCTTACATGGATACTTGACGATAAATGTTGCACCTTGCTTATATATTGATCTAATGCTAGTTGAATCCTTTATGTGAACTCCAAATCAATAACCTCAAATGCCTTGTATCCCTATATGTCTTGTGGATCATTCTTGTGCACCAATGCCACTAAAAGCCCTAATGCTGACTTGATATGTGAATCTAGTAGTAATGTGAATAACCACATTGCTAATCTTATGTAAACCTTTCTCCTTTGATCACCCATGCTATATAATGACCCCAAATCATTAGCTTGAAGATGTTTATAACACCTAACTCATATGGACCCCATATATACTCTAATGGTGACCTCTTGCATTGTGGGCATGCATGCCCTGAGATCCAATCATGGGATGATTGGTGGGATGCATTAAGATTGATTTGATAAACATCAAAGGCAAGCTTCCAATTCTTTCTGGTTCAGTCATATGAAATAGTGACAGAACAGATTGAATGTCTAGAGAATGACAATACTCAATGACGTATGCCTTCAAGTTCAGGACCTGAACGATGAGATCATACAGATGCTAAGAGTTTGTACATTCTTGTTATGTCCCTAGTCGGATTTCATTGTGGAAGGTAGATAGACAACAATGACACACAAGACTAGATTGTTGTGTTGGTTGATGACGGAATCTCATTAGTCATGATATAGAGATATCAAACCAAACACATAGGTACTTGTTAGAGAACAAGTGTACCGGACAGACCCACCGTGAGTTTGAAACATGGAACCATGACATGGTAGTCACAGTCAGTACTCACAGTGATGGTGGTGAGTGTGATTCTTTGACCTGAAATCAGTACACTCAACACATGTCGTTGGGCACACTTTGATATCATCAAACGCAGTCCTGAAACATGGGTTGTTATAAAGGTGATGATTGGGTGGCTTTGACACATGGGGCTTTTGAGGGGTGAGTGATAGATATGGGATTTGTCCCTCCTAAGGGAGTTTGATATCCAAGGCCACTTGATGAGTAGGATTGAAATAGGCGTGCGCACGCATGTGTGAATCAGTATGTGATATTGATGTCATACATATCTCTTCCAATCTACTATGAGATCAAGAAAGTGAATGAACGTTGACAGGATGACTGTTCCATGCCTCGAGTTCATTCAGGATATCAGTGACAAAGGAATTATACATTCAATGTAACACCATTCATGGATTGTAGGATTGAAAGTTGTTCTCCAACTTTCTATTTCACTTGGGTAGCACTGATGTGTGACTAGGCACCACTATTTGCTTGTGAAGTCATAAGTGTTATGGACTTTCACTTCCAATGTGAAATGGACCTGCAGGGTCACACACATAGGATTTAACCTAGAAGAGGAGTTTTGTCCACAAACAATGTTTAGATTGGTTGCTAAAGGAGTTTAGTAGTTCAATTAAACACTCAATCAATTGATAACTCAGTATCATAATGTTCAAGGTGTTGGACTGATTGATTAGAGTATCGAATTGATTGAAACTACAATTGACTATTTCTGCACAATGTGCACTCCCAACCGATCGGCTCATGTGATGAACCAATCGGCTCAGGTTGTGAGTCGATCAGCTCATGGACAGGGTGAAACGATTGCTTCAAGTGTTGAAACGATCGATTCAACTGTTGCAACCGAGCAAGTTGGGAAAGTAAGATTGGTGAGAAATTTCCTTTTTGTTTTTACTTGTCCAATACGATTGGAATTAGAAACGAAAGAAGGAAAGTCAATCGGGAACTGATCAGGACCATGAACCGACCGGTTCAAAAGTGAACCGATCGGCTCATGGGTCCCAACCGATTGGTTGAGGAGTCAACCGACCGGCTCAGGTCCCCAACCGACCGTTTTAGTTGTGAAACGATCAGTTTAGGTTGTGAGTTCGTTGTTTTGTGGAAAATCTCGAACCCTTCCACTCCTGCTTTTAGTCCCGCATTGCCCGAGATAGAGAACCCTGTCCCATGACCCTCCTATATATAGGGGTATTGGGGGCTTCTCAAAGTGCAACCTAGTACAACCAGTTGCTCTGTGAAGTTGTCATTCTCTCTGGTTTTAGTAACCGAGAGAGCCCGAGCAAGTGCTACCCGATAAGGGAGGCACAACAAGGGAAATACAACTGCAGAAAGCAATTGGTGGCAGGAGAGTGTGTTGGCGACTAGTACGCTGACAAGAGGGTGTGACTCCTTCCAATTCCTTGTGAGACAAGGAGATTGGAGTTCCAGGTGGTCTGTGTGGACTACTTCAGAGGCGGGAGGTTTCTGCCACTCAGAGGACAACTATCAATCCCGAAAGTCCCATTGAGACCAAGAGTCGTCAGTCCCGGTGCGACCAGGAGCTGCACAGACACCGTCCAAGACTAGAGGTGAAGACCGCGCAAGGCGTGAGGTATTGTCGCCAAGCAAGCCTCGGGACAAGGTATGATTCCACAAACCATCCTTTCCTATTGTATAGACATTGACGTGTTTCCTTGTTCTGGGTTTGGGGGAGGAAAATTTTTGTTTCCACTGCCTTCTGTTCCTCCCCTAAAACCAAACAGTGGTATCAGAGCCACGTCAACTGCTCTATACTTTAGGATTATCGATATGATCAATTTTGTTTTGTCGCCTTTATTTATTGCATACGATGCGAATAAAATTGGCTTTATGCATGTCCAATCCTAAATCCACAAATCCCAATTTACATATATGATATGTATTATGAATGCACTCGATACGTGTTGCCCTTAAACTAGTTTTGTGGTGGATGTATAGCGTGGTTATGGCCAATAAACCCTATCTGTGTATGGTTGTATGTGGTTGCTTGCATCTCAGTCTGCACACCGATCTTCCTTCTCCTATTCCTGATGTAACTCGAAATAATTCGAGATTTCTTTCCTACCTTTTCTCCCCTCGAATGTAACTCGAGGTTTCTCTTTTTACAATGTAAAATAGGATAGATTTTTTATTTTCTGTTATGTCAAAGAATGGAGGACATCCTGACGACAGCTGAGATGATCGGTTCAAGGTGTGAACCGATCGGTTGACGTTCCAGACGATCGGTTCAAGGAGTGAGCCGATCGGTTGATGACTGGTTCGAGGAGCGAGACGAGCGGGTGGCAGCCATGAAGAGATGCATGATGACCAGGCGAACCGATCGGTTGGAGGAGCCAACCGATCGGCTGGTGGCACCTAGCCGACCAGTTTGATGGCAAGCCGATCATTCATGAGATGAGTTGATCAAACCCAGAAAGGCAAAGCACAGAGATCATCTTGTACAGGTTGCATGTGATGCAGACCTAGATGACTGTGATTCCTCTTGGCTCGAGGAATCACATTAGGATGGCCATAATCATTGCTTTTATCATTTCACATGTTTTATGTGGGATATAGCATGTATATGATACATACTAGATATTGTGGTGATTGGATATGTATATGTATATAAAAACCAAATCCCTCATTAAATATTAAGTTTTAGATGCCTTCCAAATGCGACACATGTGAAAAGCTTGATCGACCAAGTGTGGGCACGCCCAAGCGTGGTGCACCGTCTATCTCGTGGAAGCGTGAAGGATGAATGTGTGGGTCTGCCCAAGCAGGGTGCATATTCATCGTGTTGACTTTGGGTCAGACTTAACAAGGTGACCTAGATAGGATCTAGCACCTTGAGGCATGGAGATGATCATGGCAAGGAGTTGCATATGACATCTTATCAAGAGTTGCATATGATGCAATTGGCAAGAGTTGCCTACCTGAGAGATCTAAGTTGTGGGTGACAACCCTAGCTGGTCCATGACTTAGAGGATTTCAAGATCTTGCCCACTAGAAGGTTGTACGCTGCAATCTTCCGAATTGATGGTGAGGGCTATCAATTTGAAGTAAAATAGTTGGAGCGATAATGAATTAAAGGCCTAATTTTATCGTCAACTTTTCAAATCAATCAAACAAGTCAAAAAGAGTTTTGGACTAAAATTGCATATATTTCCTTTTGTTAAAATAAATGGTTAATCAACAAATCACTTTATTTGCGATCGGTCTTTGAGACCAACAAATTAAATGGGAATAATTCCACGACTGGTTAGGATGATGAGAAATGTTCTCAAAAGAGCGAAAGCTCCAAGTCCTAGTTATACGAAGACCAGATGAACTCAATCCCACCACATCAATGGCTGAAAGTATGCTTATGGAAGCATACCGAGGATGACATTGATGAGGAGTGCTTGATGGTGTGTTCTCTGAACTATGAGTTGTAGAGACAACATGAGACATATGATGTCTCAAGGACACTGTCCTAGTATGTCATGACAGAAGGAGATCCAGTAAGGTATTCACGCACTCAATATGATTGGGTATGTGGAAAACCCGACTAAGAAGGATTCCCTCTGATCCAAGAGTTGGCTATTGGTATGGTACTGCAAATGTTGCGAGGATCATACAATTCATGATAAGCTACAACATGAACAACTTTGACAAGCGTTAACAGAGTTGTTGGACATGTTGAGGATAGTAGAGGCAAAGATGAAGAAAGACAAACCATAATATTTGATGTGATCAAAGAGAAAGGTAATTCTTAATGGCAAGGATTAGGGCAAAGCAAAGAAGTGTTCTGATGCTAGCCACCAATCCAAGCCGTCTTCAGCCTCAAGGCACATGGGGAAAGGGTGTATGAGGGATTGCCCTCTATATCTGGAAGAACAAAAGAAGATGTAGGAGGGGATGGAGATCTCCACCTAAGGTATCATGAAATGAACCGCTTCTTTATCTGAGGTATATGATACCAAGATATGGATCTATCATATATGATATGCAAGATCCGCAAAGAACTGATGGCCTTTGTGAAAGGACCAAGAAAGAAGTACCCATCATTGGAGCAAGTGTTTCTGCCATAGATAGGAGTATCTTTCAGTTTATTTCAGCCTAAAGGGCACGAAATAGAGTTGAGAACTGCTATTTCATATATTCCCAATAGATAGAAACACTTTATTTTTGCATATTGTATGACAATGATGGCAATTAATAAAGTTGATGTTTCAATCTTAAAGACATGATCCTTGTGGCAATGCCTTGTTTATCTTGTGATACATGGTATGCATAAGATAAAATGATACCTAAAGTTATTGATAACTCAAACAATCAAATTAGCATAAATCATAAGAAATTCATTTCTAGTTTCCATGTGATGGATAAATCTAGACTCTTTTGGTTAGAGAACCAGTAAGAGACATGAATCTCTTGTACATGATTAATCAATCTTCACTAATGGTAGTGGGAGAATGATTATCCAATTAGGTATAATACATATGATGTATTTACATACCTATTGGAGTAAATGCTAATACTTCAAAAGGTGTTTAGAGAAATACCAATATGAATATCTTGAAGTGTTCAAGAATATCATAGATGAAGTATGAATTTGGTAAAGTGTTAATTCTTGATGAGATCAATGAATGAAATACTTAGACCAAAATGTTTGAGATCCTTATGAGTGATTATGATAATGTATCATAGTGAGCTCATGATTAAGGCATAGTGATGTCTAAATCAAAAGGGGAATCATACTCTAATGAGTTAGAGAATGATTATCAAATAACTAAATTCTTCTTAAACAAAGAATACCCCACATTGATAAAGGACATTAAGAATCACAAAGGTTGTGAGTTCTTATATCCTTGACAGATACATCTCAATCATCTATACGATGAGTTGGTCATGTGATGAGTCAACTATCTAGATGAATGAGAGGAACCAAATTTTGAGTTATGGTAGATGACCATTACATCCTAAATGACTTCCATGTAAACCATAAGGTATGAACTTGATGGTAGCACTTATTGGGATGAAATCCATAAGTGCGAATAAGTCTTAAGTGTTAAGACACATGGATAACATTTTGAGAAGGATGATGCTTGTTGATTGCAACTTAATGACTAAGACATTTGGCATATGGATACTAAAACCGCATTCCTATGAGGAATAAAACAAGGATGTGTACGTGACACATCCTATAAGGTTTATGAATCCATTAATGCAAATGAAGTCTATAAGTTACAATGGACTAATCAATGTGATTGATTAAGTACAAGCAACTCAGAATAGGATCTTCACTTTGATGATATAGTCAAAGGGTTTGACTGATATGTCAAAGATAAAGAAGGGATTTGTGATTTAGTGGGAGCGTATTCACATTCCACATATTGATGTAAAATGGAAATGTTCTAGAATGGAAATCCAAAGTGGAAATTATCTTTAAGGAAGATAGAGATGTTTCCTATGGGATAGGAATAGAGATCTATAGAGATAGTTCTTGAAAAAACTCTTGACCTGGAAAAGAGAGAGCATACATTGGCAATCTGTACTGAAGGGTTCAGTATACACAGATTCAGTGGGAGAAAACTTGTCCATGTTACATGGAGTTAGAATCCCAAGGCCAAGTGTCCAATTCTTATGAAGAATGGGAACACTAAGAATAGATATGGATCTATAACGTATGTAATCATCCCATTATCTTGCATGTATCTACATGGCAAGAATAAAATGCATTCATCATCTTGTATGTAGGACATGACAATATGATGTGCTCATCCTGATAACTCGTATGTGGGACATGACGAGTGGATGTCTGTCTACTTCCAGTAAGGGTTATTGGAAACCATAAGAACTTGATAAAGTACTTGAGAAGTACTAGTTCTATGGAGATAAGGAAGAGTTCGATGTAAAGAGTTACATTGATGTGAACTTCCGGAAAGGACATAAAATTAATTGCAAAATATATATAGAATATATAAAAGTGAGAGTTTGTTGATAATTGGAAGTGTTCCAATGAAACTATTAAAAGGAAATTCCGAGTATCTGTGTGTTAGAGAACAGTAGTGGATACTGTATGGATCTGGAAGTTCATGAGATGAACTTATAGATATTCCGGTCATTAATGACAAGTATGGAATCCTTGATCATGCAATGTGGCTAAAGGTTAGCAAAGGAATACTGGATCACATATTATGACAACTCCATCGCATACGTGTGACGTACATCGAAGAGATGAGAGACATGCAATTTCTACTGACTTTGGCAAGGTGTTTCCATTACTCACTATGATCGCACTAGAGAAGAGTAACATGTGGGTCATGTTTGAAGATCACTATGAATATGATTCAAGGGTGATTGGCTCGCAGTGCAGGTGGGAGTCTGTTGGTATGTATGCCCTGAGAGCCAATCATGGGATGATTGGTGGGATGCATTAAGATTGATTTGATAAACATCAAAGGCAAGCTTCCAATTCTTTCTGGTTTAGTAATATGAGATAGTGACAAAACAGATTGAATGTCTAGAGAATGACAGTACTCAATGATGTATGCCTTCTGGTTCAGGACCTGAACGATGAGATCATACGGATGCTAAGAGTTTGTACATTCTTGTTATGTCCATAGTCGGATGTCATTGTGGAAGGTAGATAGACAACAATGACACACAAGACTAGATTGTGGTGTTGATTGATGACGGAATCTCATTAGTCAAGATATAGAGATATCAAACCAAACACATAGGTACTTGTTAGAGAACAAGTGTACTGGAAAGACCCACCGTTAGTTTGACACATGGAACCATGACATGGTAGTCACAGTCAGTACTCATAGTGATGGTGGTGAGTTTGATTCTTTGACTTGAAATTACTACACTCAACACATGTTGTTGGGCACACTTTGACATCATCAAACACAGTCCTGAAACATGGGTTGTTATAAAGGTGATGATTGGGTGGATTTGACACATGGGGCTTTAGAGGGGTGAGTGATAGATATGGGATTTGTCCCTCCTGAGGGAGTTTGATATCCAAGGCCACTTGATGAGTAGGATTGAAATAGGCGTGCGCACGCATGGGTGAATCAGTATGTGATATTGATGGCATACATATCTCTTCCAATCTACTCTGAGATCAAGAAAGTGAATGAACGTTGACAGGATGACTGTTCCATGCCTCGAGTTCATTCGGGATATCAGTGACAAAGGAATTATACATTCACTGTAACACCATTCACGGATTGTAGGATTGAAAGTTGTTCTCCAACTTTCTATTTCACTTGGGTAGCACTGATGTGTGACTAGGCACCACTCTTTGCTTGTGAAGTCATAAGTGTTATGGACTTTCACTGCCAACGTGAAATGGACCTGTAAGGTCACACACATAGGATTTAACCTGGAAGAGGAGTTTTGTCCACAAACAATGTTTAGATTGATTGCTAAAGGAGTTTAGTAGTTCAATTAAACAATCAATTAATTGATAGCTCATTATCATAATGTTCAAGGTGTTGGACTGGTTGATTAGAGTATCTGATTGATTGAAACTGCTATTGACTGTTTCTACACAATCTGCACTCCCAACCGATCGGCTCATGTGATGAACCAATCAACTGAGCTTGGTGAACTGATCGGCTCAGGTTGTGAGTCGATCAACTCATGGATAGGGTGAAATGATTGCTTCAAGTGTTGAAACGATCGATTCAACTGTTCCAACCGAGCAAGTTGGGAAAGCAAGATTGGTGAGAAATTTCCTTTTTGTTTTTACTTGTCCAATACGATTGGAATTAGAAACGAAATAAGGAAAGTCAATCGGGAACTGATCAGGACCACGAACCGACCGGTTCAGAAGTGAACCGATCGGCTCATGGGTCCCAATCGATCGGTTGAGGAGTCAACCGACCGGCTCAGGTCACCAACCGACCGTTTCAGTTGTGAAACGATCAGTTCAGGTTGTGAGTTTATTGTTTTGTGGAAAATCTCAAACCCTTCTACTCCTGCTTTTAGTCCCGCATTGCCCGGGATAGAGAACCCTGTCCCATGACCCTCCTATATATAATGGTATTGGGGGCTTCTCAAAGTGCAACCCAGTGCAACCAGTTGCTCTGTGAAGTTGTCATTCTCTCTGGTTTTGGTAACTGAGAGAGCCCGAGCAAGTGCTACCCGATAAGCGAGGCATAGTAAGGGAAAGACAACTGCAGAAAGCAATTGGTGGCAGGAGAGTGTGTTGGCGACTAGTACGCTGATAGGAGGGTGTGACTCCTTCCAATTCCTTGTGAGACAAGGAGATTAGAGTTCCAGGTGGTTCGTGTGGACTACTTCAGAGGCGGGAGGTTTCTGCCGCTCGGAGGACAGCTGTCAATCCCGACAGTCCCAATGAGACCAGGAGTCGTCAGTCCTGGTGCGATCAGGAGTTGCACAGACACCGTCCAAGACTAGAGGTGAAGACCGCACAAGGCGTGAGGTATTGTCTCCGAGCAAGCCTCGGGACAAGGTATGATTCCACAAACCATCCTTTCCTATTGTATAGACATTGACACGTTTCCTTGTTCTGGGTTTGGGGGAGGAAAATTTTTGTTTCCACTGCCTTCTCTACCTCCCCTAAAACCCAACATGCATGACTTTGACCCATAACATGTCCTAGATGCATAAGTTTATTATTCTTCTATTATCTTGCATATGATGCTCAAATGTTATCCATGTTATCTTAATGATTTCAAATCAGTAGAATCATAATGTTTTAGATCTACATCCTAACTTGTTCTACCTAATGCTTATATGTCTTGGATTAATGACCTAGTTGCATGGATTTGATGTTATATTACTAAATGTGGTCTTGCGTGATCAAACCATGACGATAATCTAAAAATTATGCTTCTTTACTCTTAAATCAGAATTTATCTTGATCTAGGTTTACTTATAAATATGGATGGTCCACCTAGACCTATAACTTAATGTTGATCCTTGAACTATGTTGATAAATGACATGCATGTTTGGAAGATTAGAACTATGTTGAACCATGTGAAACCTAGGACTAGGAGAACATCCACATCACATGTTTCATGCTTATATTAAACAAACCCTATAAATAAAGACACCATGTTATATATTTTCTTTGCGAGGTTCCCTTGGTTTGGATCTTCATTAGGTATCTTACACAAGAATCATGACTCTTAAGGTACACTTAATCTCTTGTCCCTACTGTGTTATAGGCATGATTGTATGTATGCTCGTATGAATGCTTGGCTAGATAAATACTTGTTTGAGCTACTTTCTCCCTACAATTCGTATGTTCCTTTTTCTTGAAGGGTGAACATAAATTAAGAAATTCATTATATACCTTGTATACCTGCCTGAATTCTTGGGGTAAGGGCACAAGGCTCTAAAGAAAATGGTTAGCTCATTGACTTTGGTCTTAAGGTTGCTCACGTTGATAAAAGGGTAATTAATCTTGAGAACCCTTACAAACCCTTCCTTTGTGGAAGTTGGTCATAGGCCTATGTCGATATAATGCATAAATGTACTTAAAACATGCTTTGTGTAAAACAAATTCATGAATTTTCCTTGCCTTGTTTGCTATTATTGATAGTACCTTTTTTTCTAGCCAAGCAAACTTTTACTATATGCTTAAACTATTTACTTTCCTTTTTACACGTACTCAATGCACTCACATTGATATGCTTTGTTTATCAAATTTGTAGTTGCAAAATATTTTTTGCACTCTGGATATTTATGAAACACCAATTGGTATATGTGATAATAGAAATGGGTACATGTTTCAATATCTCCTTTAGTATCTGGTATATTTTGTTGTTACTGCTTTTACATATATATTGCATGTGTGAAATACTTGTGATCCACTCTAGGGATAGATGCCCAGGTCCACTCGCCTTTGTCTATGTAGCCATTAGGAGTGTGGACTTAGGGTAATAAATAGATCTATGATAGTTTTCCTCCAATACAACTAAAAATCAAGGCATTAGTTGGTATGGCTGTCAATTCCTAAGTTTTACCTTCGCTAAGTGTGCAAAAATCCCACTCACAAGTAGAAAAATATTATCATAATATATTTCAAGATCGAACTTAAACAATAATACTTTTAAAAAGTAATATGATTAATATAAATATATAAGAACTAAAAATTAATACATGAGTTTACTTTATAAATATAAGTGTATAAATAATATAAAGGTTGGGTCAAGGTTTTAGTTATTGATGGATAAAAATTCTAGGGTGTAAGTGTTTCACCATCACTACATATGATTTATTCTCTCACTACATCATAAAAAACACGAATATACATATGTTGAGTTTGGGTTGATCCCCTATTTAGATTTAGAATTAATACCAAATATATATTATTCTAAAGTTGACACCGTATTCTCTAGAGAGCATTTACTTCTCACCTCAAGAAACATCTATTTGAAGTTGTCATAGAGACTTTAACATTAAACAATTGATGTCTAGAATTTTAATTTCAAAGTTCTCTACATCCATGAACTTCTAAACATATAAAATAGTTGGCCAAAAAAAATTGTAAGTATGAACAGTTTATTCAATAACGTAGCATGATAATACAAAAGTAGTTCCAGTAAATAGAAAAAAAAATTGGGCTTCACCCAAATCACTAATGAGATATGTACTTGTATGCAAAATGAAGTAACAAGTCTAACAATAAATAAGAGGGATATATCCATCATCATAATAAAATAAGGAGACATAACATGTGGTATCCAAAAACATTTCCTTAGACATAGGGACGAAGGCCTCAAGCAAGTAGAAAAAACACCCTTTAATGTTTATAGGAAGTGAAGTATAAGTCATAAATCTCCTTCTTCTCATCGTGGAATGGTTGAAATGATAATAGAGTAGGTGGGTGATGATGGTAGAAGGAAGTTATCAATTTATGGGTTCATCAAACGATACAAATGGTTGATGAGAGTTGGATATGGATGCTCAATATGGAATTTAGTAGACTGGTGGTGTCAAGATTGTATCCCTTTCCTTGGAGGCCATAGATTGTATTAATAGATGGTTGTTAGGGACTAAGACGTGATGTGGTAATTATTACACTAATTTTAAGAATCATCTTAACAAGAACTAGTATTTATCACAAAAGTTGAATCTAGTTCATTAAGGTAAGATTCCAAGTAATGCAAGGGTAGTCAAGATTTAAATTATTAGATGACAGAAAAACTAGGATGGATGGGTTTCTTTCCCAATATCTATCATTAACTCTCTTAGGACTACATAATAAGTGTGAACATTTGTATGTTGAGGCTAGATAAATCCACCTTTAGGTTCTAGGATTAAAATTGGAAACCATCACTATAAGTTATCTATCATGCTATGTAAATATCATAAGTTTATCACCTCAAAATATTTATATCAAAATTTGTAATCAAGGGTACAACATGAACCGAACAATGCCCTAGTTCTTTGTATCTAAGTTCTCTATATCAAAGATTTGATAAGCATGCAGAATAATCTACAAAACTAGACTTGCAAAAATAATATGTGTGTTTCATATCATAGAATGGTTCATACAAAAGTACATGTAACAAAAATAAAGATAGTGAGGATACTCCCTGCATCCTAGCAAGAGGACTAGTCACTCATGAAAATAGTAATAAGATAAACAAAGTGATAACACCCATTTTATGGCTATTTATGGCTCATATTCCATTGTCAAACCTACCTTCTAAACTGTTTTCCTTTCCGTTTTATCATGTTATTGCATAAGAATAAACCACACTTTGATCCTAACTCTTTTCCCATCTTTTACAGAGTTTCCCTCGCTTTTCCACTCAAAATCAGCAAAAAGGCCCGTCCCGGCCCACTTACAACGAATCGACCCCTTCACTGGTCGCACGACATGCCCACTTACCCGTCGCGGTCGCTACCCGATGTGGAAGCCACCCGACACGGGGCGTGTCATGCGGGGAGGCATATGACAAGCGGCACGCTACCTACCCAATAAAGAGCTTCTACCCGCCACGACCAATCAACCTGATATGGGCATGATGCGCGCTCCAAGCCACTCACTGGAAGCAGTCGCCCGCCACAGCCACCCGATACCTTTGCAACCCGATATGTGATAGCCAAGCCATGCCGAGCGATATGTAGGTTTCGACCATCCCCAAAGCCATGTGAATAAAGCCGATTGAGGAAATGTGGCTCCATGAGAACCGCAACCTCTTCCAAACTGTGACCTATAAATAGCAGCTACAGGGCTCTAATGGGACGGGTCGGAACCTCACGAAAGCTAACTTCAGAAAGTATCTGGAGCTAGCGTGTCGACCTCCAAGGTGTGTCGGGCAATACTAGGTGAGCCCACTCCCGACCCGATAGGGGTGGGAGTGGTTCACTTAGAACCCGTCCCGGTAGCTATAGTAGCCAGATATGGCCAAGAAGGCCACCCAATGTGTCGGGTTCCTAGATGGGCTCCTGCCCGAGACGGCTCGCCCCCTACACCTGAAAGAAGGAACATGAGAACCTAAGTCATCTCTAACCCGAAACGATATCAAACCCGATACAGACCACCTGTCACGGTGTGTCGCCCGAGAGGGTGGTACCCTGACATGACTGTATCGGGTAGGGAGCCTGGATCGATACGCCTTCCCGTCACGACATGTAACCCGATAGGGCTAGCCGCCTGACATAGGCATATCGGGCAGAGCTCCCTCCCGATATCGGGTTAGCGAGACCTTAGGGGTCTTCTGTTGTATATTGACCTCCTATATCAAGGGGGCTGATACCTATCTTCCCTTTTTTCAGCAATTTACTTTCGTTTATTACGCATTGTAACTAAACCTTTTACATATCTATGGTTATGGAATCAGTGGATTTTAATATCTGTTGTTCTGTGTATGGTTCCTTTTTGTTGGATGATTTCTTTATAGCATCTAAACTCTAGCCTACATGCTTGGATCATTTTTAACTAGTATCGAATCGTGTTTCCCATTTCAACTCCTTCGAGAGAGGGATGCTGTAACTCTAGAATTCAGTCCGATCTGGGAGTACAAGTGTCGGGACCCACTCTTTTGATCTACATAAATACCAACCATTAGAGATAATACCAAACCTAAACCCAGATTATGAAATAAAACAATGAATTCTTGACAAAGGCGATTAAACAATATATGAAAAACACAGATAATTTTTTTCCTTTTTCTTTCTTCACAAACTCATAAATCAATGTCACATCAAGGTCATCACATTCAGATATCACAAATCATATTCAACTCCATTAAATCTAGAATCAAATCTTATTCTCATATGCAGTTCAGTTTACATCAGATACATGTACATTGATGAACAAACTTAATCTACAACCCATCTCGAGAAAGAGAGAGTACAGGGAAATTCTAATCTATCTAGATTATACTATTTATATCTTCTTTGTCACGACCTCTCCGCTGGATAGCATTATACCTAAAAACATTTGAAACAACCTCATGAGACTCATATAGAGCCCCAGTGAGTGGATACCTCCCACTCGAGCTAGGTACATGGATCATCATCAGATTAAGTATAAAACTTAAAAGAAACATGCATATATTGAAAAGTATAGCAAAAAGTTCTATAATGAGTCAAATCTATCTTGCAATGGTAATCTAATCCAATAGATAAGGCAATCACTTGAACCAATTCTAACCTTGAAACATCTTTTAGAGCATGTCTATGAACAAATCAGCAGATACTTCTCAGTTCAGATTAAGAGCCCTACTGCATGTGAAATGAGATAAGTTCTAAGCATTTTGACCCAATACATAACAATAACATTATCTTTGTGACACTCCACCAGTCGGACCAAGAACACATCCTATAGTCCTGAAGCTGAAGTACACATAAAACATTTGACCAAACAATACTATCGAATAGCAAGCAATCCAAATCATATTCAGAATGGATAAAATCCCATCATTTATAACTTATCAGCATGACATATCATAATATGAAATAGAAAATATCCATATCAACATGATTACTTTCCTCTACAAGAAGCATAATCAACAATTAAAAATCATCAAGTAGTATTAAAAGGAATGTAATAATCATTCAAATCATGTTCTACACGGCCAGGGTTCCCTCGCATGACAACGACCACTTGGGGGGGAGGGCTTCCGGCACCGGCGAGCACCGCCCCTTTCCCCCTAGGCCCTTTCTTTCACTCGGTGTGCTAGGGTCATTTCGTGAGGTCCAGTTAGCAGCAGGTCTTCATGGTGGTCCTACATGTGTGGCGCTGCTTCCTGGTCACCTGGGCCAAAAACTTCTTTGACGCGTGGGGGCTGTGATCGGTGCTGGCTGCCTCCCCTTGGAGGTCGTGGAGTTTGGATGCTCCTACGGATGGACGATGAGGTTTTGGGCGACTCCAAGGTGTACCGACAGAGGGAGAGAAATCAGGTTATGTGCTTTGTGAGGATGCTCTTGCCCCCTATTCGCAGGGGTGTTTGGGAGTGGTGGTGGGGTTACCCGAAGCTTTCTACCCCTCATCTTCAATCCTTGCAGGCCCTTTCTCCTCTGATTATGCACCAAAAGAGCTTTTTGCCCCCCTCCCAGCTCTCTGGAGTGTTGCACCCAAGCTGTTTGAGTAAAGGCCAGTGTGAGCTTCCTGTGAGCTTAGGCAGTTTCTTGACTGGCCTCACCTGTTGTTTTTTTTTCTGTTCTTTTTATGGGTTTTAGCTGTAAGCAGTAGTTTGTTAGTTTTGCTTGTTGTGGTTTGATTTGAGCTCTTTAATTTTTTGGTGGCCTCAAGCATGGATGAGATAGTGATCTCTGTTGGATTTACTGCCATTTCTTTATCCGATATCCTCAAGGGCTCATGCAGATTGAAGGTTTCCCTCGTAGATAGCTGCTTTGGACAACCACAACATAGAGGGTTCATGCATGTAATTTACCTACCGCTTCCCAATCTGAGCCTGTGCGCTATGTCGGTCTCTCAAAGGAGTCATGTTTTGTACTTTGGTGTGAGATTACTATCTTGTAGATGTCGTATGGCTTGTTTTGAATGATATTGAGCTGTTTTCCTTCAAAACAAAATCTTTTATTCATTTTCCCTGAAACTACTTGGCTTGTACCTCACCAAGTAGAAGTCGCCACGCCTAATTCTCATGTCAACGACTCACCGTCACTATCTTAGGGTTTAGCCGGCCACCCTAAGATATCAACAACAGACCCTGGCCACCTCAAGGTTGCCTAAAGAGGCTCACGTCCTCATCTCGGGTACACGAGATAGGAACCAGCAAAATAGTATATCACATATCACAGTATTTCACTTATTTTTCATTTCACATTTCACATATTTTATTTCAACATATTCCTCATCTGTTCATTGTATACCACAGTTCTTAACAAATATTAGTAGAGGCATTAGAACTAGCAATAGTAAAAGCATATAGACATCATGTATCATTCCTCATACTCAGAATAGATTTATCATATAACATATGCTTGTTCCATCTAATCTCAATAGATGTAAATAAATTTCATGCATATAAATGCATAACAGACTTAGTTCTCTTCTTCTTTCATTTCACATTCTTCATATGGGGTTACTAGTCAACACATGTTGATTATCATTTGAATTCCATCAAAATAGTTCATTCCCATAATACAAGTATTCTATCAAACAATCACAATACAAGAACACATATTCTTGTAAGTTAATTCAAATACTTGAGTTTCATCATTTAGTTGAATTCAACTGCGGTTATGTACATCTCTTACCATTTGAGATTGTCATTCATTAGCATCATCAAACTCATCATTTTAGGGTAAGAATTACATTCTTCGAATCATCTACTAATTCCTATCTTTTTCCATCATTTTATACTCAGTAGTCCCATCTTCTTTCATTTCATGTTCATTACATCATCTGGATAAATCTTTCTTGATTCACTTTACATACAATGCTTCTCTTCTACATAACATTTATCAAAGTACAATTCTTAGCATATTTCATTTAATTTGGGTTAAGCCACATTTAATTAAAATAAAAGATAAAATACTTCATCATACTATCTTCATTAGTTTCGTCTTTATCTTGCAATCACCATTAAGTACATCTTGTTCATATTGTCTCTTATATTCAGATATGTGTACCTTGATGTTGACCACTAATGTCATTCCCATAATCAACAATGATCATTCTTTATTATACTAAAACAAATGCATTAGACTTAGATGATATAGTAAGACTCATCATATTCAATTGAAGTATTAATACTTTCAACTTCAGCATTTAATCACATTTCAAACATCATATACAAGTTCTAGCTTTATCACTCATAATTGTATTAGTAATAAACTTTTAGGGTTTTCAATAAGTCATTTCTTAGTTCAACATATCATAAGAATCATATCATTTAGTAATCCAATCATGACTCAAGGGTTCATTAGGGTTATTCACAAACATGGAAACCCTAGTTTCCATTTTCACACATTTCATTCATCAATCATAAGTATACATTGATTAATTGACTCATTTCATTCACTTCATCAACACAAATCCTAATCAGGATATGTGGTCATTCAATTCCATTAACATTCAACAATACACTTGTATACAATCTAGTACAATTCAAATATGACTTTATACATGTCAATTCAATTCCAAGCATATCGACCATTGGGCTGATTTTTAGGCAAAATTCACATGAAATACCATAGTCATCTACCCATAAGAATACCCATGCATCCTCAATCAATATAATAGCAATTAATCAACTTTCAATCAATGAGAAATAATCAAAAATAGTAAAATTGGATTCCCCAATACCTTTCCCAAATCAAATCCAATCACATACATATACAAAGAAGGTTTCTGATTGTTTTAGCCGGATTGAATTAGGCTTTCAACATGAATACAAAGCTTAGGAGGGAGAAAAACAATCGCCTCAGGTGCCAAGCACCTTAAATTCGTAGGTGAACCTCTGAATTTTTGGAAACTCAATCAAACTCTTGCAAAAGAATCCAATTCTTTCTCCTCTCAACTCGGAAACCCTAGAAATGCGGATTAGAAGAGAAAGAGTGAGAAAAGGGGGAGATTTGATGTGATTTCGAATAAAATCAGAGGTGGGATGGAATCTTGACATGTGAGAGAAGATTCACAATGAAATTCTATGCAAAGAAGCTAAGTTTACTTGATTTCATCATATATTGGATAGAGAAACCCTAGGTCATCATCTCCTCCACTTTTTCTACTCAAAACCCTAGCTCTCCTCTCCCTCAAGAATTTCATTTCTTTGATAGGAAGTACGAGTTATGAGAGCTGCTTGTGTGTGAGGTTAGTGATATAGATGAATTGAGGTGCTTAGAACATTTGCAAACAAGCCCCTCAATGTATTTTTATTTTGCTCAGACTGGTTGGTCGGCTGAGTTATAAACTCGACCGAAACCACATGTTTCAGAATTCAAACCTCATCCAAAAATTATGAACATTTAACCAAATGTCTGAAATTTAGATTTTAAGATACAGTAAAATTTTTAGATCACACTACTACAGAAATAACATTCAGTGTTGCTTTTCTGGGCGTCGGTTATTAAGGAAAACCGACGCCTATAATATAAGGCATCGGTTGTTTAAGCAAACCGACGTCTATATTCGAAGACCAGCCAGACACGGGTACCGCTTTGTATTCAGCGTCGGTTGACAATATCAAACCGACGCCTAAAAGCTCCCGCGAAATCCAATTTTCGAGCGAAAAGAAAAAGTGTCATATACTGCGTCGGTTATTTAAATAGCCACCGACGCCTATGTGTGATGAAACTTTGTGCGAAAAGTGTCCCTTCAGCGTTGGTTATCTGTTGATAACCGATGCCGAAAGTGGTTCCCGCCAAACAATTTCGTGAAAATATCGTCCACTTAAGCGTCGGTTGTTTGTCACAACCGACGCTAAAGTGGTTTAGGTGTCGGTTGTGACAAACAACCGACGCTATTGGTGAACTTTATATCCTGCGATCACCCGACTCTTCCCCTTTCTTCTGTTTTATTGCCTAAACTGCTCCCACCGCAACCACCCCTCTGCTGTCGCCTGACCCTCCACTTCGCCGCACCCCTCCACGACAGTGCCTCCGCGCCTCCTTCTCCGGCGCCGCCTTCTCCTCCGGTGCCTCCACGCCGCCTTCTCCTTCGGTGCCTCCACGCCGCTGCCAGTGCCTCCAAGCAGCCGCCGCCAGGCCGACAGAAGCTGCTTCTCCACCGCCGTCGCGCCACCGCCAGGGTTTAGGGTTGCTAGCTGCTTCTCCGCCGCGCCGCCGGTTCGACCACAGCTCCTCTCCACCGCCGTCGCCCACTCTGTGCCGCCGTCTGCAGACCACAGCTCCTTTCCAGACCGGTATGCCCTCTTCTTTGTCCATTATTGAGTTCATCACTCCCCTTGCCTTATACTATAATAAGCTGCAACTAGTAGAAACCATTATACAATACTGGGGCATGCCCTTTTCCCCATATGTTGGGTGAGGTCTGTGCCTAAGTCGGTCCATATTTAACTCCCCCACTGCCACAATAAGTTTTCCTCATATGTGAGGTAGTATGGGGACCCCATCATCAACAAGTTCAACTTATTCCTAGTTTTATTTTTTATGAAATAACAACAGAGTTTTTAAATCATAGTTTCACCTTTTTATTAATGCATGACTATATCAAGAAAACCCTAGTTTGATGAGCATGTTGTTAATCATGTTAATTATGTTTCTTCTATATATTCTGATGTCATTATATAATTATGTGATCCCAACATATTAAATTGAATTAGAATGATTTCATGAATTATAGGGTTTTAAAGTTGATAAACATGTACATGCGGAAATAGGGTTATTAAACCAATGGTTATAACATATAATGTCTAGTAAAGATTCCTAGACCTTTTGTTTGAAACTATTGATTTCTTGATTTATTATTCAATAATGCTCTGTTGATTAGGATTAACCATGTTTCTTGTAGTTTATAGACATTTATTATATATAAGAATGACAACACATGTATTTGTTGGCCTAGAAACCCGTCCAAGATTTACTCATTAGGAGTAAATCTTGGATAGTCCCCGGTTTGGGACTGTTCTTGAACACCTAATCTCACTTAGGATGTAAGTGTATAATGTGTATTGGGTTTTCGAGAAAATTTCGGTAGCATTTCCCCGTTTGTTCTCTAAGTATATATGTACTTAGAGAACAGTGGGGAAATGCTGCCGAAATTTTCTTGAAAACCCAATACACATTATACACTTACTAGTGAGATTAGGTGTTCAAGGATGGGATAGGTGGTACATATTTATTATATATAAGAATGACAACACATGTGTTTGTTGGCCTAGAAACCCGTCCAAGATTGACTCATTAGGAGTAAATCTTGGATAGTCCCCAGTTTGGGACTGTTCTTGAACACCTAATCTCACTTAGGATGTAAGTGTATAATGTGTATTGGGTTTTCGAGAAAATTTCGGTAGCATTTCCCCATTTGTTCTCTAAGTATATATGTACTTAGAGAACAGCGGGGAAATGCTGCCGAAATTTTCTTGAAAACCCAATACACATTATACACTTACTAGTGAGATTAGGTGTTCAAGGATGGGATAGGTGGTACATATTTATTATATATAAGAATGACAACACATGTGTTTGTTGGCCTAGAAACCCGTCCAAGGATTGTTAATTGATAAAAGATCACAATATTAGAGACATGTATGTTTATACAAATGCTAAATGTTTGCCTTTTTCTAGTTAATACAAATGCTAAATGTTTGCCTTTTTCTAGTTAATACAAATGCTAAATGTTTGCCTTTTTAATGACATTTTCAGATGGCTGACCATGATGAGCATGATGTCCATGATGAGCATGAAGTCCATGATGAGCATGCTATCCATGACGAGCATGGCGAGGATACCAATGTAAGTTCTAAAAACATATCCTGTATTTCTATAAAATTCATTATCTTCTAGTTATGTCATATATCCTATATTTCTATATTGGGCTAATTCAGTGTGTTTATTTTTGTCAAAATTTAGGTTGATGATGCACATGTACCCACTGAAGCACAGGAGCAACTTGATGCGCAACACCAAACACTTAACAAGAAAAGGGGCATCACTCTGTTGAAGAAGTTAATAGCGCTAAGTGACAGTGGATCCAAATTGGTTGTGGAGTTTGATAATGGAGGAAATGCAATTGGAGTGAACCACAATAATTTTGTAAACTATCTTGGGTGTACCACTTGGAGCCATTGTGGTGTTAAGTATGATAATTGGCATAAAGTTCCTCAGGGGAAAAAAGACTTGATATGGAAGGATTTATGCGTGAGTTATTATTATTTGCAATTCTATTTTGTAGATTACAAATTCTATTATTTGCAATTCTATTTTGGATACTAGTTAATAACATTTCTATTTTATAGAATCTGTTTGCATTGGATGAGAAGTTGCATCGTAAAAGTGTGATGCAACGCGCTGGAAAGATGCTTAGGAATTATAGGACAAATCTGAATAGAGAATACATAAAAGAGGGTGATAAGAAGAAGAAGTAAGCCCTTGAACAATGGAACTTCTTGGACAAAGAAGATTGGGACAATTTTGTTGCTTCAAGAAAATCTGAAGAATTCAAGGTATTAGGCATCACTCCCAATTTAATTAATATACATTGTATTCACCTATTCAAGATTAACATTTAGTGCTACTAACCAAATCATTAATGTGCATACTAACTAGGCCCTCAGTGAAGCACAAAAAGCAAGGCGTGCACTGAATGTGCATGACCACACTATGGGTCCAAAAGGCTATGCAAGCATTCGCCAAAGACTACAGGCGGAGTCTGCGACTACTCAGGAGTATGCTGCTACTGAGGAGTCTGCCACACCCATGCCTTGCCATGATATCTGGATAGCTGGGAGGAAAAACAAGAAGGGTGAAATAAAGAAGCCCGTAACTGCTGAGGCAGCTGCAAAAATGGTAAAATACAACTCTTAGAGCAATCGTTTGAATATTGATTATTTGTTAACTTACCAATTTCTGTTGATGGTGATTAGCGGGAGCTGCACGAGCAGAGGAAACAAGGCACGTTCATCCCTCAGGGCACACAGGATGAATTGACAGTTGCTCTGGGTAACCCAGAGCATCCTGGACGTGTTAGGGGTGCAGGCGCTAGTGTGGGCATCAAAGCATTCTTTGGGCCATCCCAGTGCAAACCCAGAGCGAGACTTTCACAAGAAGAGGTAACCTATACTTTTTTTAGAATGTTGCTGCAAAAGGAAATTCAATAATAAGAAGCTAATGTTTCTTTTATCCATGTATAGGAGAATAAGAGAGTCGAGGATATAGTTGCTAAGAAGGTCAATGATGTAGTTGCTGAGAAGGTCAAGGAAGAATTGCTGCGGTGGCAGGCATCTCAGGCTTCCAATCAGCCTATGGCGACCCACTCTTCTCCTGATGTACAGACTACAAGTAATCTTGTAGACCCACCACCTAACACGTCTGCTGTAAGTATTGTTTATGACATTGTAGTTAGATTTTCAAATTGTTATGTTTTCAAGATGATATGTATATATGTATAATATTCTTTACGTAAATTTGTAGGCATTGAAGCCATGCCGCTTAAGAATGCAAGACTACGTTGTTGCAGAGGCGCAGGCTTACCCGTCCCTTCCTGGGGTAATGTTTCACGGGACTCCAATGCCACAGGGCTACGTTCGTGTGAGCCCGATACGTGTGTTACCCGATTGGAGAGAAGCTACATTGCCATATCCCCACCCGGATATTGATACACTTGCTGATGCAGAAGGCGGGGTCATATTGTGGCCCAAAGTAGATGTCGTCTACACTACTGAAATTGTAAGATAAATTTACATTGATTTAGACTGTTAATGTGTATATATGATGTCAACTGATCTGAAATTATATATACAGGTTAAAAAGAAGACACCAGGAGCACCTAGGCCTCCACCTCCACTTCCCGCATTACCAACTTGGGTTCCAACTCACCTAACATACCCGTTAGGTCCTGCTTGTAGGGGAATGGCATGTTGGCTACGGGCACATAATATACATTGCCCGATAATTGTTTCTTTAGATGCAGATTATGCAGGTCAATCATACGATAGCTTTTTATTTATACAAGATATTATTGAGTTGTTTATGTATGATTGGCTGAATACATCAATGATAGAGACATGGATAAGGTGAGATCTTGTTTATACATCCATATACCTTGTGTAAGATCCGGTGATCTGGTTTCTTATATATTAATGCATACGTAATACATGTTTTGCAGCTACTTAGTCGAAGATCATTGCAAACAATTTGCATTTGATCATGTGGGATTTTTGATTCCATCATTGATTAGTATGGTAGATAAAGACCCTGATACTGTTCAACAATACTGTATAGATGCTTTTACAATTTTTGGTCAGCAAAAGAAGACGATAATAATAGCTCCATTCAATGTCAAGTAAGTTTACTTTATTTATAATTTGGACTTAAGAAAATTCCATTTTTATTGTGCATTTTGAGTTATTAATTGTTAACTTTTTACCTCTAGCGGTAAACATTGGGAGTTACTAGTTATTGTCCCCGGGACGTTCACTGTTTATTATCTAGATCCCGCGGGAAGTACATTAAACACTAAAATTGGACACGTAATGAGAATGCCATTATTCTGGTGAGAAATATTTCATTTTTGTATATGTTAACATCTCTTATTACATTACTATTTACTTATGTAATTTACTGTGTTATATTAACATGTAGGGGTTTAGATGCATTCAAAAAGGCTGGAGGAACGGTCCCAAGGAAAAAGAACCAGCCAATAAATTGGCAGAACGTACAAGTAAGTTCCCGACTCCAATGTATATATTATTGATGTGAATTGTGCTTAGTTGTATTATTTTTTATGTTTCAATTTATAGTGCGCTACACAAGACAATGGCTGGGCATGCGCATACTATGTGATGCGATTTATGCAGATGATTATCCGATATGCCGCATTGGACATCGATACCATACATGAGGTATTATATATAGTCTCATTAGTTAGTATGAAATATATCAATCTTATTTTTATATTATTACTTATATATATATCATTCTCTTTGCAGGTGTTTAAAACTGACAACACTACAGGTAAACACTTAAAAAATATACATGCTCCATATATGATGGAAGCATTAAATGAAATAAGAGAAGAATGGGCAAAAGCCATACAAGCAGTGGCAACTGTAAGATATAATTGGGATGTTGATAGCGATAATGAATGATACTTTGTAAATGAATATTTCTGAATGTTAATACATGTATTTGAATGTTTTTATATGTGTGAATGTGAGAATTGAATTGATGTCTGAATGTATCTACTTGTGTGAATTATTTTTTGTGAATTTTGTAGGTTTGTGGCCTGTTTGTAGGCTGATATCAATGGATGTCGTAAACCTGCAGTTTAGAAAACTGAACTGCAGGTTCTCATCCTGCTGACCAGCCACAGCAGGCCTGCAAACTGATATAAAAAAAATAGATATAGGCTTCGGTTATTTACAGAAAACCGTCAGCAAAGACCTACAGTGTCGGGTTTTTGCAAAACACCGACGCCTAATGTGTCCACAGCCGTACAGGAAATGGCGTCGGCTGTTCGTGTCAAATCGACGCCTATTTAACCTATAGGCGTCGGTCTTTTAGTAGATAACCGACGCCAAAAGGGTTCGCGCCATAGAAAACGGCGTCATCTAGGACACTTTCTGCGTCGATCTTTTAGTAGATAACCGACGCTGAATGTGTCCTAGATGACGCCGTTTTCTGTGGCACGAACCCTTTTAGCATCGGTTATCTACTAAAAGACCGATGCCTATAGGTTAGATAGGCGTCGGTTAAAAAATCGACGCCGAAGCGTTCGACCTTTAGCTGCGCCCACATAGGCGTCGGTCGGAAACCGACGCCAAAGGGGGTTAAACAACCGACGCCAAAGGCTGTTTCTGTAGTAGTGTCATTTGGAGTTACCAATAAATAATTAAAAATCAAATACCACCCTTCTATATTGTAGTCAGCAGCATGGTCGGTTGAGTTTGTCCTGCACATAACTTGACCGACACCGTCTCTGTAGAGATCAAAAGTCATCCAAAAATTACTCCAATTTAACAGGTTGTCTATAATTGAGTTTTTCAAGTAAAGTTAAAATTTGAGATAAATTGGTTATACAAATAAAAATATAAAATTCAATTACCACACTGTTATATCAATCTGAAAATATGATCGGTCGAGTTTGAAACTCGACTGATAAATAGGTCATAACATTCTTTAAAAATTCTGATATTTTTCAATATTTTTCACATTTTATATATACAAATCATATCCAAATTTGATATAAATCAAATTACAAATAAAATACTACAAATCATTTAGTGAGACACTATATTTATCAAATTCTGTATTCATGTCATCAAAACCCTAATTTGGGCCGATTAGGGTTTCTGAAATGTTAACCCTAATTAGGTGGATCAAAGTATGATTAAAACTTCTTATTATATTTAAAACATGAAAATTTAACTACCATCACTAATCAAGCTTTAAACAATGATCATCTTAATTAAGCATACAATTATCCAAGTAAACCCTAATCAGATGACTAATTTGAAAACAAGTCATTACAACAAGAGTGCCCATGATCGGGGCCGCCCCCATTTTCTTTCCACTCCAACTCATGTCCATTACTCTTGAGAGAGGGTATTGGCACGTAGATGGAGGTACTCTCTTTGAGAGAAGAGAGTACAGGAAGTTTTCTGCTACCACATGTTATGCCTAAGTCTTCTTCCTTCGTGCTTTACCTTAACGATAGTTTTATCTCCCCAGATTCTGTTTTACGAAGCCTTTATAAAAACCTCTTAACCCAAAACTTAAATATTTCTTGTAACTCCTTTTGGAGATAGGATTTTCTATTTGATTCTTTGTGATTCTTTTATGTGACATACAACCTTTCCTTGCACCCCCTTTTTTTGAAGTGCTTAGACAAGTGAAACCCAAGTTCTTTAGCGCCGTTCTTCTTATCCCTGTGTTTGACCCCAAACTACTTCGACCATGTGCTAGTTGCAGGTGTCTTAAACATTTGGGTACTATAAATTATAAAAGTCTGATAACCTAGGCATGTCTCCATCTTTTGGACCCACGTTTAAGGCTCGTCAACTTTTTGGCACCATTGTCGGGGATAGGCAATGAAAACCATTCTACGAACTTGAGTTTTGTTTGCACTTTGCCAAAGACTTGTAAATTTGTATATAACACTGCAACTGTTTACTATACATAGCATACACTGCACTTACCTTACACAACATGTTGATACTTCTTTCATTCTTCTTCCTTTTCAGGTGCTTTCCCCTCTCTTCCAAGCCACTCTCGCCTTAGCAAGACATGGCCAATCAACCTCCTGTGACTCCCTCTCTCCGATCATTCCACCAAGTTCGGGCAAATGAAGAGAGAAACCCGGTTGTGACACAGCCTCTGAACGTCACGAACTTCGAGCTAAAGCCTTCTTTTCTCCAGTTCCTGCAATACAATAGGTTCGGCGGGAACTCCTCTGAGGAGAACCTGTACAACCATCTAACGACGTTCAAGTGGATGTGCAACACCTTTAAGATCAACAAAGTCCCATTGACGCACATCTACATCCAGTGCTTCCTGTTCTCTTTGAGGGATAAGACACTAGAATGGTACACCAACCTACAGGACGGGAGCATTCCCGACTGGGGCCATCTTGTCGATGCTTTTATCTCTAAGTTCTTCCCCATCGAGAGAACTATAAAATGCCAAAACAAGATCACAAGGTACTCTCAAAAGCCTTCATAAAATCTTCACGAGACTTGGGAGAGATTTCTGAGTTATTAGCGTGAGTGCCCGCACCATGGTTTCTCTAAACCTAAGCTAATCACCACGTTCTACAACAGGGTGTGTCTTTATGAAAGGAAGTCTTTGAACACTGTAGCTGGCAATGACTTCCTAGGGATGAGTGCCCTGAGAGCCTGAGAGATCATTGAAAACATGGCCACAAACCAACAAGATGGCGAATATGATCGCGATTCAATGATCCATACCACTCCTGGAGAGTCCAAAGCAATGGAAGATCTCACGACGAAGCTTGACAAAATTGTGACTGATGTTCAGACCCTTAAAGAGCAAGGCTACAAGGGAAAAGTTCGGCAAGAGGCCGTAAGAAGCTATGTAACATGTGGAGAACCTGACCACACATCGGATTTCTGTCCTCACACTGCACTTGAAGAGGATCTTGACGAGAACAATACTGAGAATGTGAGTTTTGTTCAGTATCGAAGGACCGATCACCCCAGTTTTTCTTATGGAAACATTAGTGCTGCAGAAAACTCTCACCAGCTGGTGGGTGGGAATCCTTCGGGAGGACCATAAAATCAACAACGACCGGCAATGTTTCAGCAACAAAGAACTCATCAACAGAACCATCAACAAAGGCCGTCTATGATGACAGAGCTTATGTCCTTTGCCAAGAAGCAGAATGACCTCAATGAGAAAATGCACAAGAGTTCTATGGACAGCACTGCTCTTTTGAAGTTAATGCAACATATAGGGAGCTCCAACAACATAATAAATAGATCGACCAGTAGCTGGCGAGTCTCGCCTAAACCATCAACCATCAGGTAGGGCATTTTCCCTCAAGTACCGGAGCCAATCCACGAGGCCACGAGACTGTGAAGATGGCCGTTTTGAGGTCGGGGATAGTTGTACCACCAGCCGTTGAGAAGACAACAACGTCAGTAACAACACCCGCTGAGGAAGTTGGCACCGAGGTCATTGTGGAAGAAGTTATGCAGAAGTTAATGAAGGAAGCTAAAGACCTCTCGACTAAAGAGCACCCAGATAGGTATGCACCCCACATACCCTTCCCTCATAAGCTGGTGAAAGCCCAGCTAAAGAAGAGGTATGAAAAGTTTATGGCAGCGATTAAGAAGTTGCATGTGGACGTCTCGTTCTTGGATGCCATCGAAGAAATGCCCACCTATGCTATGTTCCTAAAAGATCTGATAACTAGGAAGAAAAGAGGAGAAAATATAGAGACTATGAAGCTTGCCAAGATGTCCAGTTCTTTTGTTATGGCTAGTATGCCATCGAAGAAGAAGGACCCAGGGGCCTTTGTGATCCCTTTCCAAGTTGGGGATAACGTCACCCAAAAAGGGCTAGCTGACCTAGGGGCCAACTTTAGTTTGATGCCTTTGTCCCTTGCCAAAAGAATTGGGCTCACCAATATGGTGAGCACAAACATGAGGATACAACTGGAAGATCATACCTTTATGAGGCCAGTTGGGGTTGTTGGAGACGTACCCATCTGCGTAGGGTAATTCTTTATCCCTTGCGATATCGTATTGATCGATACAGTTAAAGATCCTAACTGCCCCATCATTTTTGGGTGACCTTTCCTTGCAACTAGTTGGGCTCTGATCGATGTCGAGGCGAGAATGATTACAATCCGTGTTGGAAGAGATCACATCTATTTCAACATTAGTGATTGTATGAAGGCCCCCTCGTTCTTTGAATCTTCCTACTTTGTCGAGAGCTATCAATAGTTGTGCGACGAGGTACAGGAAGAGAAAGCCATGGTGGACCCGCTCATGAACACCTTAACTGGTGAGTCACGAGAGATCGATAATCCTGAGGTCAGGGAATTACTACCCTGTTTAGATGTTGAAGACACAGCCGGGGATGAGGATCCTATCGAGACAGTCATGTATGCCACTCTCCGAGAAGACCCAACTAGAGAACAGATAAAGAAAGTCCCGCCAGAGTTGAAGGTCCTACCTAAAGGTCTTGAGTATCATTTTCTGGATCAAGAAGGGATGTATCCAGTAATTATCAATTCGAGCTTAACTGACCGCCAAAAGGATCAGCTGCTGGAAGAATTAAGGCTGAGGAGGAAAGCCTTAGGTTACTCAATCAGAGATTTGAAGGGGATAAGCCCCTCTGTGTGCATGCACAAAATTCATCTGGAGGAGGACTCAAGGCCGTATGCCCACCCTTACAAAAAGATGAACAAAAAGCTTCGAGAAGTTGTGAGTAAGGAAGTAGTTAAGCTCTGGGATGCCAAAATTATCTATGCTATTAGCGACAGTAGGTGGGTAAGCCCGATCCAAGTTGTCCCGAAGAAGGGAGGAATGACGTTAGTCAGTGGAGATGACAGAGTAGAGGTGGCTAATAAGATGGTCACTAGATGGCAGATGTGTATAGATTATAGGAAGCTTAGCACCGCCACCCGCAAGGACCATTTCCCTCTCTCATTCATTGATCAGATGCTAGAACGTCTGGCTCATCATTCTTATTTCTGTTGGCTGGATGGGTATTCAGGTTTCTATCAGATCCCCATCCACCCTGACGACCAGGAGAAAATGGCTTTCACCTGTATCTATGGAGCCTTCACTTTTAGAAGAATGCCCTTCAGGCTGTGCAACACACTTGCCACTTTCCAAATATGCATGAATGCTATCTTCGCGGACCTTCTAGAGGACAAGATGGAAGTTTTCATAGATGACTTCAGTGTATACGGCAGCTCGTTCGACGATTTCCTGAGTAATTTGTCTCTAGTGATGAGATGTTGTGAGGAGCAGAGTCTCACCCTGAATTGGGAGAAATGTCATTTTATGGTTCAAGAAGCTATAGTTCTGGGGCACAAGATATCCTACAAAGGAATCGAGGTCGACCCCTCCAAGATTGATGCTATTGCTAAGTTCCCTCTGCCAACTTTAGTTACCGGTATATGAAGTTTTCTGGGTCATGTCAGTTACTACGGCGGTTCATAAAGGACTTCTCTAAGATAGAGCAGCCCCTTTCTAACCTTCTGGTGAAAGGTGTGAAGTTTGACTTCACAAATGAGTGCATGAAGGCTTTCTCAACCCTAAAATACGTGTTAGTATCTGCACCCATTCTCCAATCCCCTGATTGGAATCTTCCTTTCGAACTAATGTGTGATGCCAATGACTTCACCATCGGGGCGGTCTTAGGGCAAAAGAAGGACAAGAAACATCATGTCATCTTATATGCGAGTAAGACCCTAGACGAGGCACAACAAAATTACACGATGACTGAAAAGGAGATGCTAGACATCGTATACGCTTTTGATAAGTTCAGATCCTACCTCGTGGGTTCCAAGGTAATAGTCCGCACCGACCACGGGGCAATAAAATATTTGATGCATAAGAAGGATGCAAAGCCCAGGCTATTACGATGGGCGCTGTTGTTACAAGAATTTGACCATGAAATAAAGGACAAGAAAGGATCAGAGAATGTGGTCACTGACCATCTCTCTAGAATTAGGGTGGAAGATGATCTCCTGCTACTGTCAATGATAACTACCCCAATGAATCCATCTACATTGCGCGGTCAACCGACCCTGAGGGGCCATGGTATGTAGATTTCTGCAACTATCTAGCATGCAAGCAGCTTCCCCCAAATTTAACTTACAATCAGAAGAAGAAATTCTTTGTTGATTTGAAGAACTATTATTGGGATGACCCTTTACTGTTCAGGTGTTACGCTGATGGATTATACAAGAGATGTATCCCAGAAGAAGAAGCCCCCAAAATCCTCTTTGAGTATCACTCCTCCCCTTATGGAGGACACTTGGGTGGTGAAAGGACTACTGTTAAGATCCTCCAGTTGGGCTTTTACTGGCCAACCTTGTTTAAAGATGCTCATGCTTTTGTAAGATCTTGCAATGAGTGCCAGCGAATGGGGAATATCTCGTGCCGCAATGAGATGCCACTCTCTGATTAGATTGAAGTTGAGATTTTTGATGTGTGGGGTATTGACTACATGGGCCCTTTTCCCTACTCTTTTGGCTTCAAATATATTCTTGTCACTGTCGACTATGTATCAAAGTGGGTGGAAGCAGTCCCTACCACGACTTGTGATGCCAAGGCAGTAATCAAGCTTTTTACCAAGATCATCTTACCGAGGTTTGGAGTTCTGAGGACCGTCATTAGTGATAGAGGCTCTCACTTTTTAGAAAAACAGTTTGAATCACTGCTATGCAAATATGGTGTCCGTCATAAGGTTGCAATACCATATCATCCCCAGACATCAGGACAAGTTGAAGTCTCCAATCGACAGATAGAGAAGATTTTAGAAAAGATAGTCCGCAAGTCCCGCAAGGACTGGTCAGCTAAGCTGGATGAAGCTTTGTGGGCGTATCGAACCACTTTAAGACGTAGTTGGGTACCACGCCTTTTCGCCTAATTTACGAAAAAGCATGTCATCTTCCCTTTGAACTGGAGCATAAGGCATTCTCGGCGATCAAACACCTCAATATGGAC
Organism: Alisma plantago-aquatica; assembly: GCA_963693085.1. Classification (NCBI taxonomy): domain Eukaryota; kingdom Viridiplantae; phylum Streptophyta; class Magnoliopsida; order Alismatales; family Alismataceae; genus Alisma; species Alisma plantago-aquatica. The sequence continues at coordinate 1,409,860,198 of OY856412.1, read as the reverse complement.
CAGACGCTGGCTGGAAAGAAAAGGTTTCTTTAGCCCCAGGAACTCAAAGAATTGAGACTTCATGCTTATGAAAATGCCAGGATTTACAAGAAAATGACCAAGATCTTGCACGATGCCCATATGAAGAAAAAGGACGTCAGTGAATGTGATAAAGTTTTATTATTTAAATCCTCTATCCGCCTTTTTCTAGGAAAATTGCAGAGCAGATGGTCTGGACCCTTCATTGTGGCAAAGATATACCCATCTGGGATGATGGAGTTATATGATAAAGACGATCCATTAAAAGTCTTCCCAGTGAATGGGCATAGAGTGAAGAGGTTCTATGAAGACGAAGCATTCATGAGAAGAATAGAGATAAACCTGTAGGATGCTAAAACAATGACCAACAAAGTAGAGTAGCAGAGTTTGAAGCTGTCAAGCTGACGACGCAAACTACAACACTCCTCGGGAGGCAGCCCGAATCTTTAGTTTTCCTAGTATAGGATGTTATTTCCTTTCATGTACATCATGAACATTATCATTGTAATAAGGCTCGGGTCAGTGCATGTGCCACGTGCACAGACTCTCTCATTTTATGGGCCACCGACTTAGTTTTATAGCCTTGATGAGTAATACCATCTGAGACTGGAAGTTTTCCCTTTAGGCCAAGGATGTTTTACCCATCAATGCTTTTCCTTTCTTTAGCTTTAGTTTTCTATCCTTACCTTTCTTTGTTTCCCCTCTTTTAGCTCTGTATCGGGCATGCATAGTTGAGCTGCCCGATACCCCATTTTTTATCATGTCGGCCATCTGCTTTAAGCGCACCCAACAAGACTTCGCGCGTTGCACCCGTGTCGGGCAACGTACCGCCCAAGCTTGTATCGGGCAACACACCCCACGTCATACGACACACACCAACCCTTATCGAGCATCGATATCAGACAGCGAACATTAACGTTGGAACCGTGTCATGCGACACACCTAGCTTGCGTGATGCACCTTACCACCCAGATTGAGTCGTTCTTAGGAAGCCAAATTGACCCTTGACGTGACCGATTAGACTGATTTTACTGCGCGACACGTGTCTGGTTTTACCCGATTTACCCCCGCTCACATCGACTATATATAGTAACTTCAGTTTAACTGTGTCGGGTACTTGCATTTACTTTTCACCTACTCGTATCATGCATCTTGCTTTCACTGTTGCTCCCACACCGGCCAACCCTTATTGACCTCCCGTGTCGCGCACCAAACTCCTGACCGATACAGGTATAACCCGATACACTATATCGTGTCGTGTGACTTATGTTGCTCATATGATATTGTGCGACCTTTTCTTTTAACGAATCCCATATCGGGCACGAGGCTTTAGTTTTGTGTATCGCCCCAAGCGTATCACACAAAGCGTGTGTCGCGCGACACACTTCGCCCGATGCCTGTATCGGGCAAGGCCCTATGCTCTAAGCCATGTTTTGCCTCATCTGGGTTTTCAACATTCTTTTGGCTGTATCGCACGATACATGTATCGCGCGACACACACACCCAGATGATACATGTATCGGTCAAGACCCATATCAACCAGTTTGACTATACAAAGTAACCATACCAGGCAAGGTCGTTGTTTGTGGCGTATTTCTATATCAGCCTTGAGATCGCATCGATTTCCAACCCTTACCGGCTAACACATGTGTCGTGCATGACCTCTTATCGGGCTGTGTTTGTTTTGATCAAGTAACCTTGTCGGTCATATTTTGTGTCGGACGACAAGCGCGTTCACCTATACACCCAATACCGACTTGTTCACACTGGGTATATTGTATCGCGCAACAAGCACTTTTAATATAAGCTATGAACTGATATTGATTTCTTAGTATCGCCTATCTGGTATCGGACAACATGACCTTTTTGACCTACCGCCCAATAACAAGCTAGGCGATCGATTTTGGTAAAATCATTACTTACCTATTACTGTGTAAACATTACAGAAATGGGCCGCACCAAGCAAACCTTCGTCCAAGTAGACGAGCACGGCCAGATGATCAACCTCACGGCCTAGGCCATAGTTAAAGCCACCACAGTCAGGCAGAAGTGCCCAAACCCTGAGGCAGCGGGGCCATCTGAGGCTGAGAAGCAACCCAGGATGGAAGAAGCAATAGCCCCAACAACAGTCTCAACCACGGTGGCTGAGCCGGAGCCTCTGGATCACTCACCAGGCCGGTTCATGCCCAGAGATGATGAGCACATGCGATGGTACACAGAGTTGGCAGCCAAAGTCTATAGGCCAAGCTGTTTCTGCCACCAGTCGTCCTTTTACCAAATAGGTATTTCTGACAGTCTAGAAAATGTCTTTGCGGCTGCGGGGATGAGGAAGATATGCTTCAGCCACTCTGTCTCTTACACATAACTCACGAAGGATCATGTCGTCCTTCTGCCGGGTGCAGAATAGACCAGAAGAAGTCGAACGATTCGGTGGGGCAGATATACTACAAGGATGACTATATAACACTGAGCACGACGTATCTGAAATGTTGCTCAATGAGATCTTTGATGTAGCCCTATTTAGGGATCCATCATGTGCCATTTTGTACTTAAGTTTCATCGAAACATGTTAGATTACAAGTCATTTTCCCTAATATGGGTATCATTGCAAATATGCTTATGGATGTTCTTTGCACTGTTTTTCAGGTACTTGAACCATGCTTAGATGGAAGAGAGAGAAAGAAGGAGTTCTAGGGTTCCCCCACTCATGGAGGGACACAAAGAAGGCCCCAATGGACCCCTCAACCTACCTCCAATGCTCAAGAATCGTCCCCAAGCAAAGACATCCAAGAATGACGAAGATTGAAGTGTAATTAAGTGAGGCCAACCTTGTAACATCCCTGACCTGGGTTATATAAACTAACCCTAGAAGTTTTGCCTAAATATGTAATTATATACTTGTGAATACTCTCTGGCATATAATTAAGTTCCTCAAGAACAAATACTTTCAATTTTGTCCTTTTAAACAAAGTTGTAGTATTGTTTTGTAATGCAGGGACCTATGTGCAAATTACCCAATTAAGGGGCTTAACTTGCAAATTTCATAGGTTAAGATGCTCCTCTGATCATGAGACATCACATGAGTAAGTATGATGGGATATGATGGGTTTCCCAAGCCTGGGCATCAACATGCAGCTTGAGGATTGATCCTTGTGCTTAAAAACCCTAATTTGGATAAAAGTGTAATTTACCCAAATTGTGGGGTACAACTTGTAAAATATACCTTCTAGAACATCTTTTATGACTCTTGACATCATTAGAGTAGAAATGATGAAAGGGACACATCAATGAAATAATCAGATAACAAAAATGATCTTTGTGCATAAAATTCACCTAATATGGGTATGGAGATCTTTCATGTATGCACCCTAGTTGAAAGTTGACTTTCTTTACTCTTGGATCTTGAGTTTTGATGAGCAATGCTTAAGTTAGATGAGTTTGGACATGCCTTGAAACAAGGAGGGACTTGGATGAGAAATCCATGTTTTAGAGGTCCTTATGGTGTAAAATAGCTTAAAGTATATAAGCTAGAACCCTTGCAAACCAAGTGAACGTATCACTTGTTCTCTTTATTTCTCATCTTTCTCAAACAGCGAAGGCAAAGATATGGAGCTCAGGAGAACGACCAACTAGTGCTAAGGTGAGTAGGAACCATCTTCAAGCTCGAATTCATGGAGGAATTCTTCTTAAAAGGTTGGTTCTGTGGTTAACTCACGTTCTTTGTTCTAGCCGACCATCCCCATCTTTTCCTTGGAGAATCACCTCTGGTAGAGTTGTGGAGCTCAAGACACCATTAGAGGCTGAAGCTTGGAAGCTTGGAGCTCTAGGAACAACGTTCTAAGGCGGGTTTTATAACTCTAAACTCCTTGCTTTATATGCATATCTTGTTTTTGCAATTTTTAAGTCTTAGTTCTTCTTCTACCTTTCTTCTTCCTTGCACTTTTGCAAGCAAAACGGTGGTGTAACTGACCTGAACAGAGGTTGAAGATGATGGGCATGAATTCCTAGGTAGCTTTATCAACCGACCTTGGACCCTTTTGGTCCAAACGGTTGCAAACCGTTTAAGGTCAAACAGTTTCAAACCGTTTGATCTCAAACGATCTTGCAAGACCGTTTGGATTGAAACGGTCTCAAGACCATTTGATAGGGTTGACCAAGGGTCGACTGTTTGAGGGTCTGTTGGTAACATATTGAATTTCATTCCTACAAAGAATCCTAATCTAATTCTTAACCAATTGAGGGTTGAAGGCAATTCAACATCCTAACCCTAATCGGATTGAAATTGCTGATTTCATGTATAAACCTTGTTGAGTTTTGGGTTGAAGGACCCAAACGGTCTTAAGACCGTTTGGGGGTTCATCCAAACGGTCTTAATACCGTTTGGTGACATCCCAAGACCGTTTGAAGGAGTAGGGTTGAGTTAAATTGATGGATTGAAGGTCCAATTGCAATAAGTTGATGAATTGATAAAATTGGTGTTTTTAGACCTAATTAGGGTTCAACCCTTATCCAACCGACTTGGTTTTGGGTCAAACTTTGGGCAAACGGTCTCAAGACCGTTTGGAGGTCATCCAAATGACCTAAAGACCGTTTGGGCCAAGTTTGAGCCCAATTGGAGGTTAATTGATAGGTTCAACCTTGATTTGATTCACATTGTTGAACATTGATGATTATCTGATTGAAACCTTAATTGAGATGGACTTGACCCTAATTGGCTTTCAATTGAGGGTCAATTTGGTGCCCAATTGATTAAGGCTCATCCTAATTGACTCAATTTGTAAGTGGTTAACATAGATTTGGATAATTGAGGGCTTCAACATACTTAATCATAATTGATGGTAACTTTTGAACCATGTTGGAGGTCCAAACTGTCTCAAGACCATTTGGGCTCAAACGATCTCAAGGTCATTTGGACCAATCGATCTCAATTCGTTTTGATCAAACAGTTTCAAACCGCATAAGCACCAAACAGTTTGGAAGTCAACCTTTCCAAATGGTCAACACACTCAAATGGTTTGGGCAAACGACCTTGAGGTCATGCGGTCTTGGAGTCAAACATAGCAAACGGTCAACCTCTCCAAACGGTTTCAAACCGTTTGGAGGTTGAAGGTGTGCAACCGATTGGAGACTTTAGGGTTGTAATTGATTAGTACTTTAATGGTTGTAATTGGTTCAATGGTAATCTAATCTAAACCCTAACGGTAACTTAGGACATTAAGGAACTAAGTGACTAATGAATTGACCCATGATGGTGTTCAATGGTGTAATTTACCTAAATACCCTTGAAGCGTTCAAATGAAGGATACCTTGTTTTAATCAAACCATAATCACATGATAGTGATGTTTTGGCTTATGATAGTCAAAGAGGACTTGACCCAACTTAATCTAGAGTGGTGTAATCACCATCTACTAGTAAGAAGAGAGAGAAAGTATCATAGGAGAGAGAAAATACCATTTATGGTGGAAACTCAAGTAAAGTACCTTCAATACACATGAATGTGCATAATTAGGGTATGATCCACCTAGGTGAGATCATGGAAACCCTAATTATGATTATTGATGAATCTTAAATTTTATATGAGGACTTTAATAATGATGTTTCTCATACATGATGATGTTATGAGTTCAATTCACCATGAGGTGAATAGTAAACCCTAATTATAGGGCGATGACATGTAACGTGAATAGTAAACCCTAAATGGTGAAAATTTGGGGAACTTGACTCGTCTAAGAGTTTGAAAGTATAACTTCTAGAATGAATTGTTTACTGTTATCAGTTGAATTAACCATGTAGGTTCCTATATGAGGATGATCATATCCAGGTATGAATTATGATACTATATTCATTGAAAGCAGATTTTAGCTTTATGAATAGTGAAATATCCTGATGCCTTGTTAATGGCATCTTATGAGATTGATGGGCTGTGAGAGCCATGAATATCATCAAGGTCATGCTTAACAGATGACTTGTGATGAGATATTTGACAATTGATAATTGATGTGAGATTAGACCCGTTACATTTAGTATTCTATTTCCATAGCTGCTATGCTAATGATTAATGTTAGAAAACATGTATGATGTTAAAAGAATACTGAAATGTACCTAACTAATCAAGTGTAATCATACCATGCAAAGCCCTGATCATAGATCCATCATTGTCAGAAAGCAATATGATGGTGAAACAGGTTTTCCCAAGGGAACTCCTGGATCACATACTTTTGAGTATGTGGGGGAATATGGATGTGTAAATCCTTACATCCTAGTATAGGAATTGATGTAGATGTATCTTAATCCATCAACCCTTCACTACATGCTGTAACACTCGAGGAAACACCAATACCGCATCGATCAGAGATAAACAAGAAATCTCTCGATGATGAAGAGAGTACAGAATGCCACTGTAACTCTAAAAATAACAAAGTACCAGATTACCCTGGTAAGCTATAGTAGTAGAGACACAAGATGTCTTGCAAGTTATCCTCACTCTGACTGAGGAAGATGAGGTCATAAGAATCCGACTCTTTTGATGACCTAGGTATGATACCGATGCGACTTAACAGTGATCAGTTGGAGTATGAGCGGTATACCTCATCTCCGCAGGGCATAATAATGATTGAAAAACATAATCAACAGTGTAGTATATCTATTAGGATTAACTACGAGTTACTTGATTGATGTTACACAGTGTAGTATACATCTTCTTCATATTTCTTAATTGATGAACTTCTGCTTATTACCAAAACTGATGTTGAATACTTTGAGAGCTTTTACTGCTTAAGTTATTCTTTGAATTGCTTTATAAAGCTTCTAGTGGAGAGTTATAACTCTCACTGGGACAATTATTTAAAATTGTCTCACCCTGTAGACTTTAACGTTTTTTTAGGTGGTCGTCGAAGACGGAGGAACCAGAATACAGGTCACCAAAACCAGCAGCAGCAGAAACACCAGGAGCAGTAGTGAATCTCAAGTGGAGATACTGACAGCTGAGTCATGTTATTAGATAGTCCTATGACGTCTCTATACTCTCAGGTCCTAGGAGTATTGGTCTGAGTTTTTGGTTTTAAACTCTTGAGATTTTGTATCATGATGTGTATAATTACTCAAGAAGTAATTATCAGAGATGTAAATAGTTTAATCCTTTTTCTATGGAAGAAGTTTTGTGGTTTTAAGCTCTTATCTCAAAAAGTTTTAATTTCCTGTGATTTTTGTCTTCCGATGTTAATCGATTGCTTCCGCTTAAGTTTATATCATGGTTTGAAGATCGGAGCCCACAAATAAAGTGGTATCAGAGCTCTAGGTTCGCTGAGTCTACAGAGACATAGGATTTAGGATGTTGAGTCTATCTTTAGTGTTCCTTCCTTATCTAATAGAATCTTCTGCTCCTCAGGAGAAGAAGATAAGTAAGGATGTCTGGACCACATGAGGAGTACGAGGCGGAAAGTAGTGTTGCTGCACCTCGAGAAGGTGCAAGGAACCTAGAAATAGAGCAACCTGTACCTGAGCCACCTATGGAGCCGCCTCAGTTTGACCCAGCTGACATGGGAAATCCAGCTGTTCAGACTATGTTCGGGCAGTTTATGACTGCCATGACACATATCACCGACATGATGCCTATACCTACACCCAGGGCACCTGTCCAGCCTGAAGGTCAAGGTATCAGGAAGACGTTTGAGCGACTTCGTCGTGTCGGAGCTACCGAGTACTTTGGGACAGCCGATCCCGCAGATGATGATCTGTGGTTGACAGAGTTGGAGAAGGCTTTTAGGATTCTCAACATCCCTGAAGCTGAGAAGGTCAGACATGCAGTCTATCTTCTCAAAGGAAGCACTGGTCACTGGTGGACAATGGAAGAGCAGAAGAGACCTGGAATGGAGATCTCATGGGAAGACTTTTAGCAGGAATTTGTTCACAAATATTTTCCAAAGACCTTCCTAGATGAGAAGATCTCTCAGTTTGAGAGACTGAGGCAGGGAATGATGAACATTAGCGAGTATGAAGCTAAGTTCATGGAGTTGTTGCGGTTCTGTCTGCACATGGATGCCACAGAAGAAGAAAGAATCAAGAGATTCGACAAGGGTTTGAATGCCGACATGACTACTCCTGTGTCTGCTCTAGAAAATCAGGAGAGGTTCGCTACCTTCGCTGAGTCAGTCCGAAGGATAGAGAGATTCGTAGTTGAGAAAAGGCAAATCCATAAGAGATATCCGCAGTTCCAAGGTTCTTCATCTAGAGACTTTAAGAAGCCTAGATTCTCTGCACCTATACCTCCACCACCCAGATCTAGTGCTCAGACACAGTGGTCACCAAGTAGAGGTAGAGGATGAAGTCTACCACTACAAGAGACTCACAACTCTGCATCAATGTCAGTTACTGGACCACCAAGACCACAACAACTGGAGAGAAGCTGCTACAATTGTGGTAAGGTGGGACATTTGATGAAGGACTGCCAATCTAAGTCTGGTAGTGTGACAAAGCCTCTGAGACAAGGTCAACAGGGATCACAGAGAAGGCAATCTCAAGGAGCAGCTCGAGGACGTGGACAAGCGTCTCAAGCTGGATCATCAGCACCACCTCAACACTAGGCAGTAGCGAGGTTCTATGCTATGAACCCACCAGATGCAGTGGTCGATCCACAGGTAGTGGCAGGTCAGATTGAACTTTTATATTCTGATATGTCTAAATCCTGTGTAGTATCTGTTCTGATTGACCCGGGTGCTACGCACTCTTTCATCACTCGAAGAGTGATTCACAACTGCAATATGACAGTGAGTCATAGGGCAAGAAGCTTGTTGTTAGAGACTCCGTTGAGTGGGTCTGCTGTTTTGCAGGAGGTATGCTCTCTCTACAAAGGTTAGACACCCCTATAGCTGCTCCAAACTCCACTCTCCACCCTTGAGCTCTTTGTACAATCCCCTTGCATTTTGGGCTCATCATCCACCATTTCCACCCTCATTCCACCATGGAAACCTAGTTCCCTAGGTTTTAATCCATAATCCCCTACCATTTCATGCACCCCTGCACCCTTGGAGGAGGGAGGACGTCTACAGCAAGCTTGGAGGTGAAGAAGGAGGCTTCTACATCAAGTTTCATTGAGTCCCTTCTTCTACCCCTTTCTTTTCTTATTTTCTTGATCATGTCTAGCTAAGCCCCTTGTGGTGGGCTGTTTGGGATTTAAATGTAACTTTGATACCATGTTGGGGGATAATTTCTTGTAATGAACTTAATTCATATCTATGATGATTACTTCTCTATCTCTTTTACTATCTTATTGCATGTGGTTTGTGCTTCTTGTATGAATTGCTTGTTTTGAGGTCTTTGATGACACTTAGTTTCTAGGAGGAATTTGGGTGTATGTGGCAATCCTAGGAATGGCTCCTAGGTCCAATTAGTGGATCCCTAGCTAGCCCCCTTTGGTCCTACATACACATCCCTCCTCCTACAAATGAGTGTGAGATCTAAGTAGCTAGTGTAAGTGGGATTGATGTAATTGTCTAGGGCCTTCTAAAGGCTAGAGTGGCTAGTGGCATGAGGTTAAATACCCTCATCTCTACTCCCATCTCTACCCTCAACCCTCAATTACTCACTATCACTTTCCCTAGAAACTTAGATTTGGTTAATCTCACTAGAACTACACCTAACCCTAGTCTTCTACTAGTAGTATAGGGTATGTTCTAATGTCATTGACCTTATTGTTTGGTTTGGTAATCTAGATATGAAATGAGAACCATGCATGTTTAATGATCTCCCCCAACTAATATCAAAGTTATATTCCCCAAATTGCCCACCCACCTTAATAACATTGCTTAATACCCTAATTGCTTAGTTTTGCTCTTTAGTGTTAACTTAGGCTCTTGCTCTTGCTAGTGGTTAGTTTAGTTCTTAATTGCTTCTTGCCTTGCTAGAGTAGTGTAGCTCTTCTTTCTCTTTCTTAGTTAGTTTGATAACTTAGTTTACTAATTTTCTTTCTCTTTCATAACTTAGTTTCCATCTTGCATTTCTTACTTGCTCCTTAGCGTAATCAAACAACCAAACCTTTTAAAACCCTAAAACCCTAAGCTCCACAAAAGGAACGTAGCTCACACTGTCTAACTCTAGTGCCCTCTCTATCTCTGTGGTTCGACCCCTTATCTTGCCAATCACCTATACTACAACAGTACCCCGTACGCTTGCAGGCGACCTGTTTTAGTCTTAGTGATCGACTCGGTTAGGGATAACATAAATTTCAAAAGCATAAGATCACCCATATCCTGTGCGCTCCGACCTCGTGGGGTGTAAAAGCACCACTAGCGGGGACACACCAAGCTTTCTGGCGCAGTTGCCGGGGATAGAGGCGCTCGGCCTAGCTAGATAGTGTAGCTTAGCCCTTCCTTTTGCCCTCACCTTTACTATTATTTATTCTTTGTTGTCCTTTTGCATCTTGGTTTGCTAACTTGGTTTCTTGTTGTTTGTTTGTGCCTTGCGCATGTGACAGTTGTACATGCATAGAACGCGTTCTACTTGCACTAGCTTGGTGGTATACAACCCCGATATTGGTAGAAGGAGGCGTCAAGCTCGTCGCACCCTACACTGAGAGGCCGAGATGGCTGAAAACAACCCGCCACCAGATGCTCAACCTCCACCGCCACATCACCCACTCCACGAGTACTTCACACCGGGGAACTACAACTCCCCCATCGCCACTCTGGTTGACCAAATGCCAGGTCAATAGTTCTCCATCCCGCCGGCACTCCTAGGACTTCTCCCTACATACTTTGGTATGGAGAACGAGAATCCCTACCACCACATAGATGCGTTCCTTAAAACGTGCTCTACCTTTCGCACTCCCGCCGCCACTGACGACTCAATCAGGAGGACACTCTTTCCTTTCTCCCTCAAGGAGAAAGCCAAGGAGTGGTATGTGACGAAGCCAGAGTTGGTCACTTGGAATGAGGTGAAGAACGAGTTTCTGAAGAAGTTCTTCCCCATCGCCAAGTTATCTTATATGAGAAGGTGCATCACGTCATTTGCCCATAAAGAGAACGAGCCCTTCCACGAGGCGTGGGAGAGGTTCCAAAAGCTACTTCGTGATTGCCCCCATCATGAGGTTCCTCTGTTGTTGCTCGTTCAGGCCTTCTACACTGGGCTTGAGGAGCAAAGCCAAAACAACGTAGACTCTTCCTGTGGGGGCACTTTCATGGCAAAGCCGCCCGAGGAATCATGACCATTGTTTGAGCATCTCGCAGAAAATTCCCACCCCCGTGCTTCCACAAAAGGGGGGCATTGTGATCGAAGATACGCTCCTCCACCTTCTTTCGCAGCTTCGAGTCGCAATACCAACGACTCTAATATGATGAAGATGATGGTCGATAAGATGCAGATGATGAAAAATCAAGTGGGTAGCTCTTCCAGCCAACCCACAATGGTGGTTGATACTGTAGATGAGGAAGTCAATGCTCTACATTCCTTTGGTGGCCGCAACAACCAGGGCCCAATGTGCAACTCCTACACTCCCGAGTGGAGGAACAACCTAAACTTCTCCTGGAAACAACAGAACAAGGATGGACAAGGACAGGGGCAACAAAAGCCACACTATAGCTCCAAGTTTGAGGAGGAAGTGCTAGGAAGGCTAAGAAGCCTGGATGAAGTAAAAAAAGATGTCAATGCACATGGGCAGTCTATTAACCGTCTTGAGAAGAGGTTGGATCAGATTTCTCTCTCTTTGGCTAGAAGGGAAGAAGGTAGACTTCCATCTCAACCAATGCCAAATCTGAACAATGATGGGGTTTTTCTAGGGAACACTCTGAGTGCTTATGTTCCACCATCTTACCAAGCCCCACCAAACCCCTATGCTCCTCCATCTCCTAAAGCACCACTCAACTATCAATATGCTCCACCTCCACCTCACACCTACCAACAACCACCTCCGCAATACCACCCCCACCACAACAACAACCGCAACCCCAATTCATTCTTCAAAATCCCAACCCCCCTCACCAAAGGCCTCCACCACCCCAACAACCACAACCACCTCCACAAGCTCCCTCTCCTACCACCCATGAGCATGTGAAGGAAGTGACTACATTGAGGAGTGGCAGGACTTTGGAGAGCCCCCACGGTACAGTTGTTGGCAGAGATGATACTGAGGCTGAGCAGGTTGATGCTGAGATGCAGATTGATGATATTGTGATAAGAGGCAGTGAGGATACATTGATTCTCATGATACCAGTCGATGATACTGCTGAGATGGACCATTTGGGGTACCAAATCCCCCCTTTCCCCGAGGCTCTTAAGGAGCCTTTTGCTGAGAAACGAAGGAAAAAGCATACCGAGGACATTTTGGAAACTTTTAAACAAGTGAAGATCAATATCCCTTTGCTTGATGCAGTCAAGAAAATTCCTTCATATGCTAAGTTCTTGAAGGATCTTTGTAATTTCAAAAGAAGAACTACGGGAAGAACCCTGAAGAAAGTGAAACTGACTGAGCAAGTGAGCTCAATTCTGCAGCACACCATTCCAAGAAAGAGGAAGGATCTTAGTGCTCCTATCATATCATGCTACATTGGGGCGCACCACATAGACCAAGCTCTCTTAGACTTGGGCTTGAGCATGAACCTCATGCCGTATGACATTTTTATAGAATTACAGATGGGACAGTTGGGTCCGGCCCATTTCACTTTGCAGTTAGCTAACAAGTCGATAAAGATGCCTAGAGGGTGTGTTGATGATGTGCTCATGAGACTAGATGATGAGACATCTGCTTTCTTTCCTGCTGATTTTATCGTCTTGGATATGGAGAAAGACACGAGGAGGGTTCCTATTATCTTGGGGAGACCCTTCTTGGCCACATCTGATGCGGTTATCCATGTGAGAATCGGTACGATGTATGTGACGTTCATGCACATGAAGATCCGGTTGAACATCTTCAAATCATCAACCACCGCCGAAGTGATAGGAGCGATAGAAGAAGATTGTTGTCTAGTCGCTAGTCGAGTGTCTAGATGAGATTGTGGAGGAATGCCTACCCTCGTGGATCCAAACTGCCACTCAAGGTAGAGTACTGGAACCGATAGTTGAGTTTCCTGACGATGATGAGGAAGATGTTGAAGAGAACGAGCTAGCCTTAGTGGCTGCGAGCGAGGATCTCCCTTCCATCTCCGAGCCACTAAAGAACTCTCTTGAAGAACCCCCTACACTTGAGCTGAAATCTCTTCCTGAAGGTTTGAAATATGCTTTTCTAGGGGCGAATATCACCCTCCCGGTGATCATTTCATCCATACTCTCACGCGAACAAGAGGAGGCTTTAATGAAGGTTTTTAATAAGAACATCCAAGCCATTTGATGGTCCATAGCCGATTTGAGAGGTATCGAACCCTCCATTTGTGTGCACCAAATATATCTTGAGGAAGATGCAAGGCCAACCCGCCAAATGCAAAGGTGGTTGAATCTGAATTTGAAAGAAGTAGTGACTCAAGAAGTAGTAAAATTGTTTGATGCTGGGATCATCTATCCCATTTCTGATAGTACTTGGGTGAGCCCCATCCAAGTTGTACCCAAGAAGGGTGGAATCATAGTTGCTGAAAATGCCGATGGGGAACGAATGCCAGTTAGAGAGCAATCCAAATGGAGGATGTGTGTGGACTATCGAAAACTCAATGAGAAGACAAAGAAGGACCACTACCCCCTCCCATTCCTTGATCAAATTTTAGAGAGGCTAGCTGAGCAGAGTTTCTATTGTTTCCTTGATGGATATTCTGGGTATTTCCAAATTGCCGTAGACCCTGCCGATCAAGAGAAGATGACATTCACTTGCCCGAGTGGCACCTTTGCTTACCGTAGAATGCCGTTTGGGTTGTGTAATGCTCCGTCTACTTTTCAGAGGTGTGTGTCCTCGATCTTCGCAGATATGCTTGATTTATCCTTGGAGGTTTTTATGGATGACTTCTCAGTTTTTGGCAAGACATTTGATGAATGCCTGTTACATTTGGCCACTATTCTCGAAAGATGTGTAAAAGTCCGACTGGTTCTCTCTTGGGAGAAAAGCGATTTTATGGTGCCCGAAGGCATTGTTCTAGGCCACTGGGTTTCTAAAGATGGAATTGAAGTTGACAAGGCCAAAGTGGGCCTCATTTCTACCCTCACTATTCCTTCCACTATAAGACATGTCCGGTCTTTCTTGGGACATGCTGGTTTCTATCACCGCTTTATTAAAGATTTCAGCAAGATCTCAAGGCCCGTGTGTCACCTGCTTGAAAAAGATGTTCAGTTTCAGTTTGATGACAAATGCATGGAAGCCTTCAATCACTTGAAAGAAAAGCTCATTTCTTCTCCGATAATGCAGCCCCCCGACTTCTCTTTGCCATTTGAGATCGTGACGGATGCATCTGATATGGCAGTGGGGGCTGTGCTGGGCCAAAGGATTGGCTGAATTCCTCATGCCATCTACTATGCGAGCAAGACTCTTGATGAAGCACAAAGAAACTACTCCACTACTGAAAAAGAGTTGCTCGCCATCATCTTTGCTCTGGACAAATTCCGCTCCTATCTTCTACAAAACAAAATTGTGATTTATATGGATCATGCCACGCTCAAATATCTCATGTCTAAGAAGGATTCGAAGCCAAGGTTGATAAGATGGATTCTATTGCTGCAAGAGTTCGATATCAAGATTGTGGACAAGAAGGGAGTAGAAAATGGCACAACCGATCATCTCTCCTGGATTGATCACCCTTTTGACAAGACAAGGTTAATTAAAGAAACCATGCCGCATGAACAACTATTCCTCCTCTCATCTTCTCAAGGGCCATGGTACCAACACATAGCCAATTTCTTGGCTAGTGGGAGGATACCTAGCACGTGGACAAGGGAGGAGAGCAAAAGACTGTTTGCCATGGCAACGAATTATGCATGGGATGACCCTCACCTTTTCAAGTATTGCCCCGATTAGCTTGTAAAAAGATGCTTGCCAGAAGTGGAACAACAAAACATCCTCTCCATGTGCCATTCTGGGATATGTGGAGGACACTTTGGAGGAAAACGCACAGCTGCAAAAGTTCTTCAATGTGGTTTATATTGGCCCTCACTTTTTAAGGATTCACACGGATTCTGCAAGAGCTGCTTGAAATTCCAAAAGGTGGGAAATATCTCCAAAAGAGACATGATGCCTCTATCACCCATTCTTGTGGTGGAGGTATTTTATGTATGGGGAATTGATTTCATGGGTCCTTTCCTCCTTCATTTGGGTATATCTACGTCTTAGTTGTCGTTGACTATGTGTCTAAATGGATAGAAGCTATTCTGACTCGGACGAATGACCACAAGGTGGTTTGCGATTTTGTGAAATCAAACATCTTCAGTCGTTTCAAACTTCCAAGAGCCATGATAAGTGACGGGGGAAGTCACTTCATCCACCACACCTTTGAGGGATTGCTCAAGAAACATGGAGTGAACCATAGAGTAGCCACTCTATATCATCCTCAAACAAGTGGCCAAGTGGAGTTGGCCAATGGGGAAATAAAGCTCATTTTAGAGAAAACAGTAAGACCGTACCACAAGGATTGGTCTCTCCATCTAAATGAGGCTTTATGGGCATATCAGACGGCATTCAAAGCCCCGATTGGCACCACACCATTCAAGTTAGTCTACGGGAAAAGCTGCCACCTACCAGTAGAGATGCAACATAAGGCATTGTGGGCCTTAAAGAATATGAACTTTGATGGTGAAAATGTAGTAATGAAAAGGAAATTCCAACTCAATGAGCTAGAGGAAATGCGCCACGAGGCGTATGAGTTGTCAAAGAGTTACAAGGAGAGAACAAAGTTCCTCCATGACAAGATGATTAAGAAGAAGGACATTGAGCCCGGAAAATGGGTATGGCTATACAACTCGAGAATGAAGTTCTTTCCCGGAAAACTCCGGTCTAGATGGGAAGGACCCTATCTTGTCAAGAAAGTATACCCATCAGGGGCCATGGTCATTTGTGAGAAAGAAGGTGCAAAGGAATTTGCCGTCAATGGGCAAAGGTTAAAATCCGTTGTTGAAGTCGGCCCAGACAAGGCCAATCAAGATTTCGATATTGTTATGCTTGTAGAGGAAGAATCCGATGAAGAAGAGTGCTCGGATGAGGATGAGAAAGGAATCTACTACAAGGATCTATTGAAGGTTCCAAAGAAGTGACAGAGATCTACAATCAATAAGCCTGGCTGAAGGCATTAAATTTAGTACTAGTGGGAGGCAACCCACATGGTTTGAGATTCTCGAACCCTCCTTTTGATGCTTTTTCTTTATTTTACACAAAAACACACACGCACACTTGTACTTTATAGTTTTCTTTTGAGTTTTGATGATGTGCAGGTGTTATACAATAGAGAGAGGGGTTTTAGAAGTAAATCATGGTCGTTTAGTCAGATTTTTGGCCAAAGAACAAATGAAGTTGAAGTTCAAGTTTTGAATTTGGAAAACTAAAGGAACAACAACACCACGGCCGTGGAGCTCTACCATGACCGTGGCTCATGTGGCCAAACACGACCGTGGCACATGGCCACGGCTGTGGGAATTAATGCATCTAATTGGCCAAAGTTACAAGTTGTTTGCAAGAATTGCCACGACCGTGGTACAACACCACAACCGTGTTGAAGGAGACTGTCCACGACCGTGGTCCTCACCACAACCATGTTGAAGAAAGTGGGCCACGACCGTGGGAATTAATGCATCTAATTGGCTGAAGTTACAAGTTGTTTGCATGAATCGCCACAACCGTGGTTAGCAGCCATGACCGTGTTGAAGAAAAATGACCACGACTGTGGCGAGGATAGGCTGGGGCATTCTTCATCAACAATGCCACCATGCACCCGCCATGACCGTGCTACCCAATCCTGACCACGAACTTCCCCTATCCCCCCTAAGCTATAGTTTCATGCTGAGGACAACATGATTCTAAAGTTTGGGGTGGGTAGCGTGGTATGCACCACCCTATCTCTCTCTTTTTGTCATTTTGTTATCACCTCTGCCATTGAGTTTAGTTTTATTGTTATTGCTTTGTTCATTGCATGGCATGTAGTTGATTTCTGCATTTTTGTGTAATTTTTTAAAATTTTTGCTCTTTTTCCTATTCCATATCATGCATTGCATTCTCATGTAGTTTTTGATAATTTCATATGCGTGTTAACTAGGATCTGCTGATTTATTTTTTAAAATTCCCTTAAAGTAGGTTTAGATGTGATTTAGTGCAAATTGGCACTATTTTGGCCAATTTTGCCCAAATTTGAGATTTCTTGTCTAAAAAGTATGTCTTGACCCAATTTCTACTGTTTTGAGTAAAAATGACGACCTTTGACTAGTGCAAGTGAAATGTCATGCTTTATTGCTAAGTGGTGTCAATGTTTGACTTTTTTCATGTGCATCACCTCTCTTGTGATTGTGATTGTGATTGTTTTGGTTGAATTGTGAATTTGAGAAAGCTTTGAATGCTTAGTGCTTGTGGAATCACTTGTTTGATATATCAATTTCATCTTGTTCATTCATGTGGTGTGATATCTAGGATGAAGTATTGGATAAGCTTTCATGCATGATGTCTTATGTGGAAAATCATACCAATGATCCCTCTTTGACCCGATTCTTCTTCCACCATCTTCATACCCCTCCGCCTCATAAAAAGATGCCCTAGTGCACATAATCAGCCTTGGCCACCTCCAAAAGTTTGGGGTGGCTATATCTTTATCTCCCCACTTCACTCTATCCACCATTTTCCCTATCTACACCAAGGGCAAGAAAGAAAAGAAAAGAAAAAGAAAAGCAAAAACAAAATAAAAGGATGCTCCTATTTAAGAGCATTCAAATAAAGAAAAGATGAGTGTGTAAAAACACTCCAAAAATCTTACCGCAACCCTTTCTTCCACTTTCATACCCATTGAGCTAAGAAGCATCAAAATTATCTCATTTTGCCTTTTTCCGCAGCCACGTGGGTCATCTGGTATGATTTGAAATATAAGACTGAATGCATGAATGTGAAACAACACTCCTAGTCATCCTCGATTAACACTATCATGAAACAGTTTACTCGGAACTTTATGGAAGAAGTATGGATAATGTGTGTATTCTACGTGCTATATGTGAAGTTCATGTGCTTTGTGCTCTTTTCATGATTGGATTGTGAAAGTAGGAGAGGAGAGAGCTGAAATGCATGCACTCAATCATCTTTGATCCCACTAAGCAATAATCATCTTTTACATTGCATATGTCATTTCTTTTTGTGGAAGTTTTGTAGAGAGATTGAGTTGGAGCATCCTTGAGGAAAAGTATGTTTTAAGTTTGGGGTGGTGATGTAGCCCTATTTTAGGGCTCCATCCTATGCCATTTTTGTACTTAAGTTGCATCTAAACATGTTAGATTACAAGTCTTTTTCCCTAATATGGGTGTCATTGCAAATATGCTTATGGATGTTCTTTGCATTGTTTTTCAGGTACTTGAACCATGCTTAGATGGAAGAGAGAGAAAGAAGGAGTTCTAGGGTTCCCCCACTCATGGAGGGACCCAAAGAAGGCCCCAAAGTCTCCCTCAACCTACCTCCAATGGTCAAGAATTGTCCCTAAGCAAAGACATCCAAGAATGACGAAGATTGAAGTGTAATTAAGTGAGGCCAACCTCACCACGGCCATGGGAACTATGCCACGGTCGTGCCTTTTTTAGCAATATGACACCAAGCTCAACAGGGAAATCCTATAGAATCACACAACCGTGTCCCTTTTCCACGACCGTGGCCATTGAAGACACCACGGCCGTGGCCATCAGCACAGTCGTGGTTAGTAGAAGAGAAAACGACCGTGGCACCCAGCCATGGTCATGGGAATTATTGCATCTAATTGGCCAGAGTTATAGGTTGTCACCCCCAGAACGCCACGACCGTGGCCACCTTCCACGACCATGGCCGAAGAAGCTCAAGACGACCGTGGTGATTCCCCACAGTCACCTTCTCCTCCTCCAAAACGGTCGTGTTACCCAACACGGCCGTGGTGCCCCTAACCCACCACAACTGTGGCTACCACCATACTTAAGCCTTTTACCATTACCTCACCACCACGACCGTATTCACTCCCCACGACCGTTCTCCACCACCCTCACCACGGTCGTGGCACATCAACACGGCCGTGGTGATCCACCGACCCCACCCTACTTTTCACTGCTTTTCCTAAACTACCCTCCACTTACCCTAGTGCCTCCCCACCACCTATATATACATAGGTGGCGGCTAGGGAACAAAGGTTAGATGCCCCTACAGCTTCTCCAAGCTCCACTCTCCACCCTTGATCTCTTTGTGCAATCCCCTTGCATTTTGGGCTCATCATCCACCATTTCCACCCTCATTCCACCATGGAAACCTAGTTCCCTAGGTTTTCATCCATAATCCCCTACCATTTCATGCACCCTTGCACCCTTGGAGGAGGGAGGACATCTACAGCAAGCTTGGAGGTGAAGAAGGAGGCTTCTACATCAAGCTTCATGGAGTCTCTTCTTCTACCCCTTTCTTTTCTTGTTTTCTTGATCATGTCTAGCTAAGCCCCTCGTGGTGGACTGTTTGGGATTTAAATGTAACCTTGATACCATGTTGGGGGATACTTTCTTGTAATGAACTTAATTCATATCTATGATGATTACTTCTTGCTTCTATCTCTTTTCCTATCTTATTGCATGCGGTTTGTGCTTCTTGTATGTATTGCTTGTTTTGAGGTCTTTGATGACACTTAGTTTCTAGGAGGAATTGGGGTGTATGTGGCAATCCTAGGAATGGCTCCTAGGTCCAATTAGTGGATCCCTAGATAGCCCCCTTTGGTCCTACATACACATCCCTCCTCCTACAAATGAGTGTGAGATCTAAGTAGCTAGTGTAAGTGGGATTGATGTAATTGTCTAGGGCCTTCTAAAGGCTAGAGTGGCTAGTGGCATGAGGTTAAATACCCTCATCTCTACTCCCATCTCTACCCTCAACCCTCAATTACTCACTATTCGTTGCCCTAGAAACCTAGATTTGGTTAATCTCACTAGAACTACACCTAACCCTAGTCTTCTACAAGTAGTATAGGGTATGTTCTAATGTCATTGACCTTATTGTTTGGTTTGGTAATCTGGATATGAAATGAGAACCATGCATGTTTAATGATCTCCCCCAACTAATATCAAAGTTATATTCCCCAAACAGCCCACCTACCTTAATCACCTTGCTTAATACCCTAATTGCTTAGTTTTGCTCTTTAGTGTTAACTTAGGCTCTTGCTCTTGCTAGTGGTTAGTTTAGTTCTTAATTGCTTCTTGCCTTGATAGAGTAGTGTAGCTCTTCTTGCTCTTGCATAGTTAATTTGATAACTTAGTTTACTAATTTGCTTGCTCTTTCATAACTTAGTTTCCATATTGCATTTCTTAATTTCTCATTAGCGTAATCAAACAACCAAACCTTTTAAAACCCTAAAACCCTAAGCTCCGCAAAAGGAACGTAGCTCACACCGTCTAACTTTAGTGCCCCCTCTATCTCTGTGGTTCGACCCCTTATCTTGCCAATCACCTATACTACAACAGTACCCCATACGCTTGCGGGCGACCTGTTTTAGTCTTAGTGATCGACTCGGTTAGGGATAACATAAATTTTGAAAGCATAAGATCACCCATATCCCGTGCTCTCCGACCTCGTGGGGTGTAAAAGCACCACTAGCGGGGACGCACCAATCTTCTCCTCTAGAGAAGTAGAAAAATAACTGCTCAATAATGGTGTCAAAATCACCGAAGGCGACAGGTTCAACCCGGTCACACTTTGGAGGAAGTTGACCGATGAGTCAACGTTCAAGTCGAGAAGTAAGGTGGTGGCAGTGCACTCCTATTTCTGGAGGATAGTGTACAAGATCATTGTGTGCTTGCTCTTCAGCAAGTACGAGTCAAGCAACCTCTACACTGAAGACCTCCACCTCATGTGGCACATGATGGACGGATGCACGATCAACTTGGGGTGATTCCTCATCAACCGTCTTCATCCAGTAAAGGATGCCACCAAGGACTACAACTTGGGGGGACTGGTGAACCTGATCGTGGTAGGATTAGGAAACCCCAGAGAGCCGCGTAGTCTGTCGAGGACAAGAGGTGATGAAAAGATCGACCTCAAATTGCTAATGAGGGCTAGCATCATCAAGAAGGAGGGTCACTGATACTTCTATAAATTCGCAAAGATGAACACCCTCCTACCACTCCCACGTTGTGCCAACTACGATGCAGAGAAGCTGGTTTTCACCATAGTGGAGAATGAAGCTGTGCTAGTTGAAGTTGTTTACGTCGCCACCACGAGAATACAAGAGATGGCGACCACGACTGCGACATGAAGGCCAATCCCTCTTGATGCTCAGAAAGACAAGGCAGCGACTGTTGTCACCCCCGCTCCCGAGCCACCCGCAACGACCACAACAAAAACCGACGAGGCCGCTGAGGAAATAATGGCGATCGTGGAGGTCGCCGAAACAACCCGGGCTGAAATGATGACAAAAGCCCCAGGGGAAGCTGCCACGGAAGAGATGGCCACAACTCCCGAAGCTTCTGTTGTGCCTTAAATGGCAGAAGAAGTTGTACAACCGGACGCCAGCAACGGTGCATTCGCTGAGCTCCTCGAGGCAGAGCTCAGAGCTATGCAGCCCACGCCGCCGCCAATGTCACCAGTGGTAGCTATAGAGGAGGTCGCTGACAACCAAATGGTGGAGCAACAACCACCCTCCCCGCACCCCTCTCCACCACTACAAGCAGGTGAGGCAGAGGCAGCCACGAAGGTGCCAACACCCTGCCCTGAAGCGATACCCTCACGTACAATCCAGATGCACTCAGACCCAAGTGAAGACACACATTCGTCAGGCCGAACATCTCGTGTGAGGGACGTCAGGAGGCCGAGGGGCAGATCGGCCGCAACCCCTCTGTTGCTGGGGCAGATTCTATGTCAGGAGTTTAACTACTTGTGGGAGGTAACGGGAAACAACTCTGTTACTTTTGCTTCCCTTACCCGCAAGTTTACTATTTTCCAAGAAAGGCTCAATGACCAGGAGCGGAAGCTACTGACTCTAGTTGGCCTTCCTGGCCAACTAGAGGCACTTAACAAAATGATGCAGTTGGCACTCCAACAACTCGACACCATTGAGAAAAGGTTGAACCAGACATACGACCACCCCCGCTCAAGACAGCCGAGGAGGTCTCCATCACCTCCTAGATCTGGATCTCATCCATCTTCATCGGCTCCCTCCTTTGGGACATTGTCTCCTTCCTCCTCCAGTGGGCCCTCCACAATTCCTGAGGAAGGAATGATGCACAAGACAACCGACGGGGCTCCAACATGACAGGATATCTCCTGCGACATCAAAGAAGCTACTCCCTCATCCTCCTTAGATGAAGCTGAGGACAATGACGAATCAATCAGCGTCAGGGAGGACTTTTCTGAAGAATCAGAGGGAGAAGGGGGGGCATCTACACTGCTAATGACAGACACCCCCCTAGAAGAAGGAGTTTGACAGTAGACAAATTTCTGCATCATCAGAAATCCCCTCCTTTGAGATGGCAGACTTTGACAGAAGAGCCATCAGATACCTGACGATAAAAAACCAGAAGTTACTACACAAGGTCCTAAGATCGCAGGAAGATGAAGTAGACATCGTCTGGAGCAACGACTACTTCTCCGTATGACAGGGAGCACTGAGGAGCATGTTCCGCTCACCAGTCGTCATCAGAAAGAAACTTTTTAGGGTCCTACAAGGTGCCGTGATCAAGAACGTGGGCATCACGACTAGCCGACAGCTAATTTACAACGCCACCCCAGCCTTGGTGAGAAGACTAATGAAGGGGTTGTACAACTCTACATAGGTGGCCAGCATGCTAGAATACATTGAAGAGCACAACCCCAACCTGGTGCTACCCCCCTACAAGTATCGAAGGAATTGGTTCCTTTGCGTGGTAGATCTCCGAAATCATGACGTCCAACTCCTTAGCTACTATAACAAGGAGGTCCCACACTCAGGAAACACCTTTGTTCGCCCCGAAGATAGACATATGAGGCTTCTTCCACTGTGTCCCCACCGCACGATCAAGTACGGAATCCAACGCCACAACGATGTCTAGAATTTCTTCACACTTAAAGACTTCCCCGTTCAAGAAGAAGAGGGAAGTAGAAACAACGCCTTCATAGTCCTACTCGCCATTGAGATGCTACACATCTTTGGATACTTAAGGCAGCTCAAGGGACAAAACTTCTATCAGTTTAAAAGCACTTATGCACTGCTGCTGATCAAAGACGGGCGCTATTTCCGAGATGCAGGCGTCCTAGAGAAGCTGCTGGACAATAATCAAGAAGACAAATCCTCCCAACCCAGTAGACTTTTAGAAGGAGAAGTCGAGATGGCCACAAACATTTATGGGGCAGGCAAGCAAATGGATATTCTACACGAGATTCTTACACCTGAAGGCCCCGCTTTGCCTGATTCTTCAAAAGAAAAGATCAACAACTTCGACCGTTCCACATATTCTTCACTAACCTAGGAATAGGTCAACAAAATTTTGTACAAGCTGGCTGATTCTACCCCTGCAGACGTCATATATGAGACAAAAGATGTCATAGTCCCAGTTGATGATCTTTGGGACGTGATAAAGGCAGGAGGATGTCTAGTAATATTGGTGGCGACAGCCTAAATCCAGATACTACAACAAAAGTTTGAACATGCATACATCGCCCATCCAATGTTGCTCAACGATATCTGCCTAGCTGACGATTCAAGGGCGAAGCAATCATTTCTGGAAAAGATACAAAGCAGCATGTCGCGTATCATCTTCTTTCCGATAATGTACTACAATCACTGGACGCTCCTGACAGTGTACACTCACCCACGAGCAGCAATCTTCTACAACAGCTCGGACAACAACAAAGATCATTCGGCGCAGTGTACATCAACCGCATTGACACCCCTCGAGCACTTAGCACGAAAATACTACATCGAGGTGGCAACATTGATCCAGCCGTTCCTGGAAAACACGGCGAACGAATGGCACGAGCTTCAATTCTGCCACAACAATCCACAACAAACTCCACAATCAAACGACTGTGACATCTACATGCTAGAATGGATCTCTAGCTCAGTGACGCTACAACAAATGCCTGACAAGCTCCACCACATTGACTACCACAGCAAATGTGGAGAATATTTGTGGGAGCTTATATCTGAAGGAGGCGCTCTCACCAGCTAAACCCTCACTGACTTATCACTATCCTACCTTATTTATTTCACAACTTTGGGACATAGTGTGGGGTAGGTTTGGGGGGTACTATATATCAGTGAGGGAGGTACTAAAAGTTCTCCCATTTTGTCTTTCTTCTTTCTCTTAAACATACCCTATGTACATATACATATACAACTCTGATACAAAATAGTGCATATACAACTCCTTACCTCTATACAATTGTAAAAAGACATTCTATAGTAAAAACCTGATACAACTTCTCCCAGCTTGTTTTCTCTGTGTCTAAGGTGGTGCCAGTTTTTGTTATGTTCTTTTAAAAAATGCAGTCTCAAACAAAAAAGACTATAACTTTTCTACGCCAATTTGAAAAATAATCTTGTAACAGCTTAAAGAGATGGGTATGCGAAGGAAAAAGTTGCCCAAACAGTGAATTTTCTCTTGATTCCTTTACCCAAAAAAATCCCAAAAAGAGTGAAAAGCCTTATGAGAGTGAATAAAAGTATGAGAGTTGTTCCAAATGAAAAAAAAAATATATATATATATACACACTTGTCTTCCCAAAAGTACCCATCTTTAGGCATGGTAGATCTGGGGCAGTGGTACGTAGGATGTGAAATCACTGCTCTAAAGCCAACTGGCTTGGACTGCAGGGACCAGTTTCCCGTTAACGGACCCGTACCTAGATGGACCGATGGGAAACAAGAAAAACCCAAAAACCCTTAATCCTACACAAGAACCCAACTTTCTACTCCCAAAAGCTATTTGGTGTGAAAGCTAACTTCGAAATCATGCACCTAGTCTCGCCAAAGCTGAAGAGAAAATTTTTGCTTAAATAAGGTAGGAAAAATAAAGTACATTGTCCATGATCAGACATAATTCTCCTTAAGACATCTCAATACTCGCTCAAACCCCTTTTCCGAAAACTATGACGGATTAAGAAGCAGTATCGCAAAACAAAGTTTTAAAATAAGTACGTATTGATTGAGGACAATCAAAATGCTAAGTTTGGGGGAGTTGATAACACCCATTTTATGGCTATTTATGGCTCATATTCCATTGTCAAACCTGCCTTCTAAACTGTTTTCCTTTCCGTTTTATCATGTTATTGCATAAGTATAAACCACACTATGCTCCTAACTCTTTTCCCATCTTTTCCAGAGTTTCCCTCACTTTTCCACTCAAAACCAGCAAAAGGGCCCGTCCTGACCCACTTGCAATGAATCGACCCCTTCACTAGCCGCACGACACACCCACTTACCCGTCGTAGTCGCTACTCAATGTGGAAGCAACCCGACACTGGGCGTGTCATGCAGGGAGGCATCTGATGAGCGGCACACTAACTACCCGACATAGAGCTTCTACATGCCATGACCAAACAACCCGATATGGGCATGTCACGCGCTCCAAGCCACTCACCAGAAGCAGCCGCCTGCCATAGGCGCCCGATACCTTTGCAACCCGGCATGCAATAGCCAAGCCATGCCGAGCGATACACATGTGTCAACCATCCCCAAAGCCATGTGAACAAAGCCAATTGAGGATACATGGCTCCACGAGAACCGCAACATCTTCCAAACCGTGGCCTATAAATAGTAGCTACAGGACTCCGATGGGACGGGTCGGAATCTCGTGAAAGCTAACTTCGGAAAGCATCTGGAGCTAGCGTGTCGACCTCCAAGGCGTGCCGGGCAATACTAGGTGAGCACATTCCCAACCCGAGAGGGGCGGGAGTGGTTCACTTAGAACCCATCCTGGTAGTTGTAGCAGCCCGATATGACCAAGAAGGCCACCCAATGTGTTGGGTTCCTAGATGGGCTCCTGCCCGAGAAGCCCCCTACAACCAATACAAGGAACCCAAGAACCTAAGTCATATCTAACCTGACATGATATCAAACCCAATACGGACCACCCGTCACGGTGTGTCACCTGAGAGGGTGGTACCCCGACACTACCGTATCGGGTAGGGAGCCTTGACCAATATGCCTGCTCATCATGACACAGGCATATCAGGCAGAGCTCCCACCCGGTATTGGGTTAGAGAGACCTTAGGGGTTTGTTGTTGTATATCGACCTCCTATATCAAGGGGGCCAATACCTATCTTCCCTTTTTTCAGCAATTTACTTACATTTATTACACATTGTAACTAAACCTTTTACATATCTATGCTTATGAAATCAGTGGAGTTTAATATCTATTATTCTGTGTATGGTTCCTTTCTGTTGGATGATTTCTTTATGGAATATAAACTCTAGCCCGCATGCTTGGATCATGTTTTGACTAGCTATCGAATCGTGTTTCCCATTTCAATTCCTTCGAGAGAGGGATGTACGAGAGTGCCCAGGATCGGGGCCGCCCCGGTTTTCTTTCCACTCCAACTCATGTCCATTATTCTTGAGAGAGGTCATTGGCACGTAGCTGGAGGTACTCTCTTTGAGAGAAGAGTGTACATGAAGTTTTCCGCTACCGCTTGTTATGCCTAAGTCTTCTTCCTTCGTGCTTTACCTTAATGATAGTTTCATCTCCCCAAATTGTATTTTACGAAACCTTTATAAAAACCTCTTTACCCAAAACTTAAATATTTCTTATAATTCCTTTTGGATATAGGATTTTCTGTTTGGTTCTTTGTGATTCTTTTATGTGACATACAACCTTTCCTTGCACCCCCTTTTTTGAAGTGCTTAGACAAGTGAAACCCAAGTTCTGAAGCATCATTCTTCATATCCCTGTGTTTGACCCCGAACTACTTCGACCATGTTCTAGTTGCAGGTGTCTTAAACATTCGGGTACTATAAATTATACGAGTCTGATAACCTAGGCATGTCTCCATCTTTTGGACCTACGTTTAAGGCTCATCACAAAGGTAAGAACAAATAAAGCCATCACCACTATAGGAGAATAAACAACATTCATGGTGTGTGGTTTCCTTCTTTAATCTTGGGGATGATGTCATCTGATGGAGTAGATACACACAACTATGTTCATAGAAAGTGAACACAAGGTATTTAGTATTCTTCTTTGTGGCATGATCTTGTCATGGTGAAAGACGAGTAGGTCGAAATCGATGACACATGGTGATCATCGACCAATAGAAGCACCGATGGAACTAGAAATATATGATCATAATGGATTTGGATAGCCTAGTTGTGTCCAGGGCTTATACCTTTGGTGGAGGTGATGAAGTTGTATTAATAGATGGCTTCAAGGTTTGGAAACCTCTTAACTATTTGTTGCTAATTCATTGGCTGCCCAAGATGAAAAGATATGGCTATGCAAGAAAGATAAGAGGTATCATGACTTTAGAGGTGCCATTGGTGTAGAAATATCATGAGTTGTCAAGCAACTAAAAATCTCATCAATAGAGTCAAAGTCAACAATTCCATTAGAGGCCAGAAGTAGAGATTCCATCATCATATGTCAAGTGGGATCTCATCATTGGAGGTAGGTTCAAGAACATAGGTAGAGAACCGTGAGGGCTTCCATTGGTCCAAAGAAGTTGAGAACTCATTCACTGTCGAGAGTAGGATCTACATATTTCTTTTTGTGTAGGAGTTTCACTGATGTAATTGGAGGAGTGGATTTCATCAAAGGTCTTCCACGTTGGGTTTTCATCACAGGGTGCACAAAAGTTTCCATTAGTACACAACACCATTTTATCATTGGTATGTGAAAGAACAACTCCCGTAGGTGGTTGGACATTGGCATTTCATTGGAGGGTAGATAGGGTGAGGTGAAAAGGATAAAAGAAAAGGAAGGGAAACTAGATCCTATGAAAGGATTGAGTAAATGCTTGATTTGATAAAGAGACTAAATGAGTTCCATTAGTCAGAAGATAAAGTGAATCATAGGAAAATCAGAATGGAGGAGAGACACCAGGGGAAATTGTCCTAGAGAATGGCCTATGCCTATGAAGTCACCATTGTTGAAAACCATTAATTGATGGCGAGACGGATCAATAAAAATCCTATCCAATATCAACATTTTCTTCATGGCAACCTATCCTATGCTAGAGTATAGCAAAATAAAGTTTGAACTACCATGAAAACCAAGGAATTGTATCAAAACCTAACAAGTTAAAATAAAATTAAATAAAGGATAATTCTAATGTAAAATGAGATATATGAATGCAAAATTAGATTCAAAATGCAACCAAAGCTAGTACAAATATGCATTCACCAAAACTCTCCTAGTTGTCACTAGTTGAGTGTTCAACTTCCCAACAGTTTAAAAAGGTTCATCAGTTGTCATGCACTTATAAATCTCTGACATGACTTAGGTGTGTGTGTACTAAACAACAATGTATGTATCATAGTAGTAAAGGGACTCAAAGATGCTCAAACCTTAAACTCTAAGAATTTGGAGTGCTAGAGACTACTACTTATTGAAATAGAACAACTAGGCCAAAGAAAAGAGTTAATTGAGTGATGATATAAGAACAAGAATTAAAAGTGCATCAAGTAAAGTGGATGAAAGATCATTTGGATGGATTCTTTAGGATACTAGTTTAAAGTTGATGGAAGATCATTTGTATGGATTCAATAGGATAGTAGTTTCACCATGATGTCAACCTATACATTCTACAATATCAATATGACTTACCTTTCTTCTTTGGTTAAGTGTATATAACTTGTACTACCTACTTTTGCACCATAACACACTACTTTTCCTAGTTACTAATCTAATATGACATCATCAATACTAAACACTAAATGGAAAAGATTCATCTCTAGAAAAATACTTCACAAAAGTTCTCCCTCTTTCACACCACATTATTGGCTATGAGGACAATGATAATTTTAACTATTAGCCCCTCTCTTGCAACAATAACAATCCATTGCACACTTAAAGTGCTCAAGAATAAATAAGGTAGTTAAGATTTTCCATTATCAAAATCTAATGCAAAAGATAAATTATATTGAATCAAACATAAACATGCATAGAGTCAACAGTGGTCTACTCCCGAGTCTTAAAGAATGGGGGTTTAAACCTCATTCTCAATAAGGAGTTAAAGGATGGGAGGCAAGAAAAGATAGAAATATAAAATTCATACAGGGTTTCTTTGATCATGACATATCCTTTTCCTAGGATCTAGTTACTCCAAGTATGGTTGATGGGATAGCCCCCATATGAGATGTCCTACCCTCTGAGCGATGCATTCTTGTGGTGTCCCCCTTTGTCTTTATATAGGGAAAATTAGTATACCACATGTCCATTAATCCATCAAATATGTCTTGCTAAATCTTGGTCTTCACACAAATGTCAACGTCAGCGACTTGTAAATGGGTGCCACTGTAACATCCCCGGATTTGTGGCCTTCGATAACATGATCTTAAAAGTAGTGATTATACTATCCATATCACTAAGGTGCACCTCATTTTTTAGGAGCCCATCACTAAAGAACTCCATAGTTAAGCGTGTTCATCTTGGAGTAGTACTAGGATGGGTGACCAGTTGGGATGTTGGCCCCGACTTGCGTGTGAGTTAGGATAAAGAATGCAGTTAATGCTAGTGGTGGTTTGTGGGGCCAATCGTCATTCATGAAACTATTCTAGAGCCTAGGGCATGCATTGGGACCGAGGATTACATATGATATCAGAGCCCATTCCCCGTCAGTAGGTGGGGCCTACATGGGCATGTGGCACACCAGTCTTTGAGCCATGCAGTCCATACATGTTGTAAAGGGCTATCTAAGTTGATGGAGCCACCCATGCTCTGGTAGTTTCTAGGCATGTTGGAAAGGGATATCCAAGTTGATAGAGCCACCCTTGCACTGGTAGCCGTGGTCAGAAGCTGGGTGTACATGGGTCATTTGGGTCTATACTGAAATGGGGAAAAGATAATGAGGCCATATAGTTGAGCCTTGATGAGGATGTCAAGAGTCTAAGTGGGGGAGATTGTAACATCCCAGGATTTGAGGCCTTGGATAACATGATCTTAAAAGGAATGATTGGAAAACTCATATCACCATGGTGCAACTCGTTTTCTGGGATCCCATCACTAAAGAACTTCATAGTTAAGCATGCTCATCTGGGAGTAGTACTAGGATGGGTGACCAATCGGGAAGTTGACCCCGACTTGCACGTGAGGGAGGACAAAGCATGTAGGTAAGGCTAATGGTGGTCCGTGGGGCCATTCATCATTCATGAAACTCTACTAGAGCCTAGGGCAGTGGGCCTGAGCATTACAACCAATGACTTCTTTAATTTATTATTACTTTGGGTTTCTGTTCTAAGTGCCACTGACTTAGGTTGGGGTACTGAGAATAATTTAACTTTTCCACTTCTCTTCTCAATTCTTCTTTGAAGTTTTTTGTTCCCCTTATTTTCATGTTTGTGCCACCGAAATGAGTTGGTGGTATCAAATTTCTCTGATTTGTTCTTGTTTTGATCTGCAATAAAGAATCAATGTGTTAAGCAACTAAAAGAAGTAGCAACTTTGGACCAAATACATGAAAAATAGATAAATTTGTATACACGAGATGATTTGGAAAATTTAGGCAAAATTCACATAAAACACATGAATATATAAGAAATCATGATGAAACAACACAAAAATTCACTCCAATTTTGGTTGAGAAATCATGTGCATCAAAATTCCCTAAAATTGAATGTTACTTGAATAGAGCAATACTACTTTCTATTTGGATGAAAAAATCAAAAGATATAAACACATGTGAACTTGATCATTCTAATCATTCTTGACTTAGTGGTCCCAAACCAATATTCTCCAAAAATAGAGCAAACAACTAATTTACAAACCCTAAGTTGTACTAAGTGCATTACAAGATCTCCCAATCTACACTTCTCTAGTCAAAATTGTTATCTAATATGGATGTAGTTTCCTAAATATCATTGGAAGAAGAGAATAAATATGTATTGGTGGCCTACCATATAGAGTAGTGGGTGGATGGAATGGGTGGCATGAAAATATAAATCACACATAAATCAAGTGGTTTATGTAACATAACAAAAATGATGGTCCTAAATGATGAATGGAAGAAAATTACATGTATTTTACAATAGGATATTTTTGGTGGAGATGAAAGATATGGTGGGTGTCTCATCCTAGTGATGACTTAATGTGGAGGGTGATTTAACGTAGAAATCCATAATCTTATTCTTCATACAAGAGAGATATGCTTCTTTGTTTTCCATTTTAATCCATAGTCTTTCTTTATTATTTTTCATTTTTGTTGCATTTTTTCTTTTTTTTTCAATTTATAGGAGGAAGGAGATAAATCATTTCCCATTCTCTAAAAAAACATATATTGCATCCTTATGAATCATATAAAATACAACTATATGAAACTGGGTATGTAACTATGTTTTCATTTTCTATTCCAAAGATAAACTACATGATTCCTATCATGATGATATGCAAGCAAAGAAGAAATAAACTACATGATTCCTATCATGATGATATGCAGCCAAAGACGAAATTGTCTCAAATCATGTATGAATTCTATGTTAGTGATGGAATTAATTGAGGGTGGATTAAATAAAGTGACAAAGATGCACACACTTCCTAACCATGATTCATCTTTCTTCAATGAACTCAAAATTTTAGGGTGATCCAAAATCTTAATGTTCAATTTACATAAATGTCACACTAATGCATGGTTAGATTAGACTCAAACACCATTTTCATTCTTAAAGACAATGGTAGAATTATGTGTTAGTTTGTCACATATGTCTCATGAACTCTTAAACAATCAAGATCAAATTTAAAGGACAACAATACACATAGACCAATACTTAAATTGATTCATTTGAGTATTTTTCAACAATCCACTTTTACATAGATAGATGTGTATATATGTAAGAAAACTAAAATAAAAGCATACACAAACTAGCTAATATGCAAAAGAAAACAATAATGCAAACAAAAAACAAAAAAATAGAAAAATGAGATGGATGCAAGATAAACTCAATTCCATAGCCCCTAATCTTGAAACAGACGATGTGTTGGATAATATGAGCACAAAGTATATTAGTAGAAATAAAAATTTTACCTATTTGTATTCCCATAAAAGAAACATCACGTCAACTACTATGAAATAGAAAGGGTGTTTAATGAGTTATACCTAGTCTTGGAGAAAGTACAGTGACTACAAGTTGTTGTAGTTGCAACTATCTTCTAGTTGCTCTTGGATGATGGCTATGTAGCTCCTGGTGTTCACCACAAACATTGAAGAAGACAACGTCAACAATGACTCATGTGGTCTCTCCACAAACTGTAGGCTGATGTTGCTCTCCTAGAAGCAGCCAAAGGACTCCTACCTCTAGACTAGTCCACACAGACTTGTTGTTCAACAAGAACAAATAGGATGGAGTTGTCCCTCCCATTGCCAAACTAGTCAGCAACTTGCTCCCCACAAAAAAGATCCTTGGTTGTTCTCTCTCATAGATATCCCTCCCTAGTCAGGTAGGACTTGCTTGGGCTCTCACAATTACCACAACCAGGAACTATAACAATTTTCATAGCAACTGATTCTCAATTGTCTTCTTTATTGTTGATCTCTAGGAATCCCCCAATACCCTTCTATTTATAGAAGGGGTTAGGGCTAGGGTTCCCAATCAATTTCAGAACTGTGGTGGAGTGGAAGGGACCAAAAGATCTTGAATTTTCACAACCTGTGAGACATGAAATAGTTGTCTGGAAGTCCAGAGGGTCATCTAGCACTATGAGATGGTCGTGTCATACTACAAAATGGTCGTCTGGCAGTTTTCCATTTAAATTGCATATGAAATTGGCAATTTGTTTCCCATTAATGTTAAACATTAATTCCTTACAACACAAGTATTGTGCATTTGAAATGATTTGGGAAAGTATCTAGAACTTTCCTCTGGCCTAACTGAGCAATCTCACATATCCGAAACAGTCATCTCACTGACCCAAAAGGTCTTCTGGTGAGTCGACCAGTGATTCATTACAATGAACCAGTCAGTTCACACCTCAGTTTGGGAAGAAATTAAGCATTTCGATTTTTGATCAACCTCACAACCCAAACGACCGTCTTATCCTATGAGACGGTCGTCTGGTGCACCAAACGACTATCTCACCTTGTGAGACAACTAGATGGGGTGTAGTCAGCTGATTTGTTGTGTGAATTGAGTACCTAAACACTTTAGTAATCAATCCAATCATTATTGAAGATTAAACTCCTCTTCTATATGAGCTCCTTTGTGTGTGACCCTATAGGTCCCATATCACGCTGGCAGTGAATGCCCATAACTAGCTTCTGAGACCACAAGTAGAGAGTGGCACTTAGTTGCACATCAATGCTACCCAAGTGAATGGAAAGTTGGACAACAACTTCAACCTATAAATTGTGTAAGGTATTGTAATGATTGCATAATTCCTTTGTCTTTGATATCCAGAGTGAACTTGAGGTATGGACTCATCATCCTCTCAACATTCATCTTATGTTTCTTGAACCAAGAGAAGACTGTCTGAGATAATGTGACCTCAATATAATATATTGATTCACATGTGCATGAACATGCATTTCTATGTCTCGCTTATCACGTGGTCAGGATATCATACTCTAGTAGGAGGGATGAATCCCATATCTATAACTCACATTCTATCTCCATGTGTCAAAGTAACCCAATCATCATCATTATAGCAACCCATGTTTCAAGACCACATTTTATGATGTCAAAGCATCCCCAACGACATATGATGAGTGTAGTGATTTCAAGTCTAAGAATCACAATCACCACCTTCACTATGAGAGATGACTATGACTACCAATGATGGTTTTAATGTGTCACTCTCAAGGTGGGTATGTCCGATACACTATTCCCTAACAGGTAATCGTGTTCTTGGTTTGATATTGCCCTATCATGACTAATGAGATTCAGTCATCAACCATCCCACAGTCTAGTCTTATGTGTTACTGATGTCTATCTACCCTCCATAGTAACAACTGACTAGGGACATAACAAGAATGTACTTATTCTTAACAGTTATATGATCTCATTCTCCAAGTCACGAACTTGAAGACATATGCCATTGAGTATTGTCATTCTTTAGACATTCATAATGTTTCCTCATTATCTCATAACTGAATGAAATAGGATGAATCAGAAGCTTTCCTTTATGAGTATTAATAAAATACTAAATGGTATATTCCATGTCAATCATCCCATGATTATCTCTATGGGCATACCTTACCAACAAACTCCCACTTGCACTTAGATCCAATCACCCATGAATCATATTCTTAGTGATCTAAACATGTTCACCATGTTTCTGCCATGCTAGTGCTAATTTAGCAGTTTAGCAACACTTTGCTTATCGTAGGTACATTGCATGTTTCCTTATCTCTTCACTGTACAATTTCTCATATGAGGCAGAACTGTCATTATACTGTGTTTGATGTTCCTTTCCTAAGAATTAGATCCATTGTTGTTACAATTCAACTACTGAGTCATCAATGGTTGGAACATCTATAAGTTCATCATATGAACTTTTAGATCCATATTGTGGCATACAAGTCGTAAAAACAAGATTAACCAATGCAGAAGCTTTCATCAAGCAGCGGATTAGCGAAAATCACTAAAATTTAAAACTTTTTGCAATGAGATCCACACATAGGAAATCTTTTCCAACAAATGCCATTGTATATCATATACATTCTGTTTCAAACGTACATATCATGTACCATCTCTTTCCAGAGACTACATCATCAACTGCCTTATAAACATATATGCAGGTAGCATACAAATCTCAGGCATCAAGCCAAAACCTCAGACTGATATATCAAAAACACTGACTAAAAACTCCGAGGACCTGAGATTACAGAGATGACACATAGAACTACTATCTATATGACTAGACAGACAATATCTCCACCTGAGACCTTATTGCTGTCCCTGTTGTTGCTGTTGCTGCTGCTCTTTCCCTGTTCTATGGTTTCTGCTCTGCCTTTCATGCATACCTAAAAATGTTTCCCACGGGGGTGAGACAATTGTAAATTGCCCCAGCGAGAGATATAACTCTCCGCCAGAAACATTGTTATAGCAGATTATGAAATTAAACTGAGCAGGGGTTACTTTTACATTATTAGGCAGAATTATTCTTCATAGAACAGAATAAGAAAATCTCCATTTTCAATAAGAGCATTGCATCTACCCATGGTAGACTCATAGTTCATCCATCTACTTGTAATGAATACAACAGATATGAATAATCATCAATGAACTATAGATATATAACAGAAATGTAACATCAGCCAAGTTATCTAGCATAACTTATTAACACAAATGCTACAAAGAAACATGATACTTGTTACCCAAGCATCACACATGTCTCACAAGGCCATTCATATCTTGTCACCTCTCACTAGGCAACAACTTATTCACATGGTTGACAAGGCCATTCACATCTTGTCACCTCTCACTAGGCAACAACTTATTCACATGGTTCATAAGGCGATTCACATCTTGTCACCTCACTAGGCAACAACTTATTCACATGGCCCACAAGGCCATTCACGTCTTGTCACCTCTCACTAGGCAACAACTTATTCACATGGTTCATAAGGCCATTCACATCTTGTCACCTCTCACTAGGCAAAAACTTATTCACATGGCCCACAAGGCCATTCACATCTTGTCACCTCTCACTAGGCAACAACTTATTCACAAGGTTCATAAGGCCATTCACATCTTGTCACCTCTCACTAGGCAACAACTTATTCACATGGCTCACAAGGCCATTCACATCTTGTCACCTATCACTAGGAAACAACTTATTCACATGGCTCACAAGGCCATTCACATCTTGTCACCTCTCACTAGGCAACAACTTATTCACATGGCTCATAAGGCCATTCACATCTTGTCACCTCTCACTAGGCAACAACTTATTCACATGGTTCATAAGGCCATTCACATCTTGTCACCTCTCACTAGGCAACAACTTATTCACATGGTTCATAAGGCCATTCACATCTTGTCACCTCTCACTAGGCAACAACTTATTCACATGGTTCATAAGGCCCGTACACATTGTTACTTTTATTAAGCAACAACAACATCAACGCACAAAAAGCCAATCAACATTTATTATATAAATGTCACATCCCAAACTTGGCTATATTCATCATCTCATCATACCTGCATGGTTATTAGGCATGATAACAGTCATACAAGATATTCATCACATCATGTGATACAATAGTAACACCATCATTCCTTAACCAGGAATTAGGGTTCACTATCAAATAGGGCTTATCATTCCCTTTTCCCCAAATTAGGGTTCCCCATTTCTCATTAATTCAGACCCTCTTGAGTTAACCGACTTTATCTTGTATTAAGGTATTTCCCATCTTAATACATTCCATCACAAAATACTCACCCTTAGCATATAATGCATAGGCCACACAGTAGAATTGTCCAACTATCTCACATGATATGGACTTATCTTAGTTTAAGGCATGGCTTTAATATAAAGTTGCCTATAAACAATCACAATGATACACCCTCAACTAGGGTTTCACAATGATACACCCTCAACTAGGGTTTCATAAGGATACACCCTTAACCAGGGTTTTCATAAGGATACACCCTTAACCAGGGTTCACAAGGATACACCCTCAACTAGGGTTTCAACTCAATAACCCTATCGATTATGGTTTATGTTCATGTTTAGGGTTTCATGATTTCTTTACTTAAGGATCATACCCTTAATCACTTCATGAATCATATTCATGTATGAACTTCATGCTATCATCTTCTTAACTTGATTAGGTTACATCAACCCTCAATCATGTACATACAACTATGATTAACAGTGTACCAAGTAATTGCTCTTATAAGAAATTAGGGTTCATCCCTTAATTGGCACTAATCACTTAGGTACTATTAGGGTTTCAACCTTTGTACCTTCATTTATTATTATTACTAATCATCATTGGATCAATAGAACATTCATCATCTTAATTCTCAAAGATTCAATCACATTGGACCTCCATTACATAAGGTATCCAATTGAATTAGGGTTTTCAATGTTGATTCCTTCAATCATTGAATTCATGGAACCAATCATCAATTGGACCTATACTTATACTTCAATTGAGTTTAGTAGGTCAACCTTCAACTGATTTGACCCTCACTTGGTCATCAATTAGGGTTTGATTCAATTGAAATAGGGTTTGGAATCGATGATTCAACAACACTAATAAATGTAAGACTAGTTACTTTGAAACCATTGAACCATCATCCAAATTGGGTATGATCTGACCCCAAACGGTCATGAGGTCGTTTGGATGACCTCCAAACGGTCTTGAGACCGTTTTCCCATCAAATCACTCAAAACCAAGCCATCCAAGTAGGGTTTGGATCATTGAAGTGCTTACCAATTCAGCAATTTATTGCAGATCAACTTGGTACCTTTAGGCCTTCAAACACCTAACCATACTCAACCCTAGACCTCCAAACGGTCTTGGGTGACCACCAAAAGGTCTTGAGACCGTTTGGATGAGCTCCAAACGGTCTTGAGACCGTTTGGCCCATCCATCCTTTGGATTCTAGTGAAAAATTATCAAGGATTGGTCTATCGAGTTGATCAACAAATCAGCACTTCATTGCAATATGATTAGTACCTTTGGACCTTTAATTGGTCAAATATACTTGACCCCAGACCTCCAAACGGCCTTGGGGTGACCCCCAGACGGGTTTGAAACCGTTTGGGTGATCCCCCAACGGGTTTGAACCCGTTTGGGCTAATCAACCAAAAATCTCAACTTAACTCATTGGAATTTCAGCACTGTTTTCAATTAGGGTTTACCTAATTGATTAGCCTTCAACTCACGATTCCTTGGGAGTTAACCCATCAAATTTGTAGGGTCATTAGAAAACATAATAGGGATCCGTAATCCCAAACGGTCAACGCTTGGGCAACACACTCAAACGGTCTTGAACCCGTTTTCCCAAAAAGTTCAATTAACCAGATTAAAAAATCAGCACACAATCCAATTAGGTTTCCCTAATTGATTAGGCTTCAACTCACGATTCATTTAGAGTTAACCCCTGAAATTTTGAGTGTCATTAACCAACATAATTATGCACAGGAATCCCAAACGGTCAATGCTTGGTCAACCATCTCAAATGGTCTTGAACCCGTTTTCCCAAACAGGTCAAGTTATTCAGGTTGAAAATCAGCACTTAATGCAATTCGATTTGTCTAATTGATTGGCCTTAAACCTATGATTACTTTGGAGTTAACCCCTCAAATTTGGAGGGTCATTAGCCTACATAATTAGAAACGAGATTCCCAAACGGTCAACGCTTGGTCAACTCTTTCAAACGGGTTTAAACCCGTTTTCCACCAAACGGTTTGCAACCCATTTGGTCACCAAACGGTTTTGGTGAACCCGTTTGGTCCCAACCTTTGAGATCGTTTGCTCCCAATATATTTGGTGAGGTGCTTGCTTATGATGATGTAATCATCATCTTCCTTCGTGCACCCAAGAACAGAAACCGTTCTTGATGGAATTTGCAGCAAAGAAACCAAAGTGTATAAAATTGAAGAAATCAATCAACAAAGCATAGAGAATTGATGCAATAGCAATGTTTTAGGGTTTAAGTTATAAAACCCGCCTCCAATTGAGCTCCAAAGCTCCAAGGTCACTCCATTAATGGTGGATGAAGCTCTTGAAACTCCCCATGGGCTCGTCCTCAAGCTTTTGATTGCAAAAGTTGGCTAGGGTTGAAGAGGAGATCGAAATAAGAAGGAATCCATAATTTATTTTCGATTTCCATCATGAAATCATGAAGAACGAGGGTCAAGAAGCTTAGAAACAGGTTGGGGCTCGTCCTCCTGTTGCTCCTAAGTCCCCTTGAGCTCATCCAAAGCAAAGGAAGAAGAAAGGGCCGAAAAAGCCTTTCCATTCATTTGGAAAAGGCATTTTTATAAGGAAATTGATGAAAGAGAAAATGCCTTATAAAAATCCAATTAATCCAAAAATTATGGCCGCCTCTTCCCCCTCAATTACATGGATACGAGGCACCTTCCTTTTCCTTTAATTCTCCTTCATTATCCTCAATTTAAAGAAAAGCAAATTAAGCACCTTAATCATATTATATTAATATCCCATATGTGAGTGGAAATTACTTTTCTTTATAATAAGGTGAGTGGAATTTCACCTACTTGAGATATTTTCGTTCCTTATCTTGGAAAAAGAACGTCCATCCTTATTCAAAATCAACCAATAACATTTTGGTTGAAGGCCCTTCAATTAATACATTCATTTTTTTTTTCTAAATTGAATTAGGGTTTCAATTAGGATTAAATCTTGATTATTTTAATATCAAGATTCTCTCTCCTCCAACTTAATTCAAATGAGATGCCCCTCTCATTTTCTTTGCTATACATGATGCCAAGAAACATTAGGTACCTTATTGAAGTGGTAATTTGCATATTGAACCCTGGATTTGGGGTAAATTGCACTTTACTCCAAAACTAGGTTTTAATGCACAAGGATTGCTTTACAAGCTTAATCTTAGTGTCCAAGCTTGGGAAACCATAGCACTACATCATATTCATTCTTATGATGTCTCAACATCAGAGGAACATCTTATCATGCAACATTTTCAATTAAACCCCTCAACTTGGGTAATTTGCACTTTAGTCCAAAACAAACAAAACATTGATTCAACATTGTTCAAACATGATCAAAATTGAAACATAAGTTTCTTATGAGCCCTAATTACTTCTCCCAAGGTAAGATTAAGAATATACTCAACCTTATTAGGCAAAACCTCTAGGGTTAATTCATAACCCAGGTCAGGGATGTTACAAATTATAAACCCCTAACAAGGATTTCGTCCTCGAAATCCCAGGGAAAGGAGAGACAGATTGTTCATTAATCATGCCCTCAAGTCTCCACATATTATTTTAATATTATGGAGATACCATGGACCTATAATCCACACAAAGTTCCTTTCATTAATCCAACCTTTTCAATGTTTATGTTTATGCAAAGCATAAACCCCTAACATATGATGTTCATATCATTGAAAGGAACAACCATAAAAGAGCATACTTCTATCATCACCAAGGAATATTTATCAAAAGGAAAACATATATATCTAACAGAGATAATTCATTCAGCAATCCTTTATTTATAAAGTTCACTTAGCAAACTCTATGTAATTAGGAATGTTCATATAGCTTTTCCTTTTTGAGTTGGGGATGTCACACAGCTTTCCCCTATTAGTTGGGAATGTCACATAGCTTTTCCCTTTGAGTTGGGGATGTCACACAGCTTTCCCCTATTAATTGGGAATGTTCACATAGCTTTTCCCTTTAAGTTGGGGATGTCACACAACTTTCCCCTATTAATTGGGAATGTTCACACAGCTTTTCCCTTTAAGTTGGGGATGTCACACAGCTTTCCCCTATTGATTGGGAATGTCACACAACTTTTCCTTTTAAGTTGGGGATGTCACACGGCTTTCCCCTATTAATTGGGAATGTTCACACAGCTTTTCCCTTTAAGTTGGGGATGTCACACAGCTTTCCCCTATTAATTGGGAATGTTCACACAGCTTTTCCCTTTAAGTTGGGGATGTCATACACCTTTCCCCTATTAATTGGGAATGTCACACAGCTTTTCCCTTTAAGTTGGGGATGTCACACAGTTTTTCCCTATTAATTGGGAATGTTCACACAGCTTTTCCCTTTAAGTTGGGGATGTCACACAGCTTTCCCCTATTAATTGGGAATGTCACACAACTTTTCCCTTTAAGTTGGGGATGTCACACAACTTTCCCCTATTAATTGGGAATGTCACACAGCTTTTCCCTTTAAGTTGGGGATGTCACACATCTTTCCCCTATTAATTGGGAATGTCACACATCTTTTCCCTTTAAGTTGCATTATACTCTCTAGATTGTTTCAGAATGACTACTTGATCAGAGTAATAAAAAAGATAACAATCTAAGAGTTTCATACTTGCCTTATCTTCAATAATCATATACCTGGCCAGGGTATATAAGTATTGAGATTAGGTAGTATGCACTTTACTTACTATCATATTCCTCACTTTTCATATTATTATACACACAGGATTTTTCCATCTCTAGATTTTCTTTAGGCATCATTTTTATATCTCTCTCTTGCCTGGTCCCATGCACCCTCTCCTGGTGCAACAACATTGCCCTTAGCAATGTGTTCCTCGTGCTCTCCAGTCATTTTCAAGTTCTTCTTCTCCTATGTGAGCAGAAGATACTATCAGATAAACTGGAAGACACTTAGAACAGACTCTACAACCTTAGTCCTATGTCTCTGTAGACTCAGCGAACCTAGAGCTATGATACCACTTAATTTTGGCATACAACTCGTAAAAACAAGATTAACCAATGCGGAAATGTTCATCAAGCAGCGGATTAGCAAAAATCACTAAAAATTAAAACTTTTTGCAAAGAGATACACACATAGGAAATCGTTTCCAACAAATGCCATTGTATATCATATACATTCTGTTTCAAATGTACATATCATGTACCATCTCTTTCCAGAGACTACATCATCAGCTGCCTTATAAACATATATGCAGGTAGCATACAAATCTCGGGGCATCAAGCCAAAACCTCAGACTGATATATCAAAAACACTGACTAAAAACTCCGAGGACCTGAGAGTACAGAGACGACACATAGGACTACTATCTATATGACTAGACAGACAATATCTCCACCTGAGATCTTATTGCTGTCCCTGCTGTTGATGTTGCTGCTGCTCTTTCCCTGTTCTAGGGTTTCTGCTTTGCCTTTCATGCATACCTAAAAATGTTTCCCACGGGGGTGAGACAATTGTAAATTGCCCCAGCGAGAGATATAACTCTCCACCAGAAACATTATTATAGAAGATTATGAAATTAAACTGAGCAGGGGTTACTTTTACATTATTAGGCAGAATTATTCTTCATAGAACAGAATAAGAAAATCTCCATTTTCAATAAGAGCATTGCATCTACCCATGGTAGACTCATAGTTCATCCATCTACTTGTAATGAATACAACAGATATGAATAATCACCAATGAACTATAGATATATAACAGAAATGTAACATCAGCCAAGTTCTCTAGCATAACTTATTAACACAAATGCTACAAAGAAACATGATACTTGTTGCCCAAGCATCACACATGGCTCACAAGGCCATTCATATCTTGTCACCTCTCACTGGGCAACAACTTATTCACATGGCTCACAAGGCCATTCACATCTTGTCACCTCTCACTAGGAAAAAACTTATTCACATGGTTCATAAGGCCATTCACATCTTGTCACCTCTCACTAGGCAACAACTTATTCACATGGCCCACAAGGCCATTCACATCTTGTCACCTCTCACTAGGCAACAACTTATTCACATGGTTCATAAGGCCATTCACATCTTGTCACCTCTCACTAGGCAACAACTTATTCACATGGCCCACAAGGCCATTCACATCTTGTCACCTCTCACTAGGCAACAACTTATTCACATGGTTCATAAGGCCATTCACATCTTGTCACCTCTCACTAGGCAACAACTTATTCACATGGCTCACAAGGCCATTCACATCTTGTCACCACTCACTAGGCAACAACTTATTCACATGGCTCACAAGGCCATTCACATCTTGTCACCTCTCACTAGGCAACAACTTATTCACATGGTTCATAAGGCCATTCACATCTTGTCACCTCTCACTAGGCAACAACTTATTCACATGGTTCATAAGGCCATTCACATCTTGTCACCTCTCACTAGGCAACAACTTATTCACATGGTTCATAAGGCCCGTACACATTGTTACTTTTATTAAGCAACAACAACATCAACTCACAAAAAGCCAATCAACATTTATTATATAAATGTCACAGCCCAAACTTGGCTATATTCATCATCTCATCATACCTGCATGGTTATTAGGCATGATAACAGTCATACAAGATATTCATCACATCATGTGATACAATAGTAACACCATCATTCCTTAACCAGGAATTAGGGTTCACTATCAAACAAGGCTTATCATTCCCTTTTCCCCAAATTAGGGTTAGGGTTCCCCATTTCTCATTAATTCAGACCCTCTTGAGTTAACCGAATTTATCTTGTATTAAGGTATTTCCCCTCTTAATACATTCCATCACAAAATACTCACCCTTAGCATATAATGCATAGGCCACACAGTAGAATTGTCCAACTATCTCACATGATATGGACTTATCTTAGTTTAAGGCATGGCTTTAATATAAAGTTGCCTATAAACAATCACAATGATACACCCTCAACTAGGGTTTCACAATGATACACCCTCAACTAGGGTTTCATAAGGATACACCCTTAACCAGGGTTTTCATAAGGATACACCCTTAACC
Organism: Alisma plantago-aquatica; assembly: GCA_963693085.1. Lineage (NCBI taxonomy): Eukaryota > Viridiplantae > Streptophyta > Magnoliopsida > Alismatales > Alismataceae > Alisma > Alisma plantago-aquatica. The sequence goes on along the minus strand of OY856412.1, from coordinate 1,409,816,578 downwards.
AGGGTTCACAAGGATACACCCTCAACTAGGGTTTCAACTCAATAACCCTGTCGATTAGGGTTTATGTTCATGTTTAGGGTTTCATGATTTCTTTACTTAAGGATCATACCCTTAATCACTTCATGAATCATATTCATGTATGAACTTCATGCTATCATCTTCTTAACTTGATTAGGTTACATCAACCCTCAATCATGTACATACAACTATGATTAACATAGTGTACCAAGTCATTGCTCTTATAAGCAATTAGGGTTCATCCCTTAATTGGCACTAATCACTTAGGTACTATTAGGGTTTCAACCTTTGTACCTTCATTTATTATTATTACTAATCATCATTGGATCAATAGAACATTCATCATCTTAATTATCAAAGATTCAATCACATTGGACCTCCATTACATAAGGTATCCAATTGAATTAGGGGTTTCAATGTTGATTCCTTCAATCATTGAATTCATGGAACCAATCATCAATTGGACCTATACTCATACTTCAATTGAGTTTAGTAGGTCAAACTTCAACTGATTTGACCCTCAATTGACCCTCACTTGGTCATCAATTACGGTTTGATTCAATTGAAATAGGGTTTGGAATCGATGATTCAACAACACTAATCAATGTAAGACTAGTTACTTTGAAACCATTGAAACATCATCCAAATTGGGCATGACCTGACCCCAAACGGTCTTTAGGTCGTTTGGATGACCTCCAAACGGTCTTGAGACCGTTTGACCATCAAATCACTCAAAACCAAGCCATCCAAGTAGGGTTTGGATCATTGAAGTGCTTACCAATTCAGCAATTTATTGCAGATCAACGTGGTACCTTTAGGCCTTCAAACACCTAACCATACTCAACCCTAGACCTCCAAACGGTCTTGGGTGACCACCAAACGGTCTTGAGACCGTTTGGATGAGCTCCAAACGGTCTTGAGACCGTTTGGCCCATCCATCGTTTGGATTCTAGTGAAAAATCATCAAGGATTGGTCTATCGAGTTGATCAACAAATCAGCACTTCATTGCAATATGATTAGTACCTTTAGACCTTTAATTGGTCAACTATACTTGACCCCAGACCTCCAAACGGTCTTGGGGTGACCCCCAAACGGGTTTGAAACCGTTTGGGTGATCCCCAAACGGGTTTGAACCCATTTGGGCTAATCAACCCAAAATCTCAACTTAACTCATTGGAATTTCAGCACTGTTTTCAATTAGGGTTTTCCTAATTTATTAGCCTTCAACTCACGATTCCTTGGGAGTTAACCCATAAAATGTGTAGGGTCATTAGACAACTTAATAGGGATCAGTAATCCCAAACTTTCAATGCTTGGTCAACGCACGCAAACGGTCTTGAACCCGTTTTCCCAAAAAGTTCAATTAATCAGATTGAAAAATCAGCACATAATCCAATTAGGTTTCCCTAATTGATTAGGCTTCAACTCACGATTCATTTAGAGTTAACCCCTCAAATTTTGAGGGTCATTAACCAACATAATTATGAACAGGAATTCCAAACGGTGAACGCTTGGTCAACTATCGCAAACGGTCTTGAACCCGTTTTCCCAAACAGGTCAAGTTATTCAGGTTGAACATCAGCACTTAATTCAATTCGATTTGTCTAATTGATTGACCTTCAACCTATGATTCCTTTGGAGTTGACCCCTCAAATTTGGAGGGTCATTATACTACATAATTAGGAACGAGATTCCCAAACGGTCAACGCTTGGTCAACTCCTTCAAACGGGTTTGAACCCGTTTTCCACCAAACGGTTTGCAACCCGTTTGGTCACCAAACGGTTTTGGTGAACCCGTTTGGTCCCAACCTTTGAGATCGTTTGCTCCCAATATATTTGGTGAGGTGCTTGATTATGATGATTTCATAATCATCTTCCTTCGTGCACCCAAGAACAGCAACCGTTCTTGATGGAATTTGCAGCAAAGAAACCAAAGTGTATAAAATTGAAGAAATCAATCAACAAAGCATAGAGAATTGATGCAATAGCAATGTTTTAGGGTTTAAGTTATAAAACCCGCCTCCAATTGAGCTCCAAAGCTCCAAGCTCACGCCATTAATGGTGGATGAAGCTCTTGCAACTCCCCATGGGCTCATCCTCAAGCTTTTGATTGCAAAAGTTGGCTAGGGTTGAAGAGGAGATCGAAATAAGAAGGAATCCATAATTTATTTTCGATTTCCACCATGAAATCATGCAGAACGAGGGTCAAGAAGCTTACCAACAGGTTGGTGCTCGTTCTCCTGTTGCTCCTAAGTCCCCTTGAGCTCATCCAAAGCAAAGGAAGAAGAAAGGGCCGAAAAAGCCTTTCAATTCATTTGGAAAAGGCACTTTTATAAGGAAATTGATGAAAGAGAAAATGCCTTATAAAAATCCAATTAATCCAAAAATTATGGCCGCCTCTTCCCCCTCAATTCCATGAATACGAGGCACCTTACTTTTCTTTTAATTCTCCTTCATTATCCTCAATTTAAAGAAAAGCAAATTAAGCACCTGAATCATATTATATTAATATCCCATATGTGAGTGAAAATTACTTTTCTTTATAATAAGGTGAGTGGAATTTCACCTACTTGAGATATTTTCGTTCCTTATCTTGGCAAAAGAACGTCCATACTTATTCAAAATCAACCAATAACATTTTGGTTGAAGGCCCTTCAATTAATACATTCATTTTTTTTTCCTAAATTGAATTAGGGTTTCAATTAGGATTAAATCTTGATTATTTTAATATCAAGATTCTCTCTCCTCCAACTTAATTCAAATGAGATGCCCCTCTCATTTTCTTTTCTCTACATGATTCCAAGAAACATTAGGGACCTTATTGAAGTGGTAATTTGGATATTGAACCCTGGATTTGGGGTAAATTGCACTTTACTCCAAAACTAGGTTTTAATGCACAAGGATTGCTTTACAAGCTTAATCTTGGTGTCCAAGCTTGTGGAAACCATAGCACTACATCATATTCATTCTTATGATATCTCAACATCAGAGGAACATCTTATCATGCAACATTTGCAATTAAACCCCTCAACTTGGGTAATTTGCACTTTAGTCCAAAACAAACAAAACATTGATTCAACATTGTTCAAACATGACCAAAATTGAAACATAAGTTTCTCATGAGCCCTAATTAATTTTCCCAAGGTAAGATTAAGAATATACTCAACCTTATTAGGAAAAACCTCTAGGGTTAATTCATAACCCAGGTCAGGGATGTTACACATATAGTATCACTTTGTATTCGTAACACAAGTATACTGGGCTTCTATTGTAGAATAGAATTAATGGCTATTAGTTTGGAACCCTTTCGACTAATAACATTTCTCCTTTTAAATCAAACATATATTTTAATTTGTGAACACCTTTTTCATTATGGAAACTTGCATCAATGTAACTCTTTACTTCCAACTCTTTCTTTATTACTATCTTTTAATTACTAGAAATCTATCCTTAGGTACTTCTCAAGTACTAATGGATATCTTTAATGACTTTCCAATATCCCTTATTGGAATTTAATATCAATAAGATTATGTCATGTCAAATACATACAATATTATATGGGATAAGTACACTTATAGAATTCATGGTAGATCCATTGTTACAACCTATCACATCTTATTCATGGCATTTCCATTCTTTACAAGAATTGGAACCTCAGATCATGAGAGATTAATCTAGATTCTGTCTCATTGAATCCTTTAATGTTGAAGTGTTTCAACACATTGCTATTGTATGTGCTCAAACTTCCATTGTGAAACATTCAAGAACTATCTTTATAGATCTTGGTCCTTATCTTATAACATGCTTCACTCAATCCTTCATTATTGAAGGGGTTTTCATGCTAGATCTCAATATCCACAATATTGATATGTTATTCCTCATCATATGTGGAAAATTCATATATGATCCTACTAAATCTTTTGAAATCATAGATTTCATACTTTATCTTGATTCAAGTCAAACTCTTTGACTATCTTCTCAAGTCAAAAGATCACTCCTATGAGATGCTTGTTTCAATCCCAGATTGAACTGTGTAATTTATAGATTTTAATTGCATTCTTGAAGTTGTAAAAAAACCTTTTAGGTTGTGTCACGTACACATCCTCTAATGTATTCCCTTAAGGAATTAGTTTTTATCTTCATATGCTAAATCTCTTAGTCTATTTTAACTGTAATAACAAGCATAACAATTGGTAAAGGAATTTCTATCATGTTGAACAACTTAATCTGATTTGAAAAAGTTTCCAACCAATTCGTCCTTTTGTGTTATCCATGTAGGTCTTTTCCACAAGACCCTATCTTCACCTTTTGGGTTTTACCCCTTAGGTAGTAATATCAAGGTTATACCTTATTAGTTTACATGGATCCCGTAATGGCCTTGAGACATTACTATGATTATGGTATTCTATAGCTTCTAGTTGATTGTTTGGTTCATCCTATTATCACCAATCTATCTAAATCATTGGATTCATAATCCTCCAATCTTTGATGTATTCTACTAGAGATATTTTGTTCTGTGTCACATTATGAGCTTGAGATTCCATAAAATACTTGTGATTCTCTTAGTTCTCATTGTACCTCTTTGATGATCTCAAACATTTTGAGTTCTACTTTTACTCCCACTGATTCTTTAGGAACTCAGTTATCCTACCAACAAAACAATTTTTCTTATTGGATTGGGATTAGTAGTAACATTCAACGATTATAGTTTGTGGATAAACCTTTCCAAGAAATTACTTTCTCAATGTAGGTTTCAGTCCTTTAGACATATTTGGGACATTCCCAAATCATATCATTAATGATGTCTTATAAACCAATCAGACAACACAAAATTTAGTGATAGCTTTATATTTATGAGGATATTAGATGATTAGACTAATTGATAATTATGTCATGGTATATTTCCTTCATTCTGACACATCATCATGCTCAGATGGATTTGACTTGTGATACATTATCACAATTCTTTTGTGAAGGTTCTGAAGATGTTTATGTAAAGTATTTCAACATTTGATCTCATCAAATTATATTAATACTTTCATCTGAGTTATACTTCATTTATAATCTCCTTGAACACTTCAAGAGATTTATGTTTCTATTTTACTGAGTACATTTCACCATAATACCAATTATAGTAATGAAGTATAACCAATTATCAATAGCATTCATTCCATGAGATCTTCATGCAACATATGTATGAGGTATGATGGAGGGCTCATCCTCCCACTACATCTAGTGAATGATGTTATGTATAAGAAAGAATTGCATATTTCCTCAGGTTCAATAGCCAAGGGTGTCTAGATTAACATCAATATGTATTCTAGATATTCATTTCTTATATATACACCCAAGATGACTATTTCTAATGATAGTCTTGAGTTTATCAATTACAATCTTTTGGTATTCACTTTGAAAAATGCAAGATTCTTTCAAATCAAAGATCATTAGATATTTGGGCATTGCCATGCAAGATCATATCTTTTGAAATAGAAACATTAATTTTGCACTTTTTTTATGCATAAATTTTTTCATACAATAAAGTGAATCTTTCTATTTATTGGCATAATGAAGTACCAGTTCTAATTACTATACTACATTCCCATTGGGATGAGATAAATTTAAATGTAGACTAATGCTTCTGCAACTCTTGCTCCACCTTGTCTATCTTTGCCCTTCTATGAAGGCTTTTACTTCTTGTCAGATCCTACACATCAAGTATATCAGATCTCTAATAGGTATCACATACCAAATGAAGAATCAATCAAATTTATCTTATAACATTTATACTTGAAGTAGAGGACTCAGTTCCTTCATTCTTCTTCTTCAGTTCCTCTAACCAAAGTGGGGAATTTATTTTCCAATGTCCAAGCCGTTGACAATGGTGACATTTGCCTCTTTTATTTACTCCTCCATTTGCTTTGAGATCTAAATATTTGGGCTTCTGGATACCTTAAGAACCTTTCTTATCTTTGCCTTTTCCTTTGCCTTTAGACTTACCCTTTGTCTTGTTGATCACCATTATAGACTTGGGCTTGTCTTGCTTCATCTGTCCCTCGACTATTTTCCCCAACAACTCTGTCAATATCTTGTGAAAGTCATTCATATTGTAGTTCATGAAAAACTGATTATTTCACTCTGAAAGAGATTGTAGAATTGCATTACTAGACAACTCTAGACCCAATGGGAATCCCAATCTAGCCACGTTCTTCACATACCCAATTATCTTGAGCACATGAGTGCCTACTGGATCTCCTTCTACCATGTTACATTTGAACAGTGCCTTAGAGACATCATATCTCTCTTGTCTTGCCTTATCTTGGAACATGTTCTTGAAATGTGTGACCATATTAATCACATCCATATTCTCATTCTTCTTATACATCTCATAGTTCATGGATCATAGAATCAAACACTTGACATCCACAAGATCTTCAATATGCTTCTTGTAAGCATCCTTGTCAGCCCTAAGTGCATTTTGAGGTGGTTCCCCTGGTTTTGGCATCTCTAGGAAATAGATTTTGCGCTCCTACGTGATAATGATTCTCAATTTCATGAACCCGTCGTAGAAGTTGTTCCCATTAAGTTTTTCCTTCTCAAGGACCGATCACAGAGAAAAGTGATTGTTATTTGTTGTAATTTGATTCTATAAAAGAATTTGCAATTTTGTCAAAAAATCATTTTGATTTGATTTGATTTAATTTAAAAAATGGGAAATAATAATTAGGTCTTTAATTAGTTATCATTCTCATTATTTTGATCAAATTGATAACCCTTAAGATTCAATTTGGAAAATTGCAGTGAATCAATTTTCTAAAGAGAAAGATCCAAGATAATTCAACTATGGCCCAACCAACACCGCAAAACACAATTAGTTACCTAGGTAGGCAACTTTTTCCAATTGCATCATATGTAATTCTTGATAGATGATATGTGAAACTCCTTGACATAATCATCTATATGCTTGTGGGCTTAGACGCTCTAAGAATCACCAGTTAAGCTTGACTCAATGGCTAACACGATAGTAATGCACCCCACAAAGGAGAACCTACATTACTACGATACACTTTCAGGAAGTAGATGACACACCACGTGAAGGCATAACCTGCGCTTGTTTGAACAAGAATTTCATGTGGGTTTCTATTAGAAATCATATTAGACTTAATATATTTTGATTGAGGGATTTATATATATCATATATATACATATACTATATCCATTCACCACATATATAGTACGTATCATATACATGCTATATCCCACAATGTAAACATGCAATATAAAACAAAAAGTGATGATTATGTCCATGTCTTATGTAATTCCTTTGAGACACAAGAAAATACTACCACCTAGGCGAACCGTCACATGACATGTATAAACATGTTGTTGGTATAGATTAGTGCTTTCCAATCTGGGTAGATTGGTTCAACCCTTTAATCGGTCGTCCCTCCTCTTGGCTGGTCGGTTGGTCCTCCTGTCCAATCTAATGTTTGGACTCCTTCCAATAGTCAGTTGGGCCTTTTGGGACGGTCGTTTGTCCTCCTATCCAATCAATGTTTGGACTCCTTCCAAATGATCAGTTGAGTCCACCGGGCGGTCATCTAGCTCCTTCGTTCTGTCCTCCTTGGTCCTCTGGACGGTCGACTCATCTCACAAACTGGTCATCTCATCTGGCGATGATCATCTTCTTCATCATTTACACGAAAGAAACTATCATATTGCTACTTTATTACACTGTAAAGAGAACCATCGTTACATTCGAGGGGAGCAAAGGAAGGAATGAATTAACTAAAGGTAGAGGTTCGATACACAGAATGAGATAACCATGAATAAAACTAAACCATCCAACTACACATAGATATTGGGTTTAGGCCATAACCACGCTACACATCCACTATAAAAACCACTTTTAGGAGGATGCGTGTAAATTGTATTTATATCATATCATATATGTATATTAGTTTGGGATTATGTGGTCTTTGATTAGATACGCATATGAGGCCATTTAAATATTGACATAGCATGCAATAAATAAATGATAAAACTAAAAATATGATCATATCAATTAACCTAAAACATATTAAATTAGCGTGGCTATGATACCAATGTTGGGAAATACGGGCACAAAGTATAGTAGCCAATTTTTTTTTAAATCTATTTATGCTCCTATAATAGCAAGACCGCGTCAACTATTATAAAATAGGAAGGATGGTCTAAAGAGTTATACCTGATCCTGGTGCAAGTCCAGCGACTACAACTCATTGTGGTTGGAGTTTTCTTATCGTTGCTCTCAAACGATGGCTATGCAGCTCTTGTCTTCACTATGAACAACAAATAGGACAAATTTTGCAGCAAGTCATGTGGTTTCTTCATGGACTACATGCTGACTTTGTTCTCCAAGCAGCAGTCAAATGACTCCTACCTCTATAGTAGTACACACAGACCAACTAGAACTCATGTCCTTCAACTAGAACAGACATGAAGAAATTATCCCACTCGTTGGTGTACTGGTCACCAACTTGCTCTCTCACAACAATGATCCTCAGTTGTTCTCTCGCATAGATATCCCTCCCTACTCATGTAGGAATTTCTTGGGCTCTGCAAATGTGCCTGCCGGAGGCTTCAATTGTGCAACAATCTGGGCAAGTTGGGCTTCTACTGCTTTTTGCTGTGCTTGCTGATTAGAGAGCATAGTCTGTTGAGATTCCAACATCTGCCTTATCAAGGATATTTCATCTTCTGGTTGAGAAGGAGTGTTTTTCATAGGACTTTGTTGTTGGACATGTTGAGATTGTTGTGGTGGCAGCGCCAGCTGAGGTTGCTGAGTATGCAGCTGTGGATGGAGTGGGGGATGAGTGTACTGATAGTAGGCCGATTGGTTCCTGGGGTAGTTAGCCCTAGGAAAGTTATTCCTGGAATTCCCTTGATTTTGGTTGAAATTGTTTGGGAATCCAGGTGGTAACCTACTAGGGGGTCCCCCCTGTGTCTGATGCTGCGGATTAGCGGTCCCAACAGGGTTTCCATATTGAAATCCTGGATGATTCCTTGGCTGATTAGGGTTGTAATAGACTTGTCCAGGGATAGAGTGGATGAAATTGACTTGTTCCGGTAGTTGTTCTTCAGACTGGTCAGTGATGGGTTCATATGGTTGTGGTGGTGGATGCAGATCCATCATCACATTATAAAGCATACCGCAGGAAAGGTTCAGATGGTCAGAAGCATGACAGGCCTCACAGGTCCCTTTGGCGTCCTTGACTTGTTGAACTAGAGGATTTTTCTTCTTATCAAACTCTCCAAGAGAAGTCTCGAGAGCTTGTTATTTATGAACTATGGTTTTTAGGGCTTCAGCTATTGCCTTCATCTCTATTGATTCTTCAGCTTTGTAGACCTTGAGGACACCTTTACCGGCTGACCGTCCCCAGTTAGACTGGTTTTCAGCTCCGAGTGTAACAATTTTCCAGGCGTCCTCATAATTCTTTCTCATGAAGTTTCCTCCAGATGAGGAATCCAAAAACTGTTTAATGTCATCTCTCAATCCCCGATAGAAGGTTTCTATCAATTGGTTCTGGGAGATTCCATGATGGGGGCACTTCCGCAAAAGTTCTTTAAACCTTTCCCATGCTTCAGCAAGGGTTTCTCTGGGTAGTTGAGAGAAGTGATTGATTTGCCTTCTGATCTCATAAGTCAGTGAGGGGGGAAAGAACTTTTCTAAGAACTTTTCCTCTAGGGGAGCCTAGGTGGTTATTATGGGTTCCCTGTCAAGTGAGTTATACCAACTCATGGCCCTCCCAGACAGAGTGAAATGGAACAGATGAAGCATTATCGTATCAAAAGTGACTCCGGCTTGCGGAACCAGGCGGCACAGTGCCTTAAACCTTTTTAGATGATCCATGCAATCATCTCTGGAACCTCCGGAGAAAGAGATGCCTTGCATGATCTGGATCCACTAGGTCCGAATCTCGAAGTTGGGGATATTAATAATCGGAGGTCGGACCGGGTGGTTATCCTCATAGTTCTTTGGGATAGCGTAGTCCCTCAGTTGCTTGTTCCTTAACTTCAACTGCGTAGCTTGGGTTGCTGCCTCAGTTTCAGCTCTGATGCAAGCTTGCTCTTCCGCACGAATCTCCGCTTGGATTTGGGCACGAGTGTCCGCGATGAGTTGTTCCCTTTGAGCGGCGATGGCAGCGTTGACCCTCTGCATCACCAAAGCAGCCTGGTGTTGATCTTCAGCCATTTGCCTGGCCCTTTGGCGATTGAGTCAAATGCGATGGTGGAAGCTTCTCTCTACCTCAGAGTCGTACTCTGGATCATGGGAGAATCCGAGGTTATGCACTAGTTGCATACACATTTTCTACCTGAGTAGAGAGAAGAAAACACCTTTTAGATGTTGGCGGAGATATAATGAATTCAAGAAGATATGGTTTAATGATTAAAAGAAAGTGTAAAACCCTAACCAACTAGCAAGATACTAAATGAAATTAAAACGTTTCGTTGTCCTCGACAACGACACCAATTTTTTGATGGATTTTCCACTTACGTGGAATTGCGTGCACCAACTTAAAATCCTAAAGATGGTAAGTCTTTAGGTTTAGCCTTGCGTATACTAGATAGAGAACTCCACCCACATATGCTAGGATACGTGGAAGTCTTATCGTAGTATAGTTAAGGGTCGAATCCACGAGACAACGGTCTTGTTGGGAGCAACCAGATGGAAAACGTTGGAATTTCACTTAGTCTCTTAATAGTTTGTATTTAGATCAAAAGATTGATTTGGTTGTTTTAAACTAAATGCAAGTAATGTAAAGGAAAGAAAGTAAACTTAGGTTGTTCACAATGATAAGGGATCACTAGGATGTGATCGGTTTTCGCCACCACTACACATGGATCAACACATGCAACGTAAAAGCATAACCTGCAATAAGAGTTAGATCAGTTCGTATCTTTGTAGTCTTAGTTTCCTTTCGGATAACTAACTATGAGGAGTGCGGGAATGTTGTAACGCCAGCCATCCATGTAGGTATGGTCACTTACTTTACAACATTCCCTTCGCAAAGTGTGTTCTTCGACTCACCAAGGTTGTACTTTCACACGTCAACTGATTCCATTTCATAGCATGAAAGTACAGCGATGGGAGTGAGTGTACTCCACTTCTTGAAAGACACTCCTAGATACCGTAATAGATGCATGGTGGATACATGCACCAAGAACCAACATGCAAACGAGTTTCAAATCTAATAGTACAAACGTAGACAATTCAAACTAAAAGATAAAAGATAACACAAGTTGGTGATCAAGCAACAAGCATTCATTAAACGTTTGATGTTGAACTGAAAAGATATAAACTCTATATTACAAACTATGGATTACATTTACGTGATATGAAAGCATGGGTAGCGGGGCTACTCCCCGCAGCCCAGTGAAAGAGACTACTTGCTCATGACTAGGACAAAGAAGGAGGCAAGAAGAGAGAGAGAGAGAGCGTCATCCCCACAAAGGAGAGAGGAAAGTCAACCCCTTGGAGAGAGAGAGACGATCCACCAGCTTCACAGGTTGCTTGATGATGAGATCCCCTCTTCCAACCTTCTTTGGCAGAGAGAGAGAAAGAAGCTTCGAGATGGAGTGTGGGTCTCAGACCAGCAGCCCCTGGGCGGAGGATGGAAGTCGGATTTGCTTCTAGAGTGATTGAGGCAGCCTTTGGACGTCTGAAACTTCCTGTCTGGTGGAGGACCCTTGGGGTCTTATTTATAGGCCTTAAGTGAGGTCCAAACGGTTTGAAGATTGTTTGGACCTCAAGACCGTTTGGGCTTGAAGACCGTTTGGACCTCAAGACCATTTGGACCTCAAGACCGTTTGGACCTTGAGACCGTTTGGACCTTGAGACCGTTTGGACCTCGAGATCGTTTGGCTTCATGCGGTCTTGGGACCGGTTGACTCCATGTGGTCTCGGGACTGGTTGGCTTCATGCGGTCTTGAGACCGTATGACTTCATGCGGTCTTGAGACCGTATGACTTCATGCGGTCTTGAGACCGTATGACTCCATGCGGTCTCGGGACCGGTTGGCTTCATGCGGTCTTGAGACCGTGTGACTTCATGCGGTCTCAGGACCTGTTGGCTTCATGCGGTCTTGAGACCGTGTGACTCCATGCGGTCTCGGGACCGATTGGCTTCATGCCGTCTTGAGACCGTGTGACTCCATGCGGTCTCGGGACCGGTTGGCTTCATGCGGTCTTGAGACCGTGTGACTCCATGCGGTCTCGGGACCGGTTGGCTTCATGTGGTCTTGGGACCGTGTGACTCCATGCGGTCTTGGGACCCATCTGCTTCATGCGGTCTTGAGACCGTGTGACTCCATGCGGTCTCGGGACAAGTTGGCTTCATGCGGTCTTGGGACCGTGTGACTCCATGCGGTCTTGAGATCGTTTGGCTTCATGCGGTCTTGGGACCGTGTGACTCCATGCGGTCTTGAGACCGTTTGGCTTCATGCGGTCTTGAGGCTGATTTAGTCTTTTATGGTTTTTTTTGTGTCTTTTTCTGCAAATAAAAAGAGGAAAAGTTAGTCTAATGGTATATCTACAGTAAGAAGGAATAGTTAGGTATTATATCTAATTCTAATTAAGAAAAAGTGTGGAAATCCTAAAGAAAATATTAAGATAATCATCCAAAATTGGAGGTTATCACCCCCCCAACTTAGAGTCTAGCTTGTCCTCAAGTTAGATAGAGCTGAGGCATGTAATGGCGAGGCGATTTTATTTAGTTGGGATTTCCATACTCTTGCTTCAATTCTTAACCTGAGTTCTCCTAAGGTCATATCAGGTCTTATTGCTTGCCTTGACTCTTTTAGTTTCGAGAGTTGCTTGGGTCTCAGGTTCTTTCCGTATCTCATAGCTCGCATCGGGACCGCCTTTATTCTGTGCATGTTGTTGACTCTAATCAGCTTTATACCTCTCTGAAGGACCTACTGGAAGCTAGAAAGGGTATGAGGGTTGGCTAAAGGCTTGAAGTGTGACTCCCCCTTCAAGTGGGGGAGGGGTTGTCTATGCTTTTAGGATCTCACTACCGGGCATGACACATCTGCCTTTGTGAGGGCAAATGAATGTACCAGCCGGGTGAGTCTTTTATAAGCCTTTCATATATTTGGATACCTTAGGGTTTCACTACCGGGCATGACACATCTGCCTTTGTGAGGGTAGATGAATGTGCCTGCCGGGTGAGACCTTCATCAGTTCATTATATAGATCCTTATTTATGGCACAACTCTCATAATTTTATTCGACTCTCTGGCTTTTATTTGAAAACTCGCAGGCTTGGGTTTTGGGGTTTTGTTTGGGAAATTATTTTGGGCGGACAAGCCTCTTTTATTTTGAAGAGAGGAAAGCTTTTCTTAGAGTTTTTCAATCATGCACTTATTTGTTTGTGGTCCACTTGCAGAACTTCTTGATTTGGAAGTTGCCTGATGCCCCTCTCATCCTTGAGAGCCTGGCTTATTTCTACCTTGATATTGACTTGTAGAGGGTCAGATAAAAAAGTGAAGCAAAAAGCATGAAAATCAATAGTGGAGTAACATTATTAAATCGCCATTATATGTCTAAGTGCTATTTACTTTTGAGAACTAACAGGATTCTAAAGTTAACTGAGGGTGGCTAAAGAAAACAAAAGTTAAAAAGAAGATATGTACACATAGAGAAGGGAGGAAAATGGAGGGATTTAGAAATGATACCTCGCCCTTGTCTAATGTACCCCCCCTAACTTATCACTCACTCTGTCCTCAGAGTGTCAAAGTGATAGGTTGAGAAGTACGATGACAAGGGCTGCAGGCTAAGTTGATTCTGAATTTGCCCCTGGTGATTGAAGTAGATTAGCTGCAAACTGTCCATGTAGAGCGTGATAATCCACGTCAGTCATATCCTCTACTGGTCTTTGAAGGATGATGATGGTGTACATCCAGTAGAGGACGTGGAAGCTGCAGTCATTTGATTCTCGGATTTGCTGGGGGCGTTTGTGGCTGAAGGAAGGGCGATGAAAAAGGCGGAGCTGATGGGGATGGAGGTGATGGTAAAGCTTCTCGCGGCGGAGCTGGCGGTGGTAAAGATGAAGGCAGTCAGGTGGGGTGCCACGAAGGCGCCGAAGGTGACGACAAAGGTGAAGAAGGTGGTTGCGAAAGTAGGCGACGGATGCGGCCGGACTACCTTGTTGGTGTGAGCAGGGAAGACGACGGTGAGAGCGTCGGAGACGGAGGTTGTGCGGGAGTAGGGGAAGCAGAGGTCGATGCAGGAGAGTCGTGCGGGAGCTAGGAGACGAAGGCAATGGAACAACACTTGAATAGAAGCTCGAGAGAAATTGAGAGTCAAAGAAGAATAAACGAGGGGGTGGGCTTTATATTTATAGCAAAACGGGGGGGGGGGGGTTGACCTAACAAAAACCCTAGGTCAAACGGTTTAGCGACCGTTTGGATTCCAAACGGTTTCGAGACCGTTTGGCTCCAAATGGTTTGCAGACCGTTTGGTCCCAAACGGTTTCGAGACCGTTTGGTTCCAAATGGTTTCAGGACCATTTGGCTCCAAATGGTTTCAGTACCGTTTGGATCCAAATGGTTTTAGTACCGTTTAGTTCCAAACGGTTTGAAGACCGTTTGGTCCCAAACGGTTTCAGGACCGTTTGGCTCCAAATGGTTTTGAGACCGTTTGGTTCCAAATGGTTTTGAGACCGTTTGGTTCCAAACGGTTTGAAGACTGTTTGGTTCCAAACGGTTTGAAGACCGTTTGGTCCCAAACGGTTTCCGGACCGTTTGGTAGGGTTAAGGTTGGACGGATTTTAATATTTATTTTGGTTATATGAATTTTTTGTATATTTTTATTTTGTTATTTTTACGTTTGTTTTGGTTATATGAATGTTTTTTTATATTTTCATAATATAAACCTAAGGTAAGTAAAAGAACGGGAAATAAAGGAAGAAGTTGAAATCTTGGGTTGCCTCCCAAGTAGCGCATGGGTTTTACGTCGCTAGCTCGACGAAGCTGAGACGTTGTTATGCTGACGGCGTGGCGTCTTTGATTTCTATGGTTTGTCTTGGCATTTTGTCTGTCGGAGAGTAGTATCTTTTCAAACGATGACCATTGACCGTCCTTTCTCCTCCGTTATTGTCGACAATTATCACAGCTCCAGTTGGATAAATATGCTTTATGGTGAAGGGCCCGGACCATTTTGTTCAAAGTTTTCTGGGGAATAACTTGAGCTTGGAGTTGAAAAGGAGTACGTTGTCGCCGACGGCGATGTCTTTCCTTTTGAGATGACCGTCGTGCCACATTTTTGTCTGTTCCTTATATATTCTGGCGTTCTGATAGGCGGTCATTCGGAGCTCTTCTAGCTCCTACAACTGGAGTTGTCTATTCTCTCCTGCACTCTTGAGATCGAAGTTTAATTGTTTGATGGCCCAACAGGCTTTGAATTCTAGCTCTACTGGAAGATGACATGACTTCCCATACACCAAACGGAACGGGGTTGTTTCGATTGGTGTTTTATATGCAGTTCGGTATGCCCAAAGGGCATCAAGAAGTTTGGTGGACCAATCAGTGTGATTTCTGTTCACCGTTTTTTCAAGAATCACCTTTAATTGTCTATTTGATATCTCAACCTGACCACTAGTCTGTGGATGGTAGGGTGTGGCGACTTTGTGATTGACTCCGTACTTTTTCAGTAAGGCTTCAAAACTTTGTTCCAAGAAATGGGTCCCGCCATCTGATATGACAGTTCTTGGAACTCCAAATCTTGGGAAAATAATATCTTTGAACAATTTAATAACAAGCTTGGAATCGCTGGACATAGTGGGTACAACTTCGACCCACTTTGAGACGTAGTCCACCGCGACCAAGATGTAAGAGAAGCCATAGGATGAAGGGAAAGGGCGCATGTAGTCTAACCCCCACACATCGAAAAGCTCAATTTCCTGCCACATAGTGAGGGGCATTTCATCTCTTTTTGATATGTTGCCAGAAAATTGGCATTTGTTACAAGCTTTCACAAAATCGTATGAATCCTTTGATATGGTGGGCCAGAAGAAACCATATTGTAAAACTTTTATAGCTGTTTTCTTAGCACTCATGTGCCCCCCCATGGGTCCTGAATGGAAATGCTCTAGGACCGGGGTTATTTCTTCTTCTGGCAAGCAACGACGGAAGAGTCCATCAGCACAAAGGTGAAACAAGTAGGGTTCATCCCAATAATATTGTTTTATGTCATGAAGGAACTTCCTTTTGTCATGGTAGGAAGCAGAGGGGTGGATAATCCCTGTGGCTAGATAATTGACGATATCCGCATACCAAGGGAATCCATGGGTGGCCTTCATAAGCTGGTCGTCTGGAAGAGAATCCCGAATAGGGATTTTATCTTCTTCTTCAACCTCGATACGGCTGAGATGATCAGCTACAACGTTCTCCACTCCACTTTTATCCTTAATTTCCAAGTCAAATTCCTGAAGCATCAACACCCAGCGGATGAGCCTAGGCTTGGCATCTTGCTTTTGAATCAGGTATCGAATGGCGGAGTGGTCGGTATAAACAATGACCTTAGAACCAATCAAATACAAGCGAAATTTTTCAAACGCGTAGATGACAGCCAGAAACTCTTTT
This sequence comes from Alisma plantago-aquatica, assembly GCA_963693085.1. Lineage (NCBI taxonomy): Eukaryota > Viridiplantae > Streptophyta > Magnoliopsida > Alismatales > Alismataceae > Alisma > Alisma plantago-aquatica. The sequence goes on along the minus strand of OY856412.1, from coordinate 1,409,799,937 downwards.
TCTGTGGTAGTATAGTTTTTATGTGCTTCATCTAGCGTTTTGGATGCGTAGTAGATGACGTAAGGTTTCTTATCAATTCGCTGTCCTAAAATAGCCCCTATAGCGTAATCACTTGTGTCGCACATGATTTCAAAAGGCTGCGACCAATATGGGGCTCTTAGAATAGGTGAGGAGATTAAAGCATTCTTTAGGGTGAAAATGCTTTGCATACATTCTTGATTGAAGATGAACTCAGTATCTTTAGTCAGAAGCTGAGTCATGGGTTTTGCTATCTTCAAAAAATCTTTGATAAATCTTTTGTAGAACCTCGCATGACCTAAGAAAGCTCTTACTCCCTTTATATCTTTTGGTGGTGATAGTTTCAAAATAACATCAATTTTTGCTTTATACACCTCGATCCCCCTGTCACTCACCCTGTGCCCAAGGACGACACCTTCCATTACCATGAAATGGCATTTCTCCCAATTCAGGATAAGGTTCGTTTCCTCGCAGCGTTGCAGAACTTGTCCAAGATTGATTAAACAGTTATGAAGGAATCTCCGTAAACTGAGAAATCGTCCATAAACACTTCCATGAAGGATTTAGTTAAACCGGCGAAGATGGCAGACATACACCGTTGGAAAGTAGAGGGTGCGTTACACAACCCAAACGACATTCTTATAAAGGCATATGTCCCAAAAGGACAGGTGAAGGTAGTTTTTTCCTGGTCTTCCGGGTGTATGGGTATTTGGTAAAACCCGAAATAACCATCGAGATAGCAAAAATATTTCTGATGAGCTAGGCGTTCCAGAACTTCATCAAGGAAGGGTAGAGGGTAGTGGTCTTTCCTCGTGGCCTTGTTCAGCTTCCTATAGTCAATACACATCCGCCACCCTATTACAGTCCTGGTGGGCACTAACTCATTTTTGTCATTAAGAACTACGGCAGTGCCTCCCTTTTTTGGAACAACCTGGACAGGGCTGACCCACTGGGAGTCAGAGATAGGGTAGATTATGCCAGCTTTGAGTAATTTGAGGACCTCCAGGCGAACCACCTCCTTGAGATTAGGATTCAGTTTTCTTTGATGTTCGCGGGATGGCTTGAATTCTTCAACCATTGGAAGTATGTGCATACACAGGGCTGGATGTATGCCCGTTAGGTCAGTTATCTTATATCCAATGACCTTTTTATGCTTCTTCAGCTCATCCAGAAGCTTTTCTTCCTGATCTTCTATAAGGGTAGAGCTGATGATGACCGGGCATAGTTTTTCCTTATCTAAGAAAACATGTTTAAGCCCTGTGGGTAAAGTCTTCATTTCAGGGGCTTTTGGTGGCTCAGTTGCTTCTATATTGGTAACAACTTTAAGTTCTTCAAAAGTGGTCGTTGATGCTTCTTCGGCCTTTTCTAAATGTTGCAGACACTGTTGAACTAGTTCGTTCGCAGAGAATTCAACATCCGGATTGATTAGGACATTTTCTAGTTCGTCAGCTGGCTCGGATATTTCTAACTGAGACATTTGTTGTATTGCGTCAAGAAGAAAAACCTCCTCTTGGATACTAGGGCCTTTAATGCTATTAAGGGCTCGGAGTTGAATTGCTTCTTTTCTGAGCCTAAGAATGATGGTGCCAGCTTCGACGTCGGTAAGTGCCCTTGTAGTAGCAAGGAAAGGTCTGCCGAAAATAATCGGGTATCTCAAGTCTTCTTTTATATCCATGATAACGAAGTCGCACGGGACGTAGGCATCCTTGCCTATCCTTACTGGATTATCTTCAATGATCCCCAGAGGTGCAGTTATGGTGGAATCAGCTAATTGAATAGTCATTTCTATAGGCAGCAATTCAATGAAACCCATACGTTTGCACATAGAATAAGGCATGATGGATATACTGGCCCCTAGGTCAGCTAATCCATTTTTAGTAGAAGCATTTCGAATGCAACATTGGATTCCGAAGGAGCCTGGGTCCTTCTTATTTTTGGGCATCTTGTTTAAGATGATGTCAGAAGTGGTCTGAGCAAGCTTAACAATTTCTTGCTCCTCAGTGATGTACTTTCTTGATAGTAAGGTCTTGAGGTATTTTGCCCAGGCTGGCACCTCGGAAAGAGCATCAAGGAGCGGGATATCAATGTATAGTTTCTTCATTGCCTCCTTGAACTTTTGAAACCTAGTGTCCATCTTCATTTCTCGCAGTCTTCTTGGATACGGGATTCTTGGTTTATATTGCAAAACTTCAGATTCTACGGTCACTTGGTCTTTATCTTTTCCCTTTGTGCCCTCTGAGGGCTTCTCTATTCCTTGTTGCGGGCTCTCATTCGTCATAAAAGCGGGGGTATCATCATTATCTGGGGTGATCTTGGTAGTCTCATGAAGAGTGCATCCTGATCTCGTGGTGACAGCATTCAACTGTTCATGTCTATTCTGTCCATGCTTAGGATTCGATTCGGGCTGCCCTGCAAATGTGTCTGCCGGAGGATTCAATTGTGCAGCAATCTGGGCAAGCTGGGCTTCTACTGCTTTTTGTTGTGCTTGATGATTAGCGAGCATAGTCTGTTGAGATTGCAGCATCTGCCTTATCAAGGATATTTCATCTTCTGGTTGAGAAGGAGTGTTTTTTAGAGGACTTTGTTGTTGGGCTTGTTGAGATTGTTGTGGTGGCAGCGCCAGCTGAGGTTGCTGAGTATGCAGCTGTGGATGGAGCGGGGGATGAGTGTACTGATAGTAGGCCGATTGGTTCCTGGGGTAGTTAGCCCTAGGAAAGTTATTCCTGGAATTCCCTTGATTTTGGTGGAAATTGTTTGGGAATCCAGGTGGTAACCTACTAGGGGGTCCCCCCTGTGTCTGATGCTGCGGATTAGCGGTCCCAGCAGGGTTTCCATACTGAAATCCTGGATGATTCCTTGGATGATTAGGGTTGTAATAGGCTTGTCCAGGGATAGAGTGGATGGAATTGACTTGTTCCGGTAGTTGTTCTTCAGACTGGTCAGTGATGGGTTCATATGGTTGTGGTGGTGGATGCAGATCCATCATCACATTATAAAGCATACCGCAGGAAAGGGTCGGATGGTCAAAAGCATGACAGGCCTCACAGGTCCCTGTGGCGGCCTTAACTTGTTGAACTAGAGGATTTTTCTTCTTATCAAACTCTCCGAGAGAAGTCTCGAGAGCTTGTTGTTTATGAACTATGGTTTTCAGGGCTTCAGCTATTGCCTTCATCTCTATTGATTCTTCAGCTTTGTAGACCTTGAGGACACCTTTACCGGCTGACCGTCCCCAGTTATACTGGTTTTCAGCTCTGAGTGTAACAATTTTCCAAGCATCCTCATAATTCTTTCTCATGAAGTTTCCTCCAGATGAGGAATCCAAAAATTGTTTAATGTCATCACTCACTCCCCGATAGATGGTTTCTATCAATTGGTTCTGGGAGATTCCATGATGGGGGCACTTCCGCAAAAGTTCTTTAAACCTTTCCCATGCTTCAGCGAGGGTTTCTCCGGGTAGTTGAGAGAAGTGATTGATTTTCCCTCTAATCTCATAAGTCAGTGAGGGGGGAAAGAACTTTTCTAAGAACTTTTCCTCTAGGGGAGCCCAGGTGGTTATTATGGGTTCCCTGTCAAGTGAGTTATACCAACTCAGGGCCCTCCCAGATAGAGTGAAATGGAACAGATGAAGCATTATCGTATCAAAAGCGACTCCGGCTTGCGGAACCAGGTGGCACAGTGCCTTAAACCTTTTCAGATGATCCATGCAATCATCTCTGGAACCTCTGGAGAAAGAGATACCTTGCATGATCTGGATCCACTGGGTCCGAATCTCGAAGTTGGGGATATTAATAATCGGAGGTCAGACCGGGTGGTTATCCTCATAGTTCTTTGGGACAGCGTAGTCCCTCAGTTGCTTGTTCCTTAACTCCAACTGAGCAGCTTGGGTTGCTGCCTCAGTTTCATCTCTGATGCGAGCTTGCTCTTCTGCACGAATATTTGGGCACGGGTGTCCGCGATGAGTTGTGCCCTTTGAGCGGCGATGGCGGCGTTGACCCTCTCCATCACCAAAGTAGCCTGGCATTGATCTTCAGCCATTTTCCTGGCCCTTTGGCGATTGAGTTGAATGTGATGGTGGAAGCTTCTCTCTACCTCAGAGTCGTACTCTGGATCAGGGGAGAATATGAGGTTATGCACTGGTTACATACACGTTTTCTACCTGAGCAGAGAGAAGAAAACACCTTTTAGATGATGGCAGAGATATAATGAATTCAAGAAGATATGGTTTAATGATTAAAAGAAAGTGTTAAACCCTAACCAACTAGAAAGATACTAAATGAAATTAAAACGTTCCGTTGTTTCCGGCAACGGCGCCAATTTTTTGATGGATTTTCCACTTACGTGGAATGGTGTGCACCAACTAAAAATCCTAAAGATGGTAATTCTTTAGGTTTAGCCTTGCTTATACTAGATAGAGAACTCCACCCACGTTTGCTAGGATACATGAAAGTCTTATCGTAGTATAGTTAAGGGTCGAATCAACGGGACAACGGTCTTGTTGGGAGCAACCAGATGGAAAACGTTGGAATTTCACTTAGTCGCTTAATAGTTGGTATTTAGATCAAAAGATTGATTTGGTTGTTTTAAACTAAATGCAACGTAAAGGCAAGAAAGTAAACTTAGGTTGTTAACAATGATAAGGGATCACTAGGATGTGATCGGTTTTCTCCACCACTACACATGGATCAACACATGCAACGTAAAAGCATAACCTGCAATAAGAGTTAAATCAGTTAGTATCTTTGTAGTCTTAGTTTCCTTTTGGATAACTAACTACGAGGAGCGTGGGAATGTTGTAACGCCAGCCATCCATGTAGGTATGGTCACTTACTTTACAACATTCCCTTCGCAAAGTGTGTTCCTCGACTCACCAAGGTTGTACTTTCACACGTCAACTGATTCCATTTTATAGCATGAAAGTACAGCGATGGGAGTGAGTATACTCCACTTCTTGAAAGACACTCCTAGATACCGAAACAGATGCATGGTGGATACATGCACCAAGAACCAACATGCAAAAGAGTTTCAAATCTAATAGTACAAACATAGACAATTCATACTAAAAGATAAAAGATAACACAAGTTGGTGATCAAGCAACAAGCATTCATTAAACGTTTGATGTTGAACTGAAAAGATATAAACTCTATATTACAAACTATGGATTACATTTACATGATATGAAAGCATGGGTAGAGGGGCTACTCCCCGTACCCCAGTGAAAGAGACTACTTGCTCATGACTAGGACAAAGAAGGAGGAAAGAAGAGAGAGAGAGAGCATCATCCCCACAAAGGAGAGAGGAAAGTCAACCCCTTGGAGAGAGAGAGAGACGATCCACCAGCTTCACAGGTTGCTTGATGACGAGATCCCCTCTTCCCACCTTCTTTGGCGGAGAGAGAGAAAGTAGCTTCGAGATGGAGTGTTAGTCTCAGATCGGAAGCCCCTGGGCGGAGGATGGAAGTCAGATTTGCTTATGGAGTGATTGAGGCAACCTTTGGACGTCTGAAACTTCCTGTCTGGTGGAGGACCCTTGGGGTCTTATTTATAGGCCTTAAGTGAGGTCCAAACGGTTTGAAAACTGTTTGGACCTCAAGACCGTTTGGGCTTGAAGACCGTTTGGACCTCAAGATCGTTTGGACCTTGAAACCGTTTGGACCTTGAGACCGTTTGGATCTCAAGACCGTTTGGACCTCGAGATCATTTGGCTTCATGCGGTCTCGGAACCAGTTGACTCCATGCGGTCTCGGGACCGGTTGGCTTCATGCGGTCTTGAGACCGTATGACTTCATGCGGTCTTGAGACCGTATGACTTCATGCGGTCTTGAGACCGTATGACTCAATGCGGTCTCGGGACCAGTTGGCTTCATGCGGTCCTGAGACCGTGTGACTTCATGCGGTCTCGGGACCGGTTGGCTTCATGCGGTCTTGAGACCGTGTGACTCGATGCGGTCTCGGGACCAGTTGGCTTCATGCGGTCTTGAGACCGTGTGACTCCATGCGGTCTCAGGACCGATTGGATTCATGCGGTCTTGAGACCGTGTGACTCCATGTGGTCTTGGGACCGGTTGGGTCTATGCGGTTTTGGGACCGTGTGACTCCATGCGGTCTCGGGACCGGTTGGCTTCATGCTGTCTTGAGACCGTGTGACTCCATGCGGTCTCGGGACCGGTTGGCTTCATGCGGTCTTGGGACCGTGTGAGTCCATGCGGTCTTGAGACCGTTTGGCTTTATGCGGTCTTGGGACCGTGTGACTCCATGCGGTCTTGAGACCGTTTGGCTTCATGCGGTGTTGAGGCTGATTTAGTCTTTTATGATTTTTTTGTGTCTTTTTCTGCAAATAAAAAGAGGAAAAGTTAGTCTAATGGTATATCTACAGTAAGAAGGAATATTTAGGTATTATATCTAATTCTAATTAAGAAAAAGTGTGGAAATCCTAAAGAAAAGATTAAGATAATCATCCAAAATTGGAGGTTATCAGTCATCACCATATAATCACGAATTATATGTGTAATATTGATATTTTTGTTTCATATTGTGTTCCTTATACTCTTATGAATATATTCTGGAGTTTCTAAGATTTATTGAGCATACTTGTATTTATTGCATATTAATTAGGGTTATTAGCCCTAAATATCTATATGGAGCCAATTACATGATTTCATGCACCAACATTCACTGACCTTAAATGGACTATAAACATGAATATGGATTTACTAGAAATTTTATCATAATTTTAGGCCATCATTTGTTATTTATTATCCTTGAAATAAGAATTTCACAACTTACATGATATCAGTGAGATTTGTGCATCAAAAGCATGATATTATACTTTTATAATGTTCTATGTAATTTTCTAAGAATTTTGGTAGTTTGCTTGTAGTTTTTTGATGCTCAAGCTAATTAATATGAATTATGCAAGATCTGTGTATTGACTAGGATTTTCGAGTTAATTACCTTTTATGGTCAATCAGAACCTGCCACATGTCCAATAAGAGGACATGAATCCTTCTCTGGTTGAGCTGGTTGTTCATTACTGTAGACCCAGTTTAGGGTTTGTCTAATCAGGAGTATGTTGGGTTACTATTTCTGGTCTGCCTCTCCTTACTTCTCCTATGCTGGAAACCTCATCACTGCGCTCACTCCATATCTCCTCATGATCGTGTGCTCGACATCCAGAGTCTCGAGCAGGAATCTAGTCTTCTACGAGGCACCGACGCCACTGTTGAGTTTACGACTAGAATCATGGATCATATTGTTCGATAGTACCTCCACGACCCTCTTCATCCCTCTCACATCTGTCTCTCTAACAATGTGTGTGAGTGAGAAGCAAGAGTCACCACGTGCATGGGCTCTATTTGTGCCGCCACCTACCCGTTCTTGAGATGGGGGGGCTCCGGTGAATAATGACAACTTCTCGTCTCCTCCTATTCATCTTTTGGTGACATTAACAACTTCTTCATATGACCCCACAGTCCGCTGAAAACTCTTCTTCGTCGTGAGGTTTCCATCTCTCTAGCCATAGCTTCCATTATAAATAGTGAGAAGGGGAAAAGGGGTTCTCCTCTTCTGGTGAACTGAGGTCTGTCGACCACATCAACCTCTACAAGAATCATACTGGTCATGTGAGTTGAACTCATATGAGATTCCTCTTCACACAATTGATAGTTCCAGATTCTTCTCGTTCTCTCATTCTTGTGTGCATAGGAAAGGTGAAAAATGTAGGAAGCGGGGGTTCGTTTGATCCCCTATTTCATGGGGTATAAGCTATATGAATTCATTTCACGTCCTATCCCACTATTGAGGATCGTGGTGACATATGTACTGACTCATAAAACCTCCCATATCTCTAGTTCAGTTGGAGGTTTGGGATAAGCTTGTTGTTGTTAGATGGAATCGAAGGGCTAAGAATTCAACATTAGCAAAACTGATTTGTGTCCACCTCATCTTAAAGGTTGTGTGACACTAATGTATCCAAATATTAGGTTGTAAAAAATTGGAACCTTGCTCATAAATGCATTAATGTACATATAGATCGCTTATATCCAAATTGTTATATCTCCTTATAGGAGCATACAAACATTATGAAACTTTCATCATAACTTCGTCATCATCCAACCTACATGCCATTCAATTTTGGTACCAACATATTAATATTTGATCAACCAATTGAATACTTCAATATGTCATATATTAAGGGGTATACAACATAATATCAACATCAAACAACTTCTAAACAACATCAAGCTCAAAGAGACACATTGTGTGATTAAAGATACTCAAGGACCATCATTGGATCATAATAACTCATGAAATCATCTACCTTCATAGTTAACTTCACAAGCACATAAAAGCAAACATGATGACATAATCACCACATACATATGCATATACTTTTGAAATAATCACTCTAATCTCAAATCTATTATTACAATTATCCAATTGGGCATTGAAGAGACTTAAAAGTTCACTCCATTACATCCGATACACCTTAAAAGAAATTTCATCCTCAAAATCACACCATAATCTAGTTTGTCACATCATATACATCTTGAAATAAATTTCATCCTCAAAATTAAGCCATTCGCATACTCTAAGGGAAAACCAAGGTCTTCACTCAAATGTAGGCCACCACTTCATGTGCAACATTACCATGAACAAGGTCTCTATAAAAAAAGTCCACATCTTTCTAGGAGGTAATATGATCATCAAGGGTGAATCACCCTAAAATAAGAGCTTAGAAATTCTAGTTGTGTCATGACATATCTCATATGTTAGGGTTGTATTCTTATCTTATAGGTGGGTCTGTCTGATACATTGTTCCCTAACAAGTATTTGTGTGCTTGATGTGATATTTCCATATTATGACTAATGAGATGCAATCATCAAGCAACCCACACTCCAGTCTTATGTGTTACTAGTGTCTATCTACCTTCCACAAAAACAACTGACTAGGGACATAACAAGAATGTACATACTCTTAACATTCATATCATCTCAATCTCCAAGTCACGTACTTGAAGACACACGTCATTCAGTATTGTCATTCTTTAGGCATTCATAATGTGTCCTCATTATCTCATAACTAAATTAAACAAGATGAATTGGAAGCTTGCCTTTAGGAGTATTAATCAAATCCTTTATGGTATATGCCATGTAAATCATCACATGATTGGCTCTATGGGCATACCTTACCAACACAATGTCGGCATCATCCAAAATAAACTCAAAGATATAATGGGTATACCAAATGATCATAATCCATTATGGTAGAGTATTCTTGGTGGCATGTTTGGGTCGGGTGGGTAGACAATCCTACATGCCATTTCTTTATTTCTCTTGATGTTTTTTGTTGACAATCTTATTTTTATTGATGGTACCAATTAGAGTGTTGGTGCCACCAATTTTTTCCTATTTAATCTTACGCCCCTCTAAGCTTCATTTGGTGCCACTTACAGGAATGTAGGTGGTACCAACATTTTACTAACACATTTTTAGTTTTTCTCTATTGGAGCATTGACGTGGGATTTTATCGCACTAACAAACTCACTCCGGGGTGAAGTCCCTGAGCTTTTACCAAAACTAAAGTGCAATAATACCACCCACAAGCGGATGAGTCTTATCGTAGTATAGTTAAGGATTGAACCCAAAGGACAACATTTTAAGAATCTTTGTCAGTCGAATCTAGCTCATGGAAGACTAATATTTAGAACGATTGGTTGATTTGAGGTTGATTAGACTAATTGCAAGAAAGTAAAAGATGAATTAAAGTTGGATTTAGATCAATGATATGGAATCTCTAGGATGGTATCAGGTTTCACCACCTCTACACACATAAACACATTCAATCACAAACAATCCAGGCAAGATATATCAATCCAAACAGAGCTGTTACATAACCCCCTGTTAGGGCGTTAGGTTCCCGTAAGCATCACCTTAGGCATCAGATGTCTCGTCACCAACCGGATCACTTACTTATGGCTCCAAAGAAATCCCTTTCTATTTCTAGTTTGGGAGTCAACTGCATTAATCGATAAGAAAGCATTAGATAGATCTACAAACTAACATCGATGATAAACAAAGATGATACAAAATCCAACTAAGGATGTGGTCCTCCCTGAGGGATATTTAGACCATAGAAGCATCACCGTAGGCTAGATGTCTCGTCCCCTAATGGATCATACACTTACGACCTCAAGGAATCTTCTCAGAAGTTCTCGTCAAAGGTTGAACCTTGTAAATCGCTATTCTGTCCCACATATAGAAGGTTTAACTATATAGGAAAGAACAAGATGAAAGCAAGCAGATAATCAACTACAAACATACCAACTAACAATGAAATGGAAAGTTATATACATTGTCATGGAGAGTTTAACAAAAGAACATGTTTTGCATGGGCAGCGGGGCTAGTCCGCGCACCCCAGCGAAAAGGGTACTACTCGCTCATGATGCGAGAAACAAGAAGAATGAGAAAGAGAGAGAATTCTTTCATGAACTCGGTGCAGAAGGTAGTCACAGCTCGGTGAAGTAGATATGGCCTCCTACGTCATGACGGAGAAGATCTGGATGCGAATGAGAGATGCCAAGACAGACCGAACAACCTCCCTTGCTCCGTCTTCCTTCTCTCCACAGCCTCCTTGGTTGCAATAAGGGCAGTAGGTGGAATGAAACTGGCATGGATGACACTGGATTTGGATCAGACATGTGTACAGGCAGCCTGTTGGTGTCCCAGAACCGATCTGCAAATGAGGACCCTTGTGGTCCTATTTATAGGCTCAGGTTGGGGTCTTCACGTTTTTGGTGTGAAACCCTCTCAAATGGTTTTAAGTCTTCTAATGAGTCCAAATGGTTTTGTATCAGTACTAACCAAACGGTTTGTAGCCTTGCGGTCTTGCACCTTTTGGTTTTGAGACTGTGAGAGGCCTCTCAGTCTTAAGACCGTGAGAGGCCTCACGGTCTTGAAACTATGAGAGGCCTCACAGTCTTCGTATTATGTTTCTACTTCGGTTTGCAAGTGCACGCCCTTTTTCATTCAGTTTGGAAGCCGATAGACCTCCAAATAGTTTGCAGGTGAACTAAAAGACCAAACGGTGTCGTAGTGCCTCCTCCAAACGGTCTGTAGACCGTTTTCTATCAAACGATTTCGGCTGCTTGATTGACCAAACGGTCTGGGATCGTTTGGTTGGTGGCGACAATGTGGCAGTGTAGTGGATGGTGGGGGTGATGCTACTGTGATGGATCAAGTTGCAGTGCCGACGGTGGAGGGAGGTGGCGGTGGAACTGCTGTGCGTTCGGTGTTGAGGAAGGTAGCTAGGGCACCCGACCTAGTTGTCGCAGGTGGGCGGCAGAGGTGCGGTGGCTGGTTGGTAATGGTAGGGTCAAGAAGAAGGAGGGCAACGGTGGTGGAAGCAGGTCCGACAACATGGACAGGGTTGCCAGAGGTAGAAGACGTTGCGCCACGGCCATTGTGAGGGACCAAGGTCGTGGTAATGATGCAGTCCCATGGTCGTGCCGCCTTGCATAGGTGTGGTGGGTGAGTAATAGGGCTCTGATGGTGTTGTGCCACAACCGTGGTGTGACACCACAGTCGTGGTGAGGCTACTGCCCCACGGCCGTGCTGCCTCACATGGGCGTGGCGGGAGAGAGAGATAGAGTCGATGCAGGTGGGGTGCCACGGTCGTGGCTAGGTGACCACGGTCGTGGCGAGTGAGAGCTTAGGCATTGGGGATGATCCACCATGGCTGTGGACACACCACACTGTCGTGGTGATGACAGTAGACCACAGTCATTTTGAATCACCATGGCCGTGGTTAAGAATCTGCTTCGAGGTCTTGAATTCATGCACTGCTCGATCCCTCACGGTTGGATTATGCCTTCAATCGATATTTGCTGCTCATACGGTCTTGAGACCGAATAGGCTGAAACGGTCTTGAGACCATTTGGGCTCAAACGTTCTTGAGACCGAATGTGTTGAAACGGTCTTGAGACCGAATGGGCTCAAACGGTCTTGAGACTGAATGGGCTCAAACGGTCTTGAGACCGAATGGGATCAAACGGTCTTGAGATCGAATGGGTTCAATCGGCTTGGTTAGATCGATTGGTTAGAACCAAGGGTGAGGGAAGGTAGATTCTAGTTGATTGTTCAGCTTTATCAAGACCTGCATCAAATCAACCATAATTTCAGTTAAAATCATGATAATTGGATTAATTAAGTAATGTTGCATATTATGATGCATTTTTATATTTAATGAGTGAAATTAAATGTGTTGAGTTGAATTTGTCCAAAAATGATAATTGAATTCCCTGGTGAATATGCATTCATCAAAACACCCCAAACTTAAACGTTGCTCATCCTTGAGTAACACAAAATCTGAAATAGTCGCCAAATGAATACTTTCAACTCATGTGATTGCTTCATCTTTACATCACAAATATTTTCTTTCTTCTCAATATGACTCAGTATCTCAACCTCCTGAGACCACTAAACACATCTTACCATATCTTCGTTCCTGAGTTCATTTTCTAAAATCACTTCCTCCTCACTTTTTCCAACAATAAGCATGTCAAAGAGTTTTGTAAGAGTCCAGAGACGCTCGTTGAACAACAAGTGTGAATTTGATCTGACACTGGTGTTTTTTAGGATAGGGTAGGCAATCATTGTGCCATTAGGTAGAAAAGGGAGTGAATGATGGTATGGAAGGAAGAAATAAATCTCTGCTCTATTCAACTCGAGATTGCATTTCTTTTTGTGTGCGTGTTGGCATCTTTTTGTTTGCAAATCTCTCCTCTATTCGACTCGAGATTGCATTTTTGGTGGTACACCCCTATTTATTTGTTAGGGGTATGGAAGAAGTGGATAAAGAGGGAAGTGGCATGCCACCCCGAACTTAGGGTTTGGAAAAATTTTGGCTATTTTTGTTTCTTTTTTATTAATGGAGGGATACAAAGATGATAGAAGAGGTGTATAAGAGAGTTCAGATCAGAATGCAACTTGATTTACAATTCAATGCACCAGGTTGTTCTCTTTATCGTACTCTGTTCAAATAATGACTTGATGAGGATCCAGTGGAGATTCCATGTTATTGTTCCACTAGTCAGTTAGGAAGCACGACGTGTTTGATCCCTATCAGTTTGACAGACGCTTATCATTTTTGCATAAGAATCATGATGTTAGGAATCATAAGCTTCACAAGATGATTTCAATCAAAAGGCTTGTTTCAAAAAGTGGTCCTTTTGAGGATCTACTTCGAATAAGGAGAGTATAATGATTCAAAATGCATAGCAGGATAGTTAGTGACTTTTAATGAAACCAGGAAGTGTCAAAAATTCATCAAGAATCTGTTCAATTTCTTTGAAAAACATTAAACAAATTTGAATTTTTTTTATCAAGAATGTGATAGTGAAAACTTAAGTATGAAAAGAATGGGTGTAGGTGGAAAGTAAGATACATACAACCCACCCTCCACCTCAAACTTAGATATTTTCTCGTCCTGAGCAAACCCTAAATCCAAGATGGAGGGGAAAATTCATGCCAGAATGACCACTAGATGTGGTTGCGTTCCAAACAGTACACATCCTCTTATCTGAAAATATCAAAGGTAAAGAGCAATTAGATCTTAACATAGCATCTTGTGATGTGAATTTTATTTAATGAAAAATTAACTAAAAGGTAAAAGCACAATTGAAGAATCATTCTAATATGAAAAGAAAAGTAAAACGAATTTATTGGTTGGGTTGCCTCTCGAAAAACGCCTTTGTTTTATGTCGATGGCTCGAATGAGCCCTTTAGCTTTAACAGCGGATCCTTTCGATCGGTGATTTCTAGCATTGCTTTAGTGCCTATGTCAGTTGAGGTGAAATATCTCTTTAAGAGGTGACCATTTGTTACAAATTCACTTGACTTTTTACTCCATAATGAGAAGGCACCATGTGGGGAGATGCTCTTGACGATATATGGTCCAGACCAGCGTGAGCGGAGTTTTCCTGGGAATAACTTCAACCTTGAGTTGAATAGAAGAACTTGGTATCCCACTTGTATGTCTTTTCTTTTCATATGTCCATCATGCCAAAGTTATGTGCGTTCTTTGTAGATTTGTGCATTCTCATAAGCTGTCATCCTGAGTTCATCCAGCTCTTGGAGTTGCAGAATCCTGGCTTGGCCAGCTTCTTTCATATCAAATTTCAGTTGGATAATTGCCCACCATGCCTTGTGTTCTAGTTCGACTGGCAGGTGGAAATCCTTTCCATATATTAATCGAAAAGGTGTAGTCCCAATGGGAGTTTTATAAGTAGTTCGATAGGCCCATACAGCATCGTTGATTTTTGTTGACCAATCCTTTCGATTACGTCCTACAGTTTTTTCCAGAATAGCCTTTAATTGATGGTTAGAGACCTCTACCTGTCCACTTGTTTGTGGATGGTAAGGCGAGGCTACCTTATGTGTTACACTGTATTTTCTCAGTAAAGCTTCAAAGCTTCTTTCAAGGAAGTGGGATCCTCTGTCAGATATCACGATTCGTGGCACTCCAAAATGGGGGAAAATAATATCTTTGAATAATTTGATGATAGGTTTGGAATCACTAGTGATGGTTGGTATAGCTTCAACCCATTTTGAGATGTAGTCTACCGCCACTAGGATGTATGAAAATCCATGAGAAGATGGGAATGGACCCATGTAGTCCACCCCACATACATCGAATATCTCTACTTCTTGCCATAGATTCTGTGGCATCTCATCCCTCTTTGTTATATTGCCTGATGTTTGACATTTGTCACATGACAGGACAAAGTCATAGGAATCCTTGGATATGGTTGGACAGAAGAATCCACATTGGAAAACCTTAAAGGCAGTCTTTTTAGAGCTCATATGTCCTCCCACTGGTCCTGAGTGACATTGTTCCAAAATAAGGTGAGCTTCTTCTTCGGTGATACATCGTCGATACAGACCATTAGCACATAGTTTAAAGACATATGGCTCATCCCAGTGATATTGCTTCACTTCATGCATGAACTTCTTCAGTGCATTCCTAGTGCATTGGGGATGGATAACCCTAGCAACGAGGTAGTTCACAAAATCTGAGTACCATGGTATAGCTTCTGAGACCTTCATTAGTTGATCATCCGGCAGGGAGTCATTGATCGAAATCTTCTTAGTATATAGAGTGTGGATGCAGCTGAGGTGGTCTGCTACAACATTCTTTGTACCCTTTTTATCTCTTATATCTAAATCAAATTCTTGTAATAGGAGGATCCATCTAATCAACCTGGATTTTGCATCTTTCTTTGCCTGAAGGTAACGAATGGCAGCGTGGTCTGTGTATACAATGACCTTCGAACCGATTAGATAGGATCTGAACTTGTCAATGACATACACAACTGCTATAAGTTTTTTCTTGGTAGTAACATAATTCCTCTGGGCTTCATCGATAGTTTTCGATGCATAATAGATCACATAATGTTTATTCTCTATATATTGCCCTAAAACATTGCCCACAACATAGTCACTAGCATCACACATAATTTCAAAAGGGTGGTCCCAGTCGGGAGCTCTAATGATGGGGGTAGTTGTAAGGGCCTTCTTTAGTGTGTTGAAGCTTTTGACACATTCTTCATTGAAATTGAAATCAGTATCCTTGAGTAATAGGTTCGTCATTGGCTTCATTATCTTGGAAAAGTCTTTTATGAATCTTCTGTAAAATCATGCATGACCTAGGAAAACATGAACTTCCTTTACATTAGTTGGCATAGATAGTTTAGAAATCACTTCAATCTTGGCTTTATCTACTTCAATTCCTGTATTGCAGACCCTATGGCCAAGGACAATGCTTTCCTTTACCATAAAGTGGCACTTTTCCCAATTCAGCACAAGATGTGCTTCTTCACAATGTTTGAGGACCAGGGAGAGTGCTTTAGACATGAATCGAATGAATCTCCATATATAGAAAAATCATCCATGAAAACCTCCATAATTGTTTCAGTAAGACCAACAAATATGGCAGCCATGCAACGTTGGAAAGTTGTTGGTGCATTACAGAGACCAAACGACATTCTTTTAAATGCGTATGTTCCGAATGGTCAGGTAAAGGTTGTTTTCTCTTGGTCATCTGGATGTATGGGTATTTGATAGAATCCAGAGTAACCGTCAAGATAACAGAAATATTCTTGGTGAGCCAACCTTTCTAGGACTTGATCAAGGAAAGGCATTGGAAAATGATCTTTTTGAGTTGCCTTATTTAATTTTCTATAATCTATGCACATCCTCCACCCTATGACTGTTCGAGTGGGGATGAGTTCATTGTTTTCATTTCGTATAAAAGTTGTTCCACCTTTCTTCAGGACTACATGCACTGGGCTCACCCATGGAAAATCTGATATAAGATAGATTATTCCAGGTGTGAGTAGTTTAATGACCTCGCGACATACCACTTCCTTCATATTTGGATTCAATATCCATTGATGCTCGATAGTAGGCTTGTAATTTTCCATCATAGGGATCTTGTCCATACACAGCGCTTGACTGACCCCAGTGAGGTCACTCATTTTATAACCGATGGCTTTCTTTCTTTGCCTTAATTCCTTCAGGAGTTTATCTTCTTGTTCGGCTGTTAGATCAGAATTTATAATAACTGGACAAACTTTGAGATTGTCTAAAAACACATACTTCAGTCCTTCGGGAAGGGGCTTCATTTCAGGAGCCTCTGGTTTTTCACATGTTTCTTCCGTAGTTTCCATAGCCTTGAGTTCTTCACTAGTGGCTTCAACATCTTCTTTAGAAAAATCGAGGGATTCGATGCAATCCTTTACTTGTTCGTCAATCGGTTCATCAACTGATGGGTTTGTTAGAGCAACTTATAAAGGATCGTCTGATTCATGATGCTCTTGGGTCAGAAGTGACATTTGCTCAATGCAGTCAATCAGATAGACTTCTTCTTGAATACTTGGTCTTCTCATACTTTCAAAAACTTTAAATTCGAGAGTTTCTTTGCCTAATCTGAGTTGTAAAGTACCAGCTTCAACATCAATCAGGGCTCTTGTAGTGGTGAGGAATGGACAACCAAAGATGAGAGGATATCTGGCATCTTCTTTTATGTCCATAATGACAAAGTCACATGGAACATATGTGTCCTTGCCTACCTTGACCGAGACATCTTTGAGGATTCCTAACGAATGTTTTATCGAATTGTCTGCAAGTTGTATATTCATGCCAGTAGGAAGCAATTCTGCGAACCCTAGTCTCTTGCATAGGCTAAGTGGTATAATAGAAATGCTTGCGCCATGATCTGCCAAACCTTTCTTGCATGACGAGTCGCCAATGTGACATGAAATTCCAAAGGATCCCGGGTCTTTTTGTTTCTTGGGTATCTTGCTCAATATGATATCAGATGTAGTTGTCGTCAGTTTTATGGTCTCATACTCTTCAGTTATATACTTCCTGGTGAGGAGTGACTTTAAGTACTTTGTCCATGATGGTATCTCGACCAGAGCATCTAAAAGGGGTATATCAACATGAAGCTTCTTCATAGCTTCTTTAAAATTATTGAATCTGGTATCATGCTTTGTTTTCCTTAGATGAGCTGGAAAAGGTATACGAGGTTTGTACACATGGATATTAGGTTCTGGGGTTTCAGTTTCTTCATCTTCTTGAGCAGGCTTCTGAAAATTTCCTTTTCCTGACTTATCATCTTTTGATTGAGTCTCTTGTGTTGTTGAGTCTTAAGCACTCACAGGTTCATCCTCGTCTGTAATAACCATAGGTGTCTTTTTGGGGGGATATGAATAGTCTTTCCCTGACCTAGTGGTGACTACCTTCAACTGTTTAGGATGCTTAGGATTGTTCTTGAGCTGGCCAGCAAAGACTCCAGCAGGTGGTTTTATGCTAGCTGCGAGTTAAGCTAGTTGAGATTCAATAGCCTTCTATTGAGCTTGTTGGTTAGCTATCATGGTTTGCTAAGTTTACAACATTTTTTCAATGGCTGATAGCTTGTCATCAGGAGAAACTAGTCCTGCTTGCTGTCCTTGCTGTTGATTAAGATTTTGGTACTGAGAGTTATTTTGGTAATTATTGTAGTTCCTATTTTGAAAGTTCCCCTTGAAATTTCCTTAATTCCCAAAATTCTATTGTTGATTATACTGGAATCCTGGTGGGCCTCTTGGTTGATTGTTTGAACCAAATTGATGTGAGTTTACTGCTCCAGAGGGGTTTCCATATTGAAAACTGGGGTGATTACTATTCTGATTCGGATTGTAATAACTTTGACCAGGAATGGTGTTGATAGCATTACGATTTTCCATCTGACCATTATCTCCTTGGCCACATACATTGCTCAGAACAACATCATAGAGAACATTACATGATAAAGTGGAATGATTAGTGCTCTTACATGCTTCATAGAATAGGGAAGCAGACTTGACCTATTCCATTTGTCGAGTGGGTGGATGTCCTCTTCCAATAGCAACAAGAGACGATTCAATATGGTCTTGCTTGACAACTAAGAGATTCAAGGTTTCAGCGATAGACTTGTACTCAGGAGTAGCTTCATCCATAGCCACTTTTAGCACTCCTTTACCTACAGATTTACCCCAATTATCTTGGTTTTTAGCTCCCAGGGTGACGACTCTCCATGCACTATCATAACTTTGACGCATGAAGTTTCCTCCATACAAGGAATCCAGGAATCTCTTAATATCATCATCCACACCCCTATAGAAAATCTCAATGAGTTGGTTCTTGGGAATCCCGTGGTGTGGACACTTGCGTAGAAGCTCTTTGTATCTATCCCAGGCTTCAGCAAGGGTTTCTCCAGGAACTTGAGTGAAATTTGTTATCCCCCCTCTAATTTCATAGGTAAGAGATGGAGGGTAGAACTTTTCTAGAAATACATTTTGGAGTTGTTCCCAGGTGGTGATGGGTATTTTACTTTGCAGCAAATTATACCAACTTATAGCTCTATCAGTAAGGGAATACTTGAAGAGACGGAGTCAAATGGCATCATCCGTGACTCCATTTTGTTTTGTCATGGCACATAGAGCAATAAATCACAGAAGATGTTCTTGTCTATCTTCTCCTTGCTTGCCATAGAAAGGGTTATTCTGAAGCAGGGTGATCCAATGCGCTCTTATCTCGAAATTAGTAGCGTTGATAGGAGGTTGTATAGGATGATGAACATTCACAACTTTTGGGATTGAGAACTCTCTAAGATCCTTTTTTAGTTCAACTGTTTGTGCCGCTAGGATTTCCTATTGAACCACAACCCTTTCTTCTTGCATGAGCCTCTCTCTCTGTGCATTGATGCCTTGAGCCACCATTTGGGCTACTTCTTCTTCTTGAGCCATCCTTGCTTGATTTTCTCTGATCTGATGATGAAAGGTTCTATCTATCTTAGGATCAAAGCTCATTGTTAGTCCGGGGCTGTCTGAACGGTGCATGCACTATGCCTTGGATTGTATCTGAAAATAGAAAGATTTTGAAAGTGAGAACTACAGAGTAGAGTCAAATTTCAAGTAGATGATCGATTGTGTCCAAAGGAAAAAGCAAAATCCTAATTAGTCTTAAAAGAACTAGTTTTGACTAACTGATTCCGTTGTCCCCGGCAACGATGCCATAATTTGACGTGGGATTTTATCGCACTAAAAAACTCACTCGCGGGTGAAGTCCCTGAGCTTTTACCAAAACCAAAGTGCAATAATACCACCCACAAGAGGATGAGTCTTATTGCAGTATAGTTAAGGATCGAACCCAAAGGACAATGTTTTTAAGAATCTGTGTTAGTCGAATCTAGCTCATGGAAGACTAATATTCAGAACGATTGGTTGATTTGAGGTTGATTAGACTAATTGCAAGAAAGTAAAAGATAAATTAAATTTGAATTTAGATCAATGATATGGAATTGCTGGGATGGTATCGGGTTTCACCACCGCTACACATGTAAATACATTTAATCACAAACAATCCAGGCAAGATATATCAATCCAAATGGAGATGCTGCAGAAGCCCCCGTTAGGGCGTTAGGTTCGCGTAAGCATCACCTTAGGAATCAGATGTCTCATCACCAACCGGATCACTTACTTACTGCTCTGAAGAAATCCCATTCTATTTCTAGTTTGGGAGTCAACCACATTAATTGATAAGCAAGTAGGAGATAGATCTACAAACTAACATCGACGATAAACAAAGACGATACAAAATCCAACTAAGGTTGTGGTACTCCCTGAGGGATGTTTAGACCACAGAAGAGTCACCGTAGGCTAGATGTCTCGTTCCCTAATGGATCATATACTTATGGCCTCAAGGAATCTTCTCAGAAGTTCTCGTCAAAGAGTCGAACCTTGTAAACCGCCATTCGTCACACATATAGAAGGTTTCACTATATAGGAAAGAACAAGATGAAAGCAAGTAGATAATCAACTACAAACATACCAACTAACAACAAAATGGAAATTTATATACATTGCCATGGAGAGTTTAATAAAAGAACATGATTTGCATGGGCAGTGGGGCTAGTCCCCGCACCCCACCGGAAAGGGTACTACTCACTCATGATGCGAGAAATAAGAAGAATGAGAAAGAGAGAGAATTCCAGCATGAACTCGGTGCAGAAGGTAGTCATAGCTTGGTGAAGTAGGTACAACCTCCTACTTCATGATGGAGTAGATCTGGACGTGAATGGGAGATGCCAAGACAGACCAGACAACCTCCCTTGCTTCGTCTTCCTTCTCTCCACAACCTCCTTGGTTGCAACACGGGTAGTAGGTGGAATGAGACTGGCGTGGATGGCACTGGATTTGGATCATACCTGTGTACAGGAAGCTTGTTGGCGTCCTAGAACCAATCTACAAATGAGGACCCTTGTGGTCCTATTTATAGGCTCAGGTTGGGGTCTTCATGTTTTTGGTCTGAAACCCTCTCAAACGGTTTTAAGTCTTCTAATGAGTCCAAACGGTCTTGTATCAGTACCGACCAAACGGTCTGTAGCCTTGTGGTCTTGCGCCTCTCGATTTTGAGACTATGAGAGGCCTCTCGGTCTTGAGACCATGAGAGGCCTCACGGTCTTCGTATTATGTTGCTCCTTCAATGTGCAAGTGCACGCCCTTTTTCATTCGGTTTGGAAACCGATAGACCTCCAAACGGGTTGCAGGTGAACTAAAAGACCAAACGGTCTCATAGTGCCTCCTACAAACGATCTGTAGACCGTTTTCTATCAAACAATTTCGGCTGCTTAATTGACCAAACGTTCTGGGATCGTTTGGTTGGTGGAGATGATGTGGCAGTCTAGCGGATGGTGGGGGTGATGCTACTACGATGGATCAATTTGCATTGCCGACGGTGGAGGGAGACAGAAGTGGAACTGTTGTGCATTCGGTGTTGAGGAAGGTAGGAAGGGTGCCCGACCTGGTTGTTGCAGGTCGGTGGTGGAGGTGCGGTGGCAGGTTGGTAATGGGAGGGTCAAGAAGAAGGAGGGCAGCGGTGGTGGAAGCAGGTCTGACGGCATGGACAAGGTTTCCAGAGGTAGGAGATGACGCGCCACGGCCGTGGTGAGGCACCATGGTCATGGTAATGATGCAGTCCCATAGTCGTGCCGCCATGCACGGGCGTGGTGGGTGAGTAATAGTGCTCTGATAGCGTTGTGCCATGACCATAGTGTGACACCACGGTCATGGTGAGGCTACTGCCCCACGACTGTGCTGCCTCGCACGGGCTTGGCGGGAGAGAGAGAGTCGATGTAGGTGGGGTGTCACAGTCGTGGCGAGTGAGAGCTCCGACGTTGGGGATGATCCACCACGGCCGTAGCCGCACCACACGGTCGTGGTGATGATAGTAGACCACGGTCATTTTGAACCACCATGGCCGTGGTTAAGACTCAGCTTCGAGGTCTTGAATTCATGCATTGCTCGATCCCTCGTGGGTGGATTATGCCTTCAATTGATATTTTCTGCTCAGATGGTCTTGAGACCAAATGGGATCAAACGTTCTTGAGACCGTTTGGGCTCAAACGGTCTGAGACTGAATGGGTTCAAACGGTCTTGAGACCGAATGGGCTCAAATGGTCTTGAGACCAAATGGGCTCAAACAGTCTTGAGACCGAATGGGTTCAATCGGCTTGGTTAGATCGATTGGTCAGAACCAAGGTGAGGGAAGGTA
Organism: Alisma plantago-aquatica; assembly: GCA_963693085.1. Lineage (NCBI taxonomy): Eukaryota > Viridiplantae > Streptophyta > Magnoliopsida > Alismatales > Alismataceae > Alisma > Alisma plantago-aquatica. Next base: position 1,409,777,787 of record OY856412.1, on the reverse strand, counting down.
GATCCTAGTTGATTGTTCAGCTTTATCAAGACCTGCATAAAATCAACCATAATTTTAGTTAAAATCATGCTAATTGGATTAACTAAGTAATGTTGCATATTATGATGCGTTATGATATTTAATGAGTGAAATTACATGTGTTGAGTTGAATTTGTCCAAAAATGATAATTGAATTCCCTGGTGAATATGCATTCATCAAGCATCAGTTCCACCATCATGGTTGTCGGTGGTACCAAACTTTTTGTATCCATATGCATTGAACACACTCATCATGCACCCCAAATTGTATCAAAATTACTTAACAAATATAATTGATGAAAATGCAAAACTAAATCTATTAAATGCTAAAAATAAGAAAAACAACTAGTTTTCCTCCCACCAAACGTCATTGTTTCATGTCCTATTCTCAACATGGTTCTTACCACTATTTCAAGTTGTTACGAGTGGGTGGTGAAAAATGAGTTGGTAATTTTAACTCCATCTTGTCATCATCAATACCCAAAGACAATTAATCAAGACCCATGTCAATGTTCACACCGGAGTAGCTTGAAATGGTCTCCATAACAACTCTGATCTTAGCATCTTCTACATGTCCATGACCATGATGTCGAATACATGATTAATTTTTCAAATTTCACAAGAACATTCTAGCATATCCGTAAACATCCTTCATTTTCTAGTTGTAACATCATGCTAGTCTTGGTAAGCTCCTTTCGTCCAAGTCTTTTAAAACTGGCAAGAGGCAACAAGTTGACGATTGCCCTTGAGTCATACAATGCTTCTTGGAATTTGCTATTACTAATAAAACATGGGATATTGAAGCATGCTAGGTCTTTCCTCTTTGGTTGAAACCTCCCTTGAATCCTTACACTCATCACTTCATTCACATCACAATGTCAGAATCTTTGATCTTGCACTTCCTAGTGATGATCTCCTTTATAAAATCCCCATATTTTGGAGTTTCCTCAGTGTCCTTCACTAGTGTAATATTAATCTACAACTTATTGAAGATGTCTAGAAATTCTTTACTTTTTGGAGTTAGATGATTTGGACCAAACACTTTCAAAACATCTATAACTGGAGGTGGAGTGGTGGTGTGCCAATGTAGAGGAATATATATTTCCTTTGGGACCTTCCTCCCCTAAGCTTGAATCATCACCACCCTCTATAATAGAATCTCGTGTTTATCGACTTTCCTATGGCCTCTTCTTATCTAATGTGGGTGATTTCTTATTAATTGTGACTATTCTACTACAAAGTAGTAACTTCACTTGCTCTTGCTTCATGGGAACCTCCTCTAGAACTTGTTGGCTAAATGGACATCTAAAATTCCCTTTGTTTTGATTATGACAAACATTTCATTCTTATTAATCTAACGAGCTACTTGAGTGTGCAGGATGACAAAGTAGCAAGGGAAAATCCAAGAGCTTACTTAGTTTTATTTTCATGCAATGTAATCAATGTTGTAAAACTTGTACAAATATATAATGTACAAGTACTTAGATTTGCATGTAAATCAAGCGTTAGATTTTCCCTAGCCAAACACCATAGTTAGACATGTCATCCCATTTGAATAGAATCACCTTTGCACACTCACACATATAATTAGTGCTTAAATTGAAACCTTGAAACAGGATCATTCTCGGTCGACGAACTCCTCGACCGAGACACTCTCGGTCGACCATCTTCTCGACCGAGAAAGATCCAAAGTAGCCGTTAGACACAACAGACAAGTTAGTTGGTAGTTGAAGAAAGACGTTGCAAATCACTTGTTCCAGAGAGCCTGTCGGTCGACAAAACTTCGACCGAGTAGGTGTCTCGGTCGACCATTTGTCGACCGAGATGGTCTCTGACAGCAACTGCAGAATAAATTAATTAGCCGTTGTTAAAGCAACAACTTTGTACCTAACGGCTAGTTAAGCACTTAGAAACCCCTAGAAGTTGTCTAGAACATCCTTAAGCATACTTAGGCCATTCCTATAAATAGGACAAGCCATAGGACACTAGAATTCACTTGTTACACTTGAGAATACACTTGAGCATACTTGAGCAATCTTTTGCAAGCAATTTGAGCACTGTGATCATTGGCCTACATTCTCCTTAGCTCAATCTCGTGTCCTATAGGCTAGATTCTCCTACCCACAGCAATTACAAGTTCACATACTTGGCTAGGAGATCTTACGCTTGATTTAGGCATATCAAGCCTCGGGCTTAAAGGATAAGTTGTAATTTCCTTTTCCTTTCTTGTTCCTGTTTATCTTTTGTACTCTCCTTGCTACTCCTAGGGTTGGAGGCTGCGGATTGGAGAGGGTTGACTTCTCAGGTGGAGAAGGGGACTTCAAGCTACTTCAAGAAGGCTATCGCAAGGGAAGCTACTTCAGAAGGCTGGTGCAACGGGAGTTGGTGCATCTACTTCAAGGGAAGGCTGCTTCAAGGTTGGCGATTACTTCTAGGTGAAGGCTGCTTGAAGGGTTTAGGAAAAGAGATTGTATTTTATGTAAATTCCTTGAAGAGGTAATAAAATAAATTTCTTTTCAAATCCCGGTTGGGTAAGCAACCGGGTAGTGGATTGACGGCTATAGTATTTGCTATAGTTGGAACCACTCTAAACCTTGTGTCTCCTTGTCCAATATTTTCTTTGTGGTTGTTTAAGTTCAATAATTGTTAAATTATCTATAAAACTCTATTCACCCCCCCTCTAGTAGTTTTCAATTGGTATCAGAGCAAGGCTTCAAGGAACCCTAACAAGGTCTTGAAGAAATGGGTGATGGAATGCTCAACAACCTCAACATTGAAGGGACTCTTGTTGCTAGGCCACCGGCGTTCGATGGAACAAACTACCAATACTGGAAGAGAAGGATGCAGTTTTACTTCCAAGGCGTCAAATGGGATCTATGGAGAATGGTATCTACTCCTTATCAATTCCCTCAAAATGACTTTGCGGAATGGGATGCAAACACGGTAAAACAGGCCCAAATGAACGCAAAAGCCGTAAGCATTTTATATTGTTCTATTTCTGTAGGAGAATTTAATAGAATTTCAAATTGTGATACAGTGTATGACATTTGGCATAGATTGTCTATCACTTATGAGGGTACAGCCCAAGTTAAAAATTCCAAAATTAGCCTGCTTAAAACAAAGCTTGAAAATTTTCGTATGGATCCTAATGAAACTATTAGTGAAATGTATTCAAAATTCTCTACTATTGTTAATGGTTTGAGTGCCTTAGGAAAACCTGTTCTTGAGGAAGATCAAGTATCAAAAATTCTTCGATCTCTTCCTCCAAAATACAAGCCAAAGGTGACAGCCATTGCAGAAGCAAACAACCTCACTCGCCTCAAAATGGAACAACTCATTGGTAATTTAGAAGCTCATGAAGCAGATCTAGAAGAGGAAGAAAGAAGAGAACGTGAACACCAAAGTGGGAAGAAGAAGGATGTGTCTCTCAAAGCCTCAAAAGTTGTCACACAAGAAAGTGAAGAGTCAAGTGAAGAAGAAGAAGAAGCCTTAATCGTCAACGGTAAGAAGTACAAAAGGTTTAAATCTAACAAAATTTCTAGTTCCTCAACTCCCAGGTGCTTTGAATGTGGGAAGAAAGGGCATTTCAAAAATGAATGCCCCAAAGCCAAGAAGGGAAAGAAAAGCTCACATAAGAAGAAAGAAGAAAAAGCCTATAAAGCTGCCTGGGATGAGTCAAGTGACAGTGAAAGCGGAGAAGAGGTGGAATGTCTAATGGCAAGAGAAGAAAATGAAGACTCTCAAGAGGTAAGCCTAGTTGATCTTTCTAAAGAAGAGTTAGTTACTAGTTTACAAGAAACTCATGATAAGTATGTTGATGCCAAGAAGAAACTAAAGAAGGCTATAAAATCAAATAATGAGCTCATTGCCAAAATATATGAACTTTCTTATGAAAAGAATAACATTGATCTTGAAAATGTATCTTTAAAAACATCTTTAGATGATTGCACTAGAAAGCTACTCAATTTGGAAACCAATGTTGATCTTCTATCAAAAGAAAAGACTGCTTTGCTAGCTAAACTACAAAATTATCAAACTCAACCTATCTTGTGCAACCATTCGGACTATGATAATATTGTAAAAGAAAAGGATTCATTATTTTCTGATTTAGACCAAGCAAGAAAAGATATACATAAGAAGATGAATGACATTGCTACGTTGCAAAGAGAACTTTATAAGTTAAGAAGAAAAGATATTCTTGATAACATATTGAAAGTTGGTAATGTTTTCAATGGAAGAAAAGGTTTGGGATATGTTCCAAAGAAAAACCAACCCAAAAAGACCCAAACTATGTTTGTACCCAAGAACACAATGACTAGAAAGAGAAATGAAATTGACTCTATTACTTGTCATTTCTGCTTACGTCTTGGACATTATTGTTTTTCATGCCCCTACAAGACTAAGGAGTCCGACTTAGTTTGGATCCCAAAACCCCAAACTTAGAAGAATGGAATGTAGTTGAGATATGACCAAATGCTTAATTTTGCTATCTATATTGTCTTATCTCAACAAAAGGTGCTATGCTTATTGTTATTATTTTTCTGCATTGCTGAAACAGAAATTCTGTCGGTCGAAGTATTGTCGACCGAGCTCTGGGTCGGTCGAAGTATTGTCGACCGACTGGATGTCTTTAACAAATAAAAATTTTACAGCACCTATTTCGGTCGAAAATTGGTCAACCGAGAAATTTTCTGTGTTTTTGCTTGTGATACAGTAACCTGCTCGATCGAAAAATTGTCGACCGAGACAAATATCGGTCGAACAATTGTCGACCGACTGGTTTTCTGTATCAGAACTTTTATATATAAGCACTTAAAAGGTTTCTAACCATATCGGACCATCACATGGGTACCAAAATCTACATTCTAATGTAGGAATGGGTAGTTGACAGTGGCTGTTCCAAACACATGACCGGGAACAAGGATGCATTTCAAACTTTTGAAGAAAAGAAAAGTGGAACGGTCACCTTTGGAGACAATGGTAAGGGAAAAATCGTTGGAATAGGTAATGTTGGAACAAATCTCGAAATTAAAAATGTTCTACTTGTTGATGGATTGCATCATAATCTAATAAGTGTAAGTCAACTATGTGATAGTGGTTATGATGTGTTATTTAACAAAACTTGCTGCAAACTATTGATAGAAAACACTACAAATGTCGTTTATGAAGGAAATAGAGTTGGAAATCTTTATATCCTTAAACCAAACTCTATGAAATCAGTAGTAGGTAAATGCTTGCTTGCAAATGAAAATACCTTACAACTATGGCATAAAAAGCTAGGACATGCTAGTTCCCATGCTATTAAAAAATTAGTGAAATATGATCTTGTTCGTGGATTACCTACTTTGTCTTTTGATCAAGTTGAAAATTGTGAACCCTGCACAATGGGAAAGCAAACCAAAACATCTTTTAAATCAAAACATGTACTTAGCACCAGTAGATCCTTAGAATTAATTCATATGGACTTATTTGGACCAATGAGGACACAATCTATTGGTGGTAAATGATACTGTTTTGTTATTGTTGATGATTATAGTAGATATACATGGGTACATTTTATTGCAACTAAAGATGATACTATTCATGTCTTTATGCAATTTTGTTCCAAGATTGAAAATCTTTTACAACATAAAATATGTACCATTAGAAGTGATCATGGTGGCGAATTTGAGAATCATACATTTGAGACCTTTTGTACATCTCAAGGGTATACTCATAATTTTTCTGCTCCACGTACCCCACAACAAAATGGTATAGTTGAACGAAAAAATCGATCTCTACAGGAAATGGCTAGGACCATGATGCTTGAACACAACACACCTAAAACCTTTTGGGCTGAAGTTGTAAACACTACTTGTTATGTGCTTAATAGAGTAACTGTTCACTCTCATTTGAAGAAAACTCCATATGAAATATTACACTCTAAGAAACCTAGAGTTGATTATTTTCATACTTTTGGCTCCACATGTTACATTTTAAATACCAGAAAAAGGTGACCATGTTTATAAACTTAAAAAGGCACTTTATGGTCTAAAACAAGCACCTAGGAATTGGTATGAACGGCTCAAGACATATCTTTTTGATAATGGTTTTTCTATTGGAAATTCAGATTCTACTTTATTTTTCAAAACATATGCATCTGATTTCCTAGTTGTGCAAATTTATGTTGATGACATTATTTTTGGAGCTTCTAATGATTCATTATGCACACAATTCAGTGCCATTATGCAAAAAGAATTTGAAATGAGTCTCATGGGTGATCTAACATTCTTTCTTGGTTTTCAAATTAAGCAAACACCTGCAGGAATTTTCATAAGCCAAGAAAAATATACTAAAGAACTTTTAAAACGTTTTGGGATGGATCAATGCAAACATGCTACTACTCCTATGGCTACTTCTATCAAAATTGATAAGGATGAAAATGGGGAACCTATTGATGATTCCTTATATAGAGCCATGATTGGTAGTTTGCTATACTTAACTGCTTCTCGACCGGACATTATGTTTTCCGTTGGTCTTTGTGCTCGATTTCAATCCCAACCTATGCAATCTCATTTTCTAGCGGTTAAAAGAATTCTTAGATATCTAGCTGGTACTACTTGTCTTGGTTTATGGTATCCAAAAGGACAATCCCTGGATTTTAAAGCATATACTGATGCGGATTATGCTGGTTGTCGACTTGATCGCAAAAGTACTAGTGGTGGATGTTTCTTTTTAGGGAGAGCATTAGTATCTTGGTTTAGCAAGAAACAAAATACGGTTGCCCTATCTACAACTGAAGCTGAATATATGGCAGCCGGGTCTTGTTGTGCTCAAGTACTTTATATGCAACAGGTTTTAAGCGATTATGGTTTTAATCTTTCATCTACACCTATTTTTTGTGACAACACGAGCGCCATAAACTTAGCACACAATCATATTTTACACAGCAGGGCAAAACACATTGAAATCCGTCATCACTTCTTAAGGGATCACATCTCAAAGAATCATGTTTCCCTTCATCATGTTGATACGGAAAATCAATTGGCTGATATTTTTACAAAACCGCTTCCACTAGATCAATTCAACAACATTAGGAAGCAATTGCTTATTACTCCTTTGGAAGATGTTTTCTTTGATATCTGTGGTTCTTAAAACGAATATGTTTACTTGTTTCATTTTGGCTTTTCAATGGACATCTTTTTCATTCGATTTGACGGAATATCTAATTAAGGGGGAGTTTTTTATCAAAACAGTTATCTAATTAAGGGGGAGTTTTTATTAAAACGGTTATCTTTTTGAAATGACAAAGGGGTAGAGATATATAAAACTATAACTTAGTATTTATGAAAAACTCAATCAATGAGTTTCATAACTATACTCTTGGCTTTACATTGAAAGTTGCTACATTCCCAAATGAACTGGATTTCATGTTCCATAATTCATTGGGAATAATAAGCACACATTTTATAAACAAGAGGAAAAGATACATAAGGCAATCTAACGGTATGAAATTCATATGTTTTATATTTATTTTTGAAATGTTTGTCATCTTCAAAAAGGGGGAGATTGTTGGCTAAATGGACATCTAAAATTCCCTTTGTTTTGATTATGACAAACATTTCATTCTTATTAATCTAACGAGCTACTTGAGTGTGCAGGATGACAAAGTAGCAAGGGAAAATCCAAGAGCTTACTTAGTTTTATTTTCATGCAATGTAATCAATGTTGTAAAACTTGTACAAATATATAATGTACAAGTACTTAGATTTGCATGTAAATCAAGCGTTAGATTTTCCCTAGCCAAACACCATAGTTAGACATGTCATCCCATTTGAATAGAATCACCTTTGCACACTCACACATATAATTAGTGCTTAAATTGAAACCTTGAAACAGGATCATTCTCGGTCGACGAACTCCTCGACCGAGACACTCTCGGTCGACCATCTTCTCGACCGAGAAAGATCCAAAGTAGCCGTTAGACACAACAGACAAGTTAGTTGGTAGTTGAAGAAAGACGTTGCAAATCACTTGTTCCAGAGAGCCTGTCGGTCGACAAAACTTCGACCGAGTAGGTGTCTCGGTCGACCATTTGTCGACCGAGATGGTCTCTGACAGCAACTGCAGAATAAATTAATTAGCCGTTGTTAAAGCAACAACTTTGTACCTAACGGCTAGTTAAGCACTTAGAAACCCCTAGAAGTTGTCTAGAACGTCCTTAAGCATACTTAGGCCATTCCTATAAATAGGACAAGCCATAGGACACTAGAATTCACTTGTTACACTTGAGAATACACTTGAGCATACTTGAGCAATCTTTTGCAAGCAATTTGAGCACTGTGATCATTGGCCTACATTCTCCTTAGCTCAATCTCGTGTCCTATAGGCTAGATTCTCCTACCCACAGCAATTACAAGTTCACATACTTGGCTAGGAGATCTTACGCTTGATCTAGGCATATCAAGCCTCGGGCTTAAAGGATAAGTTGTAATTTCCTTTTCCTTTCTTGTTCCTGTTTATCTTTTGTACTCTCCTTGCTACTCCTAGGGTTGGAGGCTACGGATTGGAGAGGGTTGACTTCTCAGGTGGAGAAGGGGACTTCAAGCTACTTCAAGAAGGCTATCGCAAGGGAAGCTACTTCAGAAGGCTGGTGCAACGGGAGTTGGTGCATCTACTTCAAGGGAAGGCTGCTTCAAGGTTGGCGATTACTTCTAGGTGAAGGCTGCTTGAAGGGTTTAGGAAAAGAGATTGTATTTTATGTAAATTCCTTGAAGAGGTAATAAAATAAATTTCTTTTCAAATCCCGGTTGGGTAAGCAACCGGGTAGTGGATTGACGGCTATAGTATTTGCTATAGTTGGAACCACTCTAAACCTTGTGTCTCCTTGTCCAATATTTTCTTTGTGGTTGTTTAAGTTCAATAATTGTTAAATTATCTATAAAACTCTATTCACCCTCCTCTAGTAGTTTTCAGAACTAAGTGAGTAGACATGGTGGCGGTCAAGTGTTTGGTGCATCCCCTTTTAAACTAGGGTCTCTATAATTTATTTTCCACTCTCAAAGTTTTTGGATTCTCTAAAGTGCTCTCATGTGCACAATGATTAGGTTACCTTATTACCCCAAGTCTACTATACAAGTTGTTTGGAAAAGGAATTGGAGGAACAAAAGATCACAAGTTTCACATGATGTGTGGGTCTGGAGTCTCTCTGGCAGCGTAAGCCTTCTCAATGTCAATGGAAATACACTGCTCTTGGCCTAGATCCACAAGGAAAATGGACACATCTAGGATCTCTTCAAAGGAACACCCATTATCACTATAGACAAAAGTACTATTGGCATGCCAATACTGATCTGTCGACTCTGCATTCCCAAAGAAAATCTATTGTCTTGTTTTCTTCAATCTGATAGATTTTGTGGTCATCTATGATATTTAAGTCCTTAAAGTTCTGATTTGATGTCCCGAAATTTTCTTCTCCCTCTTAGATTGATCAAAATATAAATCCAACTTGGTTATGAATTTTTCAAGAATGTCTCTCAAACTATCATATTTATCTGGACCCTGCTCAGGCTAGTTTTTCTAAGATCTATGTTGTTGGTGAATCTATGATGACCCTATTAAAATTTTTGGACCCCCAAAAAGGTAGATTAGCACACCTATAATTAATATATTGCCCCAAATACCAACAATCTTCATAAACAACTAGTCTATTAAGATTCAAGCCCCCTAATGCATTGTCAATGACTCCATTTCATCCATCATCTCAATCTTCAATTCACTCATTTCTCATTCCGTCATTGCACTCAAGTACCTAACAAGATAGAAGTAGTTCTTTAGATAAAATGTACTCAACAATTTTGACAAAATAGAGGATTTTTTTTTTGGAAAAAAATGTACCAACAACTTTTTAAAAAATATGGCAATGGATTTTGACAAAAACATTTTACAATGTCATTTATAAGGAAAATAAAATGGTCTAGAGCAACTGATTTTAGAACTATAGTGCTAGCACTGCCAGTTCTCTAACAAAAACACCAAAAACTTAACACAACTTAAGTGTATGGGCTAAATGCAAGTGTACATGTTAGAGTAGTAAAGGGATTCAAAGTGGCAAGTATGTTGAACTCAGGGAATTGTGACTTATAGAGACTTTACTTAAATAGATCAAGTAGGCCTAAGAAAATAGTTTACTAAGTGATCAAACTAAGAACAAGAATTAGAAGTGTTGACAAAAAATTGGATAGAAGATGCTATGGATGGACTCTTTAGGATAATAGTTTCACCATTGCTTCAACCTATGCATTATGCCTGTGTGGCTTGTACTACTTGCCTTCACAACATAGAATACTATTTAGCCTAGTTACTAGTTTTCTTTCATACCATCAACAAAAAAGACTTAATGATAAGATCTGCCTCGGGAAAAATACTTCACAATAGTTATCCCTCTTTTTTAGCATGCTATTTATTTTTTTAGAAAGTTGGGAGGCAATCTTATTCATCCCGCCCTCCCCATGCAAGCAAAATTCAACTTCAAATTACAATCACTAGTTAAATGAGTATAAGGAAACATGGTAATACTACTACCATTACATAAGTCATAGATTAATAAGTTTATCAAATCCCTTGGGGGTTGAGGGTACGATGTGTACCTCTGGGTGTTTTTTAGATTACTCTTAGACAACTTGTTTGCAACTACATTTCCTTCTCTGCCTTTGTGCATCACCTCCCAATGCAGTTTCATCAGGCACTGAATGTGGTTGATAGTCTTCACATATCTAGGGTTTGTAGCAGGAGCCTCCTTGATCATTCGGGCCATTACCTGTGAGTCTGTTTCTATCACGATCGACCTGAGATTATTTTCCCCCACGATCTCCAAGGCAATGCAGACGACTTCAATCTCAACTTCGAGGATGTCTTTGGTGTTCAGAAGCATTGTTGCACTGCCCATCCATCATCCTTGGTCATCCCTGGCTACTACTGCGCTGCATGAATTGATACCTCCCATAGCGGCATCGGTATTAAACTTTGTCCTACCTGCTTCAAGTTTGTTCCATTGGCAGCTTTTCCTATCCTTTGAATTGTGGTGTTGTGGGATGGGGATTGTCTGCCATGCTTCCCTTTGATTTGTGATCTCCCTCTCAATGCGTCTGACTACCTGCGTCATATGGGTTGCTTCTTCTCGAAGGTTTACATGTTCCAGGCTCTCTAGATGAGCCAGCAAGAGATTAAAAATATGTAGGAGCTCTCCTCGTCTTGCTGGAGTTGATTATTGATCCAAATCTTATCGTCATCAATAGTATAGAAATTATGATTGTTCTCTTCTAGAATCTAGTTCCACACATATATAGCTTCCTTGCAGTCTCTCAAGCTGTGGATGTGAGTCTCATCGTGATCCAAACACCTTGGACATCGGCCATCTCTAGCTATTCTTTGTTGGACTCTTTTGTTATTGGTAAGTAGAGAACCGTGCATCAATAGCCAGCCGAAGGTTTTTACCCGCATTGACAACATTAGGTTCCACACGGGCTTCCATCTTCCTGGCACCTTAGTTCCTTTACCCTCTCTAAGGACCATGTACGCCGAATTGGTTGTGCAGTTTCCATTTTGGGTGTGCCTCCAGACCCTCAGGTCCTCGTCGTCTTCCTCTATTGGGGGTTTGGTCTCTTTCACCTCCCTCATGACATTGCTTGGCAACCAGTACTACAAGAAATCAATATCCCACTCACCTTTCAAGTCACTCATGCTGGCTACTTTTAGATCAATTAGTTCATCTGGTATCGGCCTAACTGTATGTTCTTTCAGAATGGTTCCGCTCTTCAGCCATGTATCAGACCAAACATTGGTGTTGTTTCCATTCATAAGAAGAATGTAGGAGTTCTGCTCAATGAATACTTTTCCCTTGATTACTGCTTTCACCAGCCAGGATAGGTTGGGTAGTTTGTCCGAGTGATGCTTATGATAGCGATGCTCCATACTAGTGTTCCAAAGAGTTCTTCTGCCATTCGTTAGTTCATAGGCATGTTTGTGTAAGAGGGCTAGATTGTAGTCCCTCATCATCTTCAAGCCTATCCTGCTGTCACTTTTGTGGCAAGTGACCTTGTCCCAGGCGACCAACGCAAGAGGGTGCCTCTTGTTGTTACCCCACCTAGATGAACCGGTAGATACTACCATCAATCCTATCACAAAGCTGAATCGGGAGTACCTTTGTTTGCATCGTGTAGGTCATAATACAATCCAACGTTTCTTTTGCGAGACAGATCCTACCTACAAGAGAGATGCTTATCGCCACCCAAGCGGTGATCCTATTCTCGACCTTCTGCAAGACGTCACTGTAGGTTGTCTTGTTCACATGATGGTGGATAATTGGCACCCCGAGATATCTTCCAAGGTCATTAGTGCTCTGCAAACTGCTGACTCTGGTAATGCTTCTGCGCAAGCTCCTGGTCATTCTCTTGGAATAGAAGATTCATGTCTTCTCAATGGATACAGATTGTCCAGAGGCCTCACCAAAGATGTGGAAACATTCCTTTATGGTTTCCATTTGTGTCACACTTGTACGAGCAAAGATGATCAGGTCGTCCACAAAACAAATATGGGAGAGTTTTCGACCGTTCATCCCCAATCGTACAAGAGTCCAACGTCCATCATCAACCATCTTATGTATTAACTGGCTCGGTCTTTCAAGACATAAGACAAAGAGGTAAGGTGACAATGGGTCGTCTTGCCGGAGACCTCTCGATGCCTTGAAGGGTGTGCTCATTCTGCCTCCCCACACAATACTAGTTTTGCCGCCAGTGATTGAAGACATGATGTATTCAGTGATGTTAGGAGGTATTCATGTTCTGTCCAGTGTATCCTTAATAAACCCCCAATCCATTTGGTCATAGGATTTTGTAAGGTCTATTTTGATAGCCATGACCTTAGCTCCTTTCTTGCGATTCATGGAGTGTATGGCCTCCTGGACCACCACAATATTGTCTGTGATGCGCCTACTAGGGATGAAGCTTGTCTGGGATTGAGATACCCATTTGGAAATATGGGGCTTCAGGCGTTCAACTACTACCTTTGAGATGACCTTCAGTTCGATGTTGTTCAGTGAAATCGGCCTCAAGTTCTCACATTTAGTTGGCATTGTAATCTTCAGGATCAATACAATTGTTGAGTTGGAGATCACATCAGGGACTTTGCCTGTTGTCATCGCCTCCTGAACATTATTGACTATGCTCGTACCGATGACCTCCCAGTTCTTCTGGATGAATGTTCCATTAAAATCATCAGGCCCAAGAACCTTTGTAGGGTCCAACATCATCACGATGGATTTGATTTCTTTGTGTGTCGGGCAGCTGCCGATATCCGCAGCATGGAATGTGGAAAGTGGTTCGAAGTGAGCAGGTTAGGAGTTGTAGTTTTGGCTGGTTCTTCATGCCGTACCAGACAACACCTTCCAGAAGTGGCTGGACACCAAGTTTGTTAGCTCCTTGTCACCTGTAATCCATTCTCCCTCTTGGTTTTGCAACACTTTGATTGTGTTCCTCCTACGATGTTGGTTGATAAAATTATGATAATATATGGTGTTATTGTCATAGTTACGTAGCCAATTAATATGACTTCGATGCCTCAGGTCCTCCTCTTCCTCTCTCAGGATGTCATTGAGGTCTGCCTAGAATCTTGTGCATATGGCATCCGAGATGTCATTGTACTCATCAGCTAACTCAATCTTGAGTTTGTTGATATTTCTGATCAATCTGACTTTTCTCTTCCTCTTTTCTTTTCTCGAGATGGCATCCCATTTCTCTATGGAGTATTGTGCCACTTTGAGAGCCTCATTGAACTTCAGACTTGTGTTCCAATTGTCCCTAAGCATAGATGCAAATCCCTCTATATCCTACCATGAAGTGTGAGTGATGAAGCGTCATTGATGATATCCGTGTAGGTTAAGTCTCACCAATAATGGGCAGTGATCAGAGCCCATTCTGGGGAGGTGTTCGACATTGGCATTGGGAAATTTGCTAATGAACCCGCTGTTCGTGACTGCCCTATCAAGTCTCTTTTGAAGGAGACCATGTCAGAAGGTAAAACACATTCCTGAGAAACCTAAGTCGGTCAGGTCCGCTTCCATTAGAGTCTTTTGAAGTGTTTCTGCCTCCACGCTATTGAAGTGACCATTTCCATTGCGTTCGCTGGGATCGAGGATGGTATTAAAATCTCTGATCGCCATCCGTGCGTCTTTGAATTGGTGAACCAAGTGAATGATATGCTTCCAGAGTAAGTTCTATATGGAGCACTGTGGGCTCGCATATATGAAGGTTATAGCGCAATCCTCTCCAATCTTGCAAGTCACAAATTGTCGGTGATAGCAGATGATCTTAAGGAAGCATTGGTCTACATTCCAGCAGATCCAAATGCCGCCAGAGTATCCTCTCACCTCAACACGAAAGGAATTAGAGAATCCCAACTTTCTAATTGTCATTAAGGCATTGTCAGAACTAAGTTCTAATATAGATACAATCTTTGGTTTGTGGATTGCCATTAGCTCCTTGAGTGCACAGACTCTAACATCACTTCTAATACCTCTCACATTCCAACAGAGTATTCTGGCCATTAGGAAATTGGGTTGGTGGGAGAGGGTGTTTAAGAATTGTGATTCTCTGAATCATTTACAACTTCCAACTCATCTTTGTTGCTGTCATCTTCCTTCGCTGGTGTGTCTGGTGTGCTAGTTGTCTGTGGACTCTTCCTTCTGTGTTCATGGGGGGGGTGGGTTGTTCTGGGTTTGGTTTCCTTCGGCTTTGCCCTTTTAATTTTCCTTCTCAGTGGTAAGACTCATCACACTCACTCTCTTAGCATGTTATTGACTATGATGATAATGCTTTTCTAACTATTAACCCTTGTTTTTAACAAATCAATAATCCATTGCATACATATGGTGATCAATCATAAATAATAGAGTTAACCTTTTCCATTATCAAAATATGAAGCAAAAGATGAACTATATTGAATGAAACACCAGGCTACTTGCATTTCTTAAATGATTAGGATTATCCCATCACACACAACAAGGAATCAAAGGAGGGTAGGGAAGAACAAAAAGAAATACAAAAGTCAAGTAGAGTTGCTCTAGTTTATACATTTAATTTTAATTGAACTCTAATTACTCCAAGTACAACCAATCAAATGGCCTCTAGATGATATGTCATGCCCTCTACAAAGATGCTTTCTTGTGGATACCACCCTTTTTCTAATAAAGAGATAATCAAGGCACCGCTTGTCAAATAAGCTATCAATGTTTCTTGTTAAATCTTGGACATTAGACAAATATCAGTACCACCAACATGGAAGTGGATGCCATTGACTTCTTTAATTTATTGTGACTGAGGGATTGTGATCTTAGTGACACTGACTTAGGTCAGTGGTGTAGAGACCCCTTTTCTCTTCTTGATTCTTCTTTGGAGTTTGCTGGTTCCCCTTCTGGTCATTTTGATGCCACTGATATGATTTGATGATACCTACTTTGTTTGGTTTGTTCTTTGTTTAGATCTGCAATAAAGCAATAATGTATTACGAAACTAATAAAATGAAGGAATTTTAGGCCGAATACATTAAAAAAATAGAATTGATGCATAAGAGATATTTGAGAAATTTAGACAAAATGTACATAAAAATGTGAATATGAGAGAAATCCTCAAGAACAAATGCCTCAATATTCTCCAATTTTGGTGGAGAGATCATGTGCGTCAATCTCATCGGTAGATGAGATGCAAGACCTCCATAAGTTTGAGGTACATGATTCCAGTTGGTAAGAATGGAATTGGATTCTCATTGATATGAGAAGTTGGACATCCGATCAGTTGGCAGAAGTCTACATTTTCATCAGTGGATGAAGTTTGCATTTCTATTGGTGGATGGATTTTACATCTCGGTTTGTCTTTGGAGAGCAGGGTTCCCCAAATCCACAATGGATGGATATTTGGATGGTTCCAATAAGTGACATTTTTGTTAGAAATAAACCCACCCCAAGGGTCTATGGGCATGTGTTGATAATAACTTTGACTAATAGAATCATCCACCGATGTAGGGGCACACCACTGATTATGCTATCAAATATCAAATATAAATGCAAAACAAAGCTAAAACTAAAACTTAAACTAGGATGAACATGCATTCACACCTCATTAAATAGAAATAAAGAAACAATAAAGCAATACATGAGGATAGCATGATGCTCCACCAGTGACATATACATGCCTATACCAACAATAGGAATAGTAAGAACAAAATCTTCAGCATGATCAATTGTCGACATCTCAAAACTACTTTTTAACTAGCGGTCATGTCAAATTTTACTTCCATGTCTCCAATAACTTTGCATCAAGGACACTCATGAAAGTATTTTGGGTTTTGGGGGTGGTGTCCTTATTAGAGAAACGTCTAACACTAGCACAAATACAAACCTATAATGTCCATTTTATACCAACACCTTAGTAAAAAACACTACAACTAAGGACTTTCTACATAAAATTTTAGTGTAAGTTAAAATTGACAATATAGATCTAGTATCAATACCTAGAAAAACAAAAATTAATGACATAGAGCATTATCAACCTCAATTATAAGATTGTTCTGGTATTATGGTCGTCATTTCTACAGAAAGGAACCAATGTTATAGATTTGTTTCATTGGTTCTAAGAAAAAAATTGACGCTACCAATCAAATAGTAGTCATTCATTTGTCTAAATAACCTACGACGTATGTCTTTATCAGTTAAAATTTTAACTGATAAGGATAGTTATGGAGTCACTTTTTATAGAAAAATTATAACAATGTTCTACAACGTCAATCTTCTTATGAAACCGATGTCGCAAGTATGATTTTTCTTTTAAAAGAGGTCTACAGACATGTTGTCTGATTGTTTCAGCAAGATGTAAATCCTGCTTCATTAAAATTGCAAGTTCCATTCTACATTTAGTTTAAAAACATGCTAGCATACTTGCAAAATATGCAATAAGAAACACATACAAGAGTCCACTTCCACACAATTCATTCACACACATACATATTAACTCTCATCAACACTTAATCCCATTCTCATGTACATACACAGTTAAGGAAAGACACATGCAATTCGTATCTCCAATTCCATTCTCATCACATGTACTAATGTAATTCCCATTTTATTCATTTTTCTTGAAATTTATTCACATACATATGCATATGTAAACACATTATTCACACAGATTTATATTTGGAAAAATTCATAATCATCACAAGTATATAGAAATAGTGACATCAACATTTAGGAAAGTCACATTTTATCCCAATCAAATGCAAAGTTGACTTCCTTAGGGAAGTACTACACCCACTCTTCTTGTATCTCATCTAGTTATTCTTTTTTATAGGTCTCTATTGTGTCAAACAATTACAAAGAACATGAGATAGATTAAGAGTTTGATTTGACTTTTTATATTATGAAATGAGACTATTTACTTAAGATTCAAGACTATATAAATTACCTTTGCTAAACAGTGGATGTATAGTTCCACATTTTAATAATCATGTTCATGTACCACATCAAGTAATATATGCATGCCCAATTATTATATTGTATAGAGCACTATAAATCTACAGTTATGTAAAATGGTAATGAATAAAAGTAAGCATAGTTGGCACATATATGCATTGCAGTCAGAAAATGACCTTAACATTCTTCTAAGTTAAAAATTTCTTTTTTATCTACCTTTCCTTTGGCATGTTTGAATAATTCTATACCCCTATAAGCTAAAATAATACATTTAATTGCTTAAAAATTAACATATGCGACTAATGACATTTTCATTGCGTGTCCCTCACTTATGTTTTGTCATGCAAAATATTTAGATAATACACATATAGTGTCTCGGGGATAATAACCAACAACTCTCAATACTTATTACTAAGTGAAAAGAAGACAAATGAAAGAAAATTAAAATGCTACAATGAAATATAATTCATACATAAAAATTATAAGTAAAGTTCCCCAAACATACTTAACACCTAATTTGGAGGGAAATGTTTTTATGGGATACTTGATGGTATCAAATATTGTTGGTTATTTAAGAAGGAACCGATATCAAAAGTTTTTTGGAGATAAAATCTTTAATGATGAACGTGACCTACAAATTAGTTTTATATATATAATAACTGATATAGAGGATTTTTGGAGTCAAAATTTATTTTTGCGGGAAGGGTTGTGTCATTAGTTTTTATACAACCAATTATAAGCATCTATATCAAAAATTTCCCTTAGAAAATGAATTTTCTGGATTGTCTGTGATGTCGGTTCTACTCTAAAAAATTAACATTATAAAAGAAATGGTATCTGTATTGTTTATTAATTAGCAAGACTTAACCGATAGAGACTATTTATGGGTTACCAACTGACTCTATAGGAATTAGTGTCAGTTTTCTATGAAATTCAACATTAATAAAAGTGACACCAGAGGTAAAAAATGTACTACTATAAAGGTTGACAGTCAAAATCATGAACAAAGACAATTAAAAACATTGTCAAAATCTGAGTCCATACTACATATCCCACTGTCTCATAAAATATGATCCTAAAGCACCCATGATTGGGCCTTGGATACCAAAATATCATATGTGTAAGACTATAATGCCAGGTTCAATCCAAGCCAAATAAGAGAATTAGTAAGAAATTCAAACTCCATTAAAGGTCCTCAATGACAGGACCTCTACAAATAACAATGTCCTCAATTGACCCTGATATTCCTTAATAAAACCATTTTGTTTCTTGCTTCATATTTATAGACTAGAATGCCCTTAGGTAAAATAAAATATTTGACAATTGCCATGCAAGAACGAATAACAAGGATCTCACTCTTTGTGGATCATGAACCTATGGAAGGAGATGCACAACCCAACAACCTTGATAGCCCTCTTCATAGCCAATCCATCATGAAACATCTATTCATACAAACAACTCCTCCACATTTAAGCCAAAAATCTCAATCTTAAGAATATTCATTTTAGTTAAGACCTAAACCTAGACCCATTTATTAAATAATGTTAAGATCCTTGGTCACATTCCTTGTGTCCACAATAACAGTCTGAACATCAATGTACCAAGAATATATAAGAAGCTTATAGTTGTCTCTTATGTCATGGACAAGTGGATTTAGTACATTGTCAAAATGAAGTGGCCCGAAAGGGTCTCCTTGTTGCACTCTATTTAATGACCATATATTCTCTTCCCGAAGGTACAACCTTTCTTCCTGGATATATGAAAACTCAACCCATGTAGAAAAAGATAGACGCCTCAACCTGACCTCATGAAGTAACACCAACCAATCCACCATATTGACAATATTTGATAAAATCTATTGTTATTATTACTATTAATACTATTGTTATTACTAAATTTATTAGTATTATAATTATTACTACTACTACTACTAATAATAATAATAATAATAATAATAATTGTAGTAGTAGTATTGTTTCTATTAATACTATTAGTAGAAATAGGAAATGAGACTACCTCTTCTTCCTATATCCCATTTAAGGACTAGAGATTACAAATTACGCATCTAAGTGTTACCTCAATCACTATAGAATAGGGGTTACACACTACATATGCTTACTAGGGTTTTTTAATATGATGGGAGGCAGTTTTATTCATCCTACTCTCCTCATGTAGGAAAACATTGTCAAGATATAAATAAATCTTATTAGGAAAGCATTTAAACTGAAAAGGAGATGACACTTGTCTCCTCCCTAAATTGACATAACTCCCTAACCATGTACATCAAAACCTAAAAGTGTGAGCCCCATCAACCAAGACCCATCTCTACACATAAAACTTATATATCTATCCACAACATCTTAGATAAGGAAGTTTCTTCTATCAAGTATCATTAGTGTCTGGATCAAATGAAAAGATAGTCTTGGTTAGCGGTTATACATCCTTCTCCTAAGAAATAACCAGAAGTGTCTGTGGAGTGAGAAACTGACTTCAGTCTTTCATCAATTCAACTGCTTAGAATGGAAAATTCTATATTCTCTTCTTGATCTCCTCTATGTATGAATGTAGATGTCACAAGTTGGGTTTGTTTCCCCAAATCATATGAAATAAACCTTTTGTTCTCTAGAGGGCGGGTGAATGAAGCTAATAATAAATCTAAACAATTTCAAACACAAATGAAGGTTAACTGCAACTTGCTCAACAATATATTGCAGTAGAAATATTAATCAAGTAATTGGACCATGAAAGCAACCAAAAGACACAAATATGTAGACTGGTTCCTTCAAAAGATGTGAATTCACTATCTAATTATTTCTAATAATGATTCCCAACATGTATATTATTCCTGTTATTGACCCTACACAATACACAATTTATCGGTCTTTTGTGGCTCAAGACAAACCTCCTTTTCTAGCTCAAGGAGAACTTGCACAACAAAGTAGACCTCAATCAGTCTCCCATCTTGGTTGCAGCCTTCTCACAAAATTATCTCCAAGAGGCTTCCCCACAACCTTTTTTTTTGGATAAGGTAAAATATTACTATGTCAAAAACTTGTATAGGTAAGCCTATACTGTACAACTAGAGTGACTAACTACAAAAATCCCACTACTCTCTGGTAACCTGGTCCAAGCCTTTATAAAGGGTAGGTTTGGCCCTACAAACAAGCCCCAATATCTCAGACAATCGGTCAAAAAACATAAATTTGTCTGTCTCCTCCCTGCCATGAAGCCTGGTATTTCTCTCGTGCCAAATGCCAAACACAGTGGTAGCGAAACCCAGAGCACCAAATGCCCACATGTTCTTGTTTCCTTTTGTGTTCTGCTTTAACCATTCCAATCCACTCCCAATCGTCAGCGACGGGAGCCCACCCCAGCCACATTTAAGTGACCATTTACACCAGACAAATCGGGAAAATGGGCAGCTGAAGAACAGGTGGTCGTGCATCTCCTCAACCTCCATGCACAGCCGGTAAAGCAGGTTAACATTTAGCCCCCAAGCGCCCAACCTGTCTGCCGTAGGAAGCCACTACAACAAAGCTTTATACAAGCAGCAACCCCATTTGTGCATTTGTTGTTTGTTCCACACTAAGTCCGCCCAGGGAACAGGGGGGCAAGCACCTTCATCACCCATGGTTTGGGAACAATGCACAACCACGTACCATCCGGGCAGCTCTTCTAAACATGGAAAACAACACTCCACTCTCTCGTCATCCTCCTCCACACTACCGACCCTTCCCCACCAAGAACAGTCGCCAATGTATTAGCACACTTGCTCCTCATCTACCTGGCCCAAACCGACTCTGGTTGCATCATGAACCTGTGTATATGCTAGATCGTAGCCTCCCTCACCACACTGCAAGGATCCACCACCCCCATCCCCCCTTGGAGGTGATCTCTAGTAATGGTTTCCCAAGCCACCCCATGAGTCTTCCCTCCCCACAAAAAGTTACTAACCAGGGACCTGAGCTTGTCGTTGATGAACAATGACAGCTCTATTTGTCTACATCAAAATCTTATCTTTGCCACCAAGACCAAATTGCAAAGCACCAACCTTCCTACCAAAGAAATCGCCAACCCGACACACGTATCAATCCGCGATCTCAGCTCATCTACCAACCTCCCATAGTCCTTCCCCCTCCCCTTGCCCCCAGAGATAGGGATGCCTAGGTACTTTGTAGGAAACCTCCCCCTCGCCATACCAGCATCTGTCCTCAACCATCACCGCCTGGCATCACAAGAGTGTGACAAGAACACTCTAGATTTGATATCACTAATATAGAGTCTTGTTATGTGACCTAAACCCCAAAGGATACGCCTTACATGCTTGAGATACTTGCTATGTCCTGTAGTGAAAATCATAACGTCATCTGTGAAGACCAGATGCGAGACAACTGGCACATTCTTGATCTTGAACACTTTAATTCTTCCATCATATTCAACCTAGTTTAATGCATAGGAGAGAGCTTCCATGACTATCACAAAGAGCATGGGTGAAAGTGGGTCGCCCTGTCTCAGCCCATTGGAGGTAGAAAAGAAATCGTGAGGCATGCCATTTACAGAACAGAAAATTAAGTGCCTTCCATGAATTGAATCATTATCTTTATCTATCTTTTTGATAAACCCAAAGCTTCCATGATACCCCACAAGGTAGGCCACTCAACATGATCATACGCCATCGTAATGTCAAGCTTGAAGCACACCTTCCTAGCAGCATTCTTTCCACCAAATTGATTGAGAAATTCAGCAGTGAGCATTGCCCCATCCACGATGTCTCTGCCTTGAATGAAGGCCATTTGATTAGGGGACACCACCTTCGAAAGGACTTTCTTGAGTCTTCTTGACAAAACTTTGGCAAAAACTTTATAAAGAACCGAACAACAAGTAATAGGGCAGAAATCAGTCATAGAAGCAACAAGATTCTTTTTCGGCATCAGTTTAATAAAGGAATGCTTCACCTGCCGAACCATGGTACCCCCCACCATGAACCACCTTACATCCCAACAGATGTCTGCCTTAATGATCTCCCAGCAGCATTGAAAAAACTTCCCATTAAACCCATCAGGCCCTCGGGCCTTGGCCGCGCCAATGGAGAAGACTGCCTCTTTGACTTCATTATCAGACACCGAACCACACAAGTCACAGTTCATCTCTTCACTCACCTTAGCACTAGGCAAGCAGCTCTGCTGGATAACATGTTCTTTATTATATAGATTTTTGAAGTAGCTTATGGCCTCCTCAGCCACCTCTATCTCTCCCCTGGCTGTAGATCCATCTTCCTTGACCAACCCATGGATACAATCCTTCATATGGTTCTTCTTCATAGTGTTGTGGTAGGCCCTCGTATTTCTATCCCCATCATTTATCCATCTCAGCCTACTCCTTTGCCAGTGATATATTTCTTTTGCCTTTTCCAGTTTCACCAGTCTATCCGCCCTCTCCTCTTCAACTTTGATTCTACAGGAATCTTAGGGTTGGCACCTCAGTTGTTTGGCAGCCTCCATATACTCCTGTTTAGCTTGACTAACCATGTTGGGGAGGCTAACCAACTCAGACACCCAACTTTTTATAGCCTTCTTTGTTCTCTTGAGCTTTTCCACTACATTGAAAATCGGGTTGCCCTCCACCCTGTCATCCCAGGCCTCCATGACCACTTCACTGAATCTCGGCCAATCAGCCCAAAAGTTTAGGAAATAGAATGATCTATTTTTCTTCACCCCCTCCACTAGCGCCACATTTATCCATGCATGGTCACTCCCCACAACCTTCTCACAAGAATTAGTTGGAAGCTACAAGAACAATTATAGAGAATAAGAGAGAGAATAAATTACAGCTCTCACAAGATATACAATTTGTATCTCTTTTTGAACAAGTGATGATTGGCTCTCCACAAGGAATAGGAAAAGCTATATTTGGTGAAGTAGGACAAAACTTTTGAGCTAAGATTCAAAATAGATTAAGGATAGCTGGAGATATAAATGTAGAACACTAATCCCTAGTCAGATATCATGTAGTAGGTTTCTCAAGTTTGTTTTGAGTGTCCATAAGCCATTTTTTAATAAACTATTTAGGGATAATTTAGACCACTTTTGGGAGTGTTTAGGATGATATAAATGCTATACTATCCAATAGAATATCAAAATTCTTGTTTACAATGGCTAGAATATTGTTTAAATTTTGTATGTAGACTACTTTCAGGTGGAATTGTAGTTTGACCAAGGTTCATCTCGGTCAATGTGTAGTTAGATTAAGAGTTGATCTTTTTCTAGGTTTTGCAATAATTATATATCAGTATAGGAGTGGGTTGACCAAGAAAAATTTCATCCGAAAAAATAGTTAGATAGAAAAATATCCATGAAAATGCAGTTCTATATTTTTAGAAAATAGCTCAAATGATTTTTTTGATAAAACCTAATTATTCAAAAGGCATGATATAAGTGTGGAATAGGGTTTAAGAAAGGTTATGGTCAATCATCACTTGTTCTTACATCATTCCTACCAAGTTGTAAAAAATGCACTTGTACAAAGAATTTAAATGTTACAAGTTGATCTACCAGTATCCAAATACATATAACATTGCATATTTTTTATTGTTGGATCTTGTTAGAGTTCCTTGATCACCTGAAATACTAAATGCATATGTTAGTGATACAAATGGGAAATAATTACATCATTCAAATAAGAGTGTGGCATAACCAAAAAGCCAAAAAAGCTTCCCCATTTAAATGATGATCAATATTTCCATAAGATGATTTGAAAGTAGACTATAGAGCATCACACCTTAAAAATATTGTAGATAGACAAATTTATCTTCATGGATTGTTCTCCCCACTTTATTAAGAAAAAAGGGATTATACTGATCAATGCTCCTCTTCAAGGAGACACTCCCCCCTCAACAAGATAGTCATTTTGGAGAGGGAATATATATACCCAACAGAAAATAAGGATGTACCAATTGAAACTAGGAACCAATGTAAACACACTAATTGAAAATAGATATATTTCATAGAGCGTGTATAGACAAAAATCCATATATGATCAAGGAAGTACATAATTGTCTAATTACCAGTGAGAGGAATGTTGCATCCATCATGATAGAAAGATCCCATCAAGAACAATATTAAAAAATGCCCTAAGAAATTGATAAGGAATTTTAGGTCCACCATTGACACAGAGATGCCAAGAATAGCACCAATTTTTAAAAAGTATCTCAATATTAATGCAAATAGTGTGAAGTCCTCCATTATATAGAGATTACAATAAAAACCAAAGAAAAGATCAAAATTGATTTCTCAATCATTATTAAGGGATGTTAAGCCAACAAATGTTATAGAGAACCATTAAATAAAAGTAACTAATAAAGATAAAAAACTGAATCACATGACTTGAGATCCCCCTTAATCACATTCTCATATGTAAGGATATCAAACAAGGAAACTAACCAATAAGAGAAGGATATCCATTTAAAAAGTAAAATTTTATTTGCTATGTGTGAAGTCATTATAGACATAAAAAAATGAAACTTATATCAAAATGAATCTAAAAAATATCTATAAGATAGAAAAAATAATTTAGTTACGATCATGTTTTTGATCATATTGTAGTTCCACTAAACTGCCCCTTAGTCAAACTATACTTATACTGAAGGGCAGTCTACTGGTCAATTTCATCCAACATAAAATCTTTACCTCTATCACAGCAAAAAAAATGCAAAAGTAAAACTTGTCAGAACTCAATATATATACAATATCAAAAGGGATATTTGTTTAAGCTTGTGATCATTCAAACCTCATTTAAAGGGAGTTTAAGAGGAATAGGCCCTTGAATTGTCTTTCTAACATTTCTCATAATATAACCAAGTTCATGAGTAACAACATGAGAATGCAACATGTTAATTAACATATTTCTATAATTTTAAAATTTATCTATAGACTGCTTGTGATATTCATATTCCTTAGTAAGAAATAGAAAATCTTTATCGGTATAAATTAAACATTTTCTAGTAATATCAATGTTTTCTTCAAGTATATCAATTATATCATTTAACTCATCATTCAGTTGAAGAGGATCATTATCAAAATGTGAGAAATGATAGGTTGTTTCTACATATTACTCAATTTATCTAAAAGAGTAGAAACTTGAGTTTGTAATTAAGTATTTTGAGAAACAAGTTCATCTATTCTTTTCTATTCACTAGCATGTTGATCATCTAGATCACTAAGTTTTATATTCAAGTAATAAAAAGTGTTTGTTAGTTTTTTTCTTACACTTTTTAACTTTACATGAAGTAAATTTAATAAGTGTAATAAGTTCATTTCTAGAAAAATTTGAGAGAGATACCTTATCATCATTACCTTATGCACCTTCTTCTACTTGTTCATCATTGTCTTTATGTTTTATAATGAGGAATTCAACTACAGGATGATAAATTACTTCATCAACCAGCATGATAGGCCTTCTTCTTGTCCTTGGATTTCTTTCTTTTTATTCTTGAGTTCTAGACATTCATCCTTCCAATGTCCTTTCTCTCCACATATGCGACAACCAGTAGAAATAAGTCTAACAGTTTTACTAGAAGAAGAATGTATATATTTCATACATTTATGATGGATTTCCATTTCACTACTAGATGAGTCATTATAAGAAGATGATTTTATGGATCATTCCTTGAATGCCAAGCCCTTTTCTCTACAAGTTTTCCTTCTTCTTCTACTTTGGCCTCCTCTTGAAGATTCACTTCATGTGTCTCCAAGTTTCCAATGAGATACTCCAACAACTATTTAGATACGTCGCTACATTCTTTCAATATTAGTTACTTTTTCTTTGAACTTAGGTGGGAAGGACCTAAGGATATTGGAGACTTCCTCCTAATTTATACACTTTCTTATTAAACCATTTATAAGAGTAGAAAATCTAGCATACATTGCTAAAACTGTCTCATTATTTTGCAAACAAACAATTAAAGTTTGTGCTTCAACATGTTAATCTTTATATTCTTAACTTGTTGGAGTTCCTTCAAGTGTGAATGTGATTTTTCTCCATACATCAAATGTTGTTTCACAAGAAAAGATTCTATTAAATACACTAAGAGATAGATAAGAGTATAAAATACTTACTGCTCTGCAATTTAGAGTTACCTTTCTTACCGTATTTGGATCTCATTTTTTCATATCTATCTTTGGAGGTAAGGGCAATCATCTTACATATATCAAAACTCAAACCTTGTATGAAGCATTTCATGTGACTCTTCTAATGTGTTTGATTGGAACCATCAAAGAGTGTTGGTGATGTGACTTGAGTTCCTTCACGATTGAGTTGGCCAGAGTAGATTTTACCTATCTTCAAAACTTGTTAAAGTTCCTTGAAGCCCGCTCTGATAAAATTGTTGTGCTTTAGATGGGGGTGAATAGAGACAATATTAAATTTATCCAATTTCAAACACAAAGGAAGGTTGATTGCAACTTGCTTCATAATATATGGTAACAGAAATGTAAAACTAATAATCAGACAATGAAAGCAACCACAAAGAACAAATATGTAGAGTGGATTTGTCAAAATATGGTTAGGTTTCATGGAGGAGATAAACACGAAAGAAACAACAACAAAAAATCTCCACATATTCTACTAGTGGATCTTGTCGATAGCAGCTTTTTCAACTAGAGGATGTGTGAGATATACCTTGTCATGGAGCAAGTCTAGCAATGTCCCTTTGTGAGGTAATGTTCTTTGATCATCACATGCATAGACGGTCCACATTGACATCCTCCGAATGTAGGTGATCAGTGTCGATGTCTGTACATTTTTCACACAGATGGATTGGAACTCCACATCACACTTTTTGAGCCGGCGGGAAGGAATAGCCTTTTACTTGATGACATGCTAGCATTGAGGACTCTCTCCTTCTCTCTCACTTGGGGATGATGATATCTAGGGTTCACATACAAGAGTGTATCATTAAAATCTGGCCAATATACCCCAATAAATACCATAGGAAAGGAAGCAAATGAAAAACACTAGAGGGGGGGTGAATAGAGTTTTAAAATAATTTTAACAATTATTGAACTCAAACAACCACAATTGAAATTGGAAGAAGGAGACAAGTGTTTAGAGTGGTTCCAACTTTAGCAAATACTAAAGTTGTCAGTCCACTACCCGGTTGCTTACCCAACCGGGATTTTGAAAGTATATATTTTATTACCTTCACAAGGATTTATACAAAATACAATACTTTCTTTTACACCCCTTGAACAGCCTTCACTCGAAGTAGATGCACCAACTTGAGGTAGCCTTCTTGAAGTAACTCCAAGCTCCCCCTTGAAGTAGCATTCCTCTCTAGAAGTAACCTCCCGTTGCACCAGCCTTCTTGAAGTAGCTCAAGGTCTCCTTCTTCACCAAGAAGATCTCCACCCTCTCCAATCCGCAGCCTCCAACCTAGGAGTAGCAAGGAGAGTACAAACAATAATAGAGAACAAGAAAGGAAAAGGAAATTACAACTTATCCTTTTGCAGCACAAGGCTTGATTTGCCTAGATCAAGCATATAGATCTCCTAACCAAAGTGTATGGAATTGTAATTGCAGTGGATAGGATATGCTAGCCTATAGGACATGAATTATGAGCTAAGGAAGGAAGTAGCCAATTGTCAAAATGCTCAATTTGCTCACAAACAGATTCCTCAAAGTATGCTCAAGGATTTCTCAAGTGTAACAAGTGAGTTTGAGTGTCCTATGGCTTGTCCTATTTATAGGAATGGCCTAAGGATGCTTAAGGACGTTCTAGACAACTTCTAGGGGTTTCTAAGTGCTTAACTAGCCGTTAGGTACAAGTTTGTTGCTTTAGAAACGGCTAATTAATTTACTCTGCAGTTGTTGTCAGAGTTTATCTCGGTCGAGGAATGGTCGACCGAGACACCTACTCGGTCGAACTCTTGTCGACCGACAGGCTCTCTGAATCAAGTGTTTTGCAACATTTATCTCCAACTACCAACTACCTTGTCAGTTGTGTCTAACGGCTACTTTGGATCTTTCTCGGTCGAGAAGATTGTCGACCGAAAGTGTCTCGGTCAAGGAGTTGGTCGACCGAGATTGATCCTGTTTCAATGTTTCAATTTAGGCACTAATTTTATGTATGAGTGTGCATATGTGATCCTATTTGAAGGGGATGACTTATCTAAATGTGGTGTTTATCTAGGGAAGATCTAACGCTTGATTTACATGAAATCTAAGTACTTGTACATTATATATTTGTACAAGTTTTTACAAAGCGATTACATTTCATGAAAATATAAATATGTAAGCATATGGATTTCCCTAGTACTTTGTCATCCACCTTGTTCCTGCACACTCAAGTAGCTCGTTAGATCAATAAGAATGAAATGTTTGTCATAATCAAAACAAAGGGATTTATAGATGTCCATTTAGCCAACAATCTCCCCCTTTTTGAAGATGACAAACATTTCCAAAATATAAATGAAGGAAATATAAAACATATGAGTTTCATACCTTAAGATTACCTTTTGTAGCTTTTTCTCTTGCTTATAAAATGTGTGCTTATTATTCCCCATGAATTATGGAACATGAAATCCAATTCTCTAGGGAATATAGCAACTTTCAATGTAAAGCCAAGAGTTTGTTTATGAAACTCATGGATTGAGTTTTGCATAAATACTAAGTTTTATATTTATTTCTCCTCCTTTGTCATTTCAAAAAGATATCCATTTAAGAAAAACTCCCCCTTAATTAGATGTCCCATCAAATCCAATGAAAAAGGTGTCCATTAAAAGCAAAAATGATGCAAGTAAAAGTTTTTGTTTAAGAAGCACAAATATCAAAGAAAACATCTTCCAAAGGAGTGATAAGCAATTGCTTCCTAATTTTGTTAAATTGGTCTAGTGGAAGCGGTTTTGTAAAAATATCAGCCAATTGATCTTCCATATCAACATGATGAAGGGAAACATGATTCTTGGAGATATGATCCCTCAAAAAGTGATGACGAATTTCAATATGTTTAGCTCGGATGTGTAAAATAGGATTGTGTGCTAAGTTTATAGCGCTCGTGTTGTCACAAAAAATAGGAGTAGATGAAAGAGTAAAACCATAATCGTTTAACACTTGTTGCATATAAAGCACTTGAGCACAACAAGATCCGGCTGCCATATATTCAGCTTCAGTTGTAGATAGGGCAACCGTATTTTGTTTCTTGCTAAACCAAGATACTAAAGCTCTTCCTAACAAGAAACAACCACCACTAGTACTCTTCCGATCAAGTCGACAACCAGCATAATCCGCATCAGTATAAGCTTTAAAATCCAAGGATTGTCCTTTTGGATACCATAAACCAAAACAGGTAGTGTCGGCTAAGTAACGAAGAATTCGTTTAACTGCTAGAAAATGAGAGTGCATAGGTTGTGATTGAAATCGAGCACAAAGACCAACGGAAAACATAATGTCCGGTCTAGAAGCAGTTAAGTAAATAAAACTACCAATCATGGCTCTATATAAGGAATCATCAATAGGTTCCCCATTTTCATCCTTATCAATTTTAATAGAAGTAGCCATAGGAGTAGTAGCATGTTTGCACTGATCCATCCCAAAATGTTTTAAAAGTTCTTTAGTATACTTTTCTTTGCTTATAAAGATTCCAGCAGGTGTTTGCTTAATTTGGAAACCAAGAAAGAAAGTTAGTTCACCCATGAGGCTCATTTCAAATTCTTTTTGCATAATGTCGCTGAATTGTGTGCACAATGAATCATTAGAGGCTCCAAAAATAATGTCATCAACATATATTTGCACAACTAGGAAATTAGATGTATATGTTTTGAAAAATAAAGTAGAATCTGAACTTCCAATAGAAAAACCATTATCAAAAAGATATGTCTTGAGCCTTTCATACCAATTCCTAGGTTCTTGTTTTAAACCATAAAGTGCTTTCTTAAGTTTATAAACATAGTCACCTTTTTCCGGTATTTCAAATCCGGGTGGTTGGGCAACATATACTTCTTCTTGAATGATGCCATTTAGAAATGCACTTTTTACATCCATTTGGTAGAGTTTGATGTTTTTATGTGCAGCAATATCTAGTAACATTCTAATATCTTCAATTCTAGCTACTGGTGCATACGTTTCATCAAAATCTATTCCTTCTTGTTGATTATATCCTTGTTCTACTAACCGAGCTTTATTCCTTATTACTTCTCCTGCCTCATTTAACTTATTCCTAAAAACCCATTTAGTTCCAATGACGATTTTATCTTGTGGTTTAGGAACTAAATCCCATACATCATTTTTAGTGAATTGATTCAACTCTTCTTGCATGGCTATTATCCAATAATCATCTTTAAGAGCTTCAGATATCTTCTTAGGTTCAATGATAGAAACAAAGGCCATGTTTGCAACATCTTTGAAGGAAGACCGAGTTTTGACTTTATCATTAGGATTTCCACTAATTAGTTCTTGAGGATGATCCTTAATAAGCCTAGGTGTAGGTTGTGGTTCAGCTTGGTGATTGGTTGTAGTAACTTTCTCACTATCATTTGGTATGTTTAAATTTTCGAATTGATTAGTGAGATCTATGATTTCTAGATTTTCAGATTTTGTCTCTTCATGAAAAGAAACATGAATAGATTCCTCAACTTTTCTAGAGATAGTGTTATATACTCTAAATGCTTTGCTAGAAGTGGAATATCCCAAAAAGAATGCTTTGTGTGATTTAGAGTCAAACTTATCTCTATCATCTTTGGTATTTAAGATATAGCATGTGGAACCAAAGGTATGAAAATAGTCAACTCTAGGTTTCTTAGAATGTATTATTTCATATAGAGTTTTCTTCAAATGAGAGTGAACAATTACTCTATTTAATACATAGAATGCAGTGTTTACAGCTTCAGCCCAAAAGGTTTTGGGTGTGTTGTGTTCGAGCATCATAGTTCTAGCCATTTCTTGTAGTGATCGATTTTTCCTTTCAACTATACCATTTTGTTGTGGAGTGCGTGGAGCAGAAAAATTGTGAGTGTACCCTTGAGATGTACAGAATTCCTCAAATATATGATTTTCAAATTCTCCATCATGATCGCTTCTAATGGTACATATTTTTCTTTGTAATAAATTTTCAATCTTGGAAAAAAATTGTATAAAAACATGAATAGTATCATCTTTGGTTGCAATAAAATGTACCCATGTATATCTACTATAATCATCAACGATAACAAAACAATATCTTTTGCCACCAATAGATTGTGTCCTCATGGGTCCAAATAAATCCATATGAATTAATTCTAAAGATCTACTTGTGCTAAGTACATGTTTAGGTTTAAAAGAGGTTTTTGTTTGCTTTCCCATTGTACATGGTTCACAATTTTCAACTTGATCAAAAGATAAAGTAGGCAATCCACGAACAAGATCATATTTCACTAACTTTTTAATAACATGTGAACTAGCATGTCCTAGCTTTTTATGCCATAGTTGTAAGGTATTTTCATTTGCAAGCAAGCATTTTCCCACTACAGATTTCATAGAGTTAGGTTTAAGAATATAAAGATTTCCAACTCTATTTCCTTCATAAACAACATTTGTAGTGTTTTCTATTAATAACTTGCAACAGGTTTTGTTAAATAAAACATCATAACCACTATCACATAATTGACTAACACTTATCAAATTATGGTGCAAACCATCTACAAGTAGAACATTCTTTATTTCGAGGTTTGTACCAACATTACCTATTCCAACGATTTTGCCTTTACCATTATCTCCAAAGGTGACTGTGCCACTTTTCTTTTCTTCAAAGGTTTGAAATGCATCCTTGTTCCCGGTCATATGTTTGGAACATCCACTGTCAACCACCCATTCCTGCATGAAAATGTAGATTTTGGTACCCATGTGATGGTCCGATATGGTTAGAACCATTTAAGTATAGATTGTATAACGATTCTGTTTCAGAAGTCCAGTCGGTCGACAATTGTTCGACCGACATCTTTCTCGGTCGACAAATTGTCGATCGAGAAGGTTACTGTATTACAAACAAAGAAACACAGAAATTCAGCTCGGTTGACCAATTTTCGACCGAAATAGTTGCTGTTTAGTTGTTGTAGATTTTGATTTGTTATAGACATCCAGTCGGTCGACAAAAGTTCGACCGATTTATTGTTCGGTCGACAATATTTCGACCGACTAAGTGTCTGTTTTAGTACAACAGTTCAGAAAATTCACAATATGCATAAAACCTTTTGTTAAGTTGAGATAAGACAATATAAATTGCAAGATGGAGCATTTAATCATATCTCAACTAAATTGCATTTGACTCTACTAAGTTTGGGGTTTTGGGACCCAAACTAAGTCGGAATCCTTAGTCTTATAAGGGCATGAAAATGAATAGTGTCCAAGACGTAGACAAAAATGACAAGTAATAGAATCAACTTCATTTCTCTTTCTAGCCATTGTGTTCTTAGGTACAAACATAGTCTGAGTTCTTCTGGGTTGATTTTTCTTTGGAGCATATCCCAAACCTTTTCTTCCATTGAAAACAGTACCAACGCTTAGAATGTTATCAAGAATATCTTTTCTTCTTAACTCATAAAGTTCTCTTTGTAGCTTAGCAATGTCATTCATCTTCTTGTGTAAATCTTTTCTTGCTTGATCTAAATCAGATAATAATGAATCTCTTTCTTTTGCAACATTGTCATAGTCTAGATGGTTACACAAAATAGGTTGAGTCTGAAAATCTTTTAATTTTGCTAACGATTCAGTCTTTTCTTTAGAAATAAGATCAACATTTGTTTCTAAAGTGAGTAGCTTTCTAGTGCAATCATCTAAAGATGTTTTTAAAGACAAATTCTCAAGATTAATGTTGTTCTTTTCAGAAGAAAGATTATCTAATTTAGCACATAGCTCATCGTTTGATTTGATAACCTTCTTTAGTTTCTTCTTGACCTCAACATACTTATCATGAGTTTCTTGTAGACTAGTAATTAACTCTTCTTTAGGAAGATCAAGTAGGCTTACCTCTTGAGAGTCTTCATCATCTTCCCTTGCCATTAGATATTCCACCTTTTCTTCTCCGCTTTCACTGTCACTTGACTCATCCCATGCAGCTTTATAGGCTTTTTCTCCCTTCTTCTTGTGTGAGCTTTTCTTTCCTTTCTTTGCTTTAGGACATTCATTTTTGAGATGTCCTTTCTTCCCACATTCAAAGCACCTAGGAGGAGAAGAAGAAGAACTAGAAATTTTTTTAGATTTAAACCTTTTGTATTTCTTACCGTTGACAATCAAGGCTTCTTCTCCTTCTTCTTCACTTGACTCCTCACTTTCTGGTGTGACTATCTTTGAAGCTTTTAGAGCCACATCCTTCTTCTTTCCTTGCTGATGTTCCGTGCTATTATTTCTTCCCCTTCTAGGGTTGCTTCATGAGCTTCTAGGTTGCCAATAAGTTGCTCCATTTTCAGTTGACTGAGATCATTAGCTTCTTCAATGGCTGTCACCTTTGGCTTATATTTAGGAGGAAGTGATCGAAGGATTTTTGATACCTGATCTTCTTCAAGGACAGGTTTTCCTAGGGCATTTAAACCATTAACAATAGAAGAGAATTTTGCAAACATTTCACTAATAGATTCATTAGGATCCATACAAAAGTGTTCAAACTTTTGTTTAA
Source organism: Alisma plantago-aquatica (assembly GCA_963693085.1). Classification (NCBI taxonomy): domain Eukaryota; kingdom Viridiplantae; phylum Streptophyta; class Magnoliopsida; order Alismatales; family Alismataceae; genus Alisma; species Alisma plantago-aquatica. The sequence continues at coordinate 1,409,743,633 of OY856412.1, read as the reverse complement.
GCATGCTAATTTTGGAATTTTTGACTTGGACTGTACCTTCATAGGTTATGGACAGTCTATGCCAAATATCATAGGTTGTGTCACAGTTACATATCCTATTAAATTCTCCTACTGAAATTGAACAATATAAAATGCTTACAGCTTTAGCATTCATTTGAGCCATCTTTACCGTATTTGCATCCCATTCCACAAATTGAGTTTGAGGAAGCTCATATGGGGTTGACACCATCCTCCATAGGTCCCAATTGATGCCTTGGAAGTAGAACTGCATTCTTCTCTTCCAATATTGGTAGTTTGTTCCATCGAACGCTAGAGGTCTAGCAACAAGTGTCCCTTCATGGTTAAGGTTGTTGAGCACTCCGTCACCCATTCTTCAAGACCTTGTTAGGGTTCCTTGAAGCCTGCTCTGATACCAATTGAAAAACACTAGAGGGGGGGTGAATAGAGTTTTAAAATAATTTTAACAATTATTGAACTCAAACAACCACAATTGAAATTGGAAGAAGGAGACAGGTGTTTAGAGTGGTTCCAACTTTAGCAAATACTAAAGTTGTCAGTCCACTACCTGGTTGCTTACCCAACCGGGATTTTGAAAGTATATATTTTATTACCTTCACAAGGATTTATACAAAATACAATACTTTCTTTTACACCCCTTTAACAGCCTTCACTCGAAGTAGATGCACCAACTTGAGGTAGACTTCTTGAAGTAACTCCAAGCTCCCCCTTGAAGTAGCCTTCCTCTCTAGAAGTAACCTCCCGTTGCACCAGCCTTCTTGAAGTAGCTCAAGGTCTCCTTCTTCACCAAGAAGATCTCCACCCTCTCCAATCCGCAGCCTCCAACCTAGGAGTAGCAAGGAGAGTACAAACAATAATAGAGAATAAGAAAGGAAAAGGAAATTACAACTTATCCTTTTATAGCACAAGGCTTGATTTTCCTAGATCAAGCGTATAGATCTCCTAACCAAAGTGTATGGAATTGTAATTGCAGTGGATAGGAGATGCTAGCCTATAGGACACGAATTATGAGCTAAGGAAGGAAGTAGCCAATTGTCACAATGCTCAATTTGCTCACAAACAGATTGCTCAAAGTATGCTCAAGGATTTCTCAAGTGTAACAAGTGAGTTTGAGTGTCCTATGGCTTGTCCTATTTATTGGAATGGCCTAAGGATGCTTAAGGATGTTCTAGACAACTTCTAGGGGTTTCTAAGTGCTTAACTAGCCGTTAGGTACAAGTTTGTTGCTTTAGCAACGGCTAATTAATTTACTCTGCAGTTGCTGTCAGAGTTTATCTCGGTCGAGGAATGGTCGACCGAGACACCTACTCGGTCGAACTCTTGTCGACCAACATGCTCTCTGAATCAAGTGTTTTGCAACGTTTATCTCCAACTGCCAACTACCTTGTTAGTTGTGTCTAACGACTACTTTGGATCTTTCTCGGTCGAGAAGATTGTCGACCGATAGTGTCACGGTCGAGGATTTGGTCGACCGAGATTGATCCTATTTCAATGTTTCAATTTAGGCACTAATTTTATGTATGAGTGTGCATATGTGATCCTATTTGAAGGGGATGACTTATCTAAATGTGGTGTTTAGCTAGGGAAGATCTAACGCTTGATTTACATGAAATCTAAGTACTTGTACATTATATATTTGTACAAGTTTTTACAAAGCGATTACATTTCATGAAAATATAAATATGTAAGCATATGGATTTCCCTAGTACTTTGTCATCCACCTTGTTCCTACACACTCAAGTAGCTCGTTAGATCAATAAGAATGAAATGTTTGTCATAATCAAAACAAAGGGATTTATAGATGTCCATTTAGCCAACAGTAAGGTTTTCCAAAACACTTGGGAAATAAAAGGTTGTGGCATCGTTTAAAATAGTTGCTTGTAGATCTTCAAAATGGCATTTGGAATATTTTGAAATTAATTAATTAACAAATTAATGATATTAATTAATTAACTAATTTGTTTATCATGCTCTAGTCAATCGCTCATGATTAGCTATCCGACTTAACAATTTAAATGTAATTAGTTGGCTTAAACATTTTAAACAATTAAGTTAGATTATATTCCAATATTATTCCAGTAGATTATCTACATATTTTAGTATTCAATTTGATTCAAAACATTTCCATTCACGTTTATAATTATAATCCTATTCTAATAAAACCTATGTGTGTGACCCGATAGGCTACAAATTACGTTGGCAATGATATTCATAATCATATTATTATTGCACAAGCAATGATTGCTACCTAGAAAGACCCTATTGTTACCCAAGTAATTGGAGAAGTTGGAGAAAAACTTAACCTAGTACTTTCACTAGTGTTACAACAATTATATAATCCCTTTGTCTCTAATATCCAAATTGAATATGAGGCATGGAAATATTATCCTCTTAATGCTCAATCTATGTTCCTTGATTTAGAGTAGACAATTGAGATATGCATGAACTCAATGTCATATATTGACTCACATGAGTATGGCCATGCATTTCATAGTCTTATTCATCAAGTGAATAGGATATCATTCCAATGGGAAGGACAATTTCCATCTATGTCACTAATAATAATCTGCATGTGTCACAATACACATAAGCACTACCTGTATAGAAACCCTTTTTAAGATCACATTGAGAAGCTTTAAAGCAAATTGAACAACATGCAATTACTATAGGGACTTTAGGTCTAAGGACCACAATCACCACTGTCACATTGAGATGAGTTTCTGGCCACCATCACTGTCTTCCATGTATCACACTCAAAGTGGGTCTGTCCAGTATACTTGTTCATAATAAGTACCTATGTGTTTGATTTGATATCAAATATCATGAGTAATGAGACATAGTCATCAATGAATGCACATGCTAGTCTAGATGTATTATTATTGTCCTAAAATACACAATAATATCTGACTAGGGACTAAGACAAGAATGAATACTCTTAACATGCACATGATCTCATATTTAGATCATCAACTTGAATTCACATGTCATTGAGTCACACATTTCAGTGACATTATTATATTTATTCTTTATCTAATATTGAAACAAGCATAATAATCAAAATTTCCTTTATTCATAATCAAATCAATAGAAAAATTTGTCACTACAATCATCATATGATTGACTCTCAGGGCATATAACCAATAGTCTCTCACTTGGACTAGATCCAATCACTTAGGAATCTCATTCTAAGTGATCTGACATGTCCATCATGCTTCTGCTGTGAAAGTTCTTTCATTAGAGGGTCAAGAACATTACTTTCAATCAACACTCTACAAATCTTGACATCTCCTCATTGTACAAACTCTCATATGAGATGGTAGTGCCATTGTATGTGCTTGGAATGTTGATGCAATCTAGATTCTTTTACTTGTTCTATAGCTCCATGGTTGTCATAATATAGCTCAATTACATCTTCAATGGATGGAACTACTCCTAGTTCTCCAATGAAATTCTTAATCCATACAACTTCCTTTGCTGTGTTGGAGGAAACAATGTACTCTGCCTATTTTCTAGAATCAACCAGTGTGTCTTTCTTGGAACTCTTTCAACTTACAACATCTTATTGAGGCAAAACATAAAAATTGATTGTGATAAATAATCATCCTTGTTGGTTTGGAATCTTGCGTTAGTGTAACCCTTTACCACCAACTCTTCCTGACCACTATATATAAGGAATTCATTCTTAATTCTTCTCAAGTACATAAGGATATTATTTATGATAGTCCCATGACTCTGACCAGGATCTGAATAGTACCTACCCATCATTCTTAAAGCATACGATACATCGAGACATGTACATAACATTGCATGCATAATAGATCCAATTGTGGATGCATATGAACTCTTACTCATGCACACCCTCTCTTTAGAAGAGCTTGAACACTGAGCTATAGAGGGACCTATTCCATGTAATATAAGTAAGTTTTCTCTCTTAGGCTCTTGCATGTTGAGCCTTTTTAGCACTTTGTAAATATATGTACTTTAACTTAGACCAAGAAGCCTTTTAGATCTATCTCTATAGATCTTGATTCCTAGAATATAATATTCTTCTCCTATGTCCATAGAGAAGGTGTTTCCCAACCACATTTCTATAAGTGTTTCCCAACCATGTTTTTACCAACTACGAATAGGGATGTCATTCTCAATGAAAAGTATGTCATCTACATACAATATGAGGAATACAATTATGTTCCTACTAAACTTCTTGTAAACATAGGTTTCATCTTCATTTTGACTAAAGATAAACTCTTTTACTGCCTCTTCAAATCAAAGATTTCAGCTCTGAGATGCTTGCTTCAATCCATTGATTGACCACTATAGCTTACATACCTTAATTTCTTCTTTTGGATTTATGAAACCCTCAGGTTGTGTCATGTACACATCCTCAAGCAGATTCCCTTTAAGGATTGTGGTTTTAACATCCATCTGCCAAATTTATGGTCATAATAAGCTACAATGGCAAGCATGATTCTGATGGATTTAACCATGAAAACTAGAGAAAAAGTTTCATCATAGTCAACACCTTGAACTTGTCTAAAAACATTTGCAACCAATCGACCTTTATAGGTTTGTACATTACCATCCGTGTTAGTCTTCTTTTTGGAAACCACCTTGCACCCTATGGGTTTTACCCCTTCATGTGGATCGACTAAGATCCATACCTTGTTGGCATACATGGAGTCCATCTCAGATCTTACAACTTCAAGACACTTCTTAGAATTTGGTCCCTCAATGGATTCTAAGTAGATTGTTGGCTCATCATCATTTATGACCAACTCATCACCTTGTTGAGTCATGAGATATCCAAATCTCTCTGGCTCAAGGTTTGTCCTACTAGACCTTTGAGGTTCTTGTGTTACATGAGGAACTTGAGATTCCAAAATTGTCTATGGTTCCTCTTGTTCCTTGTCTCCTTACATAGGATCAATGTTTTGTTGTTGGTTTCGAACTTCTTTGAGTTCTATTTTCCTCCAACTGGTTCCTTTTGAAGTAAATTCCTTTTCAAGGAATACAACAATTATGTCAACAAATACTGTGATGACCCCAATTTTAGGGTTTTGATACCCAATATGATATTTCAGGACCATGAATGTTGTGTAGGTGGTTGACCTAAATTGAGGAAAAAATTCTCGATTATGGACTCTTTTCACTCAGAACTGCAATCGAAAATACAATTAATGATTACTAGACCTGGTTGAGTTCAATATAACTATATTTATCCGACTTGGGTACTTGAGGCTAAGAGTTCCAATTAGCAGACACAATATACTCGAGTGGCAAATCAATAAGCCTTGAGGTAGATTAGCATCATAAATAGCATTGTTGAACTTATCTGATAAAGATATTATTGTTTTCTGGGTGGAATTCAAGTTTTATACACTTAAATACAAGGTTATTTGAGGAATTAGGCTTAATGAACATATGTTGGTTTTGGGTATCATGAGGAAGAGAGAAATATTGCTACATGTATGGTGTTTGGATAAGTAATTTAAGAGATATGGATGTTTAAATATTCATGAAGGACTATAGTCACTTGAGAAATAGTGCATGGTGTGACCTTAATATGTCGCATTGCCTTTTCTTTATCTAACAACCTGATGGTGATCTTCTAGTTTTCATTTACTCTGGGCCATGACCGAGTCTTCCCTCAACTACTAATGTGTTGATTGTGCCTAGTTTGGGATGGATGACTAGCATCGAGGATCCACTAATCTTATATCTAAGCAGTGACCCCCTGATCATAGTAAATGACTGGAAGATAGACTTGACCCCCCTCTGCTCATTGAACTTCTCCAAGCTATTCACTGTTGGTTGATGTAGGCCACATAGATAGTGAGAATCCTTGGAGCCTTGCTTTGTTGGGTAGGAATCTCCGTAGTATCCATAAACATGCTTGGTCATCGCACCATTGAAGTAATAGTCATCTCCTTCCTCAGCCTTACTATAGGTTCATGTCGAGTGGGAAGGAAGGATCTTAGTACCTTCTGCCATGTATTATGAGTGGCACCAACTTCCTATGGACCTCCCATATCCAACAACGGTGAACTTCAGTGTAGAAAATGAATCCTAGAATAAGGGGATTCATACTTGCCCTCCTGCATCCTTTAATTTTCGAGCACAACCACCACCTCATCAATCATTTGATGTCAGGCATCCTAGGTTCCTCTTATCCACAAAAGAGAAACTATATGTGTTACCCTCGACTCGACAGATATACAAACCCCACATGGACATGTATATTTAGATGCAAGGAGGTCAGAGGCGGTAGGGAAGCCCAAGGGGTGATGGTGACAATTTATAGTGATCATCAAATAAGAACAGTGCAACCTACACAATGACATATCCTATGCAACTCACAGATAGTGCAGATAGAAGTAGGAGAACAAAGATTTGTGCATCCCTTCTAGAAGTCAACCAATTGGGGCATGAGAAGGAGGAGCAAGGTCCATGCCTATTGCTTCTGGTCCATTGGTCGATTATGATCACACCAGACCTAGGCCTCACGGTGGCAGCTTCGTGTAGTGGGGTCAGGTGGGTCGCATAAGGATTGTGATGGAAAGGGTGAAATGAGTAGGCAGACTGAACGTATAACTCTCAGTCAGTTGTCTGGCTCAATGGGGTCAACTTGATGAACAATGTGTCATCTTGAGATGACAGTCGAGTTGGACCAGGCCCAATGCCCTTCCAAACTAGTCACTCTGATCACAAGAAAACCATCTAGGGGTCTGAGCTGAGGAGCTAAGCCTGCTAGCATGAACCAATGAAACGCCACCACCTTAGGCAATGGCAAGGTAAAATACTCATAATATCCCAAAAAGTCATTTTTTCTTAGAAAATACCTTATAATTAGCTCCCTTGACCTATAAATTCCCAAAAATACCCTTAGACATATAAATATGTCTACTTTATTGTGAAATCCCTAAATCAAAACTTTGAATCATTATTATTGATGGCTTTTAATTTAGAAGGTGATGCTTCTATTAGAACATATTAATTTTAATAAAATTATATATGGTCGATACAAAATCTCATATGGTATACTCAAAATTCATTCTAAGACATATCTAGACCCTGATCCGAACTATATAGCTTACCATTAGATATTTTTCTCAGTAAAGTCTAAATAAGATGCTTTTAAGCTCTTTTTTATTCTAGAAAATGGACTGATCATCATAAAATTGCAAAAAGTGAACCAGACCTAAATAATGACCTCTAGATCAGTACAAAAATATCATAAACATGTTAAGGTAAATTTGAACCTAGGTTTGGCTAAACCCTGATAGGGACCTAAATAACCAAGACTAATGAGGATCATAAATTAATGATGGTAATTTTTAATTTATGAGGTGATGACGAGATATGTTGATGATCTAGAATATCTATATGAATCTCTCAACTCAAGTGTGTGGGTTAAGTATAAGACTAGTTTTGATAAATGCATAATGATATGTTGTACTTTGGCTGCTTGTATTTGTATATAAATTTTTGGATGAATATTAGTAGTATATGCTTCTCTAAACATAAAAGAACCTAAAACAGAGTATGAATGGATTGTAGATACTAAGTTTTTACATTTACTCCCTCTCCCCCTCTCTAAAGATAAGGTTGGGAAAATCCCCTAGCCTAAGGGAAGGGGATCCTCATAGCCCAAGGGGTGAGGAAATGTGAAGTGTGAAACCACTTAGTAGTAAAATTGCATCAAAAGGCAACTAAAATATGTGTTTACTTGATTGTCGCATTAAGTAATGTTTTCTTTTACTTTATTTCTTCAAATCTTTTATTATGCAAGTTACTATACAAGTATTTCACGCACCTACAAAACTTTTGTCGATTCATCTATATCACATATTTTCTAGGTTTGGAGCTAGCATGGGAGAAAAGATAGGAAGTGAGTAGTGTATAGGTTCTGCCTATTTTCTGGGATCCTATTAGCATACATGTCCATACTATGTGTACAATCTACTTTTAATACTTAATTATAAAATATTTTACAATAATTCATTGTGTGATATACACATGTTGAATGTTGAGAATGTTATGGTTGAATGTTCATCTATGTGAATGTTTCTTCCGCATCGCCCTCTAAAACAATTACCTAACATTTTTGGATTTGTCCTGTCAAGTCTTCTAAGTCTTGAGGAAGCAGAATCCAGGGACGCTACAAATACTTTGTTGTCAGATAGAATATAAACCCTTGGTTTCCCTATGGTATCCAACAAAATAACATTTAACATATTTTTATACAAGCCTTTTAGAAAATATTTTTTTGGCATAGGCTTCACATCCCCAAATCTTCATAAAAGACATTTTTGGATGTTTCCCAGTTCATATCTCATATGGTGTATTTTGAACCGATGGAGAAGGTACATGGATGAAGCGTAAACACTGCAGTTTCTAAAGCATATCCCTAGAAGGAAGTTGGTAGACTATCCAAACTCATCATTGACCTCACCAAATCTACTAATGTATGGTTTCTTATTTCTGACACACCATTATGTTGTGGTGTTCCAGGTGGAGTTCATTATGAAATAATACCACTATCTCATAGAAGGTCCTCAAACTCTTGGTTTAAGTATTCTCCATCTCGATCAGAATGAAGTGATTAATTTCTTCTACCAAGATGGTTATGTACTTCATTCGTGAAATCCTTGAACTTTTAAAGGGTGTCTGACTTATGTTTCATTAAGTATACATATCCATACTTATTAAGGTCATCTATAAAGGTAATGAAGTACTGGTAACGACCTCTCATTTGTTCTAAGAGAACCACATATGTCAGTATGTATGAGTCATGATAGATTCCTTGCTCTCTCACTGTTACCAGTAAAAGGATCTTTTGTCATCTTCCCCAAACAACAAGACTCACATATTTCTATTGCTTCAAGGTTAAAAGAGTGTATATAACCATCTTTATGGAGTCTAGAAATGTGTTTCTCATTTATGTGACCTAGACAAAAATGCCAAAGGTATGTTTTATTTGAGTAATTGAGTTTTATCCTTTTAGTATTTACATTATATACACTTGTCTCAAGATCTAACAAGTAAATATCATAAGACACATGAGCACTATTGTAAAAGATATCATCTTTAAAAATAGAACATTGGCCATTCTTAATATAAAATTCAAACTCATTGTTGTCCAAAAAAGAAACGTAAATAATGTTCCTATTTATATTAGGTATGAAATTGTAGTTCTCTTACTCTATTAAATGCCCACTTGGCATAGATAAACACTAGGTGCCTATGAAAGTAGCAACAACTCTTACTCCATTTGGAATACACAGCTCCACCTCTTTCTTATTCAAGGGTCTACTTCTTTTCACGTCATGCATATTTGAGCATATATGAGATCCACATCCAATATCTAGTACCCAAGATAAGGAAGTAGACATATTTATCTCAATAACTAAAACAACTAAAATGAAAATCTCCATCCCCTTCTTATTGTTCTCTAGCTCCTCAAAATAAAGAGGGAAATTCCTTTCCAATGTCCAGGTTGGTGGCAATGGTGACATTCACCTTATTTACTCACTCCTCCATTTGCTTTAAGTGAAGAAGATTTAGAATTTCAACTATCTTTAGAACTCTTATTTTCATTGCCTTTTCCCTTAGGTTTCCCTTTTCCATTGTTCACAAACAATATGGAATTGGGCTTATCTTTCTTCATTTGTCCCACAACAGTTCTCAACATGCCAAGAAACTCTATCAATGGTTTGTCAAAGTTGTTCATATTGTAGTTCATGACAAATTGGTTATATGATTCTGACAACAATTGCAAGATCATGTCCATGGAAAACTCTTGGCCTAAAGAAAATCCCAATCTTTCTAAGCTTTCTACATACCCAAATAACTTAAGCACATGGAGCCTGATTGGATCACCCTCTTGCATGTTGCACTTAAACAATGCCTTGGAGACATTATACCTCTCTTTCCTTGCCTTATCTTGATAAATGTTATGGAGATGTGTGACCATCTCCATAACACCCATGTTATTATGTTGCTTCTGGAGCTCATGGTTCATGGGGAACAACATAAGGCATTGGATGTATAATGCATCATCATGATGCTTCCAATAAGCATCCTTTTCTACCCTAGGTGGATTCGGAGTTGGTTCCTCTAATGCTGGTGTGTCTAAGATATAGAGCTTACACTCATGAGTGAGAATGGTTCTTAAGTCCTAAACCACTCATGGAAGTTATTCCGATTACGGTTTTCCTTCTCAAGTACCAATCACAACAAAACGTTTTTGTTGTTGTTGTTTGTCATTTGATATATAAGAAAAATATTTGCACGAGTCAATATTTTGATTTGGTTTGATTTAAATGGATTTTTAGATAATATTATTCCTTTAATTAATTACTGCTCCTAGTATTTTCTTCAAATTTATAGCTCTCACTATTAATTTGCAAAGATTTTAGCGTACAATCTTCTAGTAGATCAAGATCTATATTTCATCGAATCATGAGTCAGCTTTGGCTGATCACCCACAACATGATTATTTCGATAGACAACATTTTCCAATTGCACCATATGCAACTCTTGATAGATGGTATGCATAACTCATTTTCATATTCTATACCTATGCTTGAAGGAAATTAATCTTATTAAACTTACCTAGTTAAGCCTGACCCAAAAAGGCCAACATAATAGAATATGCACCATTCTTTGGCAAACATATATATATATTCTCATACTTCCACGAGATAGACAACACACCACTCTTTGGTGTTACTATGCATAATCGATCAAGTTTTTCATGTGTCTTGCCTTGTGAAAGAATCTGAGACTTAATAATTTATTTGAGGGGTTTTATTTATATACGCATACATATCCAAACACCACATACTTATAATATGTACCATATACAAACTATATCTACATAAATGCAATCCAAAAATACATAAGGATTAGTTATGGCCTTACTACTATAATCCTTTGGAGCCACAAAGGATTATTATCTACTTATGGTGTTTTACATCTTGTGCAACATCAACATGTGAATATCATATGAACCTGCATTTGATCAGAATCAAGGTGAAGAACTTCATGGACTCTCCTTGTGGTTGGATCTTCAAGTTGCCTCTCCATGGATGCTCCTTGGATTTGAATCTTTAAGCTACCTCTCCATTGACATTCCTTAAATTTGAATCTTCAAATTGCTTCATAGAAAATTTTCCCAAACTAAATCTATTCCCTATCTCTATTACATTCGAGGGCATTTTATAGAGAATACAATTAATTATACTTGGAGATCATAGATGAGGCTCAACACACAAGCTAAATATTTGTACAAAGGATCCATACACTACAATTGACATCCATCACCAACATCCATATATAAGCGCAACATATACAAATGTTTACAACATTCATAATAGGGATCCTAGGCCATTACCACGCATGAATTCAAAAAACAAACCTTTTTTTAAGGGTGACATGTACGATTTTATAGGTATATATATACATACATACATACATACATACATACATACATATATATATATATATTCTAAAGTTGTAGTTCTTTTGATGTGGGGCCTTCTCATTAAATGATTTGTAACTCCCCACAAACTAGGCAGGATACACAGGGGTAGAAACATTGTGCGGGGATCCCGTCTATGAAATTTCACTTTTCTGAACTAGGAAAAATCAAAATTTCCATAGTAGACCCCGTCTGTCAGGAAAAAAAACATGTCTACAATGTATGAGGAATTAGGTTAGATATGAACATTAACCATTTTAAGTTCATATTGCATACAACTATAGAAAATGGTATAGAGAAATATGATCATATGGAAATAAATCCAAATATGCCATAGATTGACACTACTTTGATACCACTATTAGGTTTTGTAGAGGAGATATGTAACACCTGGGCCCACTGCCTAAGCTCTAACAAGGTTTTAGGAATGACGAATGTCCCCACAGACTACCACAAGCCTTAATTGGGTGCTTTGTCCTCACTCACGCGCATGCCAGTGTCAACTTCCCGACAGGTCACCCATCCCAGTACTACTCCAAGCTGAGCACGCTTAACTATGAAGTTCTTAGTGATGGGCTCCTGGAAAAGGAGGTGCACCTTGGTGATATGAGTAGTCTAATCATTCCTTTTAAGATCATTATCCGATGCCTCAAATCCTAAGATGTTACAATCTCCCCCACTTATACTCTTGACGTCCTCGTCAAGGCTCAACTATATGGCCTCATAATCTGACCCCATTTCAGTTTGGACCCACAATGGCCCATGGACACCCAACTCCCAATCACGGAATACCAGCGCAAGGGTGACTACGTCAACCATAGACAACCCTTCCCTACATGCCTGGACCACACGACTCAAGACTAGCATGCCATGCCTAAGTGGGCCCCACCTACTAGAGGGGTTTTGTCTCTAATACCATTTGTAACACCTGGGCCCTCTGTCCAAGCTCTAGCAAGGTTTCAGGAATGACGAATTTCCCCACATACCACCATTAGCCTTAACTGTGTGCTTTGTCCTCACTCACACGCATGCCAGGATCAACTTCCCGACAGGTCACCCATCCCAGTACTACTCCAAGTTGAGCACGCTTAACTATGGAGTTCTTAGTGATGGGCTCCCAAAAAAGGAGGTACACCTTGGTGATATGGGTAGTCCAATCATTCCTTTTAAGATCATTATCTGAGGCCTCAAATCCTGGGATGTTACAAGATAAGCGCTGTAAAAACTACAAAAAAAATCTCCACATGTACTACTAGTAGATCTTGTAGACAACATCCTATTCAGAAAGAGGGCGTGTGAGATATACCTTGTTGCAGAGAAAGTCCATCGACATCCTTTTACGTGGTGATGTGTGTGGACCCTTGCGTGCATATATGATCCTCATCAACATCTTTCAAAGGTAGAAGCTTAGTGTCTACATCTCAACTTTGTTCATGCATATGGATTGAAACTCCACATTGCACTTCCTAAGACAGTGGAAAGGAGTAGCATTCTGCTTGATGATCTGCTAGCATCACGACTACTCTCCTTCTCTCTCTTGGGGATGATGATGAGTAGAGTTCACATACAAGAGCTCATCACTAAAATATGACTGTCATGCCCCTATAAATAGTAGAGGAAAGGAAGCTAGGTCTTCCAAAACCCCTAGAAAATAAAATGTTGTGGCTTCATTCAGAATATTTTCTTGTGGATCTTCAAAAAACATTTAGAATATACTAGAGTTAATTAATTAACCAATTAATCATATTAATTGATTAATTAATTTTCATCATCCGTCTCTAGTCGATCGCTTGACATTAGCCATATGATTTAATAATTAAAATCTAATTAATTAGCTTAAACATTTCAACCCATTAACTCAGATTACATTTGAATATTATTCTAATAGATTACCTAAGTGTTTTAGTAATCAGTTTGATTAAGAATATTTCTAAACACGTCCAAAATTATACTCCTATTCTAATACTTCTTATCTATGTGACACAGTAGGATGCAAATTACGTTGGTAGTGATATTCATAATAATATTATGATTTCACAAAAAATGATTGATATCTAACAAGATTTCATTGCTACCCAAGTAATTTGAGAAGTTGGAGAACAATTTAACCTAGTATTTTGACCAATGCTACACTAATTGTATAATCCCTTTATCTCTAATATCTAGATTGAATCCAACATATCGAAACAACATCCTCTTATTGTTAAATCTTTGTTCCTTGATCTAGAGTAGACTATTGAGATACACATGAGCTCAATATCATATATTGACACACATGAACATGGCCAAGCATTTCATTGTCTCACTCATAACTGGATAGGATATCACTCCATTGGGATGGACAAATTCCATCTACGTCACTCACAATAATCTACATGTGTCACAATGATCATAAGCACTACATGTATAGAAATCCTTTTCATGATCATGTTGAGAAATGTTAAAGCACATTGAAAAACATGCAGTTATTTTTGTTACTTCAAGTCTAAGGACCACAATCACCACTATCACACTAAGATGTGATTCTGACCGCCATCATTGGATTCCATGTATCATACATAAAGTGGGTCTGTCCAGTATTCTTGTTCATAACAAGTACCTATGTGTTTGATTATATCTAATATCATGGCTAATTAGATGTAGTCATCAATCAACACACATTCTAGTTTTGATGTATTATTTTTGTCCTAAAAATTCACAATAATATCTGACTAGGGACAAAGATAAGAATGGATACTCTTATCATACACATGATCACTTATCCAGATCCTTGACCTGAATTCACATGTCATTGAGTCATACATACTAGGGACATTATTTTCTCATATTAAAACAAGCATAATAATCTGGAGTGCCTTTATTAATAATCAAATCAACTACAAGATGTGTTGCTACAATCATCATATGATTGGCTCTCAGGGCATATCACCAACAAATATGTCTGTCTACTACCTAGTTTTTTTTTCAACTAATGCTTCCAACTTATATTTTATTCTTTTTCTAGACTGACACAAAATACACGATTTACCGATGTGATGATGTCTTTTGTGGCTCAAGACAACCCTCCTTTTCTAGATCAAGGGGAATACACAATGGAATAAATCCCAATCCAACTCCCACCTTGATCACATCCTTCTTGTAAGAAGTAGATCCAAGAAGCTTGCCAACAACCTTCTCACAAGAATAGTTGGAAGCAAGAAGAACAAGTAAAGAGAACAAGAGAGAAAGAGGAAACTACAACTATCACATGATATAGAATTAGTATCCCTCTGTTAACAAGTGATGAATGACTCTCCACAAGGATTAGGCAAGGGTATATTTTTTGGAGTAGGACACAAATGTTGAGCTAATACTTAGACTAGCTTGAGGGAAGTTAGAGATAGCAACATAGAATTTTGATCTCTAATGGGATAGCATGTAGTAGGTTCCTCAAGTGTGTTTGGGGTCCCTATACACCACTCCTATTTATAGAAACTACTTAGATATAGTTTTGGGAGTATTTAGGATGAGATGGATTTAAAATAGCCACTAGAATATGAAAAGTCGGGTTTACAATGGCCAGAAGATCATTCAAAATTTTTCTACAGACTTGTTCTCGATCCAACTAGACTTTGACCGAGGTCCATCATGGTCAAATTTTACTTTGATCGAGAGTAAGTCTTTTTCTAGGTTTTGCAATGGTTATATCTTGGTCTATGTGTGGTTTAACCGAGAGAAATTTCAATCAATGCAAGTGCTCAATCAATAATCCTTGTAAATGCACTACTATATTTTTGGAAAATCTATAAAAATAATTTTTCTATGAAAAACATATCCTAAATCTTGATATAAGTGTGGAATAGGGTTCAAGATAGATTTGGGTGGATCATCACTTGTTCTTACATCATTCCTAGCAGGGATAGAGCTAGAGATCTATACTTTGAGGGGGGGTAGTTAGAGGACGTATCTCATATTTGATACTCTTTCTAGAAGATGTGATGTGTTTGAGCCACTCTAAATTTGACATAAAAAAATTATGAACATTTGAACTAAGTTATGCTCTTACAAAAATGCAACACATTACTAAAGTATACATAAATTGTAGTTGGAATTATAAAATTTCAGCAACGATAAAAAGCAACATGGTACATTCAATCCAGTCATTACGTAATACATCCATTATAATGTAAACAAGAATTAACCACGAAGTCTTAGGTTCACAACTAATGAACTGTTACTATATTATATATAGATAACAACTTACCTTGATAATAAAATAATTAATTGTATGTAAAGGAAAAGGAAAGAATCGATAAATATCTGACAAGCAAGATGTTGATAATGAACAAATCACAGAAATAAAAAAATAACTCCACTATTGATCTGTGCCATTGGCTGCTAGTATAAATATGATGTGAAGAGAAAAAACATTGTCACTTGAATATCTAAATATTTGTTATTATATAGAGGTTGATCAAATATTATATAGGAACAACAACACATGGAAGATGAGAAGTTGTTGGAGTTTGGACTGATGTCATATATTAAAACTATCATAGATATGTAATAAAATTTAAATCTGCACTTAATACTCACAAATAAGAATAATTAACTGCTGCGACAAACATACAAATACAAAAGAAATAAAGATGTATTGTGAGAATGAATTAGTTTTACTTAATAGTTAAGTTGATAAGAAAAACAAAACTATCTCTCTGTCTACATGTAGTTGTGGTGACTAGTGCTACTGCAATTTCTTTTGTCACTACAAGTCACATATTTATGAACCTTCATTCATCGGAGCGGGTGCATCGCTGTGTTGCTAAGTTGCACATTCATGATACTATGCCAGTGCGTTGTTGTTCAAGAACAACTGTAAGTAATAAATTGATACATCTATGGTCACCTATGTTGCGTTAGTGTGCTGCTGTGCGAGAGAGAACACCACGGTGGGTTAGCAAGTTGTAGTGTTGGAATTCATTCCATGGATTATCGGGGGTCGTTTCATGCATAATTACCAAGACTTTTTAATATGTTTTTTTTATCATTGTCCAATACATTTCAATTTGAAGTTGGACTCGGTATAGGCCTGTGTATGCGAGAAAAGCTCGTGATAGGATTGGTGCACAAATTAAGTGGGGGTTGAGATATATACAAATGAATAATGAATGTCACCAGAATTTGGGGGGCGGGGCTCGACCCCTGTTGGATCCCACTTTCTTCCGCCACTGACTCCAAGAAAATTGTATAAAGTGTACTTGCACAAAGCATTATATGGTACAACTTGACCTACAACCATCCAAACACATATAATATTATTTTTTTTATTGTTGGATCTGGCTAAGTTCCTTATTTGCCTAAAACACTAAATGCACATGTTAGTGACACAAATGTGAAATATTTACATCATCAAAATAAGAGTATGGCATATAACTTTCATTGTCAATTTCCAAAGTAGTAAATGTTTTACTCCAATCAACATTGACATTGAGGGAAATGATCACATGTTGGATTCTTGCACCCCTATACAATCTTGTTGTAGTCCAAAATCTATAAGAAAGAACCATGTACCGTCTCCAGTCCCTTAAAATACTAGCACTCCATCTTTTTGTTGAGACATAAGCACGTCAATATTTCCCAAAGATAATGTTTAACTTCAAGTTTTACATACCAAGAGAAATACACCTCATTAGTCTCAGTTGGTGTAGAAAATCTTTCCTTCAGGATTTTGCAAACATTTCTTGACTATTTTTGTGTTATGAAATGATAATCCCATTCCATAGCCTTTTAAATCCATTCATGGCTGCATAGTATCTCACCATACATATGAACTTCCATATGATCAAGCAAAGTTGGGAAGGGAGAACCTAGAACAACCATCCCTTCATGTCCCTACTGTCGGAAAATGTGTTGTATTGATCAAAGAAGTACTGAATATGGCCACCTTGTAATCATTCCCCAGTCATCATAAGGTCACTTAGGTTATCACATAGAAAAATAGCCACATCACTATGAAGGAAGATATGTTGCATGGATTCTTCCTTCTGATCTTCACAATAGTGACAAGGTGAAGAAAGATGGATTCTACATTTCATAACATTATCATTCTTTGGTAGGGACATACTATATATATGACAAACCACATCATTTGCGTTAGGTAATGAGTCATTTCCCCAAATACATGATCTTGACGTGTGGTGGTCTAGTGAATTAGTGATGAGCTTCTTTGCTGATTTTGAAGACAATTGACCCATTGTCGTGCGAATCTGAATAAGCTTAGCATCCTCTTGCAAAATAGCCTCATGGGAATTAGTAATCTTGTTTAGGCCCTCATTTATCAGAGGATATTGAGCACATGAAAATCCTATCCTTTATTCTCAAACTAGATACCACTGTGTCATATCTCTATTCACATCTTCTTCCTATCTAGAAAACATGTGGAGGCCAACCTCACACAATAAGTCAAACCAGAAAAAAAGTTGCATCTACCAAAAATTCATCTGCATCAAGGGGATACCATTGGGAATGAATTCCAAATACTCTTGTAAAAGGGATAAAAAATGGAATTTAGTTTCAAATAGTATCAATGAGACTAACACCCATTACAACACTATCATATTTTTTATTGCAAAAGGACACCCACAAAGAGAAGCGCTTCATGCCTTCCCATGTTACTTTGTATATGAAAGATTTAAAGATCATTTATATAGAAGCTATCTATAATCCTCGTCAATCTGTTGGTCTAGTGATACGATTCCAAGCCACCCACACTTGTTTTGTCTTTTAAGTCCTTCTATCTCCAAAGGAACTCTAACAACACGGAATTGACTCTTTTGAACACTCTTGCTGGAATGTCCATGGCTATCGTTGTGTACATGGGAATCAAAGATAGAGTATGTACAATCAATAGCTTCCTCCCATCAAAACAAAGTAATTTACCCTTCCATAATTCAACCTTCTTTTTAATTATCACCACCATGTAGTCGAAGCATTGTTTTTTGTTTTCCTTTGATCATTGGCACCCCCAATCAATCAAAGGTATCCCATGTATTAGATAGAGGGATATCCTATGATATTCTTTGTAGACCAGCGAGATTCCCACAATGAGTCATGAACTAAGATTTTCCTCTATTGAGTTTTGACGGAAAATCCCTTAATAATCATCAAACCTCTTGTCCAGATTATGAAGGGAGTAGGAGAGGACGTTGTGAAAAACACCAAGTTGGCAACATACATAAGGATTGGAGGAGCTACAATCTACTCATAGTCTTGTATCTCTAACTGAAACTTGAGACAAATATTTATCAATCCTTATACTCAAGGCTTCTTGAAAAAGGATAAACAATAATGGGAATAGGAACTTTCCTTTCTTCGTACCCTTCTCCGTGCATACGTAGCCACTAGGTATCCCATTAATAGATAAAGATATCATGTATCTTCCAAAAAAATCTAACAAAAGTCATCTAGCTCCAGAATGACACTCATCTTTGTGAGTACCAAACTTGTGAAATGCTAGTTGATAAGGTCATAATCCTTCTTTGTAAAGACCTGATCTTTGCGATCAAATATTTACAAAATTGTGTCAGAAAGGCTGGTACTAAATTCAATTATTCCGATATTTGAAAAACAAAGATTTATGATATTAAATCTATGTAAGCTTGCTTGGTGGACTATGGTAATGAAAAAAGGATAATCTATTTTCCATATTAATTAAAGTGATTTCCATATTAATGAAAAAAGCGTGCAACAATGCAAAGTGGTAACCAGAATCAATAAAGTGATTTCTCAAAACTAGTGTCACCATATCAAATTATTTAAATGAAACAATTTATTCATTAGTACAATCAATCTAATATTGTCTTCTCTAGTGGCTAGGTGTCTAATGCTCTACCATCCATTAGAGAACATTACTATCTCTTGTGGGGGTAACCACTACTAGGGGGCCTCTAATTGTCCATTATCCACTTTGTAGGGTTGAGGGATATGACCCTCCGAATCTATTGAGCCAAAATCTCAAAAATTTGTGCTAATATCAAAATAAATCAATATTCAATTATTCAAAAATGTTCAACATTTAATTTTAGGCATGGTGAGCTTCAACAAGAGGGAAAGGATAATCGCAAACTTGTGCACCAATTTGCAAAATTTATATGAATAAAACTCAAGAGGGAGATAAATAGTTCAATAACAAAATTCAGAATTCAGTACCTATTCCAAATTAGAATTTCTGATCGAGATGTTCACAAGAATCAAAGAATCCAATGTATTACAAAACTAGTATGAGAGAATGTACAAGTGTCATCTGATGCTTCTTGGTTTGGAAATCACTTCCTAGATTCTTATTAGATAAAATTACTATTTTTCCCTGAGTGACTATAATATTTATTAATCAATGTTTTATTATGAAATCATTATATTCATACTCATTAGTTTAGTTGAAATCCTTGTACACATATGATATAATAGTCATTATTTATGGGTGTGTTTGAGTTAATGGATTATGAGTCATATACATAACGCATTATAATTTTGACCAAATATAATACATTAATACATGTCATTCATGTGTATATATTGGCATACATAAACCACCGATAATCATATTCTTTCTCGCATGTAACATTTTATACCTAGATAGAGAAAACCAATAGATGAATTTTTTTCTAAATTGCTTGAATATATAAATAGGTACTAGGAGTTTAAATTCAAAATAAGTATGGAGATTAGTATTAGACAGTGTTCTTATTATTAAATTTACAAATGACTATTATCATATAGTTAATTACCTATTAACACAATCATATATGTCTAGAGACTAGGGTAACTTGCCTAATCAATATAACTATTAATGTAGTGTTTGTATTATTAGGTAATATATTGTCTAATGTAACAATGTTAATAATGTGTGATGCTGAATTATCTACTGTTTATGTACAATTATTAATGTACTACAATATATATACTATGGTAGTGTGAGACCCAACAATTTACTAGTTACTCATGTATACTTATCTAGATCCCTATTGTATTATAGATTTTTGGATCTAATAACATTAGAATATGATGTCTAACATGAAGATCATATTTTCTACTAGAGGGTTGTCTTTTTATACTCCTCTGTAGCTCTAAGACACTTGAAATCTAACAGTCATAGAGACTAATCATCTAAAAGTTACTATGACTAAGAGGTGTCTGAGCAACGACGTTGGTGAAAATCATGGTGAAATGACTTATGACGTGAATTCCTTGACCCTAATAGAATCCATATCAGATGGATTCTGGTTGTGAAACTTGGGTTGATGTTAATGGATCACTTCTTCTGACATATTGTCATGGGAGTAGGATAGATGAAGTAGGTTCGTTCATGTATCCTTGGTGGTGGAAAATTTTATGAAAAATAGAGGGTAAGCTCAACATGTGTGGCCTACTCACTAGCGCTACCCGGTGATAGTGATGTAGAGACTATATCGGCATCGAGGGTATAGGTGGTTTTTTATGTCAGGATAGAAAGGTTGAAGGCGGTGATGTGTTTGTGTGTTGGAGAGATCTGAAGGTGTTACAGGATCGGATGCTGAGGTGATCAGGGTTGTAGGTCTCCAAGATGATCAATGGAGTTGGTTAGGGCATACTGGAAATCAAAGATCTATCTCTTTGAGCCATGACTTGTAGGCGCCTGAGTCGAGAAAGGAAGGTGATTACAGATTGAGGTTGAAGGTGTTTTGTGCCTGTCTAGGAGGAGGAGGAGACAAGGGTGTGTGACCGTGTTGTAGATCTTGGTGGAGTTGGTTTGCAGTCTATTGGGTAGATGACGGTGTTTGGTAATCCAGTTATGTTGCTTGTGTGGGAAGGAAGTTTCCATGTCTATAATCTACCACCATATTCCTCTATTACAAGCTGTATAGGTTAGTGATATGTTCTAGGGTTTTTAGGAGTGTGAAACAATTGAAGTGAGCAAGAGTAGGCGTAAGGTGTGTTAACTGTCGATCATGATGAGGAGTGACTGGGAGTTATGGTGTGCCTTTCTTATCTATGAGTAGGGTCTTCCCTGGTAACGACCATCGATGTTGCCAATTCCTGAAAGACAATGAATGTATGGCGCATGCTGGGGTGCATTCCTTGAATAGTTGTCTGGGTGGGGAGTTGATGGTGGCTTGAACATGATCAAGATCAATAGAAATGACATATACATGTGGGTAGTTTTCCTTCCATTCTTCTTTAATAACAATCATTGATTCAGGACTCCCAAGGTTAGCAAGGGTTAGGGACAGTCAACTCTTGGCTTGACCATAAAAATAATTTTGAATCTTAATTTATTTTTCTACTTGATTCACTTCAAGTTTTTATAGCTACTAAGCTATTTACCCTTTTTAATCAAGATTTTGACAGTGCCTTCACTTTGCATTAATCTATATACTAACTCTCATACTTATGAATAGGAGCCTTTAACAGATTTATACCCTTAGTTAATATAATTTTGATTGTCTAACAACCAAGTTGTATTTTCCATTCCCAATAGCCCTTAGTTAGGTACAACTATTTAGTTGTGGTTCCCAACTGGAAAGACTAGACTAACATGAGGAAAAAGTGCATTTTGATGCTTGAATTTCAAAAGAATTCAAATTATGAAGAAGAATTTAGCATACTAGACTTTCAATAGTTCGATATCATATTTAGTTCCAAAATTTTGTATGTTACAACTCTCCACCACTTGAATAGGATTTGGTCCTCAAAATCAACATGACCATGCTTTAGTTTGGTCCTCTCTCCACCGCTTAATAGGATTCAACTAGAAATCTAAATAGATATGTCAACATAGTGTAGTATCCTTCACTTCCCTAAACCTACCATGCACCTAAATTTAGATTTTAAGGATTTCATGTCTCTCTTCTAGGGTTTTATCATATCTCTATGATTGTGACTTAGCTCAAGAAACCACCAATAAAATTACATAAAATCCTTTTTGTTTGTACATATAGTATTATCAAAAAAGTAATTTCTCATTGGGAAATATTTGGATGCAAAGATGAAAATCACCAAAATCAATGTGATAACTAAGTCACAATCATCTTTTACCAACCTTCTCCATACTGAATACTTACATCAAATGTGGAAATGGGATTTCCAAGGGATAAAGGGTCACTAGGTATATTACATGTAACATGGTGTCCTACTAATCATGAATTTACAAATTCAAACTTAGGACTTCTAGTCTAATTATCTACCTTTGAACTATTAGTGTGTTCAATAGTTAAAATTGCATGGTCACTTTTTTTTACTTCCCAATTTGGGTGGACGATTATGTTTAAGATTTTCCCCAAGTAGCAGAAAATGCCTTATCCATTTCAGTATGTAAAGTGAGGAAACCCCACCACCACCAAAGTGGATAGGGAGTAATTATCCAAGAACCTTCACTAAACATCCTTCCTTAGACACCCCATCTCAATGCACTTACATGGTAATGTATCATTCTCACTTGAATTAGTGTATTACCAAAATAATTTTTCACTTAAGTTTCTATAGGATCTTAGGTAGATAAAGCTAGCCAATTATGGTTGGTTTCAAACTATTTGTCTAAGTTATAGGTGTACTAGTTATTTAACCTAACTTCCATGAGACATGAATGAGTGTTGATTTATCATATTTCTGATACCAAGTTTCAAAGACCCAATCGGTAACAATCAAATATTTACAAAGTTATATGACAAGTATAAAAAAACCTTTATTACAATAATTCTTTTACATTAGAGTCGTGGAAGTTTTAAACATAAGATCACAAGATTAAGAATATGCATTGATTCCTATCTAGTATTCAATAGGGGGAAACTCTTACACACCTCTTCTAGTTCTTCTTCCTATACCCGTCCATGAGTTCCTAGAGCGAACAAAACCACACATGAATACGGGTCAGCAAGGTTGGTACTAAATTAAATTGTTCAGCTATTTGGAAAATAAGGATTTATGAGATTAAATATAGGTAACCTTGGTTGGTGGACTATAGAAACAACAATAGGATAATTGAGTTATGATATTAATTTCAAAAGGGTACAACAATACAAAGTGATAACTAAAATCAATAAACAGATTTCTCAAACTAATACCAACATATAAAATTATTCAAAATGAAATGATTTATCCATTGGCACATTCAATCTAATATTTTTTTCTTTGAAAGTTTTTAGGTTCCTAATGTTCTCCCCTCTATGAGACAACAAAACCTTTAGTTGCGGGTGTAACTAGTATTGGGGGGCCTCTAATTGTCCATTATCCACTATATGGGGTCGGGGTTATGACTTGTCAAATCTAGTCAGCGAAATCTCTTAGGTAATATTTTGAATTTTTGTACCAATGTCAAAATCAATCAATATTTTAATTATTCAATAATGTTTGACATTCAAATTTAGTCATGGTGACCCTCAACAAGTGGGAAAGGCTAATAAAAAAAATTTCACCATTTTCAAAATTTATATAAATGAAACTCAAGAAGGAGATAAATAGTTCAACAAAAAAATCAAGAAGTTAGGTACCTATTCCAATGAGAATTTCCAATCTAGATGTGCATAAGAATCATAGAAGTCAATGCATCATGTATCTAGCAACATAGAATGTACTAGGGCTATTTGATGCTACTTGGTTTGGAAATCACTTCGTATATTCTTATTACATGAATTGAGAGTGAATTTAATATTTATTAATCAATGTCTTAATATGAAATATTAAATTCATACTCCTTAGTGTAGTTGAAATTCTTATACACATATGATGTAATAGTCATTATTTAATGGTCGTGTTTAAGTCAGTGGATTTATGAGTCATATACATAATGCATTATAAGTTTGGCCATGTGTAATACATAAATAGGTGTCATGCATGTATATATATATACACATACATATATATACATACATAAACCATGTTTATACTTTATTTCTTGTGTCTGGAGCGTCTGGGAGGCTCCTTGTCCTTCTCCTTCTCATTTTCTTTGTCCTTGCCTTTCTCCTTATCTTTGTCCTTCTAGTTTTTGTTTGAGCTCTTCTTGATTTCAAGAATCTCCTCTTCTTATTTGTCAGATTCACTTAGTGCACTGAAAGAGTTAGTTTGATCAATAATTTGAATCTACCCTTCCTCAATGTCATTTGTGGATGAGGTTCTAGCCTCCATGTTCTTGCTTATGTTGTGCTTCACCTCCCAGGTCTTCTTGGGAATATTAAACTCTTGGGAATTAGGTTCTTCAGGCTTCTTGTTGTGTGGACAGTCTTCATTGTCGTGACCCAAGACACAGTAGGATGGGCACTTCTTTGAGAGGGACTCATATTGTATTTGAAATGGGATCTCCACCTTCCCCAGGAATCTCACGCAGACCTTATCTGGGATGTCCTCCTCTTCCTCGATCTCAAAATAGGATCCTGGTTTCATCAGTTCCTGTCCTTTCCATAGGTCTGGTTTCCACAAGAAATAAATTATGTCAGTTCTATTATGGAATGTGACAGGCATATGTAAACCTATAAAGAGAAAGAAGGCCAGGAATTGGATTCTAACAAGTGGATTTTCTATGGAAGCTATCTTGGAAATTAAAATAAAGAGATGCAATATCAATTGTGACAGCTCCATCTTCCCCTACGGATGGATTCACACGACAAACCACCAAGAAGTTGAACTAGGACCAATTTTCCTTGGTTGGAATCCCAATGATTGGGATATTCCAATACACAATAAAATAGATCATGTGATCAATTGAATATGCAAAAATTGGGGAGGACTCTGAAATTAGTTCTCGACGATATATGCTTTCAACCTTCATACACAGAGGCATAATTTATGGAAGGATCTATCGGCCTTATCGAGAAACATAAATGAGCCATGGATCACAATAGGTGATTTCAACAATGTTAGGCTACAAGAAGAGAAGAGAGGAGGCAGGCTTGTTCCTGATGCTTATATTAGGTCATTTAATCATATGATTAATGGGGTCGATCTAAGTGAACTACCCATGAATGGCCATGACATCTTCACCTGGTACAAAGAAGGCAAACCAGAGCATAGAATAACCGAATTTGGGTGGGTGGTGCAGACATCAGCAATCATGCACCCCTTATCATGAATCTTCAAGACAAACCAAGGAAGCCAAGACCCTTCCATTTCATCAACTTCTGGACTGGCTGGAATGACTACAAGAAGCTTCTCTAAGAATCATGGAAAAGTCCTATTACTGGAAACTCATTATATATCTTTGACAGGAAGTTGATGAGGCTTAAACAAGAATTGAAGACATGGTCGAAGGCCCAAGCCAATCTACCAGAAAGCAAAAAAATTGGAACTCATCACCAGTAGAAATAAGCTTCTAGGGGATCCTCTTAACAAGGAAATAAGTGAGGAGGAATTGAAACTCAAAATGATGCTAGATGATCTTAAATCTGCTGAGGAAAGCTTCTCATGGCAAAGGATCTGACAAAAGTGGATTGAGGATGGAGATAGGAACACCAAGCTTTATTAAAACACCATCCGGAAGTGAGAATCTCTAAACAATTTCTGTGAACTGGTTAGTAAAGAAAGGGTTATAATTAACAAACAAGAAGATTTGGAAACCCAAGAAATGCAATATTATAAAACTCTTTACAACAAGAAATTCGACTTTGGTCTTGACGAAGAGGATGAAGAACTTCCTTGGAGGTACAAACTAACTTCCACCCATAATAACATCTTATGCAAGCCTATGAATGAGGAGGAAGTCAAGAACACATTATGGTCCATAGGAGTATCCAAATCTCTTGGACTAGATGGTTTGAACTCTCACTTCTACAGAGATGCCTGAGACATCATCAAGGAATATATTTATAATGGGGTGAATTGGTTCATGGAAGGGGGTGCTATGCTCTGACAAATCAGCCATTGCTACCTTGGTCTCATTCCAAAGAAGAAAACAATAACTTCCCTAGTTCATTTCAGACCGATCGTCTGTTGTAATGTTCAATACAAAATAATATAAAAAATCCTAGCTGGCACACTGAAGCTCATTCTCCCCCATCTCATATCTGAGAACCAAGGTGCCTTCATCTCCGACAGAAGCATCTCCAACTGTGCTCTTCTAACAGGTGAATTCATGCTAGAGTTCAACATGAACAAGGGATACAAAAAGATTTCTATGAAGCTAGATGTTTCAAAAGCATTTGACAGCGTAAGATGGGACAAGTTGTGGTGGATTATGGATAAAATGGGGTTCAACACATGTTGTATCTCCCTAATACAACAGTGTGTAAGCACGCCTCAATTTTCTATCTTGGTGAATTGAATGCCCAATGGTATATTCCAAGGTAAGAATGGTCTCAGACATGGAGACCCTCTATTCCCCTTGCTCTTCATTATTCTAATGGAATACTTCACTAGTTTGACGACTTAGGAAGAGGAAAAATGAACTCTACCAAGATATGCACTACATGGAACCAAGGTAATGAGTCATCTCATCTTTGTAGATGATGTTTTGATTTTTCTAGAAGACAAACCCAAATACCTCCTGTGCCTCAAAGTTGTTTTGAAAAAATTTGGAGAACAAACATGAATGCTTGTAAATGAGAAGAAAACTCAACTGGTCCTCTCCTCAAACTACACCGACATCAAGCCCAACATTGAATCTCAACTGGGTATGGAATCAAGCACCTTACCTATAAAATATCTCGACTTTCCACTAGCAGGGGGAAATATCTAGGTTAAGAATCTCACTACCTTCTTGGATAGACTAGTTGAAATGATGGCCAGGGGGGCCATCACTAAAACATCAATGGCGGGCAGGGTTTCACTAGTGAAACATGTAGTAGAGGGTCTCCTCATTTTCTGGTCACAGCAAGTGGAAATTCCAAATGCCATCCTCGACATAATGGAAATGTCTATCTCTAATTTCATCTGGGTGGGGAAAACTCATGCAATGCAATACTCAAGGCTGGCATTGAGGAAGGAAGATGGAGGATTGGGACTAAAATCCACAAAGGAGATTGTTAACTGGGCTATGGCTCAAAGGATTCTTAACTTCCAGTCTAGCAAATCAGTATGGAGCTTGTGGATGAGAAAACACTATCTAAGAGGCCTAGACTACGAACACAACATGAGGAATGGCTACTCGAGGGTAATCAACAGAATGACCACCATATGTAAAAGCAACAGGCATGCCTTTTCACCGCATAGTATTGGGAATTGGTCACTGGAATATCATTACTTGGAGGTTGATCTCTGGGCACAAAGGAGACCAAAGGGTAGCGACACGAAGGGCACCAAACCCTCTGGATGGAGATAGAAATACCCAAATGGTCTCTGTGTATGTTCAGAACTGGCAACTATTCTCTTGCGACACTACACTGGATAAATCAATGGTATGATAGCTTTGAAGAACTAAGATCAACCTGTTACCTCTGTGAGGCTAATCCAAAAACACATTAACATCTTTTCCAGCACTGCCATTCATCAGGGAAGAATGGAGGACAACATGCATGTAACTACACTTCAAACATTGCCAGTTGGATACTATGAGGGAAATGATTGCCAAACTATGCAAAAATATTGGAAGGTAGAAAAGAAAGATGATGTTGGCTCTCACATGACTCTACTTCTATGCTTGGAAGGAGAGGAACAATAGAAGGAACGAGGGAAAAATAAGAAATAAATACAATATTGTGAAGAAATTTTGTAAAGTTACAAAATTCTAGACTAAAAATATAGTATATTTTTAGATATGGAGTGAGTAATGTAGTGTCAGACTACTTTGTAACTTATCCCCCATTTGGGATGCTTTGGAATAAAATTTACCCCATTTCGATAAACCACGTGTATACATATTCTTTCTCTCATATAGTATTGTATCCTAGATAGACTAACCCAGGTAGATGTAATTTGTTTCTAAAATATTTGTAATATATAAATAGATTTAGGAGATTAAATTTGAAACATGGATGGCGATTAGTATTCAACAATGTTCTTATTACTACATTTACAAATTTCTACTGATATATTGTTAGTTATCTATTAACACAATCATATATGTTTAGAGACTAGGGTAACTTGACTAATCAATATAATTATTAATGAAGTGTTTGTATTAGGTAATATGTTGTCTAATTTAATAATGTTAATAATGTATGATGTCAAATTCTAGATTCTTTGTATACAATTATGAATGCACTACAATATATATACTACAACAGTGTGAGACCCATAGAGTTTCTAGTTATTTAGGTATAATTATCTATAGTTCTATTGTATTATTGATTTCTAGATCTAATAACATTATAGTATGATATCTAACCTAAAAATCTGATTTTCTATTGGATGATTGGCTTTTCATACTTCTCTATAGCTCTAATATGTCTTAAAGCTAATATTCATGGAGATGGGTCATCTGAATTGACTCTAACTGAGACGTGTTCGAGGGGAGGCATTGCTGGAATTCATCATGAAATGAGTTACGGTGTGAATTCCTTGGCCTTTCCCAAATCCTTACCAGATGCCTATCGGTTGTGAAACTTGGGATGATGCTAAGGGATCACTGATTCTGACAAATTGTCATGGGAGTAGGATACATGAAGCAAGTTGGTTAATGTAAGCATTGGTGGTGGCATATTTGGTGAATAATAGAGGGGACATGTGTTGTCTATTCACTAGCATTGTTGGGTGTTGGTGAGGAAGAGCATGTATTGGGATCGAGGGTAGAGGTGATTTTGTAGGTCAGGATAGCAATCTTGGAGGAGGTGATTATGTTGTGTTTTGGCAAGTTTTGAAGGTGTTGTAGGGTCAGATGCGCTGGCGGACTTGGGATGCAGGTCTCGAAGGTGATCAGAGAAGCTACTAAGGGTATACTGGAAGGTGAAGGTTGTGTCACTTTTATGGCCATGAGTTGTAGGCACCTAAGTTGAGAAAGGAAGGTGATTACAGATTGAGGTTGAAGGTATTGTGCACCTATTCATAGGAGGATGAGGAGGAGGCAAGGGGTGCGGTTGTGTTGCTGATTTTTGGAGGGTTGGTTTGCATCCTATTAGATCAATGATGGTGTATGGTAGTCACATTATGTTTCTTGGGAGCAGAGGAAGTTGCCATTCTATAATCTATCTCTGAATTCCTCATTTTACATGTATGTCATCAAGCTATATAGGTAAGCGATATATTCTTGAGTTTTCACAAATGTGAAACAACTTAGGGGAGAAATAGAAGGTGTTGGGTGTGTTAACTTTTTATGAGAAGGAGTGACTAGGAGTTATGGCATGCCTTGGTTAGTTGTGGGGAGGGTCCTTGGAGGACAATGATGAGGCAGTGTAGGATGGGATTCACTCCTTGAATAACCGTTCAGGTAGGGAGTCGATGGTGGCTTGAACACAATCAAGATCTCTAGAAATAGTAGAGAGCGGTGGATTTTTTTGTTTCAATCTTCTTTGCAACAACCATCAATTCACGTCTTCTAGGGTTAGCGAGGTCAGGGACAATCAACTCTTGGTTTGACTATAAAAGTAATTTAGATCTTAATTTATTTTGCTCCTTAATTCACTTTAAATATTTAAAATTGTTAAGATATTTACCCTTTTGACTCGAGATTTTAATCGCACCTTCACTTTGCATTAATCAAAATACTAACTTTCATGTTTATGAATAGTATCCTTTAGCAAATTTACACCCTTAGTTAATATAATTTTGATTATTTGATAACTAAGTTGTATTTTCCAATGGCAATAGCCCTTAATTAAGATCAACTATTTAATCATGGGTCCCAAGTGGGAAGACTAGACCAACATGAGAAAAATTGCATTTTGATGCTCAAATTTCAAGAGAATTCAAAGTATGATTGGAAATGTAGCACAACAATATTCAATACCTCAATGCTAGATTTAGTACCAAAGTTTGGTATGTTACATTCTTGATATAATATATGATAATGATATTTTTATTTTGTCCTCCTTGCTTGATGTCATATATCAGTGCTTTTGTGGTTGTAATCTTATTGATAATGTCTCTCATGTTGATTATTTCTACATGTTCTTTAGATGTTAAGGAAGGGAAAAAATGTGCCATTATATTATTTTGTAGTCGATCCATGATCACGAGAGTCACATTCTATGATACAAATAGGGTGGAGGTCTTTTCCAATGCGGCATGGTTTATCCACCTTTAGAATCAAGACTAACATTCAAGATTTAAAGATCCTATGGTACGGATACATGTAAATATGTGTGATACTAGAGACAAAAAATCCTCTTTTATCACATCAAAAATAGTCACATAACTACTGACTCCAAACCAATCAGGCCCAGGCATAAAAAGTATTCCATCTATTTAATTATGGTCGTCACCTCATGCTTAGTATGGACTATAAGAATTGACTTGTCCTCGTCAAATGAGAGGGTAGTATCAATAAGGTCCAAAAAACCATGGATGAGAGTGTCATCAATACGACCAACATCTATAGACAATTGCTAGTAAAATATGTCACATGATATGCTATCATATTTAGCTCGTATATGAATGAGCCATCATTAAATTGTCTCCTCTTCATTAGAATTATCTTTCTATGAGCCTTTTCTAAAGACATTTTTTTCTAGCTCTCCCCCACAATGTGCTTCTTTTCTTTTAAGGATTTCCTCAAGTTTAGAACCCACTATTCTAAGGAGATCCTCATTTTTTTAGACGGGATGGATATCAAAGATAACTTGCAAGGTATGTACAATGTCATGTAGTTTCTTCTATTTCTGTAGGACATCACCAAAATCTCCCTTGTTCCGTCTTATCAGACACTTTTTCATATTCTTTATCTTTGCATAAAATTTGAATTGTGAATCACCCCACCCTTCTATATAGAAACCTTCATCTATAGTCTACAGACAGGTTTCATGTGACATCCACATCTTGTATAAGAAGAAAGGGATTGCTTGTGATGAGAACATAGAGTCCCCAAAGGATACTAGGATTGGGAAGTGATCTAAAACTCCATACCTAATTAAGTGCTCGGCCTTTGTGTAAACAACATGAGAAACTCAATCAGAGTTGACAAAGCCACTATCAAGAAGTTCTCATGCCATTACAATAAGCCTCTATTTGTCCACCAATGTGTACTTGCTACCCTCAAATGGAATCTCATTGAGGTTTAGATCAACAACCCAATGATTGAAATCTTGTATACCTCATATATCAGGGTCACTAATACCTCTCCGTTTGGATCACTATCTAATAATATTGAAGTCACCCACCAACTCCATTTACAATCACCAATATTAGATGCCAAATAAATAAAGAACTCCACAAATACCTTCTATCGACAAAAGAGAAACTAGCATAAACCACTATAACAAAGGAGACTCCCACATAGTGTCCGTCAAATTGTTACTAATGTGTTGTCGATGTGAACAAAAAACTACCAGTTGGAATGATGATTCTGCAAAAACCCAGATCTTGCCTCCTACCTCTTTAATGTCATCAGACCAATCAAATCCCTATAATGTTGACAAATTCTTTAGATTGTATGGCATGAATGATGGGTTCAATAAAACCTAACCATCATCCTATGTTTGTTTCTTAATTGGCCCAACAAATTTCTTATATTATTATTACTGACTCCTCAAATGTTTCAAAATAAATGTTGTAATAGTATAAAACCCAACACTTCAAAAAAATATCAACCTTACACATCAGTTGCTACCACTATTTCTTCTAGGAATCCATCTTTCTTGCTTCCAATCACTTTGATAGACATCTTCAAATTCATAAGATCCTCATTCCTTGTCTAGATCATCCTCTTTTGATCATCATATTTGATTTCTCCCCCTTCTCATCATTGGTCATCTTGAAGTATATCTTTTTATAGATGTAACTCTATGGCACAAATGTATACTATTCTAGGTGTATCCTATGTGTGTGGCCCTATAGGTTCCATGTAACGTGGGAAGTTAATATCCATAAGTAGTTTATGCAATCACAAGCAAAGAGCAGTGTCTAGTCACACAGGATTGCTACCCAAGTAAATGGAAATTTGGAGAACAACTTCAACCTACAATTTTTGTCCAGTGTTACAGTGATTGTCCAATTCCTTTGTCAATAATATCTAAAATGTACTCGAGGTATGGAATCATCATCCTATCAATGTTCAATCATGTTACTTTAACTAGAGAGGACTGCCTGAGATATTTGTAACCTCAATATCATGTATTGATTCACATGTGCATGTGCATGCTTTTCTCAATCTCTATTATAAAGTGAACTTGATATCAAACTACTATAGGATGAATAAATCCCACCTAAATAACTCACAATCAGCACCATGTGTCACAGTGCACCTGGTCATCACCTTTGTGGAAATCCTTATTTAGGATTACGGTGGATCATGTGAAAGTACACTGAATTACATGTGATGAGTGTAATGATTTTAGGTCTAATAACCACAATCACCACGTTTATTATGAGAGATGACTATGACCATATGTTATGGTTTCCATGTGTCACTCTCATGGTGGGTCTGTCTGATACATTGTTCTCTTACAAGGATCTATGTGCTAGGTTTGAAATCACATACATCATGACTAATGAGATTCTATCATCAACTAACACACACTCTAGTCTTAAGTGTCATTGTTGTCTATTAGTCTTCCGCAATGACATTCAACTAAGCAAATAATAAGAATGTACATACTCTTAACATCCATACGATCTCATTGTTCGGGTCATAGACCTAAAGACAATTGTCATTGAGTAATATCATTCCTTAGACATTCTTTATGTTTCCTCATTATCTCAAAACTGAGTGAAATAGAATAAATCAGAAGCTTGTATTTATTATTGATCAAACATTGTACGTAATATGTCATCATAATCATCATGTGAGTGGCTCTTTAGGTATACTTACCAACATTTTCACCATTTGTTCTCTGGTTACATATGTAGGTAAGTATTCACCCATATATATTTGTTTACTTGAAGAACTATGGGGAAATGCTACTAAAACATTCTTGAAATCCAATCACACATTTTACACTTAGTAGTGAGAGTAAGTATACAAGAATTAGATAGTTGGTACACATTCATCAATAGGAATCATAAATACCATTAAAAAACTGATTTCTTTTCAACTCAAACATATTTTATTTAAAATACTTAGTGCATCATCTATTTTGGACCATAATGAATCGATGTTGGATGTCTATTCAAAATTGTTGCACAGAAAAGTTTACAAGTGGCTTTTATTAGTTTATTAGATTTGTAGTGGTACATAGAGACAACTTGGAGGTCATTTCTACTGCCCCTATAGAAATTGTAGTAACAACTTGAAGGTCACATTGTTAACAAAATCAAAAGTCATGACATGTAGAATCAGATTATATAGGGCTATATAGAATGGTAATGGTATGAAGAGATTTGATGTTGATAGTGGAACTTGTGTGAAATAATAAGTGGTCAGTGGTGTTGATGTGAATGTGTCAATTCCAAATAACATGGTTGATTTGATGTTAGATAGTTATGGGTTAAATCTTACTTATCCACATCCCTTATTAAGAAACATTTTACACAATGTTGAGAAATCTCTATAATTAGATTGTACGAAGTTTTCAAGGTTGAGTGCTGCATTTAGATTGTATACATTAAAGGTTGTCAATGGTTGAGCGAGAAAAGTTTCACATCTCTATTGTATTTGTTGAAATAAATTGTTCTTGAAGGGATGAGCTTCCAATATTGAAATATGAAACGAAGAAGATGTCGTGCCTAATGGAATGGGGTCTAAGAATTACATGATTGCTTGAATGAATGTGTGTTGTTTCAAAAGGACTATATTGACTTGAAAGGTTGTCAAAAACCTGGGGCATCAAGGTAAAAAATTACTTTGGGCAAGGCAAAGACTAGATTTCCTACAATGGTGATGTGGTATGTACCCATAAAATACAACTTTAGCATTTATTTGGTAGTTTGGTAGATGCATAGAATTTAACTTGTAAAATAGAGGCAAAGACAAACAACAATGAGTTCCTACTATATGTGTGTGATTCTTCAAAAGGGAAGACAATAAATTTGTTGTATTGTGAATTTGGTGGACAAGTAAAGAATTTGAGATTTGCACTTTGTACCGACAAAATGAATCCATATTGTACACTAAGTAGCCAACATATCACTTGGTATAATATGATTGTCATTTACATTGAAAATGAGTATGTCATGTTGTCAATGTTGATATTAGGGATGAAACAACCTGACAAAAATATTGATGTTTACCTTGAAACTCTAGTTTATTACTTACAGAAATGTTGAGAACAAGGTGTAATGACTTATTATGTTTCATGTGGAGATGCATTTGATTTGCATGCAATGTGGTTTTGCACGATTATGACTTTCCAGCATATGAGAACTTGTTTAGATACAATGTAAAAGGAACCAAAGTGTGCCCTATATGTGAGGAAAGAACTATTTCAATTTGACTAAATAAGGAAAAAAGTCTACATATCTTGGTCATTGAAGGTTTCTCCCAAAAACACATCCTTTTTGAAGGTTGCACAACACATTTGTTGGCTTAACTGAAGGACAGAGTGACCCCATACCTATGCTAAGGGAGGATGTTTATGAAAGAATAAAATGCATTGTCAAAAAATTTGGTAAGAGACCATTTAATATTCCAACATGTGATTAATAATTATTCAAGAAGAGTTCAATATTCTAGGATCTTCCTCATTGAAGTTATTTTACAATCGTGTCCTGCATTTTAAGAAAAATTTATATGACATAGTCATTGGTACTCTATTTAATATACCAAGAAACACTAAAGAGGACATTAAATGCTGGACCTATCTGAAATGGTATAAGGAAAAAAAATCAACGGTAGAGGTTATCATCAGTCATCACACATATTTACCTCATGCTGGTTACACATTGTTTAGACATGAGAAAATATCTTTCTGCAAGTGCCTAGTGTTAAGGTACCACATAAATACTCTAACAATACTTGTAGATTGGTATCAAAGAAGGATCTTAAGAGTTGGGTTTTAAGTAAGGGGGTACAATGGAATAATAAAAGTTTCTTCCATTTTTACCCAAGCCTTTGCATCTGTCATACCTATAAAACATTAGTGAATAAAAGATAAAAGAGGGGATAGAGGTGATACCTTTACACACACTACTTATCCAACAAGAAGACATGTATTATGTTGATGAATAACTCAATCCTCTTTATCTAGATCCAGTGTAGCCACCAAGAAGTCCATATAGATAAGAAGAAGAAGATCCAAATTGGGCACCAAGAATCAACTTATTGTCATCTAGTAGCACATGTTCTTCAAGCCTCCTCATGTATGCCTCAACCTCTACTTTGTCTATGAGGATGAAGGAGAATGTGATGCACTGCCATGGCCACTAAGTCATAGAGGAACCAAAATTGTCTATGTTCTAGGCATCCCATAACTCACGTTCTTCTCTGATCTTGAATAGCATTCCATAAGATGACTTCCTCTTCTAGAGTGAGAAGTTTGACATAAAACTTGTCTTACAAGTTGTATCAGGAGTTGTGTCTCACACTTTGGGATGTGCCCACTTTATATAGGAGAGTCTTGGTATTAAAAAAATTAATCCCAATCTCTTTCCTAATAGAAACTGTGAAAAAATTTAATACTAAAAACTCAGACTGGATTTTTGATTGACCGATCACATTTCATGATTTCCTAAATCCCCTACTTGGATAATGACATTAGTTGATCAAAGATCATGATAGTCCAGATCTAGATCTAATTTTCTTTCTAATTTTAGAATTTCCCTATAACATTGTGATTTCCAGATCGGATGGCCTGATCTATCAATCATATCTGTCTAGTGGAAACATCAATAATACTATTGACCCAATCACCTAATTGGCTAATGAAACATTTTGATCACCTAATCTGAGATATAATAAGAATGTTTATGATACAAAACCATTCTAATCTTATGTTTGATTTCAAACTTCAATTCTCTTTATGCATCATTATGTATGTGATCCAATAGGTTCTTAATTACATTGGTAGTGATGTTGAAAACAACACAAGCAAAGATTGGCGTCTAACCACACAACATTTCCATCCAAGTAAAAGGAAATATTTTGGGAACTACTACAACCTGGAAGGTAATCAATGTTTCCATGACCATATATCCCCTTTATTTCAAGTATGTAGATTGAACTTGAGGCATGGAATGTCATCCTCTTAGCATTCAATCTATGTTCCTTAAAATAGACCAAATTATTCAAGTTAATATGAGATCAATATCATATATTGAATCATATGAGCATGGCCATGCATTTCATTGTCTCACTTATAAAGTGGCCATGGATATAACTATAAATGAGAGATCACTCACAAAATGCCCCAGGTGTCACATTGTACACAATCACCACATTTTGGCATCTTGATTTTAGAGCATAATGGGCTAGTGTCAAAGTACAAGAACAACATTTGTTATTGTAGTGACTTCAAGTAAGGACTATAGTCACCAGTGTCACATTGATATATGACTTTGACATATCACGACATGAATTTTGTTGTCAATCTCAAGCTGGGTCTGCCTAGTACAAGTTGTTCTCTAACAAGTACTTGTGCGTATAAATTAATATCCAATATCATGACTAACGTGACATAGTCATCACTCACGATACATGCTAGTCTAGTGTATTATTATTGTCCTATATTATTAATAACCGATTAGGGACATAAAAAAATAAAAACTCTTCATATGGATATGGTCTCATGTTTAGGTCTTCAATCCAAAGAATACTTCATTGATTAAAATCATTATTAGGATGTAATTAGGTATATACATTTTTTTTTGGTGACCGAGAGAACCCACCCCAGACGAGCCCAACATGGTAAACTCTAGAGGCATGAGAGGGTGTGGTCCGTTCACCCCCCTCCCACACCTAATCAGTGTGGATTGCCGTTCGCAAAGTGCCTTCAGTGAGCTTCGAACCTGGGTCCTTCATTGGGACTTACCGAGCTCGTACCACCCAGGTTACTATGGCCGGACAATTAGGTTTATAAATTATGTCAATACTCAAACAAACATAGTAAATGGAATTGCCTTGTGTTAATAATACATTCAATTACATAATATTCCTTTTACAATCATTAGATGATGTTTATCAAAGGATATAACTTACATTCTCCCACTTGCACTAGAGCCAATCACTCATGAACCTAACTTTAATGGAACTAACATCACCAACATGTTTCTACTGTGAAAGTCCTTTACTTAAAGGATCATTAATGTTGCTTTCAGTTGGTACTCTACAATGCTTTATACCTCCTCATTGTACAATATCAATATGAGATGGTAACACCTGAGTATCTGTAACGCTCGGGCCCTCTGCCCAAGGCTCTAGTAGAGTTTCAGGAATGACGAATGGCCCCACATACCACCACTAGCTTTAACTGTGTGCATTGTCCTCACTCACGTGCATGCCATGATCAACTTCCCCACAGGAAACCCATCCCAGTACTACTCCAAGTTGAGCACTCTACACTATGGAGTTCTTTAGTGATGGGCACCCAGAAAAGGAGGTGCACCTTGGTGATATGGGTAGTCCAATCATTCCTTTTAAGAGTGTTTTATCTGAGGCCTCAAATCCTGGGATGTTACAATCTCCCCCACTTAGACTCTTGACATCCTTGTCAAGGATCAACTATAAGGCCTCATAATCTCTTCCCCATTTCAGTGCAGACCCACAATGGCCCATGGACACACAGCTCCCGATCACGAGATACTAGTGCAAGGGTGGCTACGTCAACCATGGACAACCCTTTCCTACATGCCTGGACCGCACGGATCAAGACTGGCATGCCATGCCCATGTGGGCACCACCTACTGGAGGGGTTATGGCTCTGATACCATTTGTAATGCCTGAGCCCACTGCCCAAGGCTCTAGTAGAGTTTCAGGAATGATGACTGGCCCCACAAACCACCACTAGCCTTAACTACGAGCTTTGTCCTCACTCACGCGCATATTAGGATCAACTTCCTGATAGGTCACCTATCCCAGTACTACTCCAAGCTGAGCACACTTAACTATGGAGTTCTTTAGTGATGGGCTCCTGGAAAAGGAGGTGCACCTTGGTGATATGGGTAGTCCAATCATTCCTTTTAAGAGTGTTTTATCTGAGGCCTCAAATCTTGATATCAGAGCCATAACCCCTCCATTAGGTGGGGCCCACATGGGCATGTGGCATGCTAGTCTTGAGTCGTGCGGTCCAGGCATGTAGGAAATGGTTGTCCATGGTTGATGTAGCCACCCTTGCACTTGTATTCTGTGATCAGGAGCTGGGTGTCCATGGGCCATTGTTGGTCTGCACTAAAACGGGGTCAGATTATGAGGCCATATAGTTGAGCCTTGACGAGGATGTCAAGAGTCTAAGTGGGGGAGATTGTAACATCCTAGGATTTGAGGCCACAGATAATATGATCTTAAAAGGAATTATTGGACTACTCATATCACCAAGGTGCACCTCCTTTTTAGGGAGCTCATCTCTAAAGAACTCCATAGTTAAGTATGCTCATCTTGGAGTAGTACTAGGATGGGTGACCAGTCGGGAAGTTGATCCTGGCTTGCGCATGAGTGTGGACAAAGTGTGTAGTTAAGGCTAGTGGTAGTCTGTGGGGCCAGTCTTC
This sequence comes from Alisma plantago-aquatica, assembly GCA_963693085.1. Taxonomy (NCBI): domain Eukaryota; kingdom Viridiplantae; phylum Streptophyta; class Magnoliopsida; order Alismatales; family Alismataceae; genus Alisma; species Alisma plantago-aquatica. The sequence continues at coordinate 1,409,704,527 of OY856412.1, read as the reverse complement.
ATTCCTGAAACTCTACTAGAGCCTTGGGCAGTGGGCCCGGGTGTTACAGTATCCTTGGAGTGCTTATGTTACCTGGTTTCCTTAGCTTGTGTAATAGCTCCATTGTTGTTGTAGTAAAGCTCGACTGTCGGAACCACCCTAATTTCACTAATGGACTTCTTGATCCATACTACTTCCTTAGATGAACTAGAGACAATAATGTACTCAACCTCTATTGTAGAATTAGTCGTGGTCTCCTTCTTGGAACTGTTTGAGCTTAGAATTCCATCCTTTAGGTGAAACACAAATATATATTGCGATATATAATATTCCTTTTTCAGTGTGGAAGCTTTCACTAGGGTAACATTTTGAAACTAACTCATCCTCATACCATCAATTAGGAATTGGTTCTTTATTCTTCTTAAGTACTAAAGGTTTCTCTTTATTACTATCTAGTGACCATTACCTGAATCTGATAGGTATCTACTCAACATACTCAAAGCATACAAGATATATGGGTGTGTATATTTTCATTGGATACATTATAGATCTAAGTGTTGAGGAATATGTAAGCTTACTCATTCATACCCACTCTTCCAAAGATATGGAACATTTATTTTAGAGGGACTTATTACATGAGACATGGGTAAGTTTCCTCTCTTAGAAGTATGAATCCTAAACCTCTTTAGAGCCTTGTCAATGTATGTAATTTGTCTTAGGCCAAAAAGACATTTAGATCTATCTCTATAGATCTTGATTCCTTGAATATAGGATGCTTCACCTATGTCCTTCATGGAGAAGGTATTCCACATCCAATTTTGAACTAACTCTAGAGTAGGTATTGCATTTCTCATCAATAAAATGTCATATACATAAAATATAAGATATACAATCATACTTCCACTAACCTTGTTGTAAACAAAAGGTTCATCTTTATTTAAGGTAAAGCTAAACTATTTGATTGACTCATAAAAATGAAAATTCCAACACTATGATGCTTGCTTCAATCCATAGATACACCTTTGTAGCATACATACATTATTGGCTTCATTTGGATTGACAAAACATTTCAGGTATGTCATTTACACATCCTCTAGAAGATTCTAGTTAAGGAAAGCAATTTTAATGTCTATTTCCCAAATCTCATAGTCATGATAAGATACAACGAAAAGCATGATCCTTATGAATTTGACAATGGCAACTAGTGAGAAGGTTTCATCATAGCCAACACCTTGGACTTGTTTGAAACCTTTTGCAACCAATCTACCTTGGTTGGTATTTACATTACCATCCATGTCGGTCCTCTTCTTAAAGACCTATTTTCACCCTATGAGTTTTACCCCTTCAGTTGGATCCACCAAGGTCCATACCTTATTAGTGTACATAGAGGCCACCTTAAATGTCATGTATTCAAGCCATTCTCAAAAACTAATCCCTCAATTGCCTCATTGTAGATAGTTGGTTCATCATATTCAATGACCAACACATCATCATCTTGAGTCATGAGAAATCCCTATCTCTTTGTCTCAAGATGTGCCCTACTAGACCTTTTATGTTCATGTGTTATGATAAGAACTTGAGGTTCCACAACTGTTTGTGGTTTTTCTTGTCCCTTATCAATGTTATCTAACTAATCTTGAATTTCCTCTTCTTAAAGATCTATTTTCACCCTATGAGTTTTACCCCTTCAGTTGGATCCACCAAGGTCCATACCATATTAGTGTACATAGAGTCCACCATAGATGTCATGTATTCAAGCCATTCTCAAAATCTAATCCCTCAATCGCCTCATTGTAGGTAGTTGGTTCATCTTATTCAATGACCAACACATCATCATCTTGAGTCATGAGAAATCCCTATCTCTTTGTCTCAAGATGTGCCCTACTAGACCTTTGATATTCACGTGTTATGATAAGAACTTGAGGTTCCACAGCTGTTTGTGGTTCCTCTTGTCCCTTACCAATGTTATCTAGCTAATCTTGAATTTCGTCAACTTCTATTTTCCTCCTACTGGTTCGTCTGCATGTAAAATCATTTCAAGGAACGCGACAATTTTGGCAACAAACACTTTGTTTATAGATGGAAAATAGAATTCATACCTCTAAGTTTCCTTAGGACACCCAACAAAGATACATTTCTCCAATTTGAGTCCAAGCTTTTCAAAGAACAACTTCTTGACATAACCTTCACATCCCCTAGCTTAACTGGAAGACATATTGGAACATTTTCACATTCAATATTTGATATGGTGTCTTTGCATGGATTTTCACAATAATTAGTTAAGTTTAAATATAGAGGTTTCTACAGCATATCACCCAAAAGAACTTGGAAGATTAGCTAAAGTCATCATTGATTGTACCATGTCTAACATGGTACAATTTATTTTATCTACCTTGACATTATGTTGAGGTGTTTTAGATAGAGTTCATTGTGATACAATAACACAATCTCTCAGAAGGGCCCTAAACTCTTGGCTTAAGGATAAACAACCTCAATCTATTCGAAGTTCTTCAATTCTTTATGAAATTGATTATGTACTTTGTCATAAACTCCTTAAACTTTTGAAACGATTTTTATTTGTGTTTCATATATAAATCTATTGTAGTCACTTGTACATTTGATGAAGTATTGATATTTAACTCTAGCACTTGTGCTAAAAAGTTGACACACATCAAAATATATGCTTCCTAATAAGTCATTCGCTCTCATTGTTTCTAGTCAAATGTTTCTTTTTTCATATAGCCCAATAAACAAGATTCATGTCTCCATTGACTCAAAATTGAAAAAGTTTAGATAACCATACTTATGGGTCTACAAATGCACTTCTCATTTATGTGACCTATGTAAAAGTGCCAAAGATATGTTTTGTTGGAGTTACCAATTTTTAACTTCTTTCATGAGTATTTATGTTATATAATTTTGTCTCAAGATGTAATAAATGAATACAATAAGTAATAGCGGCACTACCTTAAAATATCTCATATTTATGAAAGGAAATATGACAATTCTTTACAAGAAACTCAAAATCATTCTTTTCCAAACAAGATACGTAAATAATGTTTCTATTTGTGGTAGGTACAGAATAGAAGTTCCCTAACTCTATTACAAGACAACTGGGCAAATATAAACAATAGGCACCTATTACAAAGACAACAATTCTTACTCCATTTGCAACACATAGTTCCACCTTCTATTTGTTTAGAGGTGTACTGCTTCTTAGACCCTACATATTTGAGCATATGTGAGATACACATCCTATATCGAATACCCATGATAAAGAAGTAGATAAATTTATTTAAAAACATATATACATAAAGAGGATATCTCTATTGAATTCTTATTATTCTTCAGTTCATCATGGTATAGAGGGAAATTTATCTTCTAATGTCCAACCTAGTAACAATGGTGAGAGTTGCCTCCCTTAGCCACTCCTCCTTTTGCTTTAAATGTAAATGATGTTGGAATATCTTTAGAGACTTACTTGTCTTTTCCTTTTCCTTTCCTTTCCCTTTGCCGACCGCCAACATGGAGTTGGGCTTGTCTTTCTTTTTCCCCTCAGTAGTTATCAACATGCCAAGTATATCAGTCAATGGCTTATAAAAATTGTTCATGTTGTAACCATGACCGGCCTAGATACTCCATCCAACAATCACTACTATCCCAGATGAGTGCCATGGATTGGCCAAGTGAAGGGCCCTTTTGTAGCCCTTGGATGTTAATCTGGTGACCTATTGGTCGTCCCCAATGTGCTACATGTCGGGGTAGGGGGTTGGATGTTGGTTCCAGTAAACCACGTCCACATTGCCTATCTAATTGATTGTGGGTGAGGGCACATTTTCACTGTGGAGTTAGAATTGGAGCAGTGTGGGATACACTTGGAACCCTCATTCGAGGCACATAGAGGATTGAAGACAGGGAACGAGATGCCAAACTCCATGGCTTCTCTACTACCACTCACAGGTGGGAAATGGAGGTAGGAGAAGGGAGAGGATATCATCTTGTAGAGGTATGAGATACCGAAAATGGTTACTGATGCATGGGAAACAAAACCCATATGAAATGAAAAATTCTGTAGTGGTCTAGAACAACATTGAAGTCCATCTTCCTTGAGAAGAAGATGGATCTCATATGAGGTTGCAGAGTTGTAACACCATATATGAGAGGCATGCTTGAGTTTCTGTATGTCTGGAGGTTCTTTTGGAACCTACATGGTGGATTTTTGTGGTGCAAAGGCCTTTTCTTCCTTCTTCACAGCTGCAACCACAGTTGGTGTCTACGAGTACATGGCGGATGAAAGAGTAGTGTCCACTAGTGAATCAAAGATGTCGTCATTATGTAGTATGATTAGTGGATTGATTTTGAAGCAAAATTGGGGATCGATGGGGAACACCCGACCTTCAATTTATCATCATTGGTCTCCCTTGCGACAACACTCGCCTATAGATAGAGAGCAACACATGAGTGGGAACATGGTGCAGGAGAGGGAGAGCAATGGTTCGTGCCTTCCGCCCCAACATTTCAGGCCAGGGACCAGCAAAATCCCAACTAGTCCAGTCATGAACCCGACCGGCGGACCCAAGGAAGGAGTTGCGCCAACCCTGGAGCCACGTGGCAGCCCTTGATTGTCCACAAAAGGTAAAATATTTGTAAAATCTTAGATCTTGTATATGCATAATAAATACATCCATTGTAAAAAAATTACAAATAATATAACAAAATTCTCTAAAAAATTATGTAGAGCAACCTAGATCCCTAATAACAGTCTATTGCTGAATAAAATCTGTTGATATCATGTAAGATGTATTTCACTCATTTTATGAATAATAAATATCCAAAGATGGACTAAAATTATTGAAACATGTCAATAACTCAATATTCTTGTATAGAATCCATATGATATCACATATCTTAATATTCTAACCTAAAATCATGTATTTTGATTAATGTGGCTACTTAGGGTCAATGACCTACATAAAATGCAATAATATGTTTTAAGATCAATAATTGACAAAATTTCCATAATATGTTCACAATAGTATATGGAACCTCAGGTTCAAGTTTGAGATCACAATGACTCACATAATTCATGGTATAAAATGATTATTGCTCTTAATGTGATATAAACCCTAATATGTTTAATGAATATAATCTAGGGTTAATACATGCACAAAATTATATGGAAACTAATATGTTCATACACTTGATTCTAATCTAGAATACAACATCTGAAACATCAATCCTAGATAACAGGAAGAGTAAGACTAGAAACAATGAAGTGAATATCCTAATCAACGAAGAAAAACCCTGATGAATCAACTAGGGTTAAGATAATGAGAATATGATGATGGTACATGCCATCTTGTCTTAATAAAGGTTTGACTAAAATGTAATTGTCCTCAGGAATGTAGTATAGTTATCTCGATCTAGGTACACTTTACCTCTTACTTGGCCTACTCTTTAGTATGGTTGCCTTATCTGTGTAAAAAATACTTGACATATGATATTAGATAGAATTGTTGTTCGTTTATGAAACATTGCTCATTTTTCTATATATATATAGTATGGAACACCTAAAACATAATATATCTTGTTCATTATATCGAAGCACTTCAACTCTTTGGTATCAAGTGCTAGAAAGTAAAGTACTTCAACTCTTTGGTACTCAAGTACTTGAAAGTGATCCAACTCTTTGGTAGTCCGATCGTATTGTGACATGATATGACTTTTTGGTATTTGATCATAAGGCCTTTTGTGTTTTCAACCTTCGATGGTCAATGCATGGATAATATAATGGAAAATGTGCTTAAAATATGAGTTCTCTTTTGCTAATAAACATATTTGTTCAAGTATTTGATTTTTTTATATCTATTTATCATTGCCAACTATTAGTTTTATATTATTCCAAAGTGTTACTAATAAGAGGTATATAAGAAGACATGTAGGCATACTCAGTACAATATTTTAGAATATTGTGTTGACATGTACCACATGTAATCTCTTCTTTAGGTTGTGGATACATGATCTTCATGATCTAGGATAGTTTAAGAGTTTTGTGGTGAGCTGATGTGTATGTGGACCTATTGTCTAAAGATCATGTTTTAGAACGTAGTATGTGTATATATAAAATTTTATTGTTCAATATGTAATCTCAAATGTTGTAACAATTCATTTTGTAATTATATCTGGAATGGTGAGCATGTGTTCTTGTGGTTTGTTTACTATTCATATGCATATGCTATTGTTGTTTCCTTCTTACTCACTTGATTTTCTTCTTCTTGTCCTAGTGTGTGGTGCTTAAATTGGTATTCTCACTAAGGTGAGGGTTTCAATTTGAACGTCACACGCATGGTCAAGGTGTTGAAAATTTTGCGACATCACAAATAATATGAAACATTCTTGGGATTCTAACCCTCTCAGACAATATTAACATATATTTACATAATGGATAATATAGACATATATCATTATCTATACCTTAAAAATTACCTAACATACAAAACCTAATTTAGGATATTTTGACCGACCTAGGTCACACGACTGTCGCAGTAGTATTTTAGTGTAAATGACCTTAATATCGACTTTGTTCTAGGATACCACCTTAAAAAATGCACATGATGAACATAACATAGGATGTACTCAATTCTAGTGGCACACACCATAATTAAACATAATTTTCATACTCTAATGAGGGATTTGCAAACCTAAATGGAAAATTCAAATAAATTATAGAAAGCAAGAAACATCATGCTTGACTACTCAACTCCTCATCAGATCTACAAGTTACCACTACTAAGGAAGATCAAGAAATCCATGAGAATCATTCAAGTGTGTTATTCTTGTTGATGAGAAATTACCCCAAATTCGTCTTTTGACAATTAAGCCAAGTTTTTGTAACCATCTTGAGGAACTGATTAGAAGCATTGTGAAGCTTCTTATAGAAGGGTGAAATCTCCTTAATGCCATATAAGCATTTTTTAGGCCAAAATGATTCTTGTATTCCTTGAGAGCCATTCATATGATGATTGTAAAGGGATAATTTACAATTTATTTGATTATTTATAAAGGCTATTCAAATTATTATGTTTTTCTTCAATATGATGTAATGGATAAATATAATAATTTCATAATATTTGTATGACTCAATGACATGTGATATCAGGTTGAGGACCTGAAGATGATATCATGTGTATGCTAAGAATATTATTGTTGTCTAGGTTCCTAGTCATATATTATGAGTAAATTAGGGCAACAATAACATTTTAAGACTAGTATATGTGTGGACGAATGACTACGTATCATTAGTCATGATATTGGATATCAAGAAACCACATAGGTTATAGTTATAAGAAAGTGTATTGGACCAATCCAACTTATGTATGATACATATAAGCCGTAAAAGGATGTCTAAATCATATCTCATTTGATATTGGTGATTGTGATCCTTAGAAGGATATCACTATAATGACCATAGGTTGGGCAGTGTACTTTAATACTTACAAAAATGACCTTAATGGTTTTCCATATAGGTGGTGCTTGGGTGTATTATTACACATGTCAATTATTATGAGTGATGTAGCTAGAATTTTTTCTTCGTTTGGACTATTATCTCAGATACTTGTTGAGTGATATTATGAAATGAATGGACATGCTCATGTGAGTCAATATATGACACTGAGCTCATATGTATCTCCAATAGTCTACTCTATATAAAGGAACAAGCATTGAATGTTAACATGATGATGTTGTCATGCCTCAGATTCAATATGAATATTGTAGAAAAATTGAATATACAATCGCTTTAACACTAGTCTGAATACTAGGTTAAAGTTATTCTCCAACTTCTATAGTTACTTGGCTGGAAATGAAGTCTTGAAAGAACAATCATTATTTGTGAAGTCATTATATCATTATTGACATCATCACCAGCACAATGTTGATCCTATAAGTTCATAGGCATAGGATGCACATGTTTTAGGAGTATAATTATGGGCATAAGATTAATTGGTTACTAAATGTTTTAGGTAGTCAATTAGATCAGTGATGTATTGAATGGAAGCCTAGTCAGATGGTTGGGAAGTCCACTCACTTTATTGGATAGACTAGTCAATCTCCAGGAAAGTATTATTGATTGACCACACTAAGAAGTTCCTAACAGGTTGAGGTGCTAATCCTTGTCACCCAACTAGACAAGACAGACGTCTAGTTTAATGGATGGTCCAACCAACTGGTTGTACATGATTAAGGAATCGGTAGATCAGATCTTGTATGCTCTTACCCATTCACCCAACTAGTTGTCTCAAACAGATCGCTAAAAATAACATGACCCAACCCAGTCATCTGAATGGACTAAGCTACTCGTCTGACTAACTGTCTGCTAGAAAACTTCTAAAAAGTACTAGTTGTCTTTTCATTTCTTGGGGCTTATTTGAAAACCTACTTTCCTATCTGTCCTATATGGAAGGGCATGACAGTCAGGTTTTTGGTTACACTTTTTGACATGTGAATCTTGTACATCATTATTTACAAGGATAGAAAGAGAAGGAGAGAATGTGTAATTCTAGAACGTTGCCAACAGAAAGACCATTATGTCAAATATAGGAGAATGATGCGGAGATCCCATTCATCTCCATAGAAGATATTGAGATGTGGAATTCATTGTGACTATTTTGGGATAACATCATCAAGATCATATTTTGTCTATAATTTTGTGAAAAAGGCCACAATACTCTATTAAAGAGGTAAATCTCACATCCCTTCCTTACAAATATATTTTGGTTGAAGAGATTCACTTGTGGGAATATGTAACTATATACTTTTACTTCTTCCATTATACATGTCACCTACATGAATCCCAATAGTGGTATTAGAGCCATGTCCATCTAAGATATATAAAGAATAATAATCAATATCATCGCATTTGGTTTTATAAAGCTTGCAGTGTTACTTGTTCTGTTAATGAGTAACTCTTAATGTCCATATCCTATTAATCTCATGTGTGTTTCCGTATGATTTTTTATATGGTGGAGGGGGTCGACTATGAAAAAAATCTTATATTCCTACTGCATGGAATTAAACTTCCATGTACCTTTTTAGGGGCATTGCTCCTGAGACTCACTTAGGGGCAGAATCCCCTTGAATCCCTCACTTTGAATGTGTAGCCCCATATAGGGGTGCTACCCCAACATATCCCGAATAGTTTTTGCGGATGTCAAACATTTATTTATTGGAATTATCCCACATAGAAGAAGAGTAAATATTTGACATATTTGAAAATATATGATACATCTACGAAGCATACATGTCACAACAGAAATATGTTTTGTCTGGTGGATGTGTGTGTGGCTATCATCAAACACCCCTTTGTCTATGCATGATAGATGTGAATGGATCCTTTGTGGTTGACAAGTGTTTAGCTAGCATGCCAAAGCAGGACTCAACAAAACTAAAAGTATCATAGTGTGTTGTCCTTCACTGAAATGGAACTCGAATGTGTCTTCTTTCTCCAGCATTCAAGTCAATCTATTATGACTGCATGGTTGTTTTTATTTCATTTTCTTTTTCAAAGTTTCCTTCTCCAAAAAGAAAGCACTCGTTGACTCCCTTTCAAATCTCTCTCTATAATGAGAATTTGGGTTGTGTTAGTGCCCCTCTCCCTTACTATGGCATCGGGGAGAGGGAAAAGAGTTGGGGGGCACTCTTCGTCTTGATCATCAATGATCCATTTAGTCATCCCGCTCCACTCAATAGGGGGGATGTCTTGCTTGATGTTTTATTACATATGTAATGATACTAGTATATAAACTACCTCTAACTTCTGTTAAAATAGACCTATAAAGTTAGTTTCATACTGACACCTGATAAATGTGTTTTCATCATTTTTATTTTTATCTTTTAGATGTCTTTTTAGGATTGTTTTGTTATTTATTTTATAAGTTTTATAATTAATTGCATTATATTATATATTTATCTTTAAGTAGAATTTTAATTATATTTTCTTGGATTTTGTAGGAAATGGGATAAATATTCTTGGAGTATAATTGAACAATTTGCAGCAGTCTTGTAATTAATGTATACCCGTCACCAAAAGTGCTATAACGCTTGCATCCAGAGTCCAAATTGAGTGTACAAATATTCATTGGAAAGGAAATTTAATTTATTAAAATAATATCCTAATTTTTTGACATATTTTATGATTTTAAAGGGAGAGAAATACGTTCAAAAACACTTCTACGGGAATCTACATTGAAAACAGTTATATGGCCAAGACAATTAAAGCCAATCAAATTTCTATTGACCAGATCCAGAAAATTCAAAAGGACGACTCTCTCTTTTTTTCTCCTTTTTTCCCTCTCTTTTGAGGGAAGCCTACCCCATCCTTCTCCTATAAAAGGAGAGGGATTCTCCATCTTTTAGGCATCTTTTGTATCATCTTTGTACGATATTTCTGAGCAATCTTTCTTACGTTCTTATGTTATTGTGTTCTATTCATCAATAAAGTTTGGTTTTTGCAAGATAAGTGTTCCTTTCAATTATTATTTTTACTTTTCTCATTTAGATCTAGTTTATTTCTTCTTCTTCTTCTCTTTCGTAGCCTAGAGCAAGGGATTAAGCATCAGCCATTTCATTATCTCTAGCCTAAGGAACTATCCTTTAGTAAGACTAGACTATGGGTAGAACTCTTCTTCCCTCCGTCTCCCTTTTCTCCGCAAGCATGAGTGAGTAGTTCTCTATCGAGGCAAGGGGAATAACCCCTTAGCCATGGCTTTATTGAATTTTTCTTAAAACGATCCTATGATGGCTTTTGGGCTTGATAATGAATTGATCTATCAAAGTAATTAATTGGTTAAATCAAAAGTTAATCTGGATAGATATGACCGTGGAAGTTCGGATTTAGAACAAAAAACCCAATCGCATAGGAGTTTTGAAACGACCGTGGATCTTCTTCTTTTAGGTTGATGAACTAAGAAACATGAGTACCAAGACGAATGGGATTATGTGGAGTTCATTTTTAGTGGATTTTCATTAATTCACTTGCCTTCATCGAATCTGTTATTTTTAAGGATTAGTTTGTTTTTCCTAGGATAAGGTAGTGAAAACCCCTAAAGCCTCGATTCCCATCTCTTGATTCCAATCACTACTTGTTTTGCTTCCTTTAATTCCCAGTCTTTTCATTCATAATAATTCTCTTGTGCTAACAACAATCTTGATTTTCCTTGTGACTGGGCAAATTTATATTCTTGTTAAGTGCATTTTCATTCCTGCAATTCTTTCTTAAGTGTTAATCATCAACTCCCAAACTCGACTTTTTAATTTCTGTTCCAAATTTGAAAATACCAAAAATAAATAACAAAGTTTTTCAAAAAAAAAGTTTGGATTTAACAATCTTAATAAAGTTTTCCTGTGGGATCGACCCTTTCTATACTAGCCTTAATTGGAAAGTTGAAAAAGGATTAAACTCTAGGATAATTATCTTAGTGATTGTAAGTGCACTGCAACACATTAACAACACCTAAGTGAGCACCACTAGAGATAAGTGGATACAATATCATTTTTTGTGGATACACAAACTGAAGACTCAGTACCATCCTCAGTTTCTATGATTAAAGAAACATACACATCTAAGAAATTATGACATTGGTTACTGGTGTTGTAACCAACATTGCACTACTAAACTAGGTCATATTTTTTATTCATTAAGGTTTATGTTCATCATTTATATGTACAAATGGTTGATACAAACTAGATGAGACAACGATTTTGTTTATAAACTAACGTCACAAGCCAACTGGCAGCATAATCATGCTACCCAGCATGGTCATTTAGTGTAGCTCTATAATGTCAATTTGTTTGCCAAGAACTGATGAATGAGACAACTCAGACCCACAACAATAGTTATTTTGAAACAACTGATGAACTTGCTATATGACTATTTAGTACAATGCAAAACCTACAGTTTTGAACTACATGTTCCGTCCTGTGTTCATCTTAACAACATTCCAACAAACCATCAAAACCTACAATAACAAGCACGCAATGCACACACATACATGATCTATTCTCCAATTCAATACTCATGACATGTACAAATACAATTTTCATTGTATTCATACATATTCAGATTTGTTCGCACACATGATACATCATTGACATATGCACTAAATACATTCTCATAACATGTAAAAACACAATTCTTATTGTATTAATTCAACTTTGCATTCATTTACAGATATGTATATATACATCATTCACTTATGTACCAATTCCATTCTCATGACATGTAGAATTGCAAATTCTCATTGTATTCATTCATCTTCAGATCATTAAAACATGTGTATATATTCATGATTCACTTAATATTTAAAGTTGCTAGATGTAATAAGAATCACTTGTATATAGAAATAATGACATCAAAGTACAGAAAACATATATTTTATCCCAATCAATTTCAAAGTGTACCTCCTTAACTAAGGCTTGTGCCCATTTTTCTCATTTCTCATCTAGCTCTGTTGTCGTATATGGCTTTGTCATGTCAAACAACTACAAAGAGATTGGCATAATTAAAGAGTTTGATTTGTTATTTTTATATTATCAAATGAGACTAGTTAATTGTGATGATCAACACTATATATAGATTACATTTTCTATGAAGTTGATGTCTAGTGTCCCCTTTCTGACAATCATGTCCATATACCACATCACGTAGTATGTACATGCCAAACCATTTTCTTGTTCAGGCTACTATAAATTTACCACCATACAAAATGTTAATAAATAAAAGTAAGCATAGTTGGTATAAATATACATTGGAGTCAGAAAAACTACCTCAACATTCTTCCAACTTAACAATTTCTTTTTCTTATCCACCTTTCCTCCAACATTTTTGAATTCTGGTATAGCTCAATAAGTTAATGTAACACATTGAATTGCATTAGTAAATAATCATGTATTATTATACATTAAAGAAGATAAAAATATACTCATGTGAATTATGCCATTTTCATTTTGTGTCCCCCAATATCAATTTGGTCACCCTTAGGATCTAGAAAATCAATATTTAGCATCCTAAGGACAGTAACCAACAATGCCAAATGATTATTCCTGAGTGAAAAGAAGGAAAACAAGTTAAACTCAAAATCCACAATGAAATATAATTCTTAAGTCAAAATTATAAGCAAAGTAACTGATAAATGCTCAACATTGAAAGGATCTATAATCATGCTTTCTTTTACATAAGCAAAATATTTAAGTACAATAGGGAATTATTCGGTATCATATGTAGGGTCTTTATTTACACGATAAATCATGATTTGTTATAGCATAGATAATTACTTATGTTCATTTACAAATGAGTCCTTCATTCGGAATTTGAGTCATCATTTCTATTTAGTTATCATGGTTTTTCATAAAAAAATAATCAATCCACAATTGAATTACTTTGTACAAATGTATATATTATCCTCGCTTGAGACATATTTGCAAATTAGTCCCTTAGTTTGATTTTGTGAACCATTTTGATATCAACTAGAGACATTTGAATCATCTTTATTAGACCTCCATTCAAGGAGTCCTCCTGAAATTGTACCCAATCGCTTTGCAATGAACACATAATAATCATTGATTAGAAGCTATTAATATTTAGATACATTGTGAATGAGATTAAGCTAGTAATGTCAAAGATATAAATGGAGGTGTGAAAGCTTAAATAGAAACTAAATTCAAGGTCAAAATGGAAAAGTAATTGGGATTTTCATTTCAATGTTAAAAAATCATTACATAATTAAGAAATGGTTTATCATCACCTTAATAATAATCAATTAAAAATTCAGTAACACTTATGTTTCATTGTAGTAACCCTAGCTAACAATTCTCTCCTTCCTAGTAAACTGAGAAATATAGCCTTGACTTGTTCATGAATCCCTCTTCCTTTCGTTCCTGACCTACCCTATCTCTTCTCATGTTGTAGAAACCTGATGATAATGGAGCATGAATGCTCACCAATGCAAAGGAAACAACCACCATTTCTTCTTTCTGTCTTGACCAAAACCTAATAGAGACCAAAAGCATGCACCTTGTTATCCCTCCAACTTCATTTGTTTCACTTCCACACAACCAGAAATCATCCTTGTAACCCATGGATCCAGAGAGATCCTATGACAGACCTGCAACTCACCCAACCTTCATCCAATCACGGAGTAGGAATCCCCATCTTCCAGATATTTTCACCAACAAAAAGAGATGCAACTCCAAGCCTCCTCGATAATTGATGAAGACATGATCATCTCTTGCTAGAATGTTGTGGACACATAACATCAAAATAGAACATCTAAAACCAATATGGGTCAATGAAACCTATAAGGTAACCTTTATCTCCTTGTTGTTCAGTTCATTAGCAACTACTTAATGATATATGTGGATTTAAGAATACTATTTGAACATGAAACATAGATAAACTTGATTAGACTAGTCAAATCAATAAGTATTTGTATCATGATATACTAGTGTACAATTAAATGAGTTTAATAAAATTCTACCATTATATAACTAGAAAAATTAATATATCAGACATGACTTGATTATAACCTCCACATATTGATCTAGAAACCTAGTACATGTCAAATTATTACTAGCAGACATATGTTTTAGAGAATTAATAAGTAGTTATGTGATGAGTCATAACCGAATAGTGTTTAATCAAAGTAATCAATATACTATTCTAGTTGTTTTCATTATCAAAATCCCTAGATACTCATTGGCATGTTGTATAGTAATTAGAAATGCAAAAGGATATTATAAGAAAATTAATTTCTATAGTCTAATAAATATATATGACTTTAGTGGACCAAATTATAGTGTACGAATTAAGAGGAAAATCATTCTATAACATCTAAGTTGAATATGACACATTGGTTCCCACAGTTATCTATACTACTATAAAAAGAACGAATGTTCCTAGGTGACTACAGTTACACAATTTTCCCACTAACAAAAGCATCTAACCAATCAGATTGCACCAATTTCAAAATGGTGCAACCTGATTAACTCTCTCTCTTCTCATATCGTTTTGCCCCCTTTTCTCCTATTTTTGTTTAGTTTCTCTCTTTTCAACACTACATCACCACTACGCCTAATAACCTCCACGTTTATCGACAAAACCACCCACATTCAACACTAATCACATTCATATCCAACAATCCCGAACGGAACGGACATGATATGCTTGTCAACCAAACGAACTGCCACATTCATCTAATTACATACCTATTTAATAAATTACTAAACGATCACACTATGCATTTATCGAATGAGCTTAACAAAATTGCCACGTTCGCACCATAGCATAGCATGTTCATAGTCATACTATACAAGTTGCTCCGTTACCCCATCGGTTCAGTCTGAAGACATAGTGGTGCGGGACAAGCATCTTCTCCATTCTTTGTTGGGGTGGCTTTCGAGGCTTTGTGGAGGCCTAAAGTGTTCTGAGCAGAAGCCACCAACGTTGTACCCAGTCTTTCCCAGCCAATACTCAATGCATAACTCAGCGTCCATTTGGGCTCAGAGCAGTTTACCGACGCAGCCTTCCCCATTCTTGCCTCCAGAGCTCCTTAACACATCTACTCTGTCCCTGCACCTCAAGGACCAAGAGTGTTCACAGAAGGTGCACCCAACGACCTTTATTTGTGGGATTTGTGATACCACCCTCGACCGGGAACACTCAGCTCGGGCATAGTAAGCAACAATCAGACTCCTTTGTCTCCTGCATCTGGCACAGCATGTTTGGATATGGAGACAACAACGAGTTACTGTAAGAGTTTGCATCCATCACAGCAGACAACGGTGTTCTGAGCTCGCGGTCCATACTCAGGCATACTGAATACGGTGCAGATCTTAAATATACATCTATGGTCCATCCAACTGCTCTATAGAACTGCAGACATAAACCGATCATCATGCATGTGGTATATGTCTTCCCCAGACATATGCTTGCTATTCCAATTACGCTTCTCTGTACATTCCGTCCTAAGCAATTTTAATTTTTATTGTCAGTAGGTGCTCGACATTAGTTCTAAGGAGGATAAGGTTGATGTCTGATTAATACTTTGATTGTGTGTTGCTGATGACACGAAGGGGAGTAGGTAGTTTGGACGTTACAATAATATAAAAGAAAAAGTACCACGTCACCCTGTGTATGTATATAGAACGAAAATAACTACAAATACTGAGGTTCTCTAATGATGGCTTCTCTTCGTACAATCCAATTTACTTCATCAGTGGAAATGAAGATGATAATTACACCTACGACATCTTCAATGCCTAGGATGAACAAAGGGGGAAGGAGGTTGTGCGGCTCAACAACAAGGGGATACAAAACAACAAGGCATTTACCTTATCAACCAAGGCCATGACATCAATGAAAATTGTATACCTCATGCTACATGAAAGGTAACTCACTGACAACGACGTTGCATAGAATCATCTAATTTGATTTGCTGATACTATTGCATAGAACAAAAGAAAACTATATTTGTTCTATACTTAACATTGTTATATAAAAATACATTAAATACATACACAATCTCATAATGAACACCAGTACGTTGAAATGAGTGTCAATTAAATAATGAAACGAAACTATTCTATCTGTAGTGTGAAACATATTCTAATTATTTTAAATGTTAAAACTATTTCAAACATTAAAAAGTATGTAACCAACTTTAGTTTATTGGATAAATGTTATTTAACAACTTCTTAACTAGGTTGAAAGAAAAGAACAAGTATAGAAATAAAGTTGAGGAATTTCAATAAAAATATAGAAAATTCATAAATGCATAGAGATGGTGATTAGAACAAGAATGTGCGCACAAAATGATATATTAGTAACGTAAATGAATGAACAAATGATTATTTTGCAGTAGAATAAGGAAGAAGAATCTAAGTCGCGCAATGCAAGCAGGAGAGAGGCTTGTAACATCAAGATACAAAATAACTAATCTTGCAAATCTTACATTGCAAGAATAAAAAAACTACGCAGTATTCTTTAGCAATATTCTTTAATGCAACAATCAAACTTTCAAAATTTTTAGAACGAACTTTTTTTAATCTTTTATGAGCAAATTCATTCATTTTTCCTTTGTTATGGTCTTTTGACAATGGTGACACATGTCCTTCTATCATCATGCACATGTTAGAAGGTAAATAGTGTGAATACCTTCAATAGGAAAATTAACTTTTTTTTACAAAGTTAAACATTTAAAATTAAATCTAAATTCTCCCTTTTTTATTACAAATTTAGGTATGTTCTCATTGTTGTTTTATTTCATAAGTAGTTGACCACAGTTGGCCATCTCTGTTGTGTTCTCATCGTTTCTTTATTTCAGAAATATTTAAAATCGTCTTATATATACTTTTATGAATGTGTTTCTTAATTTACAATCATGTTATTTTATTTACACAAAATATTCTCATTAATCCTCCATATCCAAAATCATGTTTATCCTTAGCTCTATTAAAGTTCCAGGCTTTTCTCCACATTTTGTTATTTTTATTCTCTCTTTAAAACGGTTTCCTTTTGAACCACCCTCAATTACTTCTTCATATCCTTTTGTTACAACTTATGGCTATCCCAATAACTTCATGATATGCAATATATTTTTGGACTTTTCTTAAACAATAAATAAAGCATTAGACATCACTGGGGTTTCCAAAAAATGAATAAATATCAAAGAACTTATGTGGTGAATAGCCATTCAGAATTCTTATTTTCCTTAACTCTTGAATTCAAAACTTTTAAATACCCACTAGAGTAAATTATGATCTCTCACACAGTCACACTCCAAACAAAATGTCGTGTCACTCCTAACAATATTCCCACCTTCTATACTCTCTTTCCCCACTCTCCCACTCTCTCTCAGGCTGGATCACCATTTTATCACACTCCTAATTAATTGTTAAATACCTCTTTAAATATCTTTCTAATGCATGTATTTCAACCTTTTGGAATCACAGATATTACAAAATCCTCCAAAAAACTAATTTCCACTTTTTGTGTCATTCAATTTATAAAATCTTATCATATTTTGGTAACACCTTTCCAAATTCCAACCCACAAAAAATTAATATTTTGTTGCCACCCTTATGATTCCAACTGACATTGATCTTTTGGCATTCTTCATCATCTCCCTCACTAACCCAAATCTCCTGTTACAACTTGTTGTTACATTTTATCCTAGCCTTACATTTAACCCAAAGACCCAACCCTAAAAATTAATTGGAAAGTTACAGGGTCAAGATTAAATCCAACAACCCAAAACAACAATTTTGGAACAACGAATTTGCTCCCCTCCCTCGCATGTTGCCCGCTCCATTACTTCATCGTCTCAACAATAACTAAATTATACCTAAAAATGATCCAAAAGTTGTGAAGTTTCAATTTACTTTCACCTTCTCTCATTTCTTTTATTACTATCACTTACACAAAGCTCAATTGGTGCGCAAGTGTCTGGACATCTACTCCAGCAGAATAAAACATTGCCCTCACTTCCTATTAATGCCATTTCGGTCACAACATGATCTTCTGAACTGAATTGTCATACTTTAAGATATATGGGCACAAAAATATATGGCATGCATCATAACTATATCCTTACTTTTTACCTTGTTGATAATGCCAAAATATATTGTGATCCATATGTCATTGAGATTTTCAAGAGATCGTAGTCATGGTCTAGGAAGTTCTTCAATAAAACTATTACAATGGACTTCAAAGGACCTATTTGGTCCAGCTCCGCCATAGCTTTTTCCATGTAACTTGTTGATATGTTTACTGTCCTTAAGCATTTGTAGATTGATTACATTTACTAATCATCATGTTATTTCCTCATCAACTACCGACATGGTTGTCTATTTATTTGTTGTTGATGCTCGAAGTAGTGACATTGACAGATTATTGTGCATTGCACCACTTTGGAATGGTTTCTCTCTTAGGCATAATTTTACATGGGAATGTAAATATTTACTTTACAATAAAAAATTAATATTTGTAGCAAGTAAAATTGTCAACTTTACACTAACTCATACATTAAAAAAATATAATAATAAGAATGGACTGACTCTGGTGTAATATCTGTGATTCACGAGTTAAGGAAAATATTAATTCTGAATGGCTATTCTACTGATAATGCAGGTTCCTATTCTATTGATTTAGTCTGTTGCCATAGGCAGTTCATCACTTGCAAAGTCAATGACTCATGCTACGTTTCTGTCATTTATGCGAGCCCTCAAATTTCAACCAGACAGCTGCTCTGGAAGCACATTGTCTCTATGGGGCATCGCTTCAAAACAACCTGGTTAGCTATTGGCGACTTCAATGCAATCCTGAACCCAAACGAGAGGTGTGGCAGTAACCATTTCCACAACTAGGAAGCCACCACCTTCCATAACACGCTGATGGAAGCACATCTCACGGATCTGGGCTTTTCTGGCATGAAATTCACTTATAGACATGGGCTTCTTCAAAAGAGACTAGACAGAGCCGTCGGGAACAGTGCATTCGTCGCTAGTTTCCCCTACATTACCATCGAGCATCTACCTAGGATGGGCTCGGATCACTGCCCGTTGCTAGTACGCAACCTCACCAGAGAGAGAAGCCAATACAGGTTTTGTACGCGCGCTGCATGGCAAAGCACGCCTGGCTTCACGGAGATGCTGAAGAGTGTCTGGAACGATAACTTCAACTTCAACGCCACCCTCAGTGAAGCCCAAAGACCGATTGCTGACTGGGACAAACGGATTCGTAAGGAGAAGAGGAAGACGAAAGACCGCCTCATAGCTAATATCAATCGCCTTCAAACTGAGCTAGCGGACCAATACAACCCCTTATTCGATGTTGTGTGCTGTGACTTATAGAGGGATCTGGATGAGGAGCTTAGAGCGGAGGAGGAGGACCTCAAACACAGGGCCCATATCAACTGGTTGGTTAATGGTGATAACAATAGCAAATTTTATCACAGTTTCATTAACCAAAGAAAGAGGAGTAACAATATTATTGCTTTGAAGAACAACGTAGGTGTTTGGGTGAGAGGCGAGATTGAGCTTATGGACTTAGTTGTTCAACATTTTCACGGTGTGCTCACTGCTCCTGACAATGGCAGACCGCTCAGGTGCACTGATGTGCCTGGCATCTTCTCGGCCCCGTCTGAGAATGATAGGCTGGCTATGGGCAGGTGTCCCCAACGGGAGGTGATATACGCTATCGTGAAGTCTCTTGACCCTGTGAAGGCCGCCGGCCCCGATGGCGTCAGTGCCTTTTTCGTTCATAAGAACTGGAACACTTTCGGGCCTAGTATTATCAAGACAGTCCAGGAGGTTATTGTTTCGGGGCATGTACCTGATGAGCTATGCAACTCCACCATTGTACTCATACCCAAAACAACAATGCTGGAGAGGTGTGATCAATTGAGACCTATTTCCCTAAACAACGTCGTGCTGAAGATCATATCCAAGCTTGTCGTGGAACGGCTGAAGGCCTTTTTGCCCACCTGGGTGTCTCAAGCTCAGAGCAGCTTCATCCCCAGTAGACGCATCACGGATAACATTGCCCTAGTCTAGGAGTTGGTGCACTTGATGAAACGGAAAAAAGGAGCCAAAACGATGGCGATCAAGATCGATCTTACCAAGGCGTATGACCAGATGGCTTGGGAGTTCATTCTAGATACCATCAACATAACTGGGACACCGCATAACATTGTTGAATACATTATGGCGTCCATCACGAGGGGATCTACCTGAATTTCCTGGAATGGTAAAACCTCCAACACTTTCAAGGCGAGTAGAGGTCTTCGCCAAGGAGATCCCCTCTCCCCATATCTGTTTGTTCTTTGTATCAAAAGACTCAGTCAATTAATCAACCAGGAGGTGGGCTTGGGCAAGTGGAAACTAGTGAGGTTGGGTGTGAGAGGCTCGTGCATCTCACATGTCAGCTTTGCCGATGACCTCATTCTTTTCACTCATGCTAGCAAGGCTCAGATGATCACCATTATGGAGTGCTTCAAGAAATTCAAACTTGATTCTGGACAATCTGTCTCAGTCCCAAAAATGAAGGTGTTCTTTTCCAAGAGAGTTGGGCGGGAACTAAGGAAACAGATCAGTGAAATCAGTGGATTTCAACACACAACCGACCTGGGGAAGTATCTCGGCGTCCCCATCATCCACAAGAGGGTGGATAAGCGTACGTATGGGGAAGTCCTTGATAAGGTGGAAAATAGGATTTTTGCTTGGTTGGCTAGATGCCTATCCCTTGCCGGCAGAGTGTGTCTTGCTAATTCCGTTCTCCAGGAGTTGCCCACATATGTTATGCAGACTATGACCATCCATGTGCAGTTATGTGATAGGATTGATGGCGCCATTAGAAGATTTATTTGGGGAGGTATTCAAAAAGCCCACCCGCTTGCCCTGATGGCCTGGGACAAACTCACCTGCAGCAAGAAGGATGGTGGGCTGGGTTTGAAGAGTATGAGAGACTGGAACCGGGCATTAATCTTCAAACATCTCTGAGATATCAAAAGTGGCTGAGAATCCATTTGGAATCACCACATGCTAACAACGATGAGGAGGAATAATGCGGGCGTTAGGAGCAATCTGTCAAGACTTGGAAGAGTTGTTTTGAGTGGAGAAAGCTTCATTGATGATAACTCATACATTATACCGATGAATGGGGAAACAATTAATGTGTGGACTGACCGATGGTTAGGGGTTGATCCTATCCTTGATGGGTTAACTCTCAAACCCGTGCCAGATGACCTGAGGGGCCTGAAGGTGGCCAGTATCATGGGTTTGGATGGAAACTGGGATATTGAGTTCCTGCATCACTGGTTCCCTAACCACTTAGCGGAAAAATTTGAGACGATGAAACCTCCAGACCCTGAGGATGGGGAAGACGTCAGGGTGTGGGCGCTCTCTCCCCATGGCCAGTACACTACCAAATCTGCCTACCACAAGCTTAGAGACGGAAAAGGCATCTGGGTCGAAGGCTGTTGGAAAGAACTCTGGAGGACCAAACTATCAAGACGCATTAAGATGTTCACCTGGATGATGATGCATGACGCTCTCCTTACTAACAGCACGAGGGCAAGGTGGCACCTTACAACCTGCAACACTTGTCCTAGATGCTTGGAGGAGGATGAATCAATGCTCCATGTTGTTAGAGACTGCAGATATGCGAAAGAAGTCTGGGATGTTGTCCATGCTGGCACTATCCAATCGACTAACAACGTCAAAGATTGGATATGTTCTATGGTGCAACAAGGCAAGGAGATTTACACTCTTGTGTTTGTTACCTGCTGGCACATCTGGAATGCTAGAAACAAGCAGGTGTTCGATAACATCACGGTTCCATGTATGCAACAGGCCAACCAGATTAGGAGAGAAATCGCTGCTCACACAACGGCGTTCGCTGAGAACACTTCGGCTGTGGTTATCATCGATCTTCCTAGATGGAAGAGACCCGAGCAAGGGGTCATGAAGCTCAACACCGATGCTGCCGTCAAACGAAGAGAGGCCTACTGCACTGTTGTCAGGCGAGACGATCAGGGCAAGTGGGCTGGGGGGTGACGTTCAAGTTACAGACCACTGACGTTGTGGAGGCTGAGTTGGAGGGGATGCTGAGGGCAGTGGAAGCAGCTCATGAAAATGGCTTGATAGGTGTGGTAATTGAGTTTGATTCCCTCTCTTCTATCAAGATGATCAATCAAAATGAGATTAGCTACCCCAAATATGCCAAGCTTCTCAGAACAATAAAATGGTTGATGAAGCCTGGATGGAGGTTTACTCATGTCCCTAGAGAATGTAATGTTTTTGCAGATGAGTTGGCAAAAGTCAACATTCAAAACAACTCTGCATAAGGAGTGTATGCTCTTCCCCCTACGGGGTTTAATACCCTACTCATCAAAGATTGTAATTGTAGTAGTACTACCAGGTTTTTGTTTGATAGCTTGATTAGTGAATGTAAACTCTCGTTTAATTTTGCTCGCAAGGGGAGGGCGGGATGAATAAGATGGCCTCCCGACTTCGCTAATATATATATATATATATATATATATATATATATATATATATATATATATATAATAATAATAATAATAATAATTTAATTTATATCTACTCTAATTTAATTTTCATGTACATATCCAAACCAAGGTTCACATCCTATGTGCCCGGGACAATATACCCGATATATCCGGACCTTACACATTTTTATGGGACCCACAAGTCAAGGGACCAGATGTTTTGGGACAGAGGTTGGGTACAAAATATTTGGACCCTCCAAACCATCCACATCCTTTCTGAATCCAATCTTCTTACTTCCATGTGTTTCATATGTATGTGCATTTTTCTAAGTGTATGTATAGATCTTTGTTTCAGTTTTGTCTTTGATGAAACTATCAAAATTCTTCCAAATTATCATGTTTAGTCTGAATTTTTGATCAAAAGATTCAACAAGTTTTAAATTATGTGCTTTATTAAGTATATCAATTAATTAAATTTTAAATTTATCTATACTCATTTTATATTATTTAAAAATAGTTTTAATATGCAATCATAATCCTAACGAGTCATATTTATTTATTCCTTTTTCATTAATATTATTAAAACAACTTAGAGTACAAGGAGGCAAGGGAATTCATCTACTCTTCATACTTGTGGTGCCTTTCCATGAACCTATGGATGTTCAAATGCAAGTAGCTTTATCAGTTTCAAGTAGATTATAAAAAATGAATTTCATTTTTATTTTTCAACTTTTATACAATGATTGTGTATTCATCTTAATCACATTAGCTCTTGTGTCTCATTGTCTTTTACAACTGTAGAGTGCGGTAACCGTTTCCTTTCCGGTTGTGAATAACAACATAAAACTAACTGACGATGTTATACCTATTATCATTATCTTAATAAGTGTGATGTGTAATTACTCTTTTCAAATTTTAAACCCTTATATTTCTACTTATATACATTTAACTGATATATCATGAAGAGTATGATAACAAGTTCACATTTTCATAATTTATTGTTAGAAAATAACATTAAAACATTTCATATTTCTAATATATCTTTTGGTTAAACTAAATCTAATTTAAAAATTGGCAAATTATATTTGACATGTACAAAACATGTATACTTATTACTTATTATATTATAATAACTAAATCTTAAAAGATAAAAGCAATTAATTTCAATCTTAGTTAGTAAGACAAATTATATTTTTTATTTATTAAGTGTAATGATCTAATACTAAGTGAACATATATAATGTTGCGCGTGCATGTGCACATGTGGGTTCACTAGTCTATACTACTTTAAAAAGGGGAATTTTTCTTTTTTATTACCATCATGCCACTACCCAATCAGGTTTCAACATTTTCGAAATGTTGCATCCTCTTGAAATTTCTCTCTTCTCTCCTTTTCTAGGATTTTTAATGTCTTTTAAATAAAATTTACGATCGTTAACTGACTACTTCCTCCACTCCCTTGGTCTTCTAAAAAGGAAGTTGTTGACTTTGAGTCCTCACATTCCACAAAACTGTCAGCCATGTTTTCCATGATCTTTGCACTTTACAACTACAAGACGTACAGATGTACCGAACTCCCTACAGTCTAATTCCCACTATATCCTGAAATCCTCAATTCCCCAGCAGCCTTAACAAAGGTTGGTCTGGATTATTTTACAAAAATATGACATGCTTTTTACGTGCGTAGAAACGCAAGTGTACGCGTCACTGTAATATAGGCCTTTGTGAGGCCCGAGTCGAACTCAGGGACACTGAATTATCAGATACTACTACTAACTACACGCAATCAGCTAGACCGATTAAAAAGTTGGGAGTTGTTGTAAAATTAAAAGAAAATGAAATAAAACAAAACAAAGCAATCGATTAAATGTTTAGTTTAATCAATTCAAGTGGGAATCTTTAGGATTGTGGTTTCATCACGGGTTTTATTGTATGAATTTCTATTTAGTCACTCAGATTTATCTCTCTATCCGGGTAGTGGCCTGATATTAGAATTTCCCACTGTCGTGGTACAATTCACTACCTATGTCTAGGTCAGTTCCACCGTCGTAGTAACCTATACCCTAAACTAGGTGCATTAGAATCAATCTCTCGGTATCCACCATTAACCTTACACCACCTTGTTTAAGGGATTTGTCAATTAATGTAAATTTCATCTCTTTTCAACCATTAATTCTTCTTTCGAAGTAATTAAGGGCATTAGATTATTATTATGGTGATCAAGCATAACAATATAATTGAGAAAACGAAATTATACCATGGATTTAAGAGATAATTGATGAATTACTATGATAAAATTGTCATATAATGCTTCCCCGGGCTACTCCCGGTCCTAAAGATAAAGGGGATTAGCCCCGCATGTTCATCTCAAAGCAAAACATGGTAGAGAAAAGGGGAAACATGGGGAAAAACGTGATTGAGTGGTGAAACCCCTAAACGGAGAAGATCTAAGCGCTCCTTGGCGTAGAATACATGTTCTCCCGCCTTTCGGTGGTGGAAAACGTCTTCTTCGGTGTCTGGAATGACTGGGGCGTGCTTCTGGGCTCCATTCTTCTCTCCACACCTTCTTGGGATGTGTGCAGCGGCTATTGACGTGATAGATTGCTCTTGGCCGCCGTCATTAGGTATAATCACTGAGTTAGGTCTTCAAAATATCACAGCCATCTGATTTATATCAATCTGAAGCAAACATGTATCTAACGGTGTGGATACCATCGACGCGAGTCGATGGTATCGACCCTGCACTGTATCGGCTAGTCTTCTTTTCTTTTCTTTGTCGCACTGATGCCACCTCGATACCATCGACGCGGGTCGATGGTATCAACATTCATAGGTGTCAGTTTTGTCCTTTTACGTCGTTGTATCTCCACTTGTCGATGGTATCGACTTTTGTGTCGATAGTATCGACTCTCTTTTCTGAAGCAACCTGGTGGTAGCTCGATACCATCAACTCTCCTATCGATAGTATCGAGATTTTGCTGCTCCTTGCTGCTGGCTGCCTGTGGTCCGGTCGATGGTATCGACCACCGTCGATGGTATCGACAGCAGTAGATACTTGTTTTTCCTGAAATTTCAACATGAAACCACATAAGTCGAAACAAAACATATTCTTGTGATAATTTATGCTCAAAATACTGAAATAAGGGAGATTTGACATAGAGAATGATCATAGACCAAAGTAGATGAATTATGCAATATTAACCACCAAAATGACTAATAAATGCATAAAACACAAGTAAAATATGTCTCTAAATGTGACTCAAAATCATCGCATCAAACTCCCCTAAGCTTGAACATTGCTCGCCCTCGAGCAACAAAACCTTAGAATAGAATTGCCAGAGTCAACTAACGTACAAATCATCACAACAAACATTACCATATGATCCCCACCGGACATTCACATTTTGGCCCTCACTAACCACGAAATGATAATTACCCTAAAGGCGACAGTAATCATCCATAAAAGATATCTACCTCAAAACTGATGAACACTATCACATAAGGCAGTTAACATAATAAAATTCACCAGTCCAGACTTGGTGCATCTTGTGATCTCCTATACTACGTTGCTTGCCCTAACTACCATCTACATGGAAGCAGCTCTCCTGACATTCACAAATGAGGAGAAAATCACGGTGGCCTACCAATTTGAGCAACAGGTGGATGGAATGGGTGGCTAAAGGAAGAAACGGAAGCAGTATACGGTTTCAACATGCATAAAATGAAAATGCCCTAAATGATGCATTTGCACATGAACATGCCCTAATGCCTAAGATTGGGTGGAATGATGCATGCACTAACATCCCGTCTCAAAATGAGATGGAATATCTAACTGAGCTACATCATGTACTTACTCATCTTAAAATGTGAGTGAGACTATGTTCCTTTCTCCTTCTTATTCTACTTGCTTCTCAATAATTTCTTTTTCTTTTTCATTTTTTCATTTTTTTTCACTCTTTTTTCTTAAACCCTTCTATCCATAATTGACAATGAATTATTTGTTGGGATCATTTTTTTTGCATAGCTCAAATATTTGAAGCATTTATGAAGGTATGGAACAGCTAATCACCCTTAGAGAAGAAATAAGTTACATGATGTGCTCTATGCATAGAAATTATGAATGCAGCTAAATGAAACGCACCTAAGGATAATGTGCATGTATAACTATTCTAATTTTTTTTTCATGTAAAACATGTGAAAGCAGTTGCAATGCAAAACCTATCTATATGAGATGCAATCAAAAAGATTAAAACCGTAAAGTACTTCCAATTCTTATGGTGGATCATGAAAAATAATGAGGTGGAAAGATCACAAGACTAATTGACTGAAACTTTAAAAATTATTATGTGTCCCTCCTTACTGACCTGTGTAGTAGTTAAGAGGTTTCTCTCTCTTACTTCAAATTAGAGTCTCATTATCATTTGGTCAGTTTAGGCTTACACAGCCAAATCCGTCCACTTTTCATGAATAATTAGGAATGCACAGTTGTGATTTTCTATTTTAGAGTTGACAAAACCAATCATTTTCTTAAGTTAGGTGCTCAAAGTTGAACAACACAAGCTTGTGAACACTCAGATTTTTTTTAATTTTCCCTTAATTCCCATGCACAAGCAATTGAGATGACACAAGACTTAAGACATCCACAATTACACTAGATAGAATGTGGATCCTTCGAACAAACTAAGATTGCAAAAACTAAATGACAAGAAGTTAAACAATAAAAACTAAAAAGTGAGAAAATGAAAGGATAGAACTGTTCCAACACCCCCCTAAGCTTGAATTCGACTATGGCCTCATAGTCAAAAACAATCTTAAAGGTTGGAACAGAGACACCGATTTACTCTTCTGGCGGAGGCGGGTACTGTGGGGCTGTGGGGTCCCAAGTCGGGTACTGCCCTTGAAAGATCGGGTCATACAGGGGCATGGGTGGAGGTTTTGGATACCCCCCAAAGTAGTTCTGGCTCCAGTAGTGATCATAGAAGGGCTGCTGCTGCATCTCCATCCTATGCAACCTATCATGCATGAACTGTTGGTTGTCGAGGATGAGGCGTTCATTTTCAAAAATAGCCCTCTAGTTGTCAAGTATCTGGTTTGTTGTATCATGAATACTGGAGTACGTCGTTGTATGGTGCTGCTGCGTCTGCTGAATATCTTGCAGCATGGCATACATTCCTTTCATTGAGTAGACATTCGCGCTTTGTTGCGAGGGTAGTGGTGATGGCAGAGGCTGTGAATATGAAGATGGGCACCCGGATGCATGCGAGGTTGCTTCCTAGGTGCCACTCGTGCCTGAAGAGGAGTGTAGGCCTCCTCTTCCTCTTCAGCCTCGTCATCATCATTGTTGTTGTCGTCGTTGTCCCTGTCTTCATCGGAGTCAGCAATGGCTATGATTGGCCATCGGAAATGTTGAGCCCCTTCGATGTGGAAGAGAGGGTTGGGAAGTGAGCATTCCTGATATGCTTGGTTGACGTGGCAGTGTGCATACGCCAAGCCATCTTGAAGAAGAATGAGGTTGGAGCGGTGTAGATGTTGCAGGTTCACCTTGCTCCTGTTGGAGAGAGGAGTAAGCTGGGTGAAATTCAATCCAAGGTAGGAGGCCAGCTTTGTGATGAGCCCTCCAAAGTGAATTGGATCTTTCCGCGTACTCCTCTTTACCACCAAAACGCGCATTAAGAAGAACGCACCCCAGTTGCATTCTTGGCGCTTCAGTAGCTTATTCAGGAAAAATAGGTATGTGTCCTGAAACTTGCTGAGAGCCAGATCACCACGGCCGAATAAAGTGGTGCAGATCATGCGGTGTAGAACCCACACGAACGGATGCTCGAAATCCACCACCGCCGCATTGTGGTAGCTCACAGCTTTGCCCAGCGGCACCGTCATGAGCTCGGCGAAGATAGCATCGTAATCCGTCTGGTTGTCTGGCCGCCTGTAGCCATTTCGCCCATGGAACTAGTTGTAGATAGAGTTGAACTGCTTGAGTGTGAGAGTATAGTCATTGTTATATAGCCGGAAAGAAACACGACCCTTGATCCACTCGCGATCTATGGCGATGATGTCATTGGGCACGACGCAGACGTCCAACGACGCCATGAATTCAGCCACCGGCTCCTTGTATGTCGGCCAGTCACCAAAGAATGGTTGGCCATCAGCATGGTACTCCATCTCATTGGGCCTCCTGCCCGTGTGCTTGGTCTTCCCTTTCAAGACTTAGGCGAGATTAGCCTCGAACCCCAGGTTACGGATCATGTCGCAGTCGACGTAACAGGTCGACTCGATCTTGCGCTTCATCAGTTCCTCGTAGAACTTCTTGACCTACGCGGACGGGTGGACAATACGCGGGTGCAGAATCGATGTGGTCGGTGGAGGAATGAACACTGGAATGTCCATTGGATCTGCGCGTGAAGAAGACGCACCAGCAACATGTACCATGATTGCGGAAGAAGAAGAAGTAGAATAGAAGGAGGAGCTCGGTGAAGATCGGAGAAGGAAATCTCTGCTCGATGAAGAACGTGCTCCTGGATGCTCATCGCCAGGCTATGATCGCTCTGGAATACGCTCAGCACAGGTGGAGAAGAATTGCTTTGGAGTTGTGACGTCATATGACGACAATCCTTCTCATATATAGCTGTGGCCGGCGCTACTGTATGCTCGTCGATACCATCGACGCGGGTCGATGGTATCGAAGCGGGTAGCACAATCCGTACTGCCGCTGGTATCGACGGTCGTCAATGGCTGGATTTGTGGGGCCCAGATCGATGACGTGTCGATACTATCGATGAATGTCGATGGTATCGACCCGTCCCCCGGATCGACTTTCTAGTTGCAGCGATCGTCGTTGATCTCCTCTCGCGGATCGGTGACGTGGTGTGTCGACTTCCGTTTAGGGCAACACCCTCACGAGGCCCGGCCGCTGCCTTCTTCCTGTAACTGTGTCGATACCATCGACATGCCCGTCGATGGTATCAACTTCACTGAGACGATTTCTTCTGAATATCTCCAGAGATCTCGATGGTATCAACATGCATGTCGATACTATCGACCTCGACTTTGCGATCAACCTGTTGGTGTGTCGATACTATCGACGAGGCCGTCGATAGTATCGACGAGGCCGTCGATAGTATCGACGCAGTGCGATTTCTACAGTCGCCAACCTGTACCCTGGTCGATACCATCAACACAAGGGTCGATGGTATCAACTCTGCCTCAATCCTGCACAATGAGTAAACGATCACGGTATCTTTTTTACACTAAAAACAAAGTAAAAAAAAATCAAACTACGAATGTGAAAGAAACTAAACTAAAGTACCAATGGTTGGGTTGCCTCCCAACAAGCGCCCTTATTTAATATCTTAGGCTAGACGACATGAAGCTTCTCATGCATCTGGAAGTGCAATGAGTTTGACCTCATTCACTTTCCTTGTGTAATCTTCACCAAAATACAATTTCAACCTTTGTCCATTGGCCAGGAATGTGGTCTCGCCATCACGCACCAGGATCGCGCCATGTGGTTTGACCTCCTCTACTGTGAATGGTCCACTCCATCGGGATTTCAACTTCCCGGGATGCATCTTCATCCTGGAGTTGAACAATAGGACACGGTCTCCTTTCTTGAAAATGCGCATTTGAATATGGCGATCGTGAATCAACTTTGTGCGCTCCTTGTAGATCCGTGAGCTTTCATATGCATTCATTCGTAGCTCATCAAGTTCATTGAGTTCAAGTAACCTCTTCTTTCCCACTTCATCATAACTTAGATTTAGCTTCCTCAACGCCCAATGCGCTTTATGCTCCAGTTCCACCGGTAAGTGATAGGCTCGACCATAAGCCAACCTAAAAGGTGTAGTGCCTATAGGTGTCTTAAACGCCGTCCTGTATGCCCACAACGCATCCGGTAGTAGGGTACTCCAATTCTTTCTCGTGGAAGCCACAGTACGCTCCAAGACCTTCTTAATCTCCCGGTTGGAGACCTCCACTTGTCCTTGAGTTTGCGGGTGGTACGGGGTACCTATGTTGTGTTTCACCCCATACTTTCTCAATAGCGCCGTGAACTTTTGATTCCGAAAGTGTGTACCTCCATCACTTATGATCATTCTTGGTACACCAAACCTGCAGAAAATACATTCTTTTACAAACATGCACACTACAGCGGAATCATTAGTCCTTGTGGGTATTGCCTCTACCAACTTCGACACATAATCAACAGCCAAAAGAATGTACAAATTAGAATTTGAGGACACAAAGGGTCCCATAAAATCTATGCCCCATAAGTCAAATACCTCAACCTCCTGGAATACATTAAGGGGCTTCTCTTGTCTTTTCGAGATGTTACCCGCCCTTTGGAAGGAATCACATTGTCGCACAAACTCGTAAGCATCCCTGAACAAGGTAGGCCAATATAGGCCACTTTCAAGGACTTTTGCTGCAGTGCGAGAACTAGAATTGTGACCCCCCGTTGGTAGTGTGTGGCAATGACTAAGAACACTTCTGTATTCCTCCTCAGGTACACACCTGCGTAAGACACCATCCCTGCATTGCTTCAAAAGAATAGGGTCATCCCAGAAATAATAACGTAAAGAATGAAAAAATTTCTTCTTCTCTTGGTACGTCCAATCATCCGGGATGATTTTGCAAGCAAGATAGTTAACAATGTAAGAAAACCACGGGTCTTTCGATTTCACTTTCAAAAGATGTTCGTCCGGAAATGTCTCGGTAATGGGTATGTGTAAATCCTTTTCATATACCATCTGTAACCTAGACAAATGGTCCGCGACCACATTTTCAATCTCCGCCTTGTCTTTGATTTCAATATCAAATTCCTGTAAAAGCAAGATCCACCTAATCAATCTAGGTTTGGCATCCTTTTTCTCCATCAAATACTTAATGGCGGTGTGGTCCGTCCATACCACGACTTTTGAGCCAACAAGATATTGCCGAAATTTTTCAAACGCAAAAATAATGGTGAACAGTTCTTTTTTGGTTGTCATGTAATTTAGTTGGGCGTCATTCAAAGTTTTAGATGCATAAAAAATCACAGCGGGTTTATTGTCCACCCGTTGTCCCAAGACAGCCCCAACCGCGAAATCGGATGCATCACACATTAGTTCAAACGACTTGGTCCAATCTAATGTTTGCACAACCGGTGCGGAAATCAGTTTGTCCTTAAGCACGTTGAACGCATGTAGACATTTTTCATTAAAGTCAAAGACAGAATCCTTTTCTAACATCTCAGATAAAGGTTTGGCGATTCTAGAAAAATCTTTTATAAAACGACGATAGAAACTGGCGTGACCTAAGAAACTCCGTACCCCTTTAACCGAATTCAGTGGGGGCAATTTGGAAATCACTTCAATTTTTACCGGGTCTACCTCCAAACCTTTGCTAGACACTTTATGTCCTAGCACTATTCCTTCACTCACCATCATGTGGCATTTCTCCCAATTGAGGACTAAATGTGTGTCCTCACAACGTTGTAAGACCTTATCTAGATTGTAAAGGCACTCATCAAAGGATGCACCATAAACCGAGAAATCATCCATAAAAACCTCTAGACAGAGTTCTATCATATCAGAAAAAATGGCGAGCATGCAATGCTGAAAGGTCATCGGTGCATTACATTACGGCGGTACGCAAACGTTCCATAAGGACAAGTGAAGGTAGACTTCTCTTGGTCCTTAGGATCAATCGAGATCTGATTGTACCCCGAATAATGATCCAGAAAACAAAAATGCGATCGGCTGGCTAAACACTCTAAAATTTGATCAATAAATGGAAGAGGAAAGTGATCCTTAAGCGTAGCGACATTCAATCGACGGTAATCTATGCAAACACGCCACCCAGTTACCAAGCGGGTGGTGACAGGTTCATTTAGAAGATTATGGGTAACTGTGATTCCCCCCTTTTTAGGGACTACCTACGTAGGACTCACCCACGTCGAGTAAGAAATAGCATAGATGATACCTACAGAAAGGAGCTTAATCACCTCCTTCTTGACGACCTCCATCATGCTGGGATTTAATCGACGTTGTGGCTGAATCATCGGCTTAGCTCCCTCCTCGAGCTGAATCTTTTGTTGGCACAATGTAGGGGAGATCCCCTTGATATCTGCAACCGACCACCCAAATGCTCCTCGGTGGTTCTTCAACACAATAAGCAGCTGGTCCTCCTCCTCGGTACTCAGATAAGCCGATATAATCACAGGCAGCTTTTCTTCCTCAGCCAGAAATGCATACTTCAAGTGTGGTGGCAACAACTTCAATTCCAAATCGAGCGGGATGATTAAGGATGACTGAAGTGGTGGTGGGAGTTCGCCAAGATCTTCATAGTACCAAGCATAAAAGCATGGAAGCACCTGAAGCATCTTGGCACACTCCTGTAGTGACTTACTTCTCATCCAATCATGTGATATGTTGACCAAGCAGGCTTCAAGTGGTAATTCTGGATATGCATCAAACATAGAACTCACTATTGCCTCATCCTCTATAGAATGTTGGATGTCCGCCTCTTCATCATTAGGAAAACCCACAGCTTTTATAAGGGACACAACCTTGGTCTTCTCCATGATGTCTATAGCCAATGTCCCTTTTTCCACCTTAGTCATTACATGAGCCATATCTAAAAATGGCTTCCCTAGACAAAGTGAGATATTGTGATCAAAATGCTTCGCCATATGGCATTGCTCCTTATCCTTAGATGACGTGGTGTTGTAAGGCATGACCATCTCAAACCGATCATCGACAATACCCAAGGTCAAATGACCGCTTCCCATCTCAAGTATCATGTCAGCTATAGCTTGGAAAGGTCGTCCGAGTAGTAACTCATTGCCTTGTTCATCTTGCATCTCCATGACGACAAAATCTGCTGGAAATATAAATCGATCAACTTTCACTAGCACATCTTCACAAATTCCATAGGGCTTCACCACTGAATTGTCCAACAGTTGTATTGTCATGTTACTCGGCCTTGACTCTTTTAATCCCAATTTCTTGAATGTAGAAAGGGGCATCAAGTTTATGCTCGCCCCGGAGTCACATAACGCTTCACCAAACTTCACTTTCCCAATGTAACATGAGATGTTGAAGCAGCCCGGATCCTGCCTCTTTGGTGGCAATGTGCCCATGATGAAGGCACTCACCTGCTCCTTAAGCACTACAACCTCTGTGTCTAGAATTTTCCTCTTCTTGGTAATGATGTCTTTCAGAAATTTACCGTAAGAAGGGATTTGCTCAATTGCTTCTAATAATGGGATGTTGACTGAAAGCTTTCTAAAACTATCTAGAAACTTTTTAAACTGGGTATCCACTTTCCTTGCCTTTTCACTATTCAGATATGGGACCGGGACAGCCTGTGCCCTTTGATGCGGTGGCACATAAGGTGTCCTTTTCTGCGTCTCCTCCTCATCTGCAATAGGGTCTTCAGTAGTATCCACTGCTATATCCGCAACTGGTTCTGTGACCGGTATGGGCAGCTCCTCAGTGGCCTCACTTTCAATTTATGCTTGGGAATTGCTTGGTTCATCGGCTCTGGGGTTTAACAGCTTCTTGCCACTCCTTAGCAAGATGGCCTTCGCCTGTTGGTTTCCTGTTGGAATATTCGTGTTACCCGAAAAACCTTGACGCGCCGGCTTCTTCAGATTGGCTATCTCAGTAGCCATTTGCACCATGGACGTCTCTATTGTCCTCATCTGAGCCCCATGGCTCTGTAGTGTCTGACCGATCTGATTCATGAATTCCCCCTGTTCCTTTATCTGCTAGCCAAAAGTAGTCATTAATTCTTGGTTTTGCTTTATCACTTGGTTGAGCAATTCCGTGCTCTTGTCCTCCGCTACCGGCTGGGGTTTTGCATCGGGATCCTGCAAGAAGTTGTTTGGATCCTTCCAGGAGAACTTCTTGTCCTTCCTCCATGAGTAATCATTATTTCTGTAACCTTGTTGCTGCCTCATGAACTTGACTTGAGCCTCATCCTCGGACTCAGTATTTTCTTTTGCAAGTAGTTTCTTCGCGAGAAGGTCCATCTTCTCATTCAGCTCCTTGATTGCTTTCGACTCCCCTACTACTCGAACGTGCTCAACGGCGTCCCTGTCACCCCAAGATTGCTTCTTGGCCATGTTCTTAAGGATTTCCCAACACCTCGTGTCTGTGTTGTTCAAGAAGAATCCTAAGCCTGCAGAATCGAGGTTACTTCTATCATGCTCGGAGAGAGCAAAATAGAAGATTTTGACCTGTGTCTCCTTGTCAAGCATGTGATGCGGGCACCACCTAAGCATGATCTGAAACCTTTCCCAAGTCTTAGAGTAGGTCTCTCCTGCTTTCTGTGTGAAGTTGTGGATCTTCCTGATCATGTCATTAGTCTTCTCGGGAGGAAAGAACCTTTCAAAGAAAACCTCCACCATGTGGTTCCAGGATTCCACATATTCATCGTCTAGGTTGTGCAACCACTCTCTTGTGTTTCCCGCTAGAGAACTCAGGTAGAGCTTCAGGTACAATGCCTCCTGCGGGAATCTATCTATTTTTATCATGTCACAATTCTCCACAAATTGGCTTATATGCGTGACTGGGTCTTCGTTCTTGAGCCCATGGAAAGCATTCGACTATACCAAGTTGATTAACATAGGATCAATCTTGTATGTCGGGATATTGATCGCCTACTTCTTCATCGGCCCCTTTGAAGCAGATGAAGAAGACGCCTTGATCTTCTCCCATATTGTCTGTGGCTCTGCCATTTCTTCTTGTTCAGATTCAGAATCTATTTCTTCTGAGTGGTCTTTATTGTACCCGTCCTCATCGTCAGGTCCCGGCAGTGGAACCTCTGGTGCTTGTTGCATGTAGTCAGTACTACGCGTCTGCACCATACACAGTACCTGCAAAATGGTAAATTAAGTTCAGTCTCGTGCTAGACAACTACAAAATATGAAACATAAGCTATGAATTTTGGAAATGAAAATGAAATTATAAAATAAAAAAGTGGCCTAGAGTGGCCGCTTGCAGCACTCGTAGTGCCGACAATTGTCGTGTCCCCGGCAATGGCGCCAAAAACATGACACGCTTTTTACGTGTGTAGAAACGCAAGTGTACACGTCACTGTAATATAGGACTTTGTGAGGCCCGAGTCGAACTCAGGGACACTGAATTATCGGTGACTACTACTAACTACGCGCAATCAGCTAGACCGATTAAAAAGTTGGGAGTTGTTGTAAAATTAAAAGAAAATGAAATAAAACAAAACAAAGCAATCGATTAAATGTATAGTTTAATCAATTCAAGTGGGAATCTTTAGGATTGCAGTTTCACCACGGGTTTTCATTGTATGAATTTCTATTTAGTCACTTAGATTTATCTCTCTATTCGGGTAGTGGCCTGATATCAAAATTGCCCACTGTCGTGGTACAATTCACTACCTATGTCTAGGTCGGTTCCACCGTCGTAGTAACCTATACCCTAAACTAGGTGCATTAGAATCAATCTCTCAGTATCCACCATTAACCTTACACCACCTTGTTCAAGGAATTTGTCAATTAATGTAAATTTCGTCTCTTTTCAACCATTAATTCTTCTTTCGAAGTAATTAAGGGCATTAGATTATTATTATGGAGATCAAGCATAACAATATAATTGAGAAAATGAAATTATACCAGGATTTAAGAGATAATTGATGAATTACTATGATAAAATTGTCATACAATGCTTCCCCGGGCTACTCCCGGTCCTAAAGATGAAGGGGATTAGCCCCGCATGTTCATCTCAAAGCAAAACATGGTACAAAAAAGGGGAAACATGGGGGAAAACGTGATTGAGTAGTGAAACCCCTGAACGGAGAAGATCAAGCGCTCCTTGGCGTAGAATACACGTTCTCCCGCCTTTCGGTCATGGAAAACGTCTTCTTCAGCGTCTGGAACGACTGGGGCGTGCTTCTAGGCTCCATTCTTCTCTCCACACCTTCTCGGGACGTGTGCAGCGGCTAATGACGTGATAGATTGCTCTTGGCCACTGTCATTAGGTATAATCACCGAGTTAGGTCTTCAAAATATCACAGCCGTCCGATTTAGATCAATCTGAAGAAAACATGTATATGACGGTGTCGATACCATCGACGCGAGTCGATGGTATCGACCCTGCACTGTATCAGCTAGTCTTCTTTTCTTTTCTTTGTTGCACTGATGCCACCTCGATACCATCGACGTGGGTCGATGGTATCGACATTCATAGGCATCAGTTTTGTCCTTTTACGTCACTGTAGCTCCACTCGTCGATGGTATCGACTTTTGTGTCGATAGTATCGACTCTCTTTTCTAAAGCAACCTGATGGTAGCTCGATACCATCGACTCTCCTGTCGATAGTATTGAGATTTTGCTACTCCTTGCTGCTGGCTGCTTGTGGTTCGGTCGATGGTATCGACCACCGTCGATGGTATCGACAGCAGTAGATACTTGTTTTTCCTGAAATTTCAACATGAAACCACATTAGCCGAAACAAAACATATTCTTGTGATAATTTATGCTCAAAATATTGAAATAAGGGAGATTTGACATAGAGAATGATCATAGACCAAAGTAGATGAATTATGCAATATTAACCACCAAAATGACTAATAAATGCATAAAACACAAGTAAAATATGTCTCTAAATGCGACTCAAAATCATCGCATCAAAACCTTTCTACTGAGTGAGTTGTGGAGAACGGTCAATATTTATAGACATGGTTTTCCATGAGAGCCACCAGTGGCGTAGCCAGAATTTTCTTTTGAGGGGGGAACACACAATTATGGAGCCATATATCCTATCTTGAGGGCGGGCACCATTAAGCATTTTGATATAAATATAACTACTTGTATGTATAATTATACATGTTTTGAGACCAAGGGTAGGGCACGTGCCCACCTTGGTCTCTATGTGGCTCTGCCACTGAGAGTCATGATGCCATTGGCTACAATATGATGTCTCGTATAACAAGACCGAAAATGAGCTAGGATCTAAGGTACTCAATCTTATTTTACTGGTTGGATCATTTTTCTTGCAAACTGTAAATTGGATTTGGTTTGTTTCACTTGTTTTTTCCCTTCTACCTCTGCTTCAAGACTGACAATAGT
Source organism: Alisma plantago-aquatica (assembly GCA_963693085.1). Taxonomy (NCBI): domain Eukaryota; kingdom Viridiplantae; phylum Streptophyta; class Magnoliopsida; order Alismatales; family Alismataceae; genus Alisma; species Alisma plantago-aquatica. The sequence continues at coordinate 1,409,666,406 of OY856412.1, read as the reverse complement.
TGTAACAAAATCACTAGATTCTTATACCTATACTTCCCCTCCTTTTCACCAAAACATCCCCTATTATGATTTTAGATGTTCAAATGTCAGGATGTTCTCTTTTTACTTGATATATGACTTCACCCTATATTGTATGCATGCATTCATTATCTTTGGTTCTTGTGTCAGGAAGAATTACCTTGTTTGGCATGAGATACTCATATGGCTGAAGTTCATGATACAATGATGTTCTTAATGACTTTCGGAACCATGACAGCCATATCGATAGGTCCTAATATTCCAGGCTTAGATGTGTAGTACCATTTAAATTTGTTGAGGTAGTTGCAATAGTCCAAGAGGGTTCTAGGAACCACCAGCAAAGGAGTATGCAGACAAAAAGCCCTATTTATTTCCTCAGCCTCTCAACTAGTTGCTTCAATGTCAAAGCCGATGGGCCACATAGTTTAGCACCTAGACCCCCACAGGAAAAAGTGGGATGTGTTTGATGCCATGATTAGAAACTCCTGCAGTCATATCTGAACTAAAGGACAAGCATCTGGGTAATTTCATATGTTGCATGGAAAAAGTATTTCTTAGAATCATGTTAATGGCTGGCTAAACAAGTAGGAAGACATTAGCTTTTCTTTTCCATCATTGTAAGGGTTGGTTATTTATTTCTTCTACTAGTTCATATTCAGAAAATCAAAATTCTTGCCTTGACTTTGGGGTGAAATGTTTTTAGTATCTAACTGTGTTGCTATATTTTATCATGTTCATAGCATAGAGTATTATGGATCAATGATCAGTTTAAATGTCTATACTTAGGGCACTACTATGTGTTATAGACATCTGAGTATGATTTTTAGATTCATCTATTTTGTCCCTATGAAAACACAGAGCGAGAGACTAAAAGAGATGAAGGTTAATAGCAACCACGACAGAGAGGGAACGTGAACACTACGTGTAGGCCAGTGGAAACAGAGCTGATAAAGCCAGGACAACATAGTAATTTTGAAACCCCATCCACCTGCGGATACAAGTGGTGAATATCATTGCCAACTACTTCCCCAATAATAACAACTCGTGCAACTCCAATTTGCTGGCACAAGGAAAAGCATGCCACGACAGTGCTGACCGCTATCCTAAGTGACAGGGGCACAGCGGCATGTGGAATCTCTGATGGCAAAAAGAAATACCAAGAAAGAGATGTCAACTTTGAGGTGGTTGTAGTTGTGAACTCGGACTCCCTGGCATCCATTGTGGTGACGCCGATGAACAGGTCACCGTCTCAGAGTAGGTGGAGGAGTAGGTGGAGGACATTTGTTGTTCTATAAATAGGGTGAAACTCAGGGCTGAGTGGCCACTACATGCCGCGTTACAGCGAGAACAACGCCATAATGTGGGTTGGCCATCCTCACTGACTGGCCCGTGGAGGTGCACCACACGTTCGAGGTCATGCCTCTACCTCACCCTCCACATCATCGATTGCAACTTAGCCGCCAAACCCCACATGCACCGTGAGATCCAGGATGGATTCACCACAATGCCCATTGTGTCCAATTACGAGGACATATGGAGGGAGCAGATACCAGGGATGGATTCTGGGGAAGCAGGAACTGAACATGATCCCGATCAAGGAGCCTGGCAGTTTTGTCTGCTCTTATTCTTGGGGAGGATCATCAAGGCATCCTTCAACAATGAGGAGGAGGCAGAGGAGAGAGAAGGCAGCACTACTGTGGTTGAGCTGCCTTGCCGAGAAGAGCTAAAGGAAACCTTATACATGTGAATGGGAGTTTCTTCAAACATTGAACATCAACCAATATTCATGCCCCCTTCCATCTCACAATTCTATCATTGCATGTATGCACACTTTAATTTGGTTGGATCTATGTGTCATCATCATACATTAGCAAATGCTTTGGCTGTAATTTCCTTCACCGCCTTACATGAAAAGAAAAACCACATACATTTTACCTGATTCATTTTCCTCATAAAGTGGTTACTATGTGGGTTTTGAGATTTTCAGTATAATGTCAATTGGTATTGGATTTTGTCATGTTCTTCTTGATTTCATCCCTTGATAGTTGGGAATGTTACACTCGCTATTGTATCAGGTTTTTTGACCATTGTTTTTCTTATGCCTTCTATTATCACTTTGAAAAAAAATGATGAACTTGTTATATTCTTACAAAACAAAACTATATGCATTATTAGAATCTGTGTGTTTGTAATCTAACATAAAGTAAAAATTCTTCAAAAAAGACCATGCCAGGTCTTCAACATTAATACAAGAAATAATTTGATGCTCCAATAAGCCATTGTATAATTATCTATCCCCCTTATGTTGCCCTTTAATATTAAAATATATGTCAATCGATTTAGTAGAAAGGTTATATTATTTAAGGTATCAAGTCTGAAAAATAACACATTTTTTCAATATTACATTTATTACTATAAGGCTTCAATGTTTTCTTATTACCTAAAAATGGAAACGATATTTTTTCCCACGTGTTTGGTATTCCTATAACTACCAACGGTGTAAGTATTTCAAAATTTCTTGACTTTTTCATCTAGGGAGATATGTGATCCAGTAGTGTATATATTATACTAGGAGCCATTAGTCACAAAGAGTAGAAATGTTATTATAACTGAGAATATACATTGGATTTAACATAATTTTCCTTTTTTAGTGTTTACACACTTTACGTCAACATTCGTGAAATATTATTTTCAGCACAACACATGTTTTCCTTCAATTCTTTTAAGTTCCAACTAATAAATCTCTCATTATTCACTATTTTAATTACAATATCCAGGCAATTATACTTTATAAAGTGGAATAATATTCTATTATATAATTCGAATCAAGGAAACACTTTCACATGAGTATTTACAACATGTTTAACCCATTTTACTAAAATTATTTATATTTTATTCTAAATATTTATTTTAGGCATTTATCCTTCATGTGTATTGTCAGATTTTTTGTATTTTATACAACAATAAAAACAATAAAATCTGGATAATGCTACATCTTCTATGCTAAGAAAATTTACTGAAACTATATATCAGGAAATGTACTTGAATTGCATCTTTGAGAGTCAGCATAGTTTAAATATTTAGATAACTTCAAAATTTTCTATGTATGGAACAATATGTTGGTTATGTGTTATAGGTCTCTATATGATATCTACCCTACAAAACATTGTGGTGGTTATAAGCGTTGGACGTTTTTATATGATATTTACCTTAAAATTTATGGTAATGATAACTGTTGAGGGTCTTTATATCATTTTACTCTTTTAAATTACATATCAAAATAGTGCAATAATTCCATCAAAATTCCTATGCCAAAAAGAATTTGTAAGTTATCAAACCTTGTGAACGATAGACGTGGACACCTAATTGACAAAGATTTGAGGCTTTAATCTTATTGTACAAAAATAATGGCATATTATTATTTACTTTCTAGATTGAATCATAAAAATGATATTGGTATTTTATATCCAAAAATGGATATAGTTATCTAGGAGGTAATCATTTTAGCAACATTTTGTCACATAACCCATTTTCTTTTCATCCAAATCATTACTTCTAAATTTAGATTTTTATTAAAAGTTTATTTATTACATATTTTATTTTAAAATTATTTAGTACGTATTTAACATGTACAATATGGCACATGCATGTGCACGTGTGCCTTCACTAGCATATATATATATATATATATATATATATATATATATATATATATATATATATATATATATATAAACCTAAACACACATGAATTTTTTCTAATAAGAATGGTTGTTATAGAGAAAGAGAGAGAAATGATGTACATATAATCTATATAAGGAAAATGTGATTGGTAATAAGATGTGGTATTTTAGTAAAGGCATTATTAATACGATAAGATGATAGTATGTTTATATACATTGGTATGAAACATTGACCATGTATATTATGTAATTAGAAACCCTAAAGAGAAGGATAATGAGAATCCTATATTGAAAAAAATAATCCCAAATAACTCAATATACATTTGATTCCAATCCAACAGTAACAAATGTTGTTTCATATTTTTTGTTCTCTCTTTTATCTATTACTAGAGCTTAATACTTGGAACCTTGCATTTTGTATGCTTTTAAATCAAGGTACAAAATTCTTATTACTTTTAAAAAGTTTAGATTTCCTCTTGATAGAGTAGGCATTAGATAGGTTGTTTCTCCTAAATTTATTTTAAAACTTTATCCTTCCTCCTTGAAAGGAAACCAACAAATAAATTTTGAAAATAGTAGCACATTATTTAAATGTTGAAAAGAGAAGGTCGGCTTCCATTCGTTTATTGGAAGTATGCTTCCACAACTCTACGCAATGTTAAAGTACATAGGGTCCCTCTATATATTGAGAATTTTAGTTGGTGTATTGTAGTTCTCCATAGGAGAGAACATTTGGATTCCCTAATAGACATACATTGACATATGCTATCTATTTGAAATTTTGAATTACTGGTCTCAAAATTGGATATTAAATCTCAATAAATTTGAAAATGTCATCATTTGATACTTTCCTACATTTTTAAACTCTTTGTTTTTTTTTTCCAAAATTCCTTGGCTAATAGGTTCATACTATTACTTTTCAAATGCTAATTTTCTACTGGTCATTTGACTAATCACTATTTCTCTTCTTTGGGTCCATGTTGGTTTAGTTTCCTCTGGGAATTCATGAACAAATAATCAAAGCAAGACCTTAATGAGATGTGCAAGATCTATCCCTTATTGAAGAGTACATAGAAAACAATGCATATTCTTAATTTGATAATCATATGTATAAGCTTCCATGACATAGACGTAGAACATGATTGTAAAAAGATTTGTTTTTTACTTTTTGATGTACTTTTGTTAATACTTGATAATTAAGATTAGGTCTTTACATTTATATTCCTTCTTACTCCCCACAAATGTAACTTAAAGTATCTATATTCATGTAATATTATACATGAATAGAATAACATTTGGAAGACTTAACATGACGAGGCAACCATGAAGATTCAAGGAACATCCATGGAGTTGTTGAAGCAATTAAAAACAAATGCATGTTTAGAGGTTTATGATTCATATTATGTCATGGACATTAGATGGATGGTAACCCATTTTGGTTCCAAAGGATTACAATGGTATTGTAACACTTTAAATTTAGGGGTGTCAAAAAATGGGGTTCAGATCACTTCCCGATCAATAAAATCTTGTCAGGATTGTTTGAATGTCAAGTCCAAACCCAAACTTAGACCCAAAATTTATTCATACCTCTTAACTAAGAACTAACTCGGATCAAAAAACCTAAACTTGAAACCAAACCCGTACTAGGTCTAAAGACGATTTAAAAAAAAAAGAATAATTTTTTAATAGAATTACCTACACGATCATAAATAATTTCATTGTCTAAAATAAACAACCAAAGACGTCAAAGATCATATAATATAAAAAAAAATTATTTCTATTTTGTTGTAAATAGAGAAAATAATAACAACTATACAACATTAATATCACCTAAACACAAGATAATTTCAACACAGGTCCAACATCACATATATCATACTTAAACAAAACATATATTATATCAAAATTGTTGCAACATCACTTATAGCATACCAAAAAACACATATTCACTTCAAAATAGATCTCATCAAAGCAATCAAGATGACTATACCATATGAAAATAATATTTATACCATATTATAACAACATATGTATAACAAAAGCCATCATTGGTTTAACTAACACATAATTAAATTCTAACACAATAGGAATATCACAATACTATAAAAATCACATATATCAAATAAAATAACTAAAATTTCTTGCAAATCATGTATATTATACTAGATCAACACATGTATCACTTGAAATTTTAACCTGCACCCCATTAATATATGTATATATGTAAGTATTTACAACCCAATTTTGTCTGATTTCTAACCCCAAAACCAACCCGATATAGATTCGGACATGCACACTTAAACATGAACTAACCAGGGATGTTACAATTGAAAAATGAACCCAAATTTTTTTGGGTTAATCACAATTGGGGCCAAAGGTTTAGAAACAATTTGACAGCCCTACTTAAATTATACACATACAAATAACCTGAAGCATCCATTTTTGACTCATAAATTGATGGGTAATACATGCTTTGAATAGCATGGATATAAAATAATCAAAATAATAACCAATATAGGACCATATTTCATTTTTGATTAACTTAAAGATTATATAAAAAGGAAACTTAATACAACTTCATTACATAGTTCAAAAATCTAAGCATAAAAAACTAATCATGGAATATGAAATTTGAATGAGGTGGATGACCACACCCCACCATAGCACTCCTATTATATTGATGGGTCATATTTGTCCTTATCCTAATGTATTACTCTTCCTCTTCTCACCATCTACAGACATCTCATCCATAATCAAGCAAGGAAACATAAATCTCATGAGTGTAGTTGTAACGACCCCGCTTCCTGGTAACCCCCAATTAAGGAAGACCAAGAAGTCAGAGGTGTTATCCCAAAAATAGGATTGATGGTTTTGCAAATAATAAAAAATAATTAATAAATTCTATGAAAGATTAACTTAAAACTGGAATAAAAATTAATTTTCACATACCTTTTAAAATTAGGAAACAGGAACTTCTACACTCAGTAGAATTCGAACTATCTAAATCCTCCTTTATGGATTAACTTTAATCTTCACAAGTTCCGCTTTACTATTTGTCCAATTTTAGATAATCCTAAAATGTCGATAAACAAAACGTCAGTCAGTATAAATGAATATATCAGTATGTGGAGACAACCAAAATAGTGCACATAAATTCAGACAACGTAATCATATCAAATAGTTGTTAACAATGCAAGATTAGTGTAACATACTAGATCTCGGACCTTACCCTGGAAGTTGACATATTGGACTTAGCCAAACAAGGTTGAAGGTTAGACCTAAATAGATGTTTAGTATAACCCCAATGAGCTAATGCATGTATAGGTCACCATAATGTAATCTAATCTTCTAACATTAATCTTAGTTTTATAATGGCACCTAAAATATGCCACATAACTCATTTTGGTGGCAATATGAAGATAAGAAACATAATTGGATGAATAATTTAGATAATGGGCCCTTTAATGGGCCGTATGACATATATTATAAAAAGAAGTCTCAAAAGTGGAAACAAACTTCAAATTCAGAATCTACATATCAAAATTAGCCTACATGTCAAATTTCATCTAATTTAGGCCACCTTGAAATATTAGGATAAGTTTAGGAGAGAGAAAATGAGTAAAAGGAATAAGTAGTGCATAATGTGATTATATAACTTTAAAACATGGAAATAATGGAAAATTCATGTTCAACACATCAAAGATAACTTGTGGATGAAGTTTGGTCCAATTTTGATGTTGTTTGTGCAAGTTATGCAATTTTAGGTACATTCTGGACTTTTCTACAATTTACCCAATTGGGAGGTTTTCTTTGCATATTATCACCTAAATTTTAATCCTTAGATATTCCTTTACCATTATCGAGATTTTTAACCATGGGGCACATTGTTGCACCTTGGTTTGAAGGTGTTTCTCTCCAATGGGCGTTATAGGGATTACCCTCTTTATAAATGAGCTTATATTTAGAAACTATCAACCAATGGGGTTATTTCTTTGATTGGTGGTCTGTTGGGATGGCCAATAAGTGTCCATAAATTGACATTTGATATTAAAGAAGCCTCTATGATCTATCCTCTTGCATGGCCATGAAATCTGTAGGCTAAGGACACATGGAAAGCTCCAAGGACACCTCATGCTTGACTTCTTCCTTATCCATAAAGGTTTGTATGTCCATAGGCACCCTTAGCATTGGACACATGTAAAGTAACTTGAAACCTCATGCTTGACTTCTTCCTTATCCATAAAGGCTTGCATGTCGATGGACACCCTTATACATGAAACATGGAAAGCCTCATAGACACCTCATACTTGACCTTTTTCTTTATAGAGCCATATCTACCCCTTCCCAACTCCCAATTCGAAAACTCTTGCTCTCCTTTATTTCCTCTATCTTGGAGCATCATTCCTACTTTTTTTTGCCACGAAGGTCTGTCCCAAGGTAAAAGGAAGTGCCTACCTTGGTGAAGAAGGCTCCTAGGGTTCCAAATTTCTTTATTTAGGGTTTCAAAAGCTCCTCCTTGGTTATTTTGACCAAAACTAGTAAGTTTTCTCCTTGACTTTCCTATTTTCATGTTTTTAGTCTTCCTCCCACCTTCCACCAGGTTAGAACCATGGTCTTCCATGGTGAAACCCCACCTAGAACCCATAAACACCTCATCTCCATGTTCTTTTGTTAGGGTTTTTCACCTCTAAAGTGGAGAAGGTGCTTCTTACTCAAGATAGGAGCTTTGTTGGAGAAATCAACCTCTCTAAGCTTTGGAACCTTAATTATTGAACCTGTACAAATTCCCTAGAGGTTCTTTGGAGGCATAGGCTTTACTTGGACTATTTACACTATGAAGTTGAGGTATGATGTATCCCCTGTTCTTCTATGTTGAGCAATTCACCTATGCTTATTCATTCTCTTTGTCCTATGGTCATTAGCCTATAGACAATGTCTTTTCTTTTGAAAATCATGGTTCATGTGGACTACCTTATTTTATATTTATCATGTGATCATGGATATTCTTTTGAACTCTTATATTAGGCTTTGTTTATGATGGAACTCTAAAAGATGAGATGTGATGTCTTTTTCCCACTTATGAGGTGGATGTATATGTTGGTCACTTATGTGGTGACTAGTTTATATATTTTGACTATACGCTCTACTTGCCTCTACATTTAACATGATATGTGATTTAGTAGCACTAGCCTCTACATTTAACATGCTATGTGATTTAGTAGCACTAGAGTAGTGTAATTACATTGGTTTTTATGGCAGATGTGTTATTTCCTACCGAGCAGATGTGATATTTCCTTCTCTTTTGGAATGGAAAGGAACCTCATACCCCGGGCAAGATGTGTGATTCTTGTCCCATATTTTATATATTTGGGATATTGGTAGTATTCCTTTCTCTATCAGGTTTCAAGTTTATGAGACTTGGCCACCTTTGTGTTTATATTGTTCTAGGGTTGTGTTTATCTCACATGCATGCAGGTTGATGATATGGGGTGTGTGCCCTAATTCTTTACATGTGCTTGTGTGGAACAATATTTATGTTTTATTAACGAAAAGTATTATTTTGTTATCATATGATTTCAATTCATTTTCTCTTGATACCCATTTGGGTGGTCCTTATCCTTTCTATCGGAAGCAATTTATATTTGATGTCCTTTATTCCATCTATTGCTCAATTTCCTATTTCATATGCACATACCAGCCTTTGCTGATGTCATCTATTTTCTCTTCTTGTTGGGGTATGCTTCCAACCCTAGGTGTAGGACTTGGATGATAAGGAATGAAGTTTTGGACTAGCTTAAGGAGTTAAAGATTGGAGACAAAGTTGTTATGGTTTAGATTTCCCTCTATTAAGATCCTTATGTTGTATCATACATGTAAACCCTTACGAGATATTATGATGTAATTTTGTAATAACCTTGTGATAAATTGAATATAGTCAACATTTTAATTTTTTTGCTATACTTTGGTTGTTTTAAATACCATTTATTGAAATTTGAAAATGTTACACCTATTCCAGCATACCTTTGAGTGCGTTTGGAATGGATGTTTTATTCTTCAAATTAATTTCAATAAGGGGGTGATCATGGTATCAGAGCCCATAGTAGTCAGAATCTGACTATTTCAATTATGTCTCCCTAGTTAGAATCCTTGCCTTACCTTTAAGTGACATGTTTTCCCTATAGATGATCAATAGATGATGAAGGGTTGATTTAGGATCATATAGTTTCACATTAGAATAATGATGAATAGATACTTAAAATACTTATAAGTAAAAAGATGCATAAGTAACCATAGTAACTTGAGGTTGTTTAGCTTGGCCTTTAGGAAGATACTAGGATATGAAGTTGAAAGCAGAGGTGTCTAGAAAGGATCAAGGTTTGGGGATTGACATGATTTTCCTCTGCACCACTAGCTTGATTTTTGAGGACTCCCGAATCCTTATGATACCGTCATGGCCTAAGCTGATATGAATTGTTCAAAGTAGCATGATTTTAGGCAATAGTAGCCTTAGACATCTATATGATTTATCTTTAGGGACCCTAATATGTTGAACTAGTCTCCCAGGTGTAAAGACTTGTTTGAGGATCGACAAGAGCAAGTTAACCCATAGTTCATAGTTAGTCTTTACAAGTTATGTTTCTTTTTTTTGCATGATGCTTATGTCGTTGGATATAAGGAAGCGTAGTTGAATCTTTTGTACCTAAAGAATAGTGTTGACTTAATAAGATGAATCCTTTAAGGGGTGGTGAATAAGTTTTCTTCTTATATGTGGATGTTTTTATTTTGAGGATGAAATCCCTTTAAGGGGTGGTGTGTTGTAACATACTAGATCCCAGACCCTTCCCTGGAAGTTGACATATTGGACTTAGCCAAATAAGGTTGAAGGTTAGACCTAAATAGATGTTTAGTATAACCCCAATGAGATAATGCATGTATAGATCACCTTAATGTAACCTAATGTTCTAACATTAATCTTAGGTTTATAATGGATACATAAAATATGCCACATAACTCATTTTGGTGGTAATATGAAGATAAGAAACTTAATTGGATGAATAATTTAGATAATGGGCCGTTAATGGTCCATATGACATATCTCATAAAAAGAATTCTCAAAATTGGAAACAAAGTTCAAATTATAAATATACATATCAAAATTAGCCTACATGTCAAATTTCATCTAATTTGGGCAACCTTGAAATATTAGGATAAGTTTAGGAGAGAGAAAATGAGTAAAAGGCATAAGTATTGAATAATGTGATTATATAACTTCAAAATATGGAAATAATGGAAAATTTATATTCAACACATCAAAGATAACTTGTGGATGAAGTTTGGTCCAATTTGGATGTCGTTTGTGCAAGTTATATAATTTTAGGTACATTCTGGACTTTTCTACAATTTACCCAATTGGGAGGTTTTCTTTGCAAATTATCACCTGAATTTTAATCCTTAGATATTCCCTCACCATTCTAGATATTTGGAACTATGAGGCACCTGGTTGCACCTTGGTTTTAAGGTGTTTCTCTTCAAGGGCATTATAGGGATTACCCTCTTTATAAATGAGCTTATCTTTAGAAGCTATCAACCAATGGAGTTATTTCTTTGATTGGAGGTCGGTTGGGATGGCCTATAAGTTTCCATAAACTGACATTTGATATTAAAGAAGCCTCTATGATCTTTCCTTTTGCATGTCCATGAAATCCCTAGGCTAAGGACACATGGAAAGCTTTATGGATACCTCATGCTTGATTTCTTCCTTATCCATAAAGGTTTGTATGTCCATAGGCACCCTTAGCATTGGACACATGGAAAGTAACTTGAAACCTCGTCCATGACTTCTTCCTTATCCATAAAGGCTTGCATGTCCATGGACACCCTTATACATGACACGTGGAAGTCTCATAGACACCTCATACTTGACCTCTTTCTTTATATAGCCATATTTACCCCTTCCCAACTCCTAATTTGAAAACTCTTTCTCTCCTTTATTTCCTCTAGCTTAGAGCATCATTCCTACTCTATTTTGCAAAGGATGTTCTGTCCCAAGGTAAAAGGAGGTGCCTACCTTGTAAAGAAGGCTCCTAGGGTTCCAAATGGCTCTATTTAGGGTTTCTAAAGCTCCTCCTGGGTTATTTTGACCAAAACTAGTAATTTTTCTCCTTTAATTCCCTATTTTGATGTTGTTAAACTACCTTCCACCTTCCTTCATGTCATAACCATGGGCTTCCATGGTGAAACGCCACCTAGAACCCATAAACACCTCATCTCCATGTTCTTTTGTTAGGGTTTTTCACCTCTAAAGTGGAGAAGGTGCTTCTTGCTCGAGATAGGAGCTTTGTTGGAGAAAATAGCCTCTCTAAGATTGGGAACCTTAACTATTGGACTTTTCCACATTCCCTAGAGGTTCTTTGGAGGCCTAGTCTTGACTTGGACTATTTAGACTCTGAAGTTGAGGTATGATGTATCCCCTATTCTTCTATGTTGAGCAATTCAACTATGCTTATTAATTCTCTTTGTTCTATGGACATTAGCCTATAGACAATGTCTTTTATTTTGAAAATCATGGCTCATGTGAACTACCTTATTTGATATTTATCATGGATATTCTTTTGAACTCTTATCTTATGCTTTGTCCATGATGGAACTCTAAAAGATGACATGTGATGTCTTTTTCCCACTTATGAGGTGGATGTACATGTTGGTCACTTATGTGGTGACTAGTTTATATATTATGACTATAATTTCTACTTGCCTCTACATTTAACATGCTATGTGATTCAGTAGCACTAGAGTAGTGTAATTGCATTGGTTTTTATGGCAGATGTGTTATTTCCTTATGAGAAAATGTGATATTTCTTGCTCTTTTGGGGTGAAAAGGAACCTCATACCCAGGGCAAGATGTGTGATTCTTGGCCAATGTTTTATATATTTGGGAGATTGGTAGTATTCCTTTCTCTATCAGGTTTTAAGTTTATGACACTTGGTCACTTTTGTGTTTATATTATTCTAGGGCTATGTTTATCTCACATGCATGCAGGTTGATGATATGGGGTGTGTGCCCTAATTCTTTACATGTGCTTGTGTGGAACAATCTTTATGTTTTATTAATGGCAAGTATTCTTTTGTTATCATATGTTTATCTCACTATGGTCCTACACTGCCAAACAAATACACAGTTGGATTTGGAGGTCCCTTTTCAAATAGAGAGATCTACTTGCCCCCTTGGTCAGATTTCAAATCAGGGATGGTGACAAGATCTACCTTTGGGAAGACTCGTGGGTCCTAGGGAGGTTCTTGTAGGATAGGATTGATGACTACCTCAAGCTACGAAATGGGTTTGGTCCTTTCGTTATGCTCAAGACTCTCATTGGTGACAAGAAGTGGTGCCTACCTACCACGAGGGGCTGTGAATCTCTTCTTGTTGTCTGCAATGAGATTAAAATCAAAGACAGAGACCTATGTTATCTCCAAGGACTTGAAAAATTCTCCCTTAGGGGTGCATGGGACCTGAGAAGGGATCATGGTTCTGTTCTGAACTGGGAAAAATGGTTGTGCAGTTCGAGTGCTCCAAACTGCATAAAGATTTTTGCATGGAAAATGCTACATCAAAATCTTGTAACTGACGAGTACTTACTGAAGTTGGGATTTTAGTTCCCTTCCAGGTGCCATCTATGCAGGTGTGCATTGGAAACCAGCCAACACTTGTTGTGGGACTATAATTTTTCTAATGAGCTATGGCAGAGAGCTTGCCATGCTATTCCATATATTTCGAATTGCATAAAGACATCCTGAAGTTCCATAGGAGAAATGATAAGCTTATGGCATTACTGATCACCTACGGGATTTGGTATTCCAGAAACCAAGCTATTTTTGATGATGTAAATCCGTTATTTTGTGCTACCTGGAATAGAGTGGCCTCTGATTTTAGAGCACTCATGCATAAATAGGTTTTATTTTTTATTACATATACCACTTGTATAGTTGATTTTGTTGGAATAAGAAAGTAGCATGTTTACTGATAAAACAAATACCCATTTGGGCGGCCCTTATCGTTTCTATGAGAATCCTTTTATATTTGATGTCCTTTATTCCATATATATCTCAATTTCCTATTTAGTATGCACATACTAGCCTTTGTTGATGTCATTTATTTTCTCTTCTTGCTGGGGTACGCTTCCAACCCTAGGTGAAGGACTTGGATGATAAGGCATGACATTTTGGACTAGCTTAAGGATTTAAAACTTGGAGACAAATTTGTTATGGTTTAGATTCCCTTCTACTTAGATCCTTATGTGGTATCATACATGTAAACCCTTACGGGATATTATGATGTACTTTTGTAATAACCTTGTGATAAATTGAATATAGTCAACATTTTATTCCGCTACTATACTTTTTTTGTTTTGAATACCATTTATTGAAATTCAAAAATGTTACACCTATTCCAGCATACCTTTGAGTGTGTTTGGAATGGATGTTTTATTCTTCAATTTTTTTTTCCAGTAGGGAGTGGATCCCTCTCCTTACAATTATGTTTTTCAATGTAACTTCTCAACCATTTTTACTCATACTCTGGGATACCCTCACTTCGGGTTTAGTCCTTTTAAGGGACTTAAGGATACCTTCTCCATCCTGAGCTTGGTACCTAGGGTCACCTCTCTAGGTGCCTAGTGTTCTTCTCTCTAGGGCTTGACCACTTCAAACCTTCCCTCCAGGGCCTGGTCTGGCATCAAACATCCAGAGATGGTATGTAGGTTTGAGACAGTCACATATGTACTTCAATTATGATACACATAGTCACTTTAAAGATTGTAGTAATGAAACATCCAAATAGTTTAATTTTCATTGCAATCAATAAATCCTTGAGAAATGTTGGGAAACTAAAGCGTGTACTCATAATGAATCACATACCTGATTTGAAGATTCCATAATAAATAAGCACAATCCATTCCAATCAGGCAACCCAAACAAGCAAGTTAAGAAACCATCATATAATATGCATTACGTAATTTCTAAAGTGTCACCAATCACATTAAATACATTATACCCTACTCAATCCTAATCTAAGGTTTCGGTTTTGGATAATAAATAAGGGTATTAACCCTATTTCCATCACATATTTAACATTAGGTGAACACTAGTTACTAGATCCATCTAATCCTTTCATTAAGATCACTTAGATTAAATATGTTCAATAACAACATAGCAAGTTAAGATCATTAGCCCTAATTCCACACATTAAATATTATCCACATTCGAGACCCTAATTACCGTATCATTATTACCATCATTATTTTTATTATCATTATAATCAACTAGATCAGATAATAGCATATAAGAAAGGCTTTTAATTTCAACATTATAATACTCAAAACTAGGGTTTCCATGTGTTAATCATCAATTTATCATACATTACCCTATTTTTGGAACAAAAAGCATACTTATATCTCAATTATATTTTCTTTGGGTTTCTCTCATTCTTCTGATCAAGTTTCATATATAACTTGTCTAAATCTGAGTTACCAATATTTAGTTATGATTTTTGCAAAATAAATATAATCAGGCCAATGACACACTGACACGTCAGCAAAACTCATTTTTAGAAATTCAACCCAGGCGGCCATTAAATAGAGAGGAAAAGACTGTCATACCCTTATTGGTCATGTACATAGGTTCGGGGCTCTTTTGTTATTGACTCTATATCTCCCCCTACCTCCCGACGCCAGCGGCTACGCATATTGTGGTTGTGCCTTCCGTCCGCGCCCATGATGGGGTTTCTCGGGGAGTGTCCCTTACCACTGGACCTGGACAAGTCCCTCTTTGGTTGGTGACAGTTGGGTCTAGGAGAGTGGAGGTTTCTACTCTTCCAATACATCAGTTGGACCTACACATCGCCACCCTCATCTCTTAGCACTACGGTCCAGGACGCAGGCTTTCTTGCCTCCATGGAATGTCCCACAAACGCCAGTCTGTAAGGGAGTCTTCGTAGCAGGTGCCAAGGAGGCCATGGAATGGTTCCCTGGAGAAGTGTCCTAGAGATTCTTGTCCCCTACCCTAGAGAAACTGCCCGACTCGTCTAGTGCATACAATTGCAAACATGCAAGTCATTGTTTGTAGGCTCCTACAGGGCATCACAACCTATAGATCCCTAGTTATCATGGGATGCAGTAGGTAGGAGCTAGACACCATGTCTGTGATGGATTCTGAAGACTCTAGAGATCTCCCTATATTTATAGCAGTTGGTGAATCCAAATGGCTATCTGGGATAGAGAAAAGGAAAGGGGATAAGAGAAACCCTTGCGGCCTATAAACGTTCCCTTCCTCGTATACTCCCATCATGAGGCTAACTATGGGTTGGGTCTATTGATTTGGGAGAGTCTTGTCTACACTTTATTCTCAAGCCACAGGTAGATTTCCCATTAGGAAAGTAGTTCACATAAGGTTATCTCTTTCCATCTTAGATCTGACCAATCCCTCAATATCGGGAAACTTAGTCAGCAAACCAAAGGGAACCATTATAACTTTATGGAACATATGGAATAATTTCATCTTTATACCATTAGGAAAAATACCACATGATTAGAAATTAATATTATTCTTTTTTCTCTCTCTTATATATTTAAATCAAACATAGGAACTCATTATTCTTTTAATTTCTTTTCATTTTTATGCATTATTTGATTTCATTCAACTTTTTTTCCTTTTTATCATATTGGATTCACTAACTCAATAGGGTCCACAAAATCATATATTTAAAGGGCATAATACCAAAGAAATCTTTTCAACACACGTAACACATACAATATCATAATAATACATTTATTAGAGAAATTGCATTTCAAATTATATAAACCCAAAAATTGGGGTTGTAACATCCTTCCCCTCTTATAGGAATTTTTCCTTCAAAATTCCCCCAAACATACAAACAAACAAGATAAGACTTTCTCATGTCCATCATTGGCTGCCATGTGGCCTCATCCTCTCCATGGTACTTCCAAAGAACCTTTATCATATTGTATTCTTACATCTAAGTTCTTTCACCTTGGTATCTAGAATCCTCATAGGTGACTCAGGAAATTTCAGCCTCCCTTGAAGCTTAATAGGTTCATGGCTCAACACATGGCTCGAGTACATCACATAGTGCCCTTGATCGGAGCCATGCATGGAACACATCATACATCATGTTATCCTGAGGGGTAAGGTTAATCATAAGAAACTCCACCTACCCATCTCAAATGGACCCATGTATTGGGGACTCACTTTTCTTAGCTATAGCTCTGAGGGGTCGGGTTTTCATAACACATATTCACCCACAGTGAACTGTATGTTAGTCTGCTCCACAGCTCACGACTCCTGTAAATCACGGGCTTTCTCAGCCATTGCTCAATCAAAGTGACTTCATTTTCATACACTGTGGTCTCTCTAACCTTCACAATATCCTCCCACTGACATCATCCTAATGAAGCAGTGATTGACACGACCTCCCTTATAGAGCTTCTTACATCTCAATAGTGGCTATTGTGGTTATCATAACAAGCAAACTCTACTAGGAGCATGTACTACTCACACGAATCACCTTGAACAAGAACGCATGCTCTCATCAGACCCTCTAATGTCTGGATCATACTCTCTTGATTGTCCATCAGTCAGGGGTGATATGTTGTACTCAACTTCAATCTAGCATCGATTTCTTCTTACACCTACTTCCACAACATGGAAGTGAACTTGAGGTCATGCTCAAGATATTGAACTCGAATCACAATGTAGTTGAACTATCTCTCTCTCATATATATATTTCAACCAAATCTATCACACTAACAATGATCTCTCTTCAGTAAGGGATTAGGTCAACTTGGTAAGGCGATCTACCATAACCCATATTCCATCATGACCTCTCTTGGTATAGGGGAGACCCACCGCACTATCCATGGTGATCTACTCCCATTCCCTCTCAGGGACTCCTCATATCTATAGAAACTGATTGGGTTATTGGTGGTTGGCCTTCACTCTCTGGCATGTATGGCAACTAGCCACATGCAACTCTATATCCTTCTTCCATGTACTACTACAAACCTTAACCATCTCAGTAGTACTACGGTGTATGGTGTACTTAACATCATGAGTTTCTTACATGACATGATTCCTCAAGGGTGACTCCTCAGAAACCCTAAAATGCTCTAGTAGTGGGTTTCACCACCTTTTTCTCCTAAAAGGTGAATCTGAGGTTCTTAAAACAATCCTTTTATCTCATCAAGTTATAGATTGACTGACTGAGTAACCACCAACTTGACTACCAGGTCTGGTTGTATCTGGATGTTAGCCATATAGGTCTAGTCCTCTAATGGTCGTAGGGTCCACCTAGAAACTTGTTATAGCTCTCTCCACTTCCTAGACATGACAATTGTACAGTTGAGTTGTATCTCAGTTAAGAGTATTCGTTACCACGTTAATTAATTTATGTGATAGATGATGGTGAAAACACAAATCTTCATATACTACACACATCATCCCTCATCTCGGGTTTAAGTCTAACTGAGTAAAGAAAGCTTTAAACTCCTTATCTCGATTATCAAACACAAGCTACAACTCTTAGGATCGAAACTACTCTTGACAAGTACATTCTCATCTAATGGTTACCTTAGTTCATCTATGCTTTCATACCATCCATCCAAAGTACTTCCAAAAGGGTGTGGTATTTCCTCTATCCTCAAACATCATAGAAATGTTTCAACTCATATCACCTTGATCCTTAGTATATGGAATGTGTTTTGTCCTGTCTCTCATCCCCATAACAAGAGGAAATAAGCATTTGGCTACAATCCAAATAAAGAGTTCATCCCATTCCAAGAGTAGAGATGGTGCATCACACATCGCCGGTACACTTTCCAATCTAAGTTGAAACATACATCACATGTTTTTACATCATGAACATCTCCACTATGGGTCTACACCCATGGGAAGACTTTTCCCATCACCTCTGGATCTTAACATCTCTCTTATGTATAATCCTTAGTCATTACCTCAAGGTCCCTAGGGTGACAGTACTTTTGGGGTGATCTGACCCTTATGCATCTAAGGAGTTCCTCTCACTTTTACCCCTTAGGCCCCATGAACTCATGAAGGTGGCCAACCTCATAACCCATGGGCCTTGGGCAATTGTAGTTGTTACCTCCCAACCCTATGGTATTGTGCATTCAGGGAATAGACAATTCCTACTCCCATTGGTCTTATCCCCACTTGACCTTAGTGTTGACTTAGGATTCTACCATAGCACATCTCAAACCTGAATCGTCACCCGGATCTCCATCATCTCTCTGGACACTCATGGTCAAACTTATATTCCTTTCACAGGAATCATGGCGACCTACCTATCTCGGTCTGGCCCCATACATGTTACCTCCATGGCAACATATCCTTATTCCCCCTGAGAGGTGGTCACACATGGGTCTATATATTCATGATCATACTATGTGCTCTTACACTTAGCTCATCAAGCTCCTATGAGAGACCTCTTTAGGTTACCTTCAACCTAACCAAAAGTTGGTACTCACCCTACCGAAGGGTCCCTTCTCAGGATGGAAAGAAAACTATGTCTTGATAGTAACAAAGGTCACAAACGTCCTTACTTCCAAGGTTTACATCATCATGTGCATGCTTATCCCTATCATGCTACTTATACACGTATCTAGCAAGAAGACAAACAACTAAGCCACTCTGAGTTCCTTGGTATGTCATACTTGTTCATTATTCCTCTAAGTTGGACAATCTCATACATATGTCATCAACATGTGTGAGGGGTTCATCAAACATATGCCTTAGTCCAATGGGGTTTCCTTTTCCTATAAAGATGAGGGGGTGCCATACTCGAATCCTTAGGAACTCAGACATCTTTTTGAGTATCAGGTGCACCAGGTACTACTTCCCCTCTTTGGTCTAGGAACCACAGGTTCACTTCATATGCATCAGCTGTCTAACACCATGCTCAGTTGTTCCACCATGAACCGAACCTATACCAGATAGGGCATACACTTCTTATCACTCTTCCATGTAAACAACCTTTAGAGTCCTACACCAGGAAAACTCAACTGGGTGCGAGGCCTCACAACTTATTATCATACCTTTTTAGGGTCTATGGAACTCTCCTTCCTACATCTAAAAGGTAGGCACTTATAACATATGTACGTCGGTTCAAGAAGCCTCTTTCTCTTTTTAAGGTTTGGTTCCTCTAAAGGCAACCAAGGTACGACAATCCTCCAAGGATCGTGCATGTAGCAGCAACATATATCTACTCAGGGTCATCTATTCCATGCCATATTATACCCAACTTCTCATGATTCCTCATGTCTCAGAGTCAAGGTCTCTCTGAGTCAAGGTCTCCAACCTTCTTCATCAGGTCTCTCTCTCTCTCTTTAGAGCTAATCCTATAACTAGTCTTACCACTGGAGGTTCTCTCTCATAAGATGGGTCAAGCTCTTAAGGATACACATCTATCCCCACCTGGTGAAACATACTATCAAAACATATGTCTAGCCAAGATTATCCAAAGCTTTGCATGCCTATCTCGTAAACTATCAGGTATAGCCCTTTTGGCCTAGGTATAAAACATACTACCAGCCTTGCTGCCACTCTTTTCTATGTAGGTTCATGCCTCTTTTCTTCACATATATCCATGTTAGGGTTCCTATATGGTCACCACTAGCCTTCTCAATGAGGGACCTATCCCTCACCCTAACAGGGACGACCCACTCGTGATCGGGTCACCAAAGGCACAAGGGTCAAACAACCACACATAGTTCATGCTTCACATGTGTACTCAAAAGCATTACATAAAGCATGCATGTCCAACCCACGTACTTGTAGGCACAGACAACTGAGGTATCCAACTCCTCGTGCCTCCTCTTTCTCTATCCACCACTTAAGGTTTTGGGTTGAGCATCTTCCTTAGAGGATGTGTCAGGTCTCTTCCTTTTCTTGGAGGCTTCTTCCTCTAAGGCTATCCCTCTACTTCTCATCCTACGGGAAGTTCTAACCTTAGAGCTCTTCTGAGGGCACGACAACATAGGACATGCAACCTAAGCATGTAACTAAACTCAGTCTGAGTTTATAATAATCAAAATTTATGTCCATGACATCTTTCTTACATGCTTTTTATTATTTGGTAGAGGATTCCTTAGTCCTTATTCCCAAAACTCAAGAGGGTGGTGGAGAGAAAGAAACCCTAATATCTTAATGTTATTCAATGAACAGGGAAGAGAGGGGATGAAGATAGATGAGAGAAGACCTAGAGGTATCTTATTTTGAGTCAAATCCTCTGATTTTGGCCAGGCAATCACACCAAATTTGAGAATCCTCATAGACGAAATAGTGGGGCCGAGAAAAATATTTTATGACCCCAGATCATGATCCTTTTCTAGACACCTCCGTCATTGGAAAATATTCTAATAACTCCCTTGGGTTCTAAAGAGTTTGTAAAATTTAATAATTATTAGAGATTAAATGGAAAACCATCACTCTGATACCAAATTTAACGACCCTGCTTCCTGGTAACCCCCAATTAAGGAAGGCCAAGAAGCCAGAGACTTTATCCCTAAAACAGGATCAATGGTTTTGCAAATAATAAAAAATAATTAATAAATTCTACGAAAGACTAACTTAAAATTGTAATACAAATTACTTTTCACATACCTTTCAAAATTTGGAAACTAGAACTTCTACCCTTAGTAGAATTCAAACTTCTAAATCCTCCTTTATATATTAACTTTAATCTTCACAAGTTCCACTTTACTTTTATCCAATTTTAGATGATCTTAAAACACCGACAAACAAAACATCGGTCAATATAAATGAATATACAGGTATGTGGTGACAACCAAAATAGTGCACATAAATTCAAACAACATAATCACATCACATAGTTGTTAACAATGCAAGATTATGTTTTTCAATGTAACTTCTCAACCGCTTTTACTCATACTCTGGGATACCCTCACTTAGGGTTTAATCCTTGCAAGGGACTTAAGGCTACCTTCTCCATCCTGAGCTTGGCACCTAGGGTCACCTCTCTAGGTGCCCAGTGGTCTTCCCTCTAGGGCTTGACCACTTTAGACCTTCCCTCTAGGGCTTGGTCTGGCATCATACATCTAGAGATGGTATGTAGGTTCGAGACAGTCACATATGTACTTAAATTGTGATACACATAGTCACTTTAAAGATTGTAGTAATGAAACATCCAAACAGTTTAATTTTCATTGCAATCGATAAATCCTTGAGAAACATTGAGAAACTAAAGTGTGTACTCATAATTAACCACATACTAGATTTGAATATTCCACAATAAATATGCACAGTTCATTCCAATTAGGCAATCCAAACAAGAATGTTAATAAACCATCATATCATTTGCATTACGTAAATTCTAAAGTGTCACCAATCACATTAAATACATTATACCCTACTCAGTCCTAATCTAGGGTTTAAATTTTAGATAACAAGTGAGGGTATTAACCCTATTTCCATCGCATATTTAACATTAGGTGAACCCTAGTTAGTAGATCCATCTTATCCTTTCATTAAGATCACATAGATCAAATATGTTCATTAACAACATAGCAAGGTAAGATCTTTAGCCCTAATTCCACACATTAAATATTATCTACATTACAGACCCTAATTACCTAATCATTATTACCATCATTATATTTATTTTCATTATACTCAACTAGATCAGATAATAGCATAAAAGAAAGGCTTTTAATTTCAATATTATAATACTCAAAGTTAAGGTTTCCATGTATTAATCATCACTTTATGATATGTTACCCTATTTTTGGAACAAAAAGCATACTTAGATCTCAATTATATTTACTTTGGGTTTTTCTCATTCTCCTGATCAAGTTTTATATATAACTTGTTTAAATATGAGTTACCAATATTTAGTTATGATTTTTGCAAAATAAATATAATCAGTCCAATGACACTCTGACATGTCATCAGAACTCATTTTTAGAAATTCAACCCAGGCGGCCACTAAACAGAGAGGAAAAGACTGTCATACCCTTATCAATCATGTACATAAGTTCGGGGCTCTTTTGTCATTGGGCTCTATATCTCCCCCTACCTCCCGACACCAGTGGCTACACAGATCGCAATTGCACCTCCCATCCACACCCAGGCTGGGGTTGCTCGGGGAGTGTCCCTTACCGTCGAACCTGGACATGTCCCTATTTGGTTGGCGATGGTTGGGTCTGGGAGAGTGGAGGTTTCTACTCTTCCAATACATCAGTTGGACATACAAATTGCCACCCTCATCTCTTAGCATCGCGGTACAGGATGCAGGCTTGCTTGCCGCCGTGGAATGTCCCACAAACACCAATATGCAAGGGAGTCACCGTAGCAGCTGCCAAGGAGGCCATGGCATGGTTCCATAGAGAAGTTCCCTAGAGATCCTCATCCCCTACCATGGAGAAACTACATGACTCGTCTAGTGCATACAATTGCAGACATGCAAGTCTTTGTTTGCAGGCTCATGTAGGGCATCACAACCTATAGATCCCTGGTTATCATGGGATGCAGTCGAGAGGAGCTAAACACCATGTCTGCGATGGATTATGAGGACTCCATAGATCTCCATATATATATAGCAATTTGTGAATCCTAATGGCTGTCTGGGATAGAGAAAAGGAAAGGGGATAGAGAAACCATTGTGGCCTATAAACATTTCCTTCCTCGTATACTCCCATCATGGGGGAGACTATGAGTCGGGTCTATTCATTTGGGAGGGTCTTGTCTACACTTTATTCTCAAGCAATAGGTAGATTTCCCATTAGGAAAGTTGTTCACGTAAGGTTATCTCTTTCCATCTTAGATATGACCAATCCGTCAATACGGGGAAACTTAGTTGGCAAACTAAAGGGAACTATTATAACTTTATGGAACATATGGAATAATTTGATCTTTAGACATTTACAAAAAATACCTCATGATTAGAAATCCATATTATTCCTTTTTCTCTCTCTTATATATTCAAATCAAACATAGGAACTCATTATTCTTTAATTTCTTTTCCTTTTATGCATTATTTGATTTCATTCAACTTTTCTTTCCTTTTTATCATATTGGATTCACTAACTCAACAGGGTCCACAAAATCATATATTTAAAGGGCGTATTGCCAAAGAAATCTGTTCAACACACGTAAAACATACAATTTCATAATAAAACATTTATTGGAGACATTGCATTTCTAACTATATAACCCCAAAAATTGGGGTTGTAAAAGTAGCAATGAGTAGTGATAACATGAAGAAAAAATATATATTTGAAATGACATGAAATAACTCAAAAATCATAAGTACTCAATATGGTCAACATAATTACATGAAAACTTATGTGAATTTCATGCTGTCAATAGCTCACATAGTGCTCCCGGTATCTCATATGGTCATTTAATGCTCACATTACATGATTGCGTAGACTATATCAACATAGAATGATTTCATAATCTTAAACATGGATTTTGTGATTTCTTAATACAAGAGCATGTAAATAGTAAATAATGTTCCATACAATAGCATAAACATCAAAATACTATAAAACATAAATTATAAGCATATGCACGATTTTTCATGACCATATAATGAATACTAAGGTATTTCTAGTTTAGGTGAACCTTTATGGGTACATAAGGAATAAAATATACCCTTGAACTTTAATTTAATACTTAATATTCATGACCAATCACCTGAGCCTAACATGAGATACTACTCACATCTTAAAGCCTTATCCAAATCTAATTAGAATGTATGTAGCATAATAATCAATTAATTAAACTTCGTTAACATTGGTGTATGATTTCTAATTATTTATGGGAATTAGGTTGAGAACTTAATATAGTTATAGGTCATGGAGGTTCCCTATGTAATGACCTATCCAATGAGTATTTAAAGTTAAACTTTTTACTTCAAGATAATGTGAATTTTTTTAATCACTAACCAACTAGGGAATGAGGAAAATCATTCAAAGCCTTTCATTGAAACTCTAGTAATTGAGTACATATTCTGCTAAATTTGTTGACATGGAATTTCATGTTACACACAATATTGGGCATGTGATAGGGTGGAATAATTACATACATGTTGCTTCAAAAGAACATCACAAAAATATTAACATGCATAAATGAGCGGAACACCCATGGTGCTCTTGACCACATAAAAAATGAAGTAGGGGTGGTAGTTGGAAAAATAAACCATGTATCATCTTCTTCTCTCTTAGTATAAAGAGATTCCACATAGAGATTTGAACTTTAACTGCAAAGCATAAAACACAGGGTAAGAGTGGAGGAGAATATCTCCATTACCTTTTCCATCCTCTTGTGATCCTGGAGATCCATTGACTAGGATCTGGGTTGATGGAAGATGATGTCACCAAACTTTCATCATGGCAAGAGGAACTGAAAAGGTGAAAATAGAAAACCCAACATAAAACTCGCAACTAAGTATTAGGGCATCTTCATGGGGAACCAACAAAGTTAGATGGGGATTTAGTTGTTTTAAACCACACATGAAATGATGTGTAACATTGTGGGTTTCATAAAAATAGGAGAAAGGAATCCCAAACAACATGTTGGTTTCTATTATAACAATCAACAAGTAGGAGTTCCTATACTATCTACAACTCTAATAAAAGTTAGTGCTATTGTTTTCATTGCCTAGAATTGCTGAAGGAGGTGGCCAGAGGTTGAGCTCTGCTGGCAGAAAATTAATTTGATGGGTACAATGTTGGGGTGTGTCACACTAGAAATGAGCACAACATGAATATTCAAAGGATTATAAGGAAGCTTACTTACTGCAATGATTAGAGCATCTAGTTTGAGATCTTTGTCTTTCTATAACAAGACCCACTTTGTAGAATCTCTACATTTGGCTTTGATAAAAATTTATACTAGACGACGATCACTGAAGATCCAAGAGTGATTTTGGTCTTGTTAAATGGGCTGATGTGAGGATCCCACCGTGTTAACTATCCCTGGAGAAGGAGTTTTGGGGTATTGCGTGTTTTTGTTGGGAGGGGAGATAGGGTTCAAATGACACCTCTCTGGATTCCAAATTATACGATGAAGGATAGTGGGAGAGGGGACACTTGGATTGTTGTAGTTTATTTCTCTTTGATGTGAAAAAAGTGTGAGGAAGGAAAAAGGGTATCGAGCGCTGGGTCATGATCCAATAGTTCCAAAAGAACCCAAGATCAAAACTATCATGACACATAGGTAAAGATGTAACTTAGGAAAAATGATGATAACTATATTCATTCCCTCAACTAACGCTTAGTATCCCATAGTTTAAAACATATTCAATGGAAAAATAACTATTTAATATCTAGGGTCAGAAAACATGTATCCATTTTCTTTTCGTTTAAACTTTTTCTTATATCTATGGTTATATGAACACCATGAAATCAGGTAGATTAGTTAAATCAAGCATGAGAAACCAAATATTTAGTTAGATTTCTAGTTTTGAGTTAAGAAAACATGTGAAAAATATATATTCATGGTTAATAAAGTACTACTACTAATTATGAAAGAGGGGTTAGATTACCAAAATTTAAGAAAATGTCTTATACATTTTTATTTTTTGAAATAACATTCAAGAGAAAATGCACATATATGGGGTCAATTTATCATTGAAACCCTAACTAGTCATCATCACATAACTAGGGCTAGGTTTTGCATGTCATTCAACTATTTTCTATTATCTTGAAGAATATTAAATCACATCAGGCATAAGAAGTACCCATGATTTTCAACTTTTATAAATGAATAAATTAGAGTCATATAAAGTCAATTTTGGGTTACACCTTATTAAACATAAAAGAAATTTGGGTCTTGATACTTTTCATCAGATTTATTTCTAATATGAAGTTGTAGGGTTGTTATAGCTTACCCACCTTATAGATATTTCTTCCCCAAATTTGTCACATACCATAAATGTTGGGTTTTAGGGGAGGCAGAGAAGGCAGCGGAAACAAAAATTATCTCCTCCCCAAACCCAGAACAAGGAAACGCGTCAACGTCTATACAATAGTAAAGGATGGTTTGTGGAATCATACCTTGTCCTGAGGCTTTCTCGGTGACAATACCTCGCGTCTTGCACGGTCTTCACCTCCGATCTTGGACGGTGTCTGTGCAGCTCCTGGTCGCACCAGGACTGACAACTCCTGGTCTCACAGGGACTGTCAGGATTGACAGCTGTCCTCCGAGCGGTAGAAATCTCCCACCTCTGAAGTAGTCCACACGGACCACCTGGAACTCCAATCTCCTTATCACACAAGGAATTGGAAGGAGTCGCACCCTCCTGTCAGCGTACTAGTTGCCGACACACTCTCCTGCCACCAGTCGCTTTCTGCAATTGTCCTTCCCTTGTTGTTCCTCCCTTATCGGGTAGAACTTGCTCGGGCTCTCTCGGTTACCAAAACTAGAGAGAACGAAAACTTTACAATGCAACTGGTTGCACTGAGTTGTACTACAAGAAGCCCCCAATACCCCTATATATATAGGAGAGTCATGGGATAGATTTCTCCATCCCGGGCAATATGGGACTAAAGAAGGAGTAGAAGGGTTCAGAAATTTCCACAAAAAACAACCAACTGCGTAACCTGAACCGATCGTTTAACAACTGAAACGGTCGGTTGGGGATCTGAGTCGGTCAGTTGACACCTCAACCGATCGGTTGGGACCCATAAGCCGATCGTTTTACTACTAAACCGATCGGTTTGTGGTCATGATCAGTTCCCGATTGGCTTTCCTTCTTTTGTTTCTAATTCCAATCGTATTGGATAAGTAAAAACAAAAAGGAAATTTCTCACCAATCTTACTTTCCCAACTTTCTCGGTTGCATTAGTTGAACCGATCATTTCAACACTTGAAGCAATCATTTCACCCTGTCCATGAGCCGATCGACTCACAACGTAAGTCGATCGGTTCACCAAGCTCATCTGATTGGTTCATCACATGAGCCGATTGGTTGGGAGTGCATATTGTGCAGAAACAGTCAATTGTAGTTTCAATCAATCCAATACTCTAATCAATTTGTCCAACACCTTGAACACTATGATTTTGAGCTACCAATTAATTGAGTGTTTAATTGAACTACTAAACTCCTTTAGTAATCAATCTAAACATTGTTTGTGGACAAACTCCTCTTCCAGGTTGAATCCTATGTGTGACCCTGTAGGTCCTTTTCACATTGGCAGTGATAGTCCATAACACTTATGACTTCACAAGCAAAGACCGGTGCCTAGTCACACATCAGTCCTACCCAAGTGAAATAGAAAGTTGGAGAACAACTTTCAATCCTACAATCCATGATTGTTGTTACAGTGAATGTATAATTCCTTTGTCACTGATATCCCTATTGAACTCGAGGCATGGAATAGTCATCCTGTCAACGTTCATTCACTTTCTTGATCTCAGAGCAGATTGGAAGAGATATGTATGACATCAATATCACATACTGATTCACACATGTGTGCGCACGCCTATTTCAATCCTACTCATCAAGTGGCCTTGGATATCAAACTCCTTCGGGAGGGACAAATCCCATATCTATCACTCACCCCTCAAAAGCCCCATGTGTCAAAGCCACCCAATCATCACCTTTATAACAACCCATGTTTCAAGGATTGCGTTTGATGATGTCAAAGTGTGCCCAACGACATGTGTTGAGTGTAGTGATTTCAGGTCAAAGAATCACACTCACCACCATCACTATGAGTACTGACTGTGACTACCATGTCATGGTTCCATGTGTCAAACTCATGGTGGGTCTGTCTGGTACACTTATTCTCTAACAAGTACCTATGTGTTTGGTTTGATATCTCTATATCATGACTAATGAAATTATGTCATCAACCAACACCACAATTTAGTCTTGTGTGTGTCATTGTTGTCAATCTACCTTCCACAATGACATCCGACTAGGGACATAACAAGAATGTACAAACTCTTAGCATCCGTACGATCTCATCGTCTAGGTCCTGAACCTGAAGGCATACGTCATTGAGTACTGTCATTCTCTAGACATTCAATTTGTTTTGTCACTATCTCATTTGGCTGAACCAAAAAGAATTGGAAGATTGCCTTTGATGTTTATCAAATCAATCTTAATGTATCCCATCAATCATCCCATGATTGGCTCTCAGGGCATACATACCAATAGACTCCCACTTGCACTGCGAGCCAATCACCCTTGAATCATATTCATAGTGATCTTCAAACATGTCCCACATGTTACTGTGCTCTTGTGCCAACATAGTGAGTTATGGAAACACCTTGCCAAAGTCAGTATTAATTGCATGTCTCACATCTCTTCACTTTACGTCACACGTATGAGATGGAGTAGCTATAATATTTGATCCAATATTCCTTTGCTAATCCTTTAGCCACATTGCATGATCAAGGATTCCATACTTATCATCAATGACCGGAATATCTATAAGTTCATCTCATGAACTTCCAGATCCATATAGTATCCACTGATGTTCTCTAACACACGGATACTCGGCATTTCCTTTTTAAATGGTTTCATTGGAACACTTCCAATTATCAACAAACTTTCACTTATATATATACTATATATATTTTGCGATTAATTTTCTGTCCTTTTCGGAAGTTCGCATCAATGTAACTCTTTACATAGAACTCTTCCTTATCTCCATAGAAATAGTACTTCTCAAGTACTTATCAAGCTCTTATGGTTTCCAGTAACCCTTACTGGAAGTAGACAGGCATCCACTCGTCATGTCCCACATACGAGTTATCAGGATGAGCACATCATATTGTCATGTCCTACATATAAGATGATGAATGCATTTTATTCTTGCCATGTCCATACATGCAAGATAATGGGATGATTACATACATGATAGATCCATATCTATTCTTAGTGTTCCCATTCTTCATAAGAATTAGACACTTGGCATTGGGATACTAACTCCATGTAACATGGACAAGTTTTCTCCCACTGAATATGTGTATACTGAACCCTTCAGTACAGATTGCCAATGTATGCTCTCTCTTTTCCAGGTCAAGAGGTTTTCAAGAACTATCTCTATAGATCTCTATTCCTATCTCATAGGAAACATCTCTATCTTCCTTAAAGATAATTTCCACTTTGGATTTCCATTCTAGAACATTTCCATTTCACATCATTATGTGGAATGTGAATACGCTCCCATTAAATCACAGATCTCTTCTTTATCTTTGACATATCAGTAAAACCCTTTGACTATATCATCAAAGTGAAGATCCAATTCTGAGTTGCTTGTACTCAATCAATCACATTGATTAGTCCATTGTAACTTATAGACTTCATTTGCATTAGTGGATTCATAAACCTTATAGGTTGTGTCATGTACACATCCTTGTTTTATTCCTCATAGGAATGCAGTTTTAGTATCCATATGCCAAATGTCTTAGTCATTAAGTTGCAATCAACAAGCATCATCCTTCTCAAAATGTTATCCATGTGTCTTAACACTTAAGACTTATTCGCACTTATGGATTTCTTCCCAATGAGTGCTACCATCAAGGTCATACCTTATGGTTTACATGGAAGTCATTTAGGATGTAATGGTCATCTACCATAACTCAAACTTCAGTTCCTCTCATTCATCTAGATAGTTGACTCGTCACATGACCAAGTCATCATATAGATGATCGAGATGTATCTTTCAAGGATATAAGAACTCACAACCTTTGTGATTCTTAATGTCCTTTATTAGTGTGGGGTATTCTTTATTTAAGAAGAATTTAGTTATTTGATAATCATTCTCTAACTCCTTAGAGTATGATTCCCCTTTTGATTTAGACATCACTATGCCTTAAGCATGAGCTCACTATGATACATTATCATAATCACTCATAAGGATCTCAAACATTTTGGTCTAAGTATTTCATTCATTGATCTCATCAAGAATTAACACTTTACCAAATTCATACTTCATATATGATATTCTTGAACACTTCAAGATATTCATATTGGTATTTCTCTAAACACCTTTTTGAAGTATTAGCATTTACTCCAATAGGTATGTAAATACATCACATGTATTATACCTAATTGGATAATCATTCTCCCACTACCATTAGTGAAGATTGATTAATCATATACAAGAGATTCATGTCTCTTACTGGTTCTCTAACCAAAAGAGTCTAGATTTATCCATCACATGGAAACTAGATATGAATTTCTTTTGATTTATGCTAATTTGATTGTTTGAGTTATCAATAACTTTAGGTATCATTTTATCTTATGCATACCATGTATCACAAGATAAACAAGGTATTGCCACAAAGATCATATCTTTAAGATTGAAACATCAACTTTTTAGTGCCATCATTGTCATACAATATGTAAAAATAAAGTGTTTCTATCTATTGGCAAATTGCAATAGCAGTTCTCAACTCTATTTCATGCCCTTTAGGCTGAAATAAACTGAAAGATATTCCTATCTATGGCAGCAACACTTGCCCCAATAATGAGTACTTCTTTCTCGGTCCTTTCACAAAGGCCATCACTTCTTTGTGGATCTTGCATATCATATATGACATATCCATATCTTGGTATCATATACCTCAGATAAAGAAGCGGTTCATTTCATGATACCTTAGGTGGAGATCTCCATCCCCTCCTGCATCTTCTTTTGTTCTTCCAGATATAGAGGGCAATCCCTCATACACCCTTTCCCCATGTGCCTTGAGGCTGAAGACGGCTTGGATTGCTGGCTAGCATCAGAACACTTCTTTGCTTTTCCCTTACCCTTGCCCTTAAGAATTACCTTTTCTTTGATCACATCAAAGATTATGGTTTGTCTTTCTTCATCCTTGCCTCTACTATCCTCAACATGTCCAATAACTCTGTCAACGCTTGTCAAAGTTGTAGCTTATCATGAATTGTATGATTCTCACAACATTTGCAGTATCATACCAATAGTCAACTCTTGGCTCAGAGGGAATCCTTCTTAGTCAGGTCTTTCCACATACCCAATCATATTGAGTGTGTGGATACCTTACTGGATCTCCTTTTGTCATGACATATTCGGACAATGTCTTGGATACATCATATGTCTCATGTTGTGTCTACAACTCATAGTTCAGAGAACACAACATCAAGCACTCCTCATCAATGTCATCCTCGGTATGCTTCCATAAGCATACTTTCAGTCATTGATGTGGTGGGATCGAGTTCATCTGGTTCTGGTATAACTAGGACTTAGAGCTTTCGCTCTTTGATTGAGAACACTTCTCGTCATCCTAACCAGTCGTGGAATTATTCCCATTTAATTTGTTGGTCTCAAAGACCGATCACAAATAAAGTGATTATTGTTGATTAACCATTTATTTTAACAAAAGGAAATATATATGCAATTTTAGTCCAAAACTCTTTTGACTTATTTGATTGATTTGAAAAGTTGACGATAAAGATTAGGCCTTTAATTAATTATCGCACCCACTATTTCAGTTCAAATTGATAGCCCTCATCATCGATTCGGAAGATTGCAACGTACAACCTTCTAGTGGGCAAGATCCTGAAATCCTCTAAGTCATGGACCAGCTAGGGTTGTCACCCATAACTTAGATCTCTCAGGTAGGCAACTCTTGCCAATTGCATCATATGCAACTCTTGATAAAATGTCATATGCAACTCCTTGCCATGAATCATCTCTATGCCTCAAGGTGCTAGATCCTATCTAGGTTACCTTGTTAAGCTCGACCCAAAGCAAACACGATGAATATGCACCCTGCTAGGGAAGACCCACACATTCATCCTTCA
The DNA here is from genome assembly GCA_963693085.1 of Alisma plantago-aquatica. Lineage (NCBI taxonomy): Eukaryota > Viridiplantae > Streptophyta > Magnoliopsida > Alismatales > Alismataceae > Alisma > Alisma plantago-aquatica. Next base: position 1,409,633,877 of record OY856412.1, on the reverse strand, counting down.
CGCTTCCACGAGATAGACGGTGCACCACGCTAGGGCATGCCCACACTTAGTCGATCAAGCTTTTCATGTGTGTCACATTTGGAAGGCATCTAAAACTTAATATTTAATGAGGGATTTGGTTTTTATATACATATACATATCCAATCACCACAGTACATAGTACATATCATATACATGCTATATCCCACAGAAAACATGCAAAACGATAAAAGTGATGATTATGGCCATCCTAATGTGATTCCTCGAGCCAAGAGGAATCACGGTCATCTAGGTCTACATCACATGCAACCTGTACAAGATGAACTATGTGCTTTGCCTTTCTAGGTTTGATCAACTCATCACATGACTGATCGGCTCGCCATCAGGTCGGTCGGCTGGGTGCCACCAGTCGATTGGTTGGCTCCTCCAACTGATTGGTTCGCCTGGTCATCGTGCATCTCTTCATGGCCACCACCCTCTCGTCTCGCTCCTCAAACCGATCATCAACCGATCGGCTCACTCCTTGAACCGATCGTCTCGAACGTCAACCGATCGATTCACGCCTTGAACTGATCGTCTCATCTGTCGTCAGGATGTCCTCCGTTCTTTGACATAACAGGAAATAAAATTCTATCTTATTTTACATTGTAAAAAGGGAAACCTCGAGTTACATTCGAGGGGAGCAAAGGTAGGAAAGAAATCTCGAATTATTTCGAGTTACATCAGGAATAGGAGAGGGAAGATCGGTGCGCAGACTGAGATGCAAGCAACCACATACAACCATACACAGATAGGGTTTATTGGCCATAACCACGCTATACATCCACCACAAAACTCATTTAAGGGCAATGCATATTGAGTGCATTCATAATACATATCATATATGTAAATTGGGATTTGTGGATTTAGGATTGGACATGCATATCGTATGCAATAAATAAAGGTGACAAATCAAAATCGATCATATCGATAATCCCTAAAGTATAGAGCAGTTGACGCGGCTCTGATACCACTGTTGGGTTTTAGGGGAGGTAGAGAAGGCAGCAGAAACAAAACATTTTCTCCTCCTCAAACCCAAAACAAGGAAATACATCAATGTCTATATAATAGGAAAGGATGGTTTGTGGAATCATACCTTGTCCCGAGGCTTGCTCGGCGACAATACCTCGCGGCTTGCGAGGTCTTCACCTCCGGTCTTGGATGGTGTCTGTGCATCTCCTGGTCACACCGGGACTGACAACTCCTGGTCTCACCGGGACTGTCGGGATTGAAAATTGTCCTCCGAGCGGCAGAAATCTCACGCCTCTGAAGTAGTCCACACGGACCACCTGGAACTCCAATCTCCTTGTCATACAAGGAATTGGAAGGAGTCGCACCCTCCTGTCAGCGTACTAGTCGCCGACACACTCTCCTGCCACCAGTCACTTTCTATAGTTGTCCTTCCCTTGTTGGGCCTCCCTTATCGGGTAGCATTTGCTCGGGCTCTCTCGGTTACCAAAACCAGAGAGAACGACAACTTGACAGAGCAATTGGTTGCACTGAGTTGTACTACGAGAAGCCCCCAATACCCCTATATATAGGAGGGTCATGGGATAGGGTTCTCCATCGCGGACAATATGGGACTAAAGAAGGAGTAGAAGGGTTCGAGAATTTCCACAAAAAACAACCAACTGTGTAACCTGAACTGATCGTTTCACAACTGAAATGGTCGGTTGGGGATCTGCGCCGGTCGGTTGATACCTCAACCGATCGGTTGGGACCCACGAGTCGATCAGTTCACTACTGAACCGGTCGGTTCATGGTCCTGGTCAGTTCCTGATTGACTTTCCTTCTTTCATTTCTAATTCCAATCATATTGGACAAGTAAAAACAAAAAGGAAATTTCTCACCAATCTTACTTTCCCAACTTGCTCAGTTGCATCAGTTGAACCGATCGTTTTAACACTAGAAGCAATCGTTTCACCTTGTCCATGATCTGATTGACTCACAACCTGAGCCGATCAGTTCACCAAGCTCAGTCGATCGGTTCATCACATGAGCCGATCAGTTGGGAGTGCAGATTGTGCAGAAACAGTCAATTGCAGTTTCAATCAATCCAATACTCTAATCAATCTGTCCAACACCTTGAACACTATGATTTTGAGCTATCAATTAATTGAGTGTTTAATTGAACTACTAAACTCCTTTAGTAATCAATCTAAACATTATTTGTGGACAAACTCCTCTTCCAGGTTGAATCCTATGTGTGTGACCCTGCAGGTTCTTTTAACATTGGCAGTCAAAGTCCATGACACTTATGACTTCACAAGCAAAGAGCGGTGCCTAGTCACACATCAGTGCTACCCAAGTGAAATAGAAATTTGGAGAACAACTTTCAATCCTACAATCCGTGAATGGTGTTACAGTGAATGTATAATTCCTTTGTCATTGATATCCCGAATGAACTCGAGGCATGGAAAAGTCATCCTATCAACGTTCATTCACTTTCTTGATCTCAGAGCAGATTGGAAGAGATATGTATGACATCAATATCACATACTGATTCACACATGTGTGCGCACGCCTATTTCAATCCTACTCATCAAGTGGCCTTGGATATCAAACTCCCTCAGGAGGGACAAATCCCATATCTATCACTCACCCCTCAAAAGCCCCATGTGTCAAAGCCACCTAATCATCACCTTTATAACAACCTATGTTTCAGGACTGCGTTTGATGATGTCAAAGTGTGCCCAACGACATGTGTTGAGTGTAGTGATTTTAGGTCAAAGAATCACACTCACCACCATCACTGTGAGTACTGACTGTGACTACCATGTCATGGTTCCATGTGTCAAACTCACGGTGGGTCTGTCCGGTACACTTGTTCTCTAACAAGTACCTATGTGTTTGGTTTGATATCTCTATATCATCACTAATGAGATTTTGTCATCAACCAACACCACAATCTAGTCTTGTGTGTGTCATTTCTGTCTATCTACCTTCCACAATGACATCTGACTAGGGACATAACAAGAATGTACAAACTCTTAGCATCCGTATGATCTCATCGTCCAGGTCCTGAACCTGAAGGCATACGTCATTGAGTACTGTCATTCTCTAGACATTCAATCTGTTCTATCACTATCTCATATGACTGAACCAGAAAGAATTGTAAGCTTGCCTTTGATGTTCATCAAATCAATCTTAATGTATCCCATCAATCATCCCATGATTGGCTCTCAAGGCATACATACCAACAATAAATCACTACCTATCATAGGATTTCATGTTTGTGTAACACATAAATTTTTTCATAATATTTTCTAAGTTTGTACTAACATATTCATGATATGGCATTCACATGAGTATCTGCATTATATCTAACATGAATACCAAAACGAATAAGTGCATGGGTTACTAATTGTACTTGAGAAGTAACGCATACCTTCACCACCAACAATAAAAATATTCACATTCCATTATCATTATAATGATCTTATTACTCAATGAGTCAGCTAAGGTGAGATCTTCATGTAACCTTGCACCAAAGTGCTTATTGCTCCAAAGAGCTCATTGCAACAAATTTCTCATTTATCCCAAGATCTTATTGCACCATAGTTCACATGAAGCTAAAGTTATTAGTGCTCCCAACAATGTTCTCATTGTTCCCAAGAGCTCATTTCACTGAAGTTCTCATATCTCTAGAGAGCTCATTACATCGAAGTGCTCATTTACATTGGATAACCCCTAAGTTAACGTTAGATTCATAAAATTACTCTTATAAAATATTGTTGTCTTCATTACTTGATCTAGACGTTTTAACATCTATCTTAATATAAATATGTCTTTTCACTACTTAATGTATTAGGTATAGGTGACTGTCTATTTTGGTCTTATATATCATCCATCTTTCAGACATCACATAATGTGTTGATCAGATAGATACCCAACTATGTGGGACCTCATTATGCTATTCCCCCACCAACCTAGTAGTGCACTTGTCCCATACCACATGCACTACTAAGTAAGGAAGAGGTGCACAATGAGTCTTGATGTTCATGACATCCCCTTTGTGTCCCTCAATTGATTGGCCTGACCGTTGAGAAAATAAACGACATGTCATACGCAAAGGTTAATACACAAGATCTAAACTAAAAGGACATATATCCCTAACACACATGTCATAGTATCACCTCTAGATTTATATTACTTTAATAACTTTCTACCAAATACCAATTCTTAAATGATTGGGATATCCATGAAGACTTATTGACATCATAGATTCAATCTACGATGCACAAATAGATATGTTCCTGGTGAACGTAAAGGGACATCTAACAAATTGAGAATCATGAGAGCTTTTTGGTGGTCAATTATCCTTTTGCTCTGATACCAAGCTTGTAATACCCCAAATTATGTACATATGATGGAAGCATCAATTCCTTACTTATAATGTTGATAGGGGTATAATGCATACAAAATAATTGAAATAATAACCAAAACACGTTCACATTTCAATTGTGATTCTCTATAAGATTACATAAAAGGGAAATGTAATACAAAATAATCACATGGTTCAAGCACCTAAGAATAAAAAACTAATCTTGGAATGTGTAATTTAATGAGGTGGGTAATAATACCCCACCATGGTGCTCCTATTCTAGCACTGGATCTTCACTTTCCTTAGCCTAATGTATTACTCATCCTCTGCTCACCACCTATAGGCATATCATTTGTATCCATGCAAAGTAGGATATGCCCTTTGTGATTAGCACTAAGTAGTTATAACATGAAAATGACATATATTTGAAATGGCATGAAATAACTTGCAAATTTTAAGCATTTAACATGATTACATTGGAACTTAATTAAGTTGACATGATTTCATAATAATGTGTGTTTTAACTTGAGTTTCTATAGTCACTCTCTTGATTGCACTCGTAGTGATCCTCTTGTTAAGGATTACATATGTCCAAATAAATGCCACATAATGGTCCTATGAAGCTCCTAAGGCCAGTTAGCCCACATTACAGTGATTAAGGCTCACATAAAATGATTGAGAGGACTATATCTGCATAGCATGAGTATTAGTCTTAAACATGACTTTCATGATTTTTGAATTAATTAGCATGAAAGTGACACATAATGTTCCATGTGAAAGAATAAACATCAAAATAGTATACAACATGAATTATTGGCACATGCATGATTATCCATAAGCATATAATTAGTACTAAGGTACTTGTACTTTAGTTGAGCCACTATGAGTACATAAGAGAATAAAATAAATCCAAAAACTCTAATTTAATACTCAATGTGCATGACCAGGTGAGGTTGAGGAGGGAAATTATTGATGTCTTGATTCATGATCATTCCTAATTATATGGAAAATAATCATGAGTTTATTAGACTTCATTTACATTAGTTTATGATTTTTAATTAAATATGGGGGTCACACTAAGACTTGATTTCATTATGCATTATGGGGGGTTTCTCGTATCAAGACTTTCTCAACAAGTACTTCAAATTAATTTTCCAATGTCAACATAAAAAGATATAGATTCTCTAACTTCTAACCAATTTTGGAATTAGGAAAGTCATTTAAAGCCTTTTCTAGACACACTAGAAATCTAGTGAATGAGCTTCTAGATTTCCTGACATGCCCTCACATGTTACACACTACTTTGGGTGTGTGATAAGGTGCATTAGTCACATACACATTGCTTAAACCCAGAGTGACACAAATATATGAACATGCATAAATGATCATGACACATAAAAATGAACTAGGGGTGGAAATCAACAAAACAAAAACCATCTCACCTTTTCTCTCAGTTTGAAGAGCTCCCACACATACCTTCAAACTCTGGTTTGGGATGTCGTAATATGAGGTCACCAAAATTCCACCATATCAAGAGGAACTAAGAAGGTGAATATAGAATACACATCATGAAATTTGCAAATAAGGAGTTGGGCATCTTTATGGTGAACCAACAAAGTCATATTGGGTTTTGGTCATTTGAAAACATGCAAAATATAAATTTTTATGTCTTGAGTATCATGGAAATAGGGGAGATGATTCCAAAGTAAATGTTGATTTTTAGTATAGAATTTAACCAAGTGGAGTTTCTATATGATCTATATATATTAGAAAAGTTATTGGTACTATTTCCATGGCCAAGAATTGTTGAAGATGTGGTAAAAGGTCAAGCTTCTCTGGTCCAAAGTCAACCTTGTAGGTATGGTACTAGGGTGTCTCACACTTGAAATGGGAGTAATAAGAATCTTTATAGGATCATAAGTAAGCATTTTATATGTGTAATTGGACTGGAATTGCAGGAATAGTTGGTTCGAGCTCGTTGTCTCTTAGGAAAAAGACCAACTTTCTGGTGGTTCTTCAGCTAGCTTTGGCAACAATTAACACTACAGGACGGTCATCATTGCTTAAAGAGTGCTTTTGGTATCATTAGAAATGGGTAAAATCTAGTGTCCTAACAAGGGGGGCTTGTTGTTTCAATTGGTGTAAGAGAAGGAGTTTTGGGGTATTGGGATTATCAACATAGGTGGGAGATAGGGTTTGAATGAAACCTTTATGGACTCATAATAATTTCCACAAATTATCATGGGGAGAGATTAAGAAACTGCAGAGGATAGCGGGGGAGAGGGGACGCTAGAGTTCATGTTGTTCATTGCTCTATGTTACATCAAAATTTAGAGGAAGGAGAAAGTGTCTGGAGTACTAGATAATGATGTAATGATTCTAAAAGAACCTGGGATTAAATTTGTGCCTGACATATATGTCAAAATGTAAGTTAGGAAAAGTTCTGATAATTGACTGCATCAAACCAACTTAGGTTAGTAACCCTTAGTTTAAAATAGGTTCATCATAAAAATAATTATTATTTAAATCTCGTGTATCCATTTTCTTTTTTGTCTGAAATTATATATTATATCTAGGGTTACCTAAATTTGATAAATTATCTAGGTTAGCTAATTTGAACATGAGAAATCTGAATATCTAGTTAGATTTTAGTTTTGGGTAAGGAAACATGTGATTTATAACAATAGGTAGTTATGGTTATTAATGCATTAATAGTTATTAAATAGGGGCTAGTTCACCAAATTTAAGAAAAGCTCTAATGATCTTTTATATACTCAAATAATGTCAAGAGAACATATTATGAAGGCATGTGGGGCCAACTTATTATTAAAACCCTATCTAGTCACTATCACATAACTAGGGATAGATTTTGTACATTATTTGATCATGATGCAAACCAAGGCATCCCTATCATATTTATGTGCCATTGGAGGTTTTTTTTTTTAATATGTAATTATATTGCCGAAAGAGATGTATATCTAAGCTATACAACCAGAGAAATTGGTAAACCTAGCATTCAAAAATTCACTATTGGGTTACATACAAAATTCCCAATAGGTTCTACTAAGGGAATTTAAATTACAAAAAATCTTACTTTTTGTTCTAACCAAAGTACCAAGGAAGTAGCTGAGGTCATCCAACAACTGATTCTCAGTCTTTGTTCCATTGTCATGTAGTTTGTTGTTCCTCTCCAACCAGACAAAAAAGCAAGCACCTGTGAGGCACATACCAACAAACCTTTTAATGTGTTTGCTGCCCTTGAATTTCATGTTGATCCACTCCAAACACTCCTCCATAGTGTTAGGAAAAACACTACCCCATCCATTCGTCAACAAGATGATACACCACAATGTTTTTGAGAACCTACAGGCAAAAAATAGATGGTTCTTGGATTCATCTTCTCTACCGCCCAAAAAACATGTGGGGTTCACAACCAGACCCCAATTGATCCTTATGTCCTTCGTCAGTAATTCAATTTTCATGGCTCTATATTCCAGGGTGCACCACTTGGGATAGTGAGAACCCCCAGAATAGGTATGCCAAGGGAACCATAGTTGTTACAGCTGTGTTGATCATTGGTATCTGGATACTAAGATGCCAAACTCTTAAAGGATCAACACTATACAGTGCTTGGTTATCTGAGAAATGCCTGCACATAGATCACCAACACCTTGATGCTTTCATACCCTCGATCAGGATGGGAAGTGTCCCATATCTGTACTACATCCAAGTCTTCCATAAGGAAGTCATGTCTGAAAAAAAACATGTTCAGCCTCTTTTTACAACTGACCTTCAAGATGTGGCTCAGATCCTTCAGCTGGAGACCACCCTTCCTGAAGGTTCTAGCGATGGTGTCCCAAGCCACCAAGTGGCCCTTGCCTCCCTAAAGGAAGTTGTCTGTCAAGGACTTGATGTTCTACAGTGTACATTCTAACATCTCACACATCCTTGACCAGAAGCAAGCCATATCTAAATCATTGATCTGACCAACACCAAGCGGCAAGCCATGGAGATCCTCAGTCCAGACCAATCATCAAACTTGCCCCTAACCTTGTCCAGGTAGTTGGTGTAGTCCCTGGCCACACCTATGCCTCCCACCATCGACATGCCTAGATACTTAGTGGGGAACAAAACTCTACTCATACATGCAAAAATCTTAAGTCTGTCCCTTCTATTATCATAGGATCTAGAAAGGAAGATCCTAGATTTGATGGTGCTAAAGAGATCAACACTTTCTTAAACTCCCATAGAAGAACATCATCCACAAAGATGATGTGGGTTTTGACTTTAACACCATGAACCTTGAACGGTCTTATGCTACCTGTTGCCTCTGCTTTCTTGATTAGGTGTGTGAGTCCCTCCATCACTAGAGTGAAGAGAAATGGGGAGAGTGGGTCCCCTTGGCAGAGGCCATTTGACACTCTAAACATCCCCTCTGGAGAACCATTAACAAGAATGGAGAAGAGGTAGTCTGGAGGCATTATCTCATTAGATTAATCGATATTTGGTAGAACCCCAGTTGCTTCATAATGATCTACAGGTTGCCCCAATGGATGTGGTCATAAGCTTTACTGATGTACACCTTCATATTAGATTTTACACTGGGCTGTCTGACTTTGAAGTCCTGTAGGAACTCAGAAGCAAGCAGAGAATAGTCACCAATGCATCTTCCCTTCACAAAGGCACCCTATTCATCAGAGACAATGAGAGACATGATGTGCTTCAGTCTCACGGCTAGGAGTTTCACTGTGATTTTGTACAAAATAGAGAAACATGAAGTAGGCCTGTAATTTGTTATGGCCACTGTGTTCCTAATTTTTGGTATAAGTTTGATAAATCTATGGTTCACTTCCAACACCATATTTCCCCTTTTGAGAAACCATCTTACTGCTGAGCACACATCATCCTTGATAACATGCCACATTCTTTGGAAGAACATGTTGTTGAAGCCATTTGGCCCTGGAGCCTAAGAAGAATGGATGGAGAACACGGAATTATGGATTTCCTCTTGAGTCACTTCTTTGCATAAGGACTCATTCATGGAAGCATTAACTCTTTTGGGTAGCTAGCCCAATTATGTCCACTTCAATGGCACAATGCTCACTATTTTACAAGTTTTCGAAAAATTCAATAGCTTTTAAAGCCACCTGCTCCCTTCCTTTACTTCTCTTCTCATTCTAATCTACAATTTCATGAATAGTATCCCTCATTTACTTCTTTTTAATGGAAGTATGGTAGACTCTAGTATATCTATCTCCATCATCAATCCATCTCATACGACTCCTTTGCCAAAAATTTGTTCCTGATGTAACATCCCTGACCTGGGTTATGCTTAAACCTAGATGTTTTGCTTGATAAAGTTGATTATATTCTTTCTCTTATCTCTTGAAAAGTAATTAAGGCTCAAGAGGAACTTATATTTCAATTTTAGTCCTTTTTGAATAATGTTGAAATAATGTTTTACTTATTTTGGGCTAAAGGGAAAATTACCCAAGTTGAGGGGTTAAATTGCAAATGTTACATGGTGAAATGTTCCTCTAGTATTGAAGAATCATAGGAATGAGAATGATGCAGAGGTATGTCTTGTAGGGGCCTGAATAACAAGAAAGAGCCCGTTGAGCAATGTTTGTGCATTAAAACCTAGTTTTGGTGTAATGTGCAATTTACCCAAAATCTAGGGTTCAATATGCAAAATACCACTTCAAGAGGGTCCCTCATGAATTTTGGAATCATGTATAGAAATGAATTTGAGAAGGGAGCCTCATTTGAATCATTTTGGAAGAAAGAGAATCTTGATATTATAATAATCAAGATTTAAACATAATTGGAACTTTACTACAAATTAATGCAAAAATAAATATGTTAATCGAAGTTCCCTTCAACCAAAATGGTAATGGTTGAAATTAGATAAGGTTGGACGAGCATGTTCCTTGCAAAGGCACGAAAATATCTAAGTGAGTGGAGAACTCACTCACATTAGTTAAATCAAAAGTAATATCCACTAAAAATGGGATATTAGTATTATATGATTTTAGGTGCTTAATTTGCTTTTCCTTAATTCAAGGATAATGAAGAGGAATTTTAAGGAGGGTAATATGGCTTTGCATGCAAGTAATTGATGGGGGAGATATGGCACCAATTTTGGAATCAAAAGCATTTTATAAAATATTTTCTATCTCATTGAATTTCTTATAAAAACAACTTTTACAACTCAATTGAGAGGCTTTTTCGAAACCACTTCCACTCTTTGCTTGAAAAACGACCAAGGGAGATTTGTATGATCAGGAGGATGACCCCCAACCTGTTGGTAAGCTCCATGACCTCTTTTCACCTTGATTGCATGGTGGAAATCGAAAATCAATGTATGATTTCTTCTTATCTCCATTCCATCTTTAATTCTAGCCATTCCTTTTCACTCAAAGCTTAAGGAAGAGCTTGGGATAGTGGAAGGTGTTTCTTTCACCATTAAATAAGTGGATCTTGAAGCTTTGAAGCTCAATTAGAGGCGGCTTATATAACTTGAACCCTTGAATGTTATTATTGATTTCATACCTCTATCAATTATTGATCCTTTCTTCATTCTCAAAATTTTATTTGATTGATTGATGCAATCACCATGAAAATCATAGAAATCTTCGTGGGTTTATAGATTTATGATTATGATATCATCATAAGAACACATCTCCACAAATATCTATTGTAAACGGTTTCAAAATTTGAGTCCAATCGGTTTCAATAAAGTTAGCCAAACGGTTTCATCAAACCGTTTGAAACCAAACGGTTTCAAAACCGTTTGGAATAGTTGACCATAATTGACCATTTGGATTTCATATGCTGATGTTGATGGTTGATGACCCATTAAATATAATTGATTGGTTTCAAAGGGTTCACCAATTAAAGGTCCATCTAGTATAAAACCCTAATCGGGTTGAGTGCTGAAATTCTCAATTGATTGATTTAATTTTTGGGTTGACTAACCCAAATGGTCTCAAGACCGTTTGAAGGTCACCCAAACGGTCTCAAGACTGTTTGGAATTCTATGATGAAGTATGATTAGATGGTTGAAGATCCAGTGATAACAAATCGAAATACAATCAATAGCTCAATTGATGATCGATTCTATGATGCAAACCCTAATTGAATTTCACAAATTTCAACGATGGGACTATTCAAACGGTCTCAAGACCTTTTGGAGGTTAACCAAACAAACTCAAGACCGTTTGAGGTCAAGACATGACATGGTTAAGTGGTGATTCAATGATTTCAACGGAATTAGTCCTATAATGTCAACAATTGAAGGTATCTCGATTTCAAACCCTAATTCAATTAGTTTAAAACCCAAATCGATGGTTTCTTAAATTTAAAACCCTAATTGATGGTTCAATTGAAGGGTGATTTAATGGTTCAATTGAGGTTAATTCAATGTTTCAATTGATAGGTGGATTCAATAGGTGAAACCCTGAAATCGATTTAGTTGATGGATATCTTTTTGGTCCATTCAGTTTTGAGAGGGTTTGGACCAAACGGTCCCAAGACCGTTTGGGATCAAACAGTCTCAAGACCGTTTGGGACCAAATGGTCTCAAACCGTTTGGAGACCTAAGTTCATTCGGTTTCAAAATGTTTTGTCTAAACGGTTTTATATCTCCAATCGGTTTCAACTTGATTTGGCTAAATAGTTTCAAACCGATTGGATGGCCAATGTAATCAAGACCGTTTGGAGGTCTAAATGGTCTTAGACCATTTGGAGGTTATTTTAGTAAGTCTGTTTGGAGTCTAATTGGTCAAGATCGTTTGGGGTCTAAGTGACCAAGATTATTTGGGAATTAATTAATCAAAACCTTTTGGATGTCTATGGTGATTGAAGGTCAATCAATACTTGATTATTTATGATGAAAATTAATGATGATTACAATGGTTGTACCTTTAAGGTACTAGAGTGATTGGTATCCTTAGTGGGGTTAACCTTTGATGCATATTAATGCAATTGTCCAATACATTAGGATAACCCTAATTACATGTATTTGAATAAAGAATAGACTGAATTTGATTAAGTTTGGAGTAGACAACATCCTAGAGAGGATGATAAAGAGAAATCCATACATGTATAATAATCATGTAGCAATCAATCCCAACACATTCAAAATGAATGGGACATATAATTAGGGTATGATCCTTGATAAAGAGATCATAAAACCCTAATTGAGTTGACTGATGAACTTAAACCCTAATTTAGGGCAATACTGAGTGAAACCATAATCTAGGGGAATGATGTGATCCTAATATAGGATAATGACATGAGAAACCCTAATTCAGGGTAATGCTATGTGAAACCCTAACACAGGGTGATGCTATGTGAAACCCTAATACAGGGTGATGCTATGTGAAACTCTAATGCAGGGTAATGCTATGTGAAACCCTAAATATATGGTGATGCTATGTGAAACCCTAATGCAGGGTAATGCAATGTGAAACCCTAAATACATGGTGATGCTATGTGAAACCCTAATACAAGGTGATGCTATGTGAAATCCTAACACAGAGTGATCCTATGTGAAGCTCAAATATAGAATGATGAGTTATGAATGTAATAAGAAAACCCTTGTATTGCATGGTACTCATGTATAATGGATATAATTGTTATCATGAGTACTAATCATGCAGGTATGTTGAGATGATGAGCATAGTAGGTATGAGCTATGATGCTCTGTATATTTAAAATGTTTTATAGGACTTATAAGCCTTCATATGCTTTGTTTCTTAGTGAGAGGTAACCTGAAATTAATGAGCCCTGTGTGCCATATAATGTTTTAATTATTGAAATTATTTATGGGCTTCATAAGCCACAATATTCCTTGTATCCTCTTAATGGGTAACAAGAGGTGATATGAGCTTTGTGAAATATGTGGAATGCTTGTGTAGTAAGAATCATAATTTCCTTGGTCAGATGACTTGAAGGTATTAGTTACCTAACAAGTGGTAACAAGTGTTCTATGATAAAATAAGGGTTGAATTTAGTAGATCCTAGAAGGATCAATGTTATACATGTGTTTTAAACTTCTTATAGTATAAATGACAGACTGCTTTATCAAGTTATATCTGAAATACTTTGAATATGAATATTGCTCTAATTGGTTAGAGATTGCATTAGCTGCTGTTAAATATAAATTTCCTCTGCTCAGTGTTAATCCAATAATTGCATTAATAATGTTCTTGGCGGAGAGTTTTATCTCTCACTGGGGCAATTTACAATTGTCTCACTCCCATGGGATCCACATTTTTTTTAGGTTGACACAGACAAGGAGACAGGAACCCTATAGTTAGAGAAGAACAACAGCAACACCAGGAATAGTAGTGAATTCTCAGGTGGAGACACTGGCTATCAAGTTTTGTATATGTGTGAATAGAGTCCTATGTGTCGTCTCTGTACTCTCAGGTTCTCGGTGTCCGTAGTTGGTTTTAATGAATCAATCTGGGATTTTGGCTTGATGCCTCAATGTTCTTATGTTGTGTGTATACAGTTGAATAGAATAGTTGATGTTGTAATCCTTGAAATGAGATGATACATGTGGCATCCAACTCACAAAAACATGATTTACTTAAGCAGAAGTGTTGATTAGCAGCAGATTACAGAAAATCACTAAAAATTAAAACCTTTTTACAAGAGATCCAACAAAGGAAAACTCTTTCAAAAATAACCAAAGTAATTCCATTGCATTCTAGTTCACAGATACATTTCTGGTATCATTTCATCTCTAGGATTACAACTTTATCTGTTCAATTAAACTATACACAGGTAGTATAAAAACCTCAAGGCATCAAGCCATCTCAGATCGATACATTAAAACCAACTACTGACTCTGAGGACCTGAGAGTACAGAGACGTCACATAGGACTTTCTATAGAAAACTTGATAGCCAGTGCTTCCACCTAAGTTATCACTGATGTCCCTGTTGCTACTTTTGCTCTTCCCTTGCTATAGGGTTCCTGCTTCTTCTTCTATGTTTACCTAAAAAATTGGATCCCACGGGGGTGAGACAATTGAAAATTGTCCCAGCGAGAGATATAACTCTCTGCTAGAAACATTATTATTGCAGATTAGCAGAATAAAATTGAGCAGGGATTCTTTTATATTAACAGCCATATTAATCATTATATGAACAAAATAGGATAATCTCCTTTCTTAAGGAAAACATTGCATCTACCCATGGTAGAATTATACATCATCTATCTACTTTGCATGGAATGCAAGGAATCATAAATATATCATCTATCAACTAAGGATGCATAAAGAAATGTAACATCAGCCAATGATTTTCATATTCAATCCTTAAGCAAACATGCTATACGGCTGATTACATTTTACAATCACACTTATGCCCTGAGAAGATGAGGTATACTGGTCATACTCCAACCGACCATTGCAAAGTCGAAATCGGTGCCATACAAGGCCAATGGTAGAGCTGGCTACCATGACCTCCCTTATCTCGGTCAATACGAGATCAAATGTAGGACATCTTGTGTCTCTCCTAAATAGCTTTCCAGGGTATACTGGAAACTTTTCTATAGAGTTATAGTGGTGTGTTGTACTCTCTTCGCAATCGAGAGATTTCATGTTTATCTCACATCGATCCGGTATTAATATTATTGGGAGATTCGTGATACATCCATCCCAGTTTCAGGGGATTAGTGATACATCCACCTCGACATATATATAATGAAGGAAGAGAGATTTAATGTTTATATCGCATCAATTCCTCCATTAGGGCATAAGGTATTCGCGCCCATCACTCTCACATATTCAAAAATATGTGTTCTGGGTTATGCCACGGAGCAACCCGTTTCACCATCCAGCAAGTTCTAACATTGATGGTTATATGGCTAGGCCACTACATGATGAGATTTCACTTGATTAATTAAGTACATTACTATATTCGTTTAGCATCAGTCAAGTTTCCAAACAAGAATTATTATGAAAAATGCTATAAGAAAAGTATAATACATCTATAAAATGCTTTTCAAAGCTTTATAAAACATTGGGATCTCAATCCCTTGTCACATCATGAGTATTCTTATCCCTTAACATCTCATCATCACGATTATGGAGTATGGGTATTCACACCCTCAGTTCATCAAAGAACACTTGTCATCACTTATCATATAACTAATACCTTCAGGTCATCTGACCAAGGTAAACATGATACTTGCTATACAAGTATCTCACATGACTCTCAAAGCCCATTAGGTCTCTTGTTACCTGTTACTAGGTAACAAAGCATCACATGGCTCACAAGGCCATTACATCTTGTCACCTCTCACTAGGTAACAACTTATTAACAAGGCTCACAAGGCCATAAAGCATTTAAATAATTAACACATCATATCTCACACCTGGCTATGCTCATCATCTCATGATTGCATGCATGATCATTATATGATAACAGTTATATCAATTACGTATCAGCACTATGCAATGTAAGAGTAGCATCCCTATTCCCTTATCTAGGGTTAGGATTTCTCTTACATATCATCACCTTTCATTAGACTTAGGGTTTTCCATAATTAACCATTCAGGTTCTCAAGATCATGTTATTAATGATCAAACCCTAATTCATTTCTCCACCAACTAGAAGCCAACCTTGATAACATAAGTATTCAATCATGCTTATTAATTCTCATAATTTATCATTAAATAAATTATCAACACAAGATATAAGTTCTTCTCTCATATATACCAAAATATGATTGCATCATACTTTATTAGCTTGGCTTAACATTGTCTTAAGGTATGTTAGCCTACACTTATCAAAATACATTTGATCTCCATGTAACAATTGACATGGCATACTTCACGTGTTAGTCATTCAAGTATATTGGATTTAGAATACATCAAGGTGTATAATTCTTGAGGTGCTGGATGTGATATCTATCATATGTTGATGTATCACTTCCCTCATCACCTTTATCTTACTTGAATTCATCAACTTATCTTGTATTAGGGTATTTCCCATCTTAATACTTTCATCCACTAACGTATCACTTTTACCATGAAGTGCATAGGTCACACACAAGAATGGTCCAACTATCTTCAATGATATGGACTCATTTCAGGTTAAGGCATTGCTTACTATAAGGTTGCCTATGATCAATCATATGAGATATTTCACCTTTATAAGGCATTACCCACTATTTTATCATTAGGGTTCTCTCATACCATTACCCAGTAATTAGGGTTATGGTTTACATCATAACAAGATTAGGGCTTCATGTATTATAACTCAAAATTAGAGTTTCACATACCTTCACCCTGTATTAGGGCTCCTTATCATACCATTGCGTAGGGTTTCATAGGGCATCACCCTGAATCAGGGTTTCACATGGCATCACCCTCAATTAGGGTTTCACATGGCATACCCTCAATTAGGGTTTCACATGGCATCACCCTCAATTAGGGTTAGGGCTCATCAACCTTCTTAATTAGGGTTTCATGATCTATTTATCAAGGATCATACCCTAATTACAAATTTTATTCATGTTGAAAGGGTTGAGGCTTAACCACTACATGATTATCATTCATGTAGGAATTCCTCTCTCTCTCTCATCCTTTATAGGATGATGCTTACTTCAAACTTGATTAGATTAGGTCAACTGAACTTGAATGAAGGGTTGACACAGTGTATTATGTCATTACTTCCATAAGCATTAAGTATTAATCATTCAAAAGGTACTAATCACCCTATATTATTAAGGGTACAATTAATGTAATCACCCTTGATTTACATCATTTAATGATCAATTAAACAATTGACCTTTAATCACCTTAAGTGTCCAAACGGTTTTGGTTAATTACTTTCCAAACGGTTTTGGTCAACTAGACCCCAAATGGTCTTGACCCTCTAGACCCCAAAAGGTCTTGATAGATTTACCCTCAAATGGTCTAAGACCGTTTAGACCTTCAAACGATCTTGGTCAATTTATTTCCAAACAGTTTGAAACCGTTTAGCAAAGATGGTGCTTGAAACCGTTTAGTGCAAAGATACTTGAGATCATTTGAGTCACAATTAGTTTGGGATCGTTTGGTCTCAAATGGTCTTGAGACCATTTGGACTCAAACGGTCTTGAGATCGTTTGGTCCAAACCTCCTCAAAACCGATTGGACCAAAAACGGTCTCAACCTCTAAAATTGATTTAGGGTTTCAATGGTTGATCCCCTCATCAATTGAATCCATGGAACCATTCATCAATTGAACCCATGCATCAATCTTATATTGAACTAATGGATCATCCTTCAACTGAATCAATCTTCAATTGAACCTCAATTAGGGTTTTGAACCCAATTCGTTTAGGGTTTGAAATCGATGAACCTTCAATATTAGTCATTGTGAAATCAATTGCTTTGAAATCATTGGACCATCATTCAAATTGGGCATGACCTGACCTCAAACGGTCTTGAGGTCATTTGGTCCCAAACGGTCTTGAGACCGTTTGGTGTCAAATTGTCTTGAGACCATTTGACCCAAACCAAATAAGGAAAACTCATGAAATTAATTAGATTTTCAATAAATACTCGATTTAGGGTTGATGATTGTTGGACCTTGTTGAAACCAATTCAATTCAATCCATTGGATCATCATCCATCACATCATTAGTTGAGCTCCAAATGGTCTAAGACCGTTTGATCCCAAATGGTCTTGAGACCGTTTGATCCCAAACGGTCTTGAGACCATTTGGTTTCAAACGATCTTGAGACCGTTTGGTCTCAAGTTCATGAAATCGTTTGCAGAGGATATTTATGGAGGTGTGTGCTTATGATTATGTCATCATCATCAAGATCTAAACCCACGAATCTTGCTATGATTTTCATGGTGATTTCATCAATCAATCAAATAAAATTTGGAGGATAGAGAGACTTTCAACAATAGTTAAAGATATGAAATCAATAATAATATTCAAGGGTTCAAGTAATACAACCTGCCTTCAATGAAGCTTCAAAGCTCCAACTTCACGTTCCTAATGGTGAAAGAAGCTTTCTCACTCCACAAGGTTCGTTCCTCAAGCTTTTGAGTGAAATGGATTGGCTAGAAAGAAAGATTGATGGAACAAAAAAAAGAAATCCATAATTTATTTTCGATTTCCACCATGAAATCATGGTCGAAAGTGATCAAGAAGCTTACCTACAGGTTGGAAATCGTCCTCCTATTTCTCCTAAGCTTCCTTGGCCGTTTTGCAAGTAGGGAGAGAAAGAAGGATCGAAAAAGCCTTTGAATTGAGTTGGAAATGGTGTTTTTATAAGGAAATTCAATGAGAGAGAAAGTAGTAATTAATTCCTTTAATTTCTCAAATTGATGCCACATCTCCCCCTAAACTCCTTGCCCACGAATCTATCCTCTTTCCCTTTGCAAACCTCTTCATTATCCATGAATTTAAAGGAAAAGAAATTAAGCACCTTAACCCTTATAATAATAATACCCAAAAATTAGTGGATATTACTTTTTCTTTATTTAATGTGAGTGGGTTATCCACTTGCTTGAGATATTTTCGTGCCTTTTCAAGGCACAAGCTCGTACAACCTTTTGCAAAATCCTCCCTCACCTTTTGGTTGAAGGGATCTTCAATTATTATATTTATTTTTGCATTAAATTGAAGTAAAGTTACAACTATGCTTAAATCTTGATTATTATAATATCAAGATTCTCTCTCTTACAAAATGTTTCAAAATGAGGCACCCCTCTCATTTACTTTTCTCTATATGATGCCAATATAATGAGGGACCCTCTTGAAGTGGTATTTTGCATATGGAACCCTAGGTTTTTGGTAAGTTGCACATTACACCAAAACTAGGTTTTAATGCATAAACATTGCTCAACTAGCTCTTTCTTGGTGCTCAGGCTTGTGAAAGCCATACCACTACATCATACTCATTCCTATGATGCTTCATCATATGATGAACATTTTATCATGAAAAATTTGCAAATTAACCCCTCAACTTGGGTAATTTTACACTTTAGTCCAAAATAAGCAAACATTACTCAAACATTATTCAAATAGGACCAAAATTGAAACATAAGTTCCTCTTGAGCCTTAATTATTTTTCACAAAATAAAATCAAAGATCTAATTAACTTTATTAAGAAAAACTTCTAGCATTAAGGAATAACCCAGGTCAGGGATGTTACAATACACGATATGTACTAGTGAAACAGAATGAAATCAAATTACTTTGGTTCTTTTTGAAAGAGTTGTCCTTTGTGGATCTCTTTGAAAAACATTTTAATTTTTACTGTTTTTCAGTAATCTGCTGCTAATGAATGCTTGCGCTTAAGTAAATCATGTTTTTTTTATCGGTGTGTCACAATTTAGTGGTATCAAAGCTCTAGGTTCGCTGAGTCTACAAAGACATAGGATGAAGGTTGTTGAGTTTGTTCTAAGTGTCTTCCAGTTTATCGGATAGTATCTTCTGCTCACATAGGAGAAGAAGAACTTGAAGATGTCTGGATCACATGAACAACATGCTACTAAGAGCAGCGTTGGTGCACTAGGAGGATGTGCAAGGGATCAAGCTAGGGAGGAGCCAGTACCTGAACATCCCCAATTTGACCCAGCTATGATAGAAAATCCAGCCTTCCATACCCCGTTTGGCCAGTTTATGGCGACCATGACACACATGGTGGACAGGATGCCACCACCTGCACCTAGGGCACCAGCCCATAATGAGGGACAGGGAGCCGACAAGACTTTTGAGAGACTTCACCAGGTTGGAGCCATAGATTATGCTGGTACATCTGATCCAGCAGATGCTGCTCTATGGCTAACAGAACTAGAGAAGGCTTTCAAGATCCTTGATATTCCTGAAGCCGACAAGGTAAGACATGCAGTGTACTTCCTAAAATGGAGTGTTGGTCACTGGTGGATTATAGAAGAAGATAAAAGGCCAGGTGTTGAGGTTGGATGGGAAGAATTCTGACGAGAATTTGTCATTAGATACTTCCCTAAGACTTACCTAGATGAGAAAACACCTCAATTTGAGTGGATAAGACAAGCTCCACTGAACATTAGTGAGTATGAGGCTAAGTTCGTGGAGCTGTTGCGGTTCTGTCCGCACATGGAAGCTACCGATGAGGAAAGAATTTGACATTTTGAGAAGGGGTTGAACGTTGAATTAACCACTTATGTGTCTTCTTTAGAGAACAGAGAGAGGTTTGCTACTTTTGTAGAGTCTGTGAGGCGGATAGAAAAATCTGTAACTGAGAAATGACAGACTAGTAATAAGAAAGAATACATTCAATCTCAAGGATAGAGATATGAAGGTTTCAAGAAGCCGAGGTTCTCTGCACCGGCAACATCATCAACATTCAACACCCAGGTGCAATGGACGTCAAGCAGGGGTAGGGACTGTAGTATTGCTCCAAGTAGAGCCCCCTGCATAGCATTAACATCGGTGACTGGATCTCACAGACCCTATTTTGCGACCAGGGTCTGTTACCAATGTAGACAATTGGGACATCTAGCAAAGGATTGTCCAGATGGGAATTCAATGGTGACTCTACCCCCAAGGCAGAGTCAGCAAGGCTTTCAGAGGAGTTAGTCTTCTAGTAACACTAGGGGACGTGGACATGCATCCCAAGTTGGTTCATTGGCACCCAACCATCGAGCACAGGGTCAACAGTAAACAAGCTGCAAGATGAGACAAGTCAGATGAAATAGTTTCATTTTGATATTCCATTTCATGATTCTATGTGATAAAAATAAGAAAGTAGTTGTTTTTGAACATCCTCTAACTAGTCCTATAAGGACACAAGGAAGATTAGAACTTATATTTTACTCAGTATTCCTTAAAATGCTTTATAATCTCTCTTATCTATGTGATAAAAGATGAGATACAGAAGTGATGCCTGAAGAAAATCCAGGAATGAAAAATCATGTGTGTATAATGATATGAAAAGTGAGGAACATGATAGTAAATAAAGTGCATACTACCTAATCTCAATACTTGTATACCCTGGCCAGGTATATGATTATTGAAGATAGGGTAAGTATGGAACTCTTAGATTGTTATCTTTCTGATCACTCTGATCAAGTAGTCATTCTGAAACAATTTAGTGAGTATAATGAAAGTAAATAGGGATCACTAAGTGAACTTTCCCAATAACATAAGGATTGCTGAGTGAACTTTCCGAATAACATAGGGATTGTTGAGTGAACTTTCCCAATTACATAGGGATTGCTGAGTGAACTTTCCCAATAACATAGGGATTGCTGAGTGAACTTTCCCAATAACATAGGGATTGTTGAGTGAACTTTCCCAATTATACATAGGGATTGTTGAGTGAACTTTCCCAATAACATAGGGATTGCTGAGTGAACTTTCCCAATTACATGGGGATTGCTGAGTAAACTTTCCCAATAACATAGGGATTGCTGAGTGAACTTTCCCAATTACATAGGGATTGCTGAGTGAACTTTCCCAATAACATAGGCATTGTTGAGTGAACTTTCCCAATTACATAGGGATTGCTAAGTGAACTTTCCAAATAACATAGGGATTGCTGAGTGAACTTTCCCAATTACATGGGGATTGTTGAGTGAACTTTCCCAATAACATAGGAATTGCTGAGTGAACTTTCCCAATAACATAGGGATTGTTGAGTAAACTTTCCCAATTACATGGGGATTACTGAGTGAACTTTCCCAATAACATAGGGATTTCTAAGTGAACTTTCCCAATTACATAGGGATTGCTAAGTGTACTTTCCTAGTCAGATAGGGTTTGCTAAGTGAACTTTCCCAAACAAATAAAGGATTCCAGAGTGGATTACCTATGTTAAATATATATGTTTCCCCTTTGATAAAAAACCTTGGGTAATGATATGAGTATGTTCTTTTATGTTTCTTCCTTTCATTAACATGACAATCAAGTAAGTATTATGACATTTGATGTACATGGATTAGAAATAATCCGTTGATGGATACTTAGAAAAGTATCAGTTTGCTTTGGACTTTGGTTCTAAGATAATGATATATGGAACAAGCAATGTCCTAAAATAAAAGAAATACCTTGTGCATGTATACCTTCGGTGGTAACAACAGAGAAATGAATATGATAAAAATGAGATGTGATCAACACATATGATGAATACCAAAGTAAGGATTATGGTACCAGAGAAATAATAGATGATTTATGTTGGTTACCTATATTGGCCAAATGTGAAATCAATCTAGTTACATAAAATAATATGGACATCATATGTTAGGGGTTTATACTCTGCATAAACATAAAAATTGATAAGGTTGAACTAATGGAAGGAACAATTATAATTATGGTGGAAAAGTTTATCAAGCTAAAACTATTTCCTTAGAATAACCCTGTGTGGAAGAACTTTGTGTGGATTAAAGATCTATGGTATCTCCATGACATTAATATGTTATGTGGAGACTTGATGGTATTATAAATGAATAAAATATGTCTCTCCTTTTCCTGGGATTTCGGAGACGAAATCCTTGTTAGTGGTTTATAATTTGTAACATCCCTGACATGGGTTATGCTTAAACCCAGATGTTTTGCTTAATAAAGTTGATTATATGATTTCTCTTATCTCTTTAATTGTAATTAAGGCTCAAGAGGAACTTATATTTCAATTTTAGTCCTTTTTGAATAATGTTGAAATAATGTTTTACTTGTTTTGAGCTAAAGTGCAAATTACCCAAGTTGAGGGATTAAATTGCAAATGTTACATGATGCAATGTTCCTCTAGTATTGAATCATCATAGGAATGAGAATGATGTAGAGGTATGGCTTGTAGGGGCTTGAATAACAAGAAAGAGCTTGTTGAGCAATGTTTGTGCATTAAAACCTACTTTTGGTGTAATGTGCAATTTACCCAAAATTTAGGGTTCATTATACAAAATACTATTTCAAGAGGGTCCCTCATGAATATTGGAATCATGTAGAGAAAATAATTTGAGAGGGGCTCCTCATTTGAATCATTTTGGAAGAAAGAGAATCTTGATATTAAAATAATCAATATTTAAACATAACTGGAAATTTACTTCAAATTAATGCAAAAATAAATATGTTAATCGAAGTGCCCTTCAACCAAAATGGTAATGGTTGAAATTAGATAAGGTTGGACGAGCATGTTCCTTGCAAAGGCACGAAAATATCTAAGTGAGTGGAGAACCCACTCACATTAGTTAAATCAAAAGTAATATCCATTAAAAATGGGATATTAGTATTATATGATTTAAGGTGGTTGATTTGCTTTTCCTTAATTCATGGATAATGAAGCGGAATTCTAAGGAGGGGAAGATTTATTTGCATTCAAGGAATTCATGGGGGAGAGGTGGCACCAATTTTATAATTAAAAGGATTTTATAAAATATTTTCTCTCTCATTGAATTTCTTATAAAAACACCTTTTACAACACAATGGAGAGGCTTTTTCGAAACCACTTCCAATCTTTTCTTGAAAAACGACCAAGGGAGCTTTGGAGGATCGGGAGGACGACCCCCAACCTATTGGTAAGCTCCATGACCTCTTTTCACCTTGATTCCATGGTGGAAATTAAAAATCAATGTATGATTTCTTCTTATCTCCATTCCATCTTCAATTCTAGCCATTCCTTTTCACTCAAAGCTGAAGGACGAGCTTGGGATAGTGGAAGGTGTTTCTTTCACCATTAAATACGTGGATGTTGAAGCTTTGAAACTCAATTGAAGGAGGGTTATATAACTTGAACCCTTGAATGTTATTATTGATTTCATACCTCTATCAATTGTTGATCCTTTCTTAATTCTCAAAATTTTATTTGATTGATTGATGCAATCACCATGAAAATCACAGAAATCTTCGTGTGTTTATAGCTTAATGATGATGACATCATCATAAGCACACACCTCCACAAATATCTATTATAAACGGTTTCAAAATTTGAGTCCAATCGGTTTCAATAAAGTTAGCCAAATGGTTTCAAAACCATTTGGAATAGTTGACCACAGTTGACCGTTTGGAGTTCATATGCTGATGTTGATGGTTTATGATCCATTAAATCCAATTGATTGGTTTCAAAGGGTTCATCAGTTAAAGGTCCATCAAGTATCAAACCCTAATCGGGTTGAGTGCTGAAATTCTCAATTGATTGATTTAATTTTTGGGTTGACTAACACAAATGGTCTCAAGACCATTTTGAGGTCACCCAAATAGTCTCAAGACCATTTGGAGGTCAAACAAGACCGTTTGGAAGTCTATGATAAAGTATGATTAGATGGTTGAAGATCCAGTGATATCAAATTGAAATACAATCAATAGCTCAATTGATGGTAGATTCTATGATGCAAACCCTAATTGAATTTCACAAATTTCAATGATGTGACTAGTCAAACGGTCTCAAGACCATTTGGAGGTTAACCAAACAACCTCAAGACCGTTTGAGGTCAGGTCATGATATGGCTAAGTGGTGATTCAATGATTTCAACATAATTGGTCCTACATTGTTAACAATTGAAGGTATCTCAATTTCAAACCCTAACTCAATTAGGTTAAAACCCTAATTGATGGTTTCTTAAATTTAAAACCCTAATTGATGGTTCAATTGAAGGGTGATTTAATGGTTCAATTGAGGTTAATTCAATGTTTCAATTGATAGGTGGATTCAATAGGTGAAACCCTAAAATCGATTTAGTTGATGGATATCTTTTTGGTCCATTCGGTTTTGAGAGAGTTTGGACCAAACAGTCTTAAGACCGTTTGAGTCCAAAGGGTCTCAAGACTGTTTGGGATCAAATGGTCTCAAGACCGTTTGGAGACCTAAGTTCATTCAGTTTCAAAATGTTTTGTCTAAACAGTTTTATATGTCCAATCGGTTTCAACTTGATTTGGCTAAACAGTTTCAAACCGATTGGATGGCCAATGTAATCAAGACCGTTGGGAGGTCTAAATGGTGTTAGACCATTTGGAGGTTATTTTAGTAAGATTGTTTGGAGTCTAAATAGTCAAGATCGTTTGGGGTCTAAGTGACCAAGACTATTTGGGAATTAATTAATCAAAACTGTTTGGATGTCTAAGGTGATTGAAGGTCAATCAATACTTGATTATTTATGATGAAAATTAATGATGATTACAATGGTTGTACCTTTAAGGTACTAGAGTGAATGGTACCCTTAGTTAGGTTAACCTTTAATGCATATTAATGCAATAGTCTAATACATTATGATAACCCTAATTACATATATTTGAATAAAGAATAGCCTCAATTTGATTAAGATTGGAGTAGAGAACATTTGAGAGAGGATGAGAAATAGAAATTCATACATGTATAATAATCATGTAGCAATCAAGCCCAACACATTCAAAATGAATGGGATATATAATTAGGGTATGATCCTTGATAAAGAGATCATAAAACCCTAATTGAGTTAACTGATGAACTTAAACCCTAATTTAGGGCAATATTGAGTGAAACCCTAATCTAGGGGAATGATGTGATCCTAATATAGGATAATGACATGAGAAACCCTAATTCAGGGTAATGCTATGTGAAACCCTAACATAGGGTGATGCTATGTGAAACTGTAATACAGGGTGATGCTATGTGAAACCCTAATGCAGGGTAACACTATGTGAAACCCTAAATATAGGGTGATACTATGTGAAACCCTAATGCAGGGTAATGCTATGCGAAACCCTAAATACAGGGTGATGCTATGTGAAACCCTAATGCAGGGTGATGCTATGTGAAATCCTAACACATAGTGATCCTATGTGAAGCCCAAATATAGAATGATGAGTTATGAATGTAGTAAGAAAACCCTTGTATTGCATGGCACTGATATATAATGGATATAATTTTTATCATGAGTTCTAATCATGCAGGTATGTTGAGATGATGAGCATATCTAGGTATGAGGTATGATGCTCTGTTTATTGAAAATATTTTATAGGCCTTAGAAGCCTTCATATGCTTTGTTGCTTAGTGAGAGGTAACCTGAAATTAATGAGACCTGTATGCCATATAATGTTTTAATTATTGAAATTATTTATGGGCTTCATAAGCCATAATATGCCTTGTAGCCTCTTAAGGGGTAATAAGAGGTGATATGAGCTTTGTGAACTATGTGGAATTCTTGTGTAGTAAGAGTCATAATTTCCTTGGTCAGATGACTTGAAGGTATTAGTTACCTAACAAGTGGTAACAAGTGTTCTATGATAAACTAAGGGTTGAGTTTAGTAGATCATAGAAGGATCAATGTTATACATGTGTTTTAAACTTCTTATAGTATAAATGACAGACTGCTTTATCATGTTATAGTTTAAATGCTTTGAATATGAATATTGCTCTAATTGGTTAGAGATTGCACTAGCTGCTGTTAAATATAAATTTCCTCTACTCAGTGTTAATCCAATAACTGTAATAATAATGTTCTTGGCGGAGAGTTATATCTCTCGCTGGGGCAATTTACAATTGTGTCACCCCCGTGGGATCCACATTTTTTTAGGTTGACACGGACAAGGAGACAGGAACCCTATAGTCAGAGAAGAACAACAACAACACCAGGAATAGTAGTGAATTCTCAGGTGGAGACAATGGCTATCAAGTTTTGTATATGTGTGAATAGAGTCCTATGTTTCGTCTCTGTACTCTTAGGTCCTCAGAGTCCGTAGTTGGTTTTAATGAATCAATCTGAGATTTTGGCTTGATGCCTTAATATTCTTGTGTTGTCTGTATACAGTTGTATAGAAAAGTCGATGTTGTAATCCTTGAAATGAGATGATACACGATATGTACTAGTGAAATAGAATAATGAAATCAAATTACTTTGGTTCTTTTCGAAAGAGTTGTCCTTTGTGGATCTCTTTGAAAAAGGTTTTAATTTTTAGTGATTTTCAGTAATCCACTACTAACGAATGCTTCTGCTTAAGTAAATCATGTTTTTGTGATCAGTGTGTCACACCTGAGCTTTATCCAACTCTCTTCAATCTTTTACTAGTAGTTTTCTCTTTTAGTATAGCTTGTTCATCCATCGGGTTGTGCCTAAAAGTTGAAGTGACATCATTGAAATCCTTCTTGACCTTTAGTAGCAAATTAGTGAGATTGCCTTTATCTTTAGCCCACTTCTTCATCTTCATTTTTGTTCTATGTGGTTTCCTTAACACTACATACAACGGGTTGCTAAGGACTGGCTCATTCCAGCTATTTATTACCACATCATTGAATCCATACCACTCACACCATAGATTCATAAGACTAAATAGTTTGTTGATATTTACTTGTTTAATGAGATTCACACTCATCCACGAGTCATCACTAAAATAGTGACTCCCCATCTCAGTGACAACATGGGGGAACATGTCCATCCATGCCTCATTCACCATACATATGTCCAGCATACTAGCAATTCTCCCTCTTGGACTTTGGTTATTGCTCCAATAAAGTTTTATGCCAATGTTATTCAGTTTGATGAGACATGCTTGTTCAATAGCTACGATGAAATTTCCCATCACTCTTTCCGGAACCCTATTTCCTCCATGCTTCTCCAGGATTCTCGTTGTGTTGTAGAAATCACCAAGAACCAGCCAAGGTACCTCACTCCATGCCATCTACAACATAGCATCACATAGTCGTTCCCTATCACACTCTAGATTCTCACCATAGATAATTGATACCACAACAGAGAAACCTCCATGGTTAAAGTAACTCTTAGTATCCATTTGACCAGTCACACTGATGAGCTCCACCTACCATCTATCCGTTTTCCAACCAACCATGATTCTTCTGCCCTCAACATGATCGTGGTTTGACAAGAAACTCCAACCAAGAGGAAAAAGAGTGTCAATCCTCTCCCTCATGCACCTTTTAATGTGAGTCTCAAAGAAAAACATCAACTCTGCCATCATCTCATTTATTATGCTTTTGAACTTCCTCTATGTCTTAGGCATAGATGCCCCTCGCACATTCCAAGTGAAAATGGACATCTATACATATTTCTTATGGCCTCCCCCTCTACCAGGTTTGGTCTTCCCCTTCCCTCTTCCAGCAATCAAGCTTCTAGTTTTCTTTGGGCTCCTGCTCCTTCTTTCACTGTTCAACTCTTGTGAAAACTCTTCTCCCATGGCATTCAGGACATCAAATTGGTTCACTGTCAGATTACCTTCTTCTGGTGCTTCCTTGTCATTTGCCTCCACTTCCTGTGTCCTTTTTCCTTTTTTGTTGTTCTTGAATTTAGTGAACTCACCAACCTCCACTGTAGCAGAGACAGGTTGCTCAGAGTCATGATTGGGGATTTCGACCTCACCATCTTCTAAGACAATGGTCTCAGAGCACCCTTGGTTTTCAATAACAACCTTGGAGGTCTAAGCATTTGTCCTTGTCTTCGGTGGAGGGTGGGATTTGGTCCTCGGTTGCACCCTTCGTGTTTGATGGTTGTTCACAATGACAATCGATGGAGAAGACAGAACCAAGGTCCTTCTCTCACCCACGAAGCTGCCTTTACTGTGGACAAACACTTTGCATCTCTCACACTAGTCAGGTAGATCTTCATACTTGACTTTAACTTCCCATTTGTTGTTGTTCAATTCACATTGGACGTTTTACTAATATCTTGGAAGCATATTAAATAATATCATGCATAAAAATTATACATGGTCTTCAACTTAGATGATTGAATATATGAGATCCTAATTAATTCAACTTATAGTTTCACCTTATTAAATATAAAGGAAATTTAAGACTCAATATTTTTTGTAAGATTTATTTCTAGGATGAAATTTTAGGTCTATTACAAGTATTTCCATAACCACTGATGTATGGTTGATGATGGAGTTTGTTGGTTTTTTATATAATGTGTATGGCATACATCTTATAAGTATGTGGTGTTTGCAATGTACATGTACATATAACCCCTCAAATAAAATATTGAGTCTTAGATGCTTTATGTTTTACATCACACTTTAATACCTTGATAAAAAAAGTGTGGGCTCTGAAAAGTGTGAGAATGGATATGTGGGTCTGCCAAAGTAGGGTGCATATTCTATTATGTTTCCATGTGAGTCTAACTTAACTAGGCGATCTTAACTAGGCGATCATTATTACAGAAGGTTACATATCCATCTATAAACAACTATGTTAGATGCAATTGGCAAGAATTGCATACCTAAATAATCAAGTTGTGGGTGATTTTCCAAATATGACTCATTATTAGGTCTAATACAAATGATTTCTCACTAGAACATTCTACGATACTATCATTTGAATAATTATGATGATATCCATTGGTAGAAACATTCATTAAGTATATAATTAATATCGTAAAAGTTTTTCCAATCAAATATGAGCTCATGCTAATACCCATATACCAAATGCTAACCAACAACAACAACTCTTCACTGCAACCAGTCCTTGAGAAATAAAAATGTGATGAAAAAACTTGCATGAATGGTTGAAGACTTTGACAATTGTTCTCAAACATGAGCATAATCTTAACTTGCATGCATGGTTGAAGACTTTGACAATTGTTCTCAAACATGAGCATAATATTTGTTTCTTGGATACACAAATACCAAATGAACCAACTCTGAATGTGCCTAGGGCAGAAAGGGTGGCTTATCAAAAGCATTTTAATCAAACTATTGACATTAAATGTCATATTCCATTCTCCATGAATCATGATCTTGTAAATAAGCATGAGAATGTGAGAGTTGTTGAGATGAAAACACATCTCGGAACATGTACCAATAACAAGAAAGGAAAATGAGGTATGATGTCTCTAAGGAATTATTTAAATGCAAAATTGTATAAGGTGATTTAGTTGGACCCCATTTAATCAAGTTAATTGTGTGTGCTAAGAACAACTAAGGGGAAAATGGAATACAACACCAACTCTATGTTGATGATCAACTAAGGAAAAGGTAAGTCTAGTATTAATACCAACTCTAAGAAAGCTTTTAAGTCTGGCTAACAGACTAAGTCTTCTGCACTTAAGACAAAAGGAGGAGTGGGTTAAGAAGTAAATTTTCTCCAATGTCACCACACTGGACATTAGAAGAGAAAGTCTCCTCCTACAGTTGAATTCGTATTCATCCTAGTTTTAGTTACATTCTTATTCTAATTAGCATTCATATAGACTAGTTTTTCACCAACAATAGCTTTTTTTTATCAAGTTAGGTTTTTATGCTAATTTTTAGGATTTTGGTACTTTTCTTAAGTCCCTTTGCAGGTTTTAAATTTGATCACTCTGCAAACACTTTGTAGGATTTTGATGGTAAAAAGATTTAGCATTTCCAGAAGGAAGATCGATACACAATTTTTGTGTTTGAGGATAATATTGACCTATTGATCAACCGGCTAATAAACATCAAAATCATCAAGCAATCAAGACATTATGGAGCTCGACAACCTTGTCAACCTTCCAGAATGAAGACCTATCGAAATGCAGATGCTTGACATCTAGAAGCTCGACACTAAGACACATCGAGGAACAAAGTCGATGGATTCATTGATCTCTCTCCCTCAATAGCATCATCGAGCTATAGCCGAAAAGAAAATCAAGCCATTGATCTACTATTGTCGACACACTTGTTGATGATAACAATTGCTCGACAAACATGTCGACCCTCAAGGTCAATAACATGTTGAACTCCAAGAACGATGACCAGAAGTCCAAAAGTCAAAATTAACAGGCCCATCAATCGATAGAAAATGATCAACGTCGATGAAATAGGTCAATAGACATGTCCCTATAAATAGCCCCACAACGCAACAGTTCAAATCATCTCTCAAAATTCTAGAGACAAAAATGCCAAAAGGTTGCCGCCAAGATCAGAGCATGGATAAGACCTATCTACCAAGTCAGTTCTATCGACTAGCTAGCGACATCTATCAACCTCTAACATTAATTGATAGATCTCTTTCATCAACAACTCTAGGCCACCGATCTCCCTCTCTGGGCAATGGATCGATCTCTCCTTTGAGTCAATGTTCATCCACCTGCTTCTGCTTCTGCTTCTTCCATCATGACCGTGATGGTGTCCTCTTCCTCTTCTAGTGATATTAATCTCGCCATATCGAGGGAGTAGTCATTTCACTAGGATGTGGGGAATAGCCCTACTACCCATTTCTTGCAACTGCATTCATATTCCAACTCTTGTATGAACTCATTTAATTCATAGTTAATTGTTTATCGCATGTTTTGTGGGTTGATCACCCTCCTTATGTGATTGACTATAATCTTATTCTGTGAGACTTCAATGTTTAAGCTTTGAATACTGATTAGCTTTGGATGAAACCCTAATGAGAATTTCTGACGGAAAGTCTCCGGAATAGTAGATATAGGATCTATAAGTAATGAGATATCGAGTTTACTAAGATATCTACTCATACGAGTTTCTAACTCTGAAAGGGGAAACTTGCATAAATCCAAATATATCTTCACACATGTTTGGATTTGAATGATTGACCAGATTCAAGTAGTGGCGGTGAAACCCAGTTCCACCCTAGTTATTCAATCCATTGATAACTAGAACCTTAATCTAGCTCTTTTCATTCTTTCCATCTTAGATTAATCAAACCAATCTCAACTTTTATGATAAATACTAGTTCTTCCTAAGTTACTTCGATTATATAGTTCTTAAAACTGTTGTCCCTTGGGATTTGATCCTGAACTATACTGCGATAAGACAGGTTCGCTTGGTGGTGCATTATTGCACTTTGGTTTTGGGTACACTCTAGGAATTCCATTCCTAGTAAATTTTTAGTGCAATAATATCCACATCACCTACCTAGAGGAATTGAAGAATAATAAGAAGGGGATAGATATCACCACTTCATGTGTATATGGTATGAAGATAAATTTATCTACTTCATCAACATGGGTATTAGATACCATATGTAGATCTCACATATGTTCAAATATGCAACATTTGAAAATAAGTGTACCCTTGAATAAAGGGGCATGTTGCAAATGGAGCAAGAGTTTCTACCACTATGGTAAGCACCTATTCTTTATTTATGACCAATTGGATTGTAATAGAGTTGAGAATTACTTTTATGCACTTACCAAAATAGGCACATCATTTTTATTTCACATAGGTACAAGAATGGTTTTAAATTTTATATCAAGAATGGTAGATGTTCTATTTATAAAGATATGGCAGTTCCCCTATGTCTTATGGTCTTTGTTTGTTAGATCTTGAGACAAATATCAATTACATAAATACCATGAAGATTAAATTGGATGATTAAAGAAAACTTATCTATGACATTCTCATCTAGGAACATAAATGAGAAGCACATTTCTAGACACCATAAATATTGATATTTGGAATCGTTTGATTTTGAAATAGTTGATACATACGCATGTTTTTGTTAGGAAAGATGATAAAAGAACTTGTTACTAGAAATTGTGAAAGGGAAAGTGATTTAATTACCAATCAGACATACTAGTGGATGTTGACATTTTTGCACAAATGCTAGAGGTGGGTAATAATACTTCAACACATTTAGTAACTACCTCATTATATATATATATATATATATATATATATATGGGTATCTAATGAATTACAAGTCAGAATTCATTTCAAAGTTTTAGGAATTCATGAGTGAAGTACAATATCAAATTTATAAGAGTATTAAATAACTTTGATCAGATTGAGGTGGTGAATACAGAAGCTAAGAGTTTGTAGCCCTGCTCACCAATCTTGTAGATGAAGTCAAACCTAGGAAGCAATCAAACAAATTGTAGCTAGAAACTAAAGAAATGTTTGACAAAGGTAAGTATTTTAGTTAGGATAAGAACGTTATTTATGGGAACCAATGGGTTCTTCTATGTGTATGTCAAGTTTGACCATTGTGCTAATTTTATAGAAATTAGAAGAGAAAGAACAAAAACACACCCAAAAATGCAAAAATGAACATGATTATTGTGGAAAATAGTTATTCTTCTTATATTAGTTTTTAAACTCTTATTCTTAGTGCCATTACTTATATTATTGATAGTAGTTCATTTGATTCTATTTTTTTTCCCACATATGTATAGAATATTTTGTTGATTCTACCTATCTTTAAAACAACAATAATTATATCTATTGGCATAATGAACTCTAAGATATATGTGTGTAAATTTAATTTAATTTAATAAAAACATTTAAGGTATAAGGTGTTTTACATTTTATCAAATTTGGGATGACCCTTGTTATAGGCCATATTTATGTAATGTAGTTGAATATATGTCACGCACAATGCTCATTGTCATCTAGATCTTGATTTCTGCTTCACATTATTCCTCATTATGATCTACTATGGTTTGTTTTGTTTATCCTCAATTGCTAATTTTTTAATGCATGAGATCATTATTTGATGATGTTCCAACAATATGGGGATCTATATTTGATTATGATGAAGCATGCCACTAATAGTCAATCCCAAACTTTGACATGTGGATTCGGAACATGCCTTAAAACTATGTATTTAGATAATCATCTCAAGACGCATGGATTTCAACCAAGTACATGCCATATAGATTCAGGGTTAATAGACCATGAACTTTAAGAGACATATTGTGTGGCAGTCCACAATGTGTATAACTTCAACATCGACATTGGGAGACACATCACGATAGTGTTTGATCACCATTATCTCTTTCAATAACTTATACAATGTGTAATATATGCATGTTGTTTATCATCCATGACTTGGGTTAATCTCTCAAGTACCCAACAACTATTTGACATGTACATTGTCTAAAATGACATGTTGTGTATTAAATGGGTAATTATTTTATATCATATGGATCCTATTTTCTTATAACAAGGGGGGTCTTCCCAAAAGAAACATTTCACTACTAGAGAGGAATCCAATTCATATTTCAAGCCCCAATTTAACAAATAATAGGAGGAACATATGAGGGAAGATTCAAGCTAGAGAAGATATCTTGATCAAATTCCTCAGCTATTCAAACTTACATGGTTTTTGTGAATGGAGATTCTCTCCCCATTTCCACCTAGAGGCTAAAGAGAAGGCTGAAGGCAAGCTCAACTCCATCAAGATAGGTGTTGTTTCACTTCGTGTTTATGATATACTTCTTTCTTTTTTTTTAGTTCCAACTTCTTCAACACTTTTTTGTCATGATGATCTCATTGAACCTTTCTTACCATGAATAATATGTTGCATGACTGATCTCTTATCTATTTTCCCTAGGAGGGTGGCTCCCTTATTAAAACATGGTGTGCTCAAATTTTTAATATTTTAGTGAATGCACATCTTATTTATAGTAATAGGGAAGTGCTTATTTGCATATAATATTTTTTTCATATATTCTTTCCTAGTTTACTTTGAATTCATGATCAAAGGATGCATCAATACTGGTGATAAACTAACCTATAATAAACTTATTTCATTGTCATATGTAACTATGTTGGGTAAGTAATGTTGTGTTTATTTGTTTGCGTCTAATGCTCAAATCTTCTATGGTAGTTCTATTTTAAAAATAGGTAAATTCTCATCTAACTTTGGTAGGGAAGGTATAATATTTTAAAAAAAATTAGTACTCAAACAACTATAATAATCCCTAATTGAAAAGGAAACTCTATCTATTTGATAATCTAGTTTTGATTTGCTAGTTTCAATATTTCAAATCACTTGAATTGAAGTTACATACTATTTTTTAATTAAATCTAGATCACTAAAAGGAAAAAGACTACAACCTACTATACATTGTTCCTTTATAAAAACACATTCACCACTATATTCATGTATACTTATGGGGCAATTGGGTCATGACTTTGCTGCATATATCTAAATCAATGTTTAACTAAAGTTGTGTTAGAGCATTTTAATGGAAATGATATATTTTTTAGACATAAGTTTTATGGGGTTTATTGATCCTATATCATTCACTGACACCGTTGTGTCTTTGAAATCCCATATCATTTGTTGAACTTACCCATTGAGCGTCAGCATTAACCTTGTTTACCATATATAATTGTAATTGTGTATTGAGCTTGTTTACATTGCTTTATGTAGTGACTAACCTTTTACTGTGATCAATTTAGTAATAACCATTGATGTATATGAAACAATATGATAGTTGACTCTTATTGCAATCAATTTTTCAAGGAGATTCAGATGTTTCTTACTAGAACCACATATGAACATTTGTCTAAGAAGAACTACCAACACTCCATATAAAATGATTGTCCAATAAAAATATTTTTCCATAATAGTTGCATTTAATTCGAATTGTGTGATTAATGGTCATATTATTGATTATAGAATGATTTCTATCATCTGGAAAATTGTGTTTTTGTTGGAACTAACAACTACGAGGTGAAAGGTAAAGCTAAGGGTGAGAAGGGTTGGCGATATCTAGAAGGTAATTTTTGAGTGATAATATAGTGTACATAGAATAACTATATATTCATATCAACATTATAGTTTAGGTCACATACGTGATGATTCAGGTCTTGAGTGGAGACAATAGGATTAAGGTAAGTTGTACACATTTTAGAGAGAGTACCCTACTTAGAACTTTGAATACCAGGCTCAATGGTGTCAATGACAAATGATATCTGGATAGAAAATGCATACTTCCCTATCTTTTCCAACATCCCAGAGTAATGTCATCTCTATCTCTTCCATAACCAATGCAACTAGAGGACTATCCTACCCTAATACCCCCACCACCATTGGACACACTCATCACTTTTTTGTTTCCAAAATGTGATAGACTAAGAAAAAGTAGTTGGTGGGGTTCCACCTTCTCCAATGGACGTCCCATCTTATATTTTCATTGACATTAACATGATTTTGGCTTACAATATAGAAATGGATTTACAACAACCACTAGATCAGTAAAAAGCATCGACAAATGGAGTTGATGAAGGATGACTATCCCATATGGTGTATTGATTAACACCAACCCAATTATTGCTTATAATAGAGGGGATGATTTGCAAAATCCACCAGAGCAATACCTTGCTATGGTGGATGATGTTGATGAGGGATAGTCACAATCCTGACCTTACCTAGAAACACATGGTGTATGTATACAAAAAAACAAGGGTTGGGCATGTAACGATTGTCAAGAACATGACATTCTATGTCAGAACATAAATACTTTACCAATGATTCTAATGTAGTTTAAATAGTAGATAACACAAAAATAATTGGCATCAGAGCAGGCCAAGGAGATGTTTGCTGGAGTAATCACACACACCCCCTTGTTCATTAAATAAATGGAACCAACAAATAAATTTGTAGGTACCAAATATAGGGTTGCACTAGAAGAAAACCATGATCCCCCATTTTCATATTCACTTACTAAGAAGTTAATTATGAATATTACTTAGATGTCATGGATATATACATCATCAATATATACATGTTCAAACGTGTGATGGGAAATGGTTGGGATGCTCTATTTATGGGGACTCACATGTCTTTAACGCTATTACTAGGGAGCTATGAGTTATATTTGAATAAGAATGTACTAACCCCTGACCAAAAAAAAGAATGTACTAACCCATCATTTCATTCAAATCATAAGATAAGAATTTTAACTAAGATGAGCTCTAAAGGTGAGTACATAACTTGGAGTAGAAAACACGGAAAGAAAACCTATAGATCTAGGAAATGGAATTGAAATACTGTCTAAATCTTCCTAATGCTCACTTATTCATTTCTATATGTATATCAATCATATATGTACAAGAGACCTAGATCCCCTATTTGAACTAAAATGCCACAACATAATGTTCCACATGTTTCTAAGTTGTGTATGTGGGTGCAATCACAACAACACATAGAAGTACACCATTTTCTAAGTTTTCAACCCACAACTCTGATTTCTCATTTGGTGAACAAAAGTCTCTTTCAAAATGACAGAACTTTCTTTCTATGGTTGTTTTCTAGACACACACCAATTTTTATTTCTTTTCTCCAAGCTTGAGCCAGTTGCAGTGTGATTTTTTTTCCATTTAATCTTCTGTAAACGCATCATTTCCATGAGTTCATTTCGAAGATCAATGGTAATGTTCTCCACTTGAGGGGAGCAATTTATAGATAAGTGGCATTGTGATAAAGCAATTGCATCTGGAGTGACTTCTTTCTTTTCCTTTTGTTGTTCCGACACTGGTTGTTCCATAATAAGACTGCCTTTATGAATTTTGTTGTTGTATGCATAAATTCTAAGTCTTTTCTCCAGTTATTTTTTAGTAAATCACATAACTTATCCTCGTGCCAGTGAGCCAGCGTTCTTGCTCACCTTCTCAGATTTATGTTTGCATGGTCCGTCGAGATAAGTAAGGGTGCATGGTCTGATTTCATCCTCTCGATGACATAGACAAATCCATTAGGGAAGGAGTCCAACCTCTCCACTCGGCGTCCTGCGGCGCTATTCCACCGCGCTTGCTGCTGTTGGCAGTCGGCATCCAGATCAACCTTCTTTTCTTCACCGGTCTCCTCCCCTTCGTTCACCAGTCTCCTCCCCTTCCCCAACCTCGTTATATTTGCCCCAGTCTTCATCCCATCTCCACCGCCCCTACCCCAATCCCCTCCGACGACTTCTGCCTAACCCCGGTTCAAGGTGTTATTTAGGCGGTCGCTCTCTTGCAGACCAGGTTGATATTGCGAAGGCTGATCAGTTCCCGCCCAAGACGTCCCCACGTGAGCCCATCTTGAAGGTCTTGAAATCTTGCAGAGTTCCTCACAGACCGCCTTTGACACAGGTATGATAAAATAATCTTGTCTTCTTTGTGTATAATGTGGGGCTAAGACTTTGTGCATAACGTGAGGCTAAGAAGAACTATTAATTTTTTCTCTTGTCCCACTTAACCACGTTAATTAGTCTGCAGCTGCTGCATCTACTCTTTTCCATTTGCCCTTGTCTCACGCATCCTCCATGCTTGTTTCCCTTCGTACACGACTATTGTGTAGCACAACTAGCATAAGATGATACCTAAACTCAGAACACATTGTATTGTCTATAAGTGATCACAGAAAATAGAAGGCTTTGTCGAATGGTGAAGAAGAGGCATACTTTTTTATTTTATTTATGCTTGCACATTTTTAACAAATAAATTATTACTCTATGGGCCTAACATGAACCACACACAGAGTATAACGTTTGATTTTAAATCTCTGAGATTGACACTTATATCACAAAAGCCATGTTTGTTCTATGCATTAGGAATAATTATGTTATCTATGATTCATGTAATTTGTTAAAGTTAGTTGACAATATTTTGAGTCTGCGACATCATCTTTTATGTTTGAATGAATTTTTCTAAGAAGAAAAAACTATCATCTTACTATATGAGATTATCCAGTCTCTACTCGGCTTAAAGTAGCAGCTACCAACTACGATTGTCGATATTAGTAGAGAGCTAATGTAGTGTATTTTTGTAACTTGTCTCTCTCTTTTTAATTTCTTCCACTTGTACTATTTTTGTTCACATCTTGGCATAACTAAAATTGAAAAAAATATTGGAACCGGATCACATACTTTTATTTCTTGGAGATTTGACCTAAAGGCAAGACATTTGTCTAAGTGTCAAGGTGTTAGATGAAATTGTAATTTTTTTTTTCTTTCATTATTTTTTTTTACAAATTTATTTTATTTTTGTTGTCTTGTGTTGTTTTTTCTGAATTCTGGAAAAAAACATTTATATATTACATGGTGCTTACTTGTTGGTTAATATAAAATTCATGTTTGTTATTTGAAGGTGTCATGGATTTGAAAAATAAGTTTATTCAAGATAAGAGTTGGATGTATAAATGCAACACAAAGTATGACAGACTTAATGATCCTATATTTCGTGATGGGCTTGAATATTTTCTAGAATTTGCATTCAAAGATAACTTGAACTTAGAAGAGTTGTGTCCTTGCAAAATATGTGAGAATGCAATTTATCAACACTTAGAAATTATTCGACATCATGTTTTATGCAATGGATTTTTTGAGAAGTACACAATATGGAAATATCATGGTGAAAAAATTAGAAAACATAATGCATGTGTTATGAACAATGTTGAGATGTTAAATACGCTAAGTGATATGATGAGTAACTATGAGGAGATTCATCAATTTAATGACTTGACTAGGAAAAATCAACAACACAACGATTCTAGTATTAGAAATTTCAAGGAAATGATGCAAGATGCCAATACTCCATTGTATCCAAATTGTCAGATTTCAAATTTTGATGCTATACTTGATTTATGGAAGATAAAATGTGACAACAAATTGTCTAAAAATGGTGCTTGTGATGTCTTGAACTTTGCTCATAAAATCATCCCTTCAAATAATACCCTTCCTAAGAGTTGGCATGAGTGTAAAAAGATAATGACCAACTTAGGGCTCAAATGTAACAAGATTCATGCTTGCCTTAATGATTGTTTGTTGTATTATGGATAAAATGAGAACTTAAATCAATGTACAAAATGTGGTAAGAGTAGATGGATTTGTTCTTTTGAAAAGAAAAAGAAAATACCTACAAAGCTTCTTCGATATTTCCCTTTGATTCCTAGATTGAGAAGGTTATATATGGTTAGTAGTATCGCGAGTCCTATGAGATGGCACAAGAAAGCACCACCTAGCAAGGAGGGCGAGATGAGTCATCCTCGAGATTCTGAAGCATGGAGACACTTTGACCAAAAATTCCCAATGTTTAGTAATGAAGCACATAATGTTCGCTTAGGACTAGCATCTGATGGGTTAAATCCTTTTAACATGGCCAAGGGTAGTAATCATTCTATATGGCTTGTCATTCTGATGGTGTACAACTTGCCTCCATGGTTTGCATTGGATCAATCCTATTTTATGTTGACACTTATAAAAGATGGTCCTAAGATGCCAAATGACATTGACATATGTCTTCGGCCTTTGGTTGATGAGCTAAAAGTTTTATGGTTTGATAGGATAAGCACATATGATTCCTCTATTGGTGACAATATCATCATGCGTGCATCTCTATTGTGGACTATAAGTGATTTTCCTGCATACGGTATGTTGTCTGGGTGGAGCACGAAAGGATACAAGGCATGCCCCATGTGTCATGATCATAGTGGATCTCTATATCTTCCATCTAGTAGAAAGGTTGTATATTTGAGACATCGTCACTTTTTACCAACTGATCACACTTGGCATAGTGATAGTAAGAATTTCTATGATGGTACTGAGTTTGAGGATCCCTCAAAACACATGAATGGTGAAGAGGTGGAAGAACTCTTGCATGACTATGATCATAGGGCATTTGCAAAAAGTGGATGGAAAAAGAGGAGTAAATTTTTTGAGCTTCCATATTCGAAGACATTTTTGATACGACACAATCTGGATGTTATGCATATTGAAAAAAATATTTGTGAAAATATTTTGAATTGGTTGTTGGAGCCATATGGGAAAACTAGGGACATCAACTCAAGGCTGGATTTAGAGTCACTTGGAATAAGACAACCATTATGTATTAAGTCCTAAAAAAAAACCAAAATATCCACTCTTCTTCGTGCATCATACAATATGATAGATGAAAAAAAGAATGTTTTCTTAAGGTCTTAAAGGACTTAAAACTACCTTATGGGTTTTCCTCTAATATTTCCATAAAAGTACAAGTAACAGATAGGAAAATTGGTGTGTTGAAAAGCCATGATCACCATATTATTATGCAACAACTTTTACTTTTGGCTTTAAGAACAACCATATCCAAACCTGTTGCAGCAACAATCAGTGACTTGTCATCATTCTTTAAAGAGATTTGTAATAAAGTCATTACTGTTGAAAAAATGGAGAAATTAGAGAACTAGATTCCTATAACTCTATGCAAGCTTGAAAGAGTATTTCCACCATCATTCTTTGATGTAAGTGTGCATTCGGCGGTCCATCTGGCTTCTAAACCTAAAATTGCTGGTTCGGTCTATTTTAGATGGATGTATCCTGTAGAAAGATATTTATTTAGGCTCAAGAGTTATATTCACAATAGGAATAGACCCGAGGGATCCATATCTAAGGCTTACTTGATGGAGGAAGTTGTCAGCTTTTGTTCTCAATTCAAGCATAATATAACTCACAAGTTGGATATTCCAAAAAAGTATATAGAGGGTCCGATTGGTCTTGGAGTAGAGACATTTCTCTCTAAAGAAGAGATATTTCAAGCACATCATTTTGTGTTGTTCAACACATATGAGATACAACCTTATCTGAGGTAAATATGGTTTTCATCTCAATTTATGTATCATTTTTACAAGTGTAAGATTATTTTTTTGTCATGTAGGATACATAAAAGATTTATAGAAGAACAAAAACCTAGTTGGAGTGAATTACAAGTCCAAAAAGAACAACATCATAACTTTTTCTATTGGTTTAAACAACATGTAAGTAATTTACCTTACTTTAGAAGACAAAGTCATAAATATTTTTCCTTTAATAAGTTTATTCACTTTTCAGATCTTGTCTCTTGATGAATCTGATGACTTGTCTGAGGATGTGAAATGCTTGGCATGAGGAAATAAAGTTGGGGTAATTTCTTACAAGGGATATTTCATTAATGGATATAAATTTGAGGTCAAAGAGAAAGAATCTAGATGAGTCACACAAAATAGTGGATTAGTGACTATGGGGAATGATTGAAGCATATATTATGGCTCTCTAGTTGACATCATTGAGGTTGCATATTCTAGTGATATTGTGTTGCATCTATTTAAGTGCAATTGGTTTGATATACGATATGGGTTCCATAAAGATGAATACAATTTCACTATGATTGATACTTTCCAAAGAAGTTATGTCGATGAGCCATTCATTTTTCCATCACTAGCACAATAGGTTTATTACTCAGTTGATCAAGAATTTCATGATTGGAGTGTTGTTTTCTATTGGAGACCTAGACATACATATGGAAGCCCCAATTACTCTAACATGGATGATGACAATGATGAGATGTTGATTTCTAATATTGATCCTATTAGTTCTATTGACCAAAGAAATGACACTAATTATAATGAACCATGAACTAGATCAGATGTGTCTAATGACATACTAGTGGATACCTACTTAATAGATAAAGAAAAAAAAAGATTAAAAAGGAAAACTACTTAAGGTATAATACATTATTATTTTGCAAGTTTTTTCCATCTTTTCCTCTTGTTTTTTTATTATCATATTTCAAGTTTTCTACTTTTCCAGGACAATGGCACACATTAGGAAAACCAAACCACTTCGAGATCTTTTACAATCATGTCCTCCAGCTCCACAAAATGAAATGAATCACATGTTTGAGAATCAGAGGAATGTTTCACAATGTATGTTATAATATCTATTATCAGTTATAGTTTTTCAATTATATATTTAGAGTACAAAATTGACTTGGAGCATATGTCTGGAAACTTTTCAAATTCTATAGGTTCCCAGTCAAGTTCATCTCTCAATCTTGGTGAGCCATTGTGTAACCTTCTCGGTAGGTTTTCAAAGTTGTCTTATAATTATATATTGTTATAGTGCATTGTTTCTTATTATTACAATTATATAGGAATTAAGAATCTTAGTAGAAAGAAAGTAAAAGCAACAACCCAAAAAGAAAATGCGCAAGTGACTTCACATGGAAAGAATGCAAAACAAGAGCCAAACAATGTAGCTTGCTTTGAGGATTTCATACCTCCTTCAGGTATTCTCCTATAATATATAAGGTTTGAGAAACTTTGTGTGTGCATTTTGATGCTTATCAGCACATGTTGACTTATTTTCTTCTCATTTTTATGCAACCTAAAATTGATTTTTTTTTATTTCCTCTCAATTTTAATAGATATTTGTAGAGAACAAGTCACCAAAGTTCTTCAATGTGCTCAGAAAGAACATCCAGGGTTATCTCATGCTACATTTGCTAAATGGATGGTCCAACAATTCCTAAGTACACCTCAACGTACACGAGAAACAATGAACACAATAGATGGTTTTCAGTCAATTTTGCATGAACCAAGGATGCCACACAATTTACACCATTCTCCTAATGAATCAAACTGTGAAGCAAGAAATAGATCTGATAAAAGCTAGTTGTCATGATTTCTTATACCAATTTTCAATACTATTTAGAATTAGTACTTACCAATGTGTCTATTCCTAATGAATATGAATCTTTCTTGTAGATGATTTTCAGCCGATTTTTCATGCGACAAGGATTTCACACAGTGTACACTATTCTCCTAATGACTCAATCCATGAAGCTAGAAATATATCTGGTAAAAATTTAGTTTTCATGATTTCTAATGGAATTTTTTTGTTATTTTTAGAACTTGTACTTCCCAATGTGTCTATTCATATTCAATACAAATCCTTCCTATAGATTATTTTCATCAAATTTTGCATGAGCCAAGTATGCCACCCAATGTGTACCACTCTCCTATTGACTCCAATCGTGAATCTAGAAGCAAATCTGGTAGAAAGCTAGCTATCATGATTACTTATACCAATTTTTTATATTATTTATAATTAATACTTACCAATGTGTCTATTTCTATTGAATATGAATCTTTCTTGTAGATGATTTTTAGCCAACTTTGTATGAGCCAAGGATGCCACAAAATGTACACCATTTCCCTAATGACTCCAACCATGAAGCCAGAAACAGATCAGGTAGAAAGCTAGCTGTCATGATTTCTAATGCCAATTTTTAATATTATTTAGAATTAGTACTTACCAATGTGTCTATTCCTATTGAATATAAATCTTTCTGGTAGATGACTTTCAGCCAATTTTGCATGAGACAAGGATGCCACAAAATGTACACCATTCCCCTAATGACTCCAACCATGAAGCTAGAAACATACCAGGTAGAGAAAGCTAGCTATCATGATTTCTTATATCAATCTTTAATATTATTTAGAATCAGTACTTACCAATGTGTCTATTCCTATTGGATATGAATCTTTATTGTAGATGATTTTCATCTAATTTTGCATGAGCCAAGGATGCCACAAAATGTACACCATTCCCCTAATAACTTAAACCATGAAGCTAGAAACAGATCAGGTAGAAATCTACATGTCATGATTTAAATCATGAAGCTAGAAACAGATCAGGTAGAAATCTACATGTCATGATTCTTATACTAATTTTAATATTATTCAGAATTAGTACTTATTCAATGTGTTTATTCCTATTGAATATAAAATTTTCTTATAGATGATTTTCAGCCAATTTTACATGAGCCAAGGAAACCACAAAATGTACACCATTCCCCTAATGACACCAACCATGAAGCTAGAAATAGATCTCGTAGAAAGCTAGTTGTCATGATTTCTTATCCCATTTTTTTTATCTTATGTAGAACGGGTACTTACCAATTATAATCGACTTTTAGGATGTTCTCATGATCCTAGAAGAAATGCATATGGGTTTCTTGACAACGCTTATCATCCCATTCCATACAATCTCCATGAAAACTCTAATGTGGAAAATGAGAACATACTTGGTTTGA
Source organism: Alisma plantago-aquatica (assembly GCA_963693085.1). Lineage (NCBI taxonomy): Eukaryota > Viridiplantae > Streptophyta > Magnoliopsida > Alismatales > Alismataceae > Alisma > Alisma plantago-aquatica. Next base: position 1,409,589,084 of record OY856412.1, on the reverse strand, counting down.
ATGATATCACCATTTTCGTATGAAAATTTGGATGTAATGTAATTTTATTATTTTGTAATTGTAGAATTTCTCTTGTAGGTAACTACCAAGAAGTCGTAAATGATACAAGGGTGTCAAAAAATCTTAGCTATTCTCCTTCTAACATTGGTAGTGGATTGTTCAATTTTGGATTGAGATGCAACTAACTTTGCTTTTAGTGAATATTTTTTCTTCCATGTAGACATATCTATGCAGGAAAGACAAAATTCTTCACAAATAAATGAGCAAGCAGAGGATTCTCATTCTATAAGGCTCCCTCAAAGTCAACCCAATAGAAGTGTGATAAATGTTGATTCCATCAGGCCCGCTCCAAACCAACAGAATGAACGAATGATTACACATTCTATAGGTATATATCTTCATGTATATGCTTTCTTATCAATATTTATAATGGTACTAATGTGTTACCAGAAAAATTATAGCTCAACATGAAACTTTGGTTCCTAAAAAGCGGTCTAGAGGATCAACTAAATTAAGTTCATGTCGTCCTAAAAAGGGAGAAATACACAAGTGTTTCTTTTATCGTGGAACTCCAGTTGGAGATGAGGCAAAGAAACTTACTAATTATCTTGGAGTGTATGCAAAGAATAGTATATATTTCCATTTTATAAAGAATGGGATAAAGAACATGTGTTAGGATTTGAAACTATCATGGATGATTTGATGGTAAGAAATTTATGTGCAAAATCCCTCATAATCATGCTTATATATATTCTCAAAATTAAGTTTATCATTGTAGAAGGACTTCGAATTTTTCATGTTCGATGGAGATTTGGTTGCAAACATAGAGGGTGTTGATTATCCAGTTGCAAACATGGAAGAAGTAGTGCATTGGTGCTATGCAAAAATGAAGAAAAGGTTCGTTCATGGCACAACACAGTAAAATTGAAAATAGATCCTAAACTTCCAGATCAAGCATGCCAAAAATCCCCAGACCCTAGAGTTACTGACAACGATTAGCAAAAACTTTTGGAATACTGGAAGTTTCCTGAAAAATTGGTTAGTATTTGATATGTATGCCATATTTTTTATATGAGTCTCTCAGTTAAATATATTGTATCAAAATTTTCTCTCCAAATTTAGGAGGAGTCTGCAAGAAATAAGTCTAGTCATGGAGCCCCCCGACCCACTCATACTACAGGGGCAAAATCTTATTCAAGGTATTATTATGAAATGGTAACTACATTTATTCACATTCCTTAAAATTAATATATGATTGATAACTTCTATTCTAATCTACATACATACACATTACTTTAAGGTTGAAAAGAATCAAATATGCGGTGAGTGGGAAGCGTATCTTAAATACCATCAAGATAAAAGAAGAGCTTATCCAAATGAATACACAAAGAGGAAATGTGTAAGTTTCTAAAGTTATTATATTTTCATTTTTTTCTAGTCTAGTCATATGTTTTATATGTTCAATGATCATTATAGGAAGAAATTGCTGAAAAGTGCTCCCAAAGACAACTCAAAAAGTCAAAGAATCAATGACTTTTTGCTGGGGTACTTGATGATGTATATCATCTACATAATATTGGTTGTGAAAGGGGTTATAATGGAGGAGTTTCAAGACAAAGATGGAAGGAGTCTCTCTTATAAAGAGTAAAAATGCAGCCATATATTATGCAGCAAACTCGCATCAACCAATTAGAAGCTGAAGTTTCTCGTTTAAATGAGAAACTACTGAAGTAATTTTTTTTTCTTCATTTTTTTATTTCTTATATAGACCAAACAAAGTATGGTTTTTTGCATCCATTAGGTAAAGCAAGGATGAACAACAAATTCTAATGATCAACACCACACTTCAAGTAGTCACAACGATAATGAGGTATATAGTCTTAAAAATAAATTTTTAATGTGTTAAGTATACATATATATATTTACATGTGTGGTATTTAACATTATAGGGACAATATGTGAACTCTTAGGCTTTCATCAAGACGACTGTGCCCTTTTTTGAGAGAAAGTGCTCAAACTACTTTTTGGAAGAGCACTTCTTATATTCTGGATCAGCAACTCTTTATAAAATGTTTTCAACTCATTATGGGAACTAGTAGGCTTCAACATAGAAGATCATGTCATTTTTTGAAACATGTGCTCAAGTGACTTTTTGATAGAGAACTTCTAGTAAGATCCATATCAACTGTCCTCTACAAGTTCATATCAATAATAGCAAGAAGGAGAACAATTTCACATGTATTATTTGTAACATCTACAACATAAATCTTTCTTACATTATAAGGCATAGAAGTCAGATTTGAACTGACATTTAAATCAAGTTGTTATCTCATGAAATCTGTACATTTACATATGATTCGGTCTGCAGTCAAGAGTTAGTTTGAATCAAGGTAGTTATTTTGTTGTGCAGCTTGAATCTACCTCTTATTTTGTATTTTTGGAAGTGTACGAGTGAAGAGTTGAATCTATGGATGTCTGAGGTATTGTTTCATGGATTTTTCAATATTTGACTTTATATCTAATCCTTACTAATATATTTAGTAAATTCATCATTCTAAGGTTGCAACTAGATACTTTTGCTAATTGGGTATTGGAATCACAACTCCTAAGAAGGCTGACTTAGGTTCATAAGAATGTTGATTTGGGTTTATAAGAAGCCTGACTTGGGTTCATTAGAAGAATGATTTGAGTTTCCTATTAAATCTGAACATGCCCTCTTTTAAAGGGAGTTATAGGTTTCCAATGTTCCTCCTACCACTATGAAGTAGAACTATGACTTCAAAAAATTTAGGCACAAAAAATGGTTGTTGCTCTTACAATGAATGGTTGTTGCTACAGACTAATTACTCACATTTTGTAAAAGCATCATGTATACGACTTGTAGAAGTGTGTTGTACACAGTTGATAGAAGACACTTTCCTTGCTCTATATTGTTGAGCATGCTCATTACCTGTTGCCAACACAAGAGTTGCCTTAACCATTGGCAACCACCTCACTACATTGTTGTTTCTCTACTCCTCTTTCTCTTCTCCCACATCCATCTTCTCGTTTTTCCTGTCCCTTCATGTTTTTCTACATTAAACACATTCCTTTCTCTAAGTTATTGAATGTTCCCATTATCTGTTGCCACAACAAGCACAACCATAACCAATGGCAGCCACCCCACTCCATTATTGTTTCTCTACTTCTATTTCTATCTACCACATCCATCTTCACGTCCTCCCCCAACCCTTCAGGTTTGTCTACCTATTCTACTTTGATTGGGGGAAGGACAAGTAGCCTAATTGTTGTTCCATCCTCCCAATTACTCAATCAAGTATCCTAATTGTTTAAGACAAATTATGTCCTTCACTTTCCATATTTATCAGCCCTCCGCCATGACCTTTAGAACTTGATAGAACAATCGAAGAAGAAATTTTACATTCCCTTTTCCCTTAATCCTAAATTTTACATTTCCTTTTCCCTTAATCCTATTAGTACTTACCGAGTTGCATAGTCAAAGCAACACATTGAAACCATCTCATAATATGGTACATAGTTATATCCTAATGTTTAGAAATTAAGCTGTAAGAAAGACTGAGTGGCATAGAAGTTAGATCTGATCTAACATTTAAATCAAGTTGTTATTTCTATATCATTCTAGATAAATTATAACAGATTAGGTAACCCGAGAAACATACATATAATATTTAATTTTCTTAAAGTATAATGCTAATGATCTATTGAAATATATACATTTACATATGATTTGGTTCATGGTTAAAACTATACTGAATCAAGCTAGATATTTTGTTGTGCACACGGCTTGAATCTGCCACCTATTTTGTATTTTTGCAAGTGTACGAGTAAAGAATTGAAGATATTAGTGTGTAAGGTACTATTTCATGGCTTCGTTAATATTTGACTTTTTTCCTAATGCTTACTAATATATTTAATAAATTTGTCATTCTAAGATTGTAGGTTGTAGCTAGAAGTTTTTGTTAGATGGGTATTGTAATAATAAATCCTTAAGTGTCTTAGGATGAGTGGTTGGTTTCCATCTAAAGGCAGGGTGCGAGAGGTTGATTTGGGTTCATAAGAGGTCTGATTTGGGTTTAGAAGAGGATGGTTTTGATATTCAAATGAATAAATATACAATCATCCACAGGGAGTTATTGGTCTCCAATGTTCCTCCAACTATAATGAGGTTGAACTATGACTTCAAAATTTTTAAGCACAAAATAATGGTTGTTGTTCTTACAATGAATGGTTGTTGCTATAAACTATAGAAGCATCATGTACATGGTCGGTAGAAGGCACATGTACCTAGTTAATGAGCTTCTCTTCATCCATAGTACACAAGGTTGAGCAAGAGTCGTAGGTGTTGGTCATTTCCTGGGTCAACTGGGTTTGTGGGAAGGGTCTGGTAAGTGTTGTGGGAGTTGATCGTTTTTTGGGAAAACTACATACCTCACTATATATTACTGGGCATGCCCATTTCCCATTGGAAACCACCTCACTATGTTGCTATTTCTCTGCTCTTCTTTCTCTTCCTCCACGTCCATCTTCTCTTTTTCCCCACCCCATTCATGTTTGTCTAATAAGTGTAATTGCTAATTTTTGTATGAAGTCATAACAAAGTAGCATTTTTGATAGTCATAGTAATGGGTAATTATATAAGTCAAATAATTACAATGGATACACATGTATAATTTTGTCCCAGATATAGGTCCAAGGCCTTGTTTGGTTGGCAGAAAATAAAGACATGTGATGCAAGGAAGGATGGGCTTGGAAGAGACAAACAATAGAAATGAAATAAAATTTGTTCCTGTGTATGGTTATAAATAAGAAAAAACGTCATGACATCTTGAATGCTTATTTTGGCATCAGACTTAGAATCAGACCGCATTTATATAATTGTCTCTGTCCGTTAGGTTTTGGAAATTTTGAGACATAGTACCCCTCTTAATAATAAAATATGTAGGGTATATGAAGCCCTGTGTGATACTATATATCCCGTGCTAAGGCTGAATAAAACATGAGAAATGGTATCCCATAGGAATAGAATCCATTTGTGCCTTTCATCCAATGTACCAAATGTGTCGTATGGCCATGTTTAGTTCATGGGATATGTGGCCCGGATTGGATATACATACTGAAGATCTCTATTTTCGCTTTTTGGATAGTTCAAAATGTCACAGGAAATCAATCATTATGGAAAGCACATCTGGTATGTGCCGGATTAGAAAAAGGGGCCGGTCACTGTGGATTTTAATAATCCTTCGCTCTGTGACTTTCTCAGTGTGCGAGAAATATGTATGAAATCAATTACACATGTAGCCACTTATAATGTGTGCACAAAATGAGAAAAGTTACGCTCAGAAAACTAACCAATTCTGGTATTCTACTACCACAATCATCCATTGACGGGCACCAAAAAATAGAGTGGCAATGGCGTCCACAACAGAAATAATGACCCTATCTTCGGGAAAGGGCTCCTCTGCAAGAAGCACCTAGAGAGGGACTAGCGCCATAGCACGAACTAGCACCATATAATATGGACAGCGGAGGCAATTCCTGCTCCATTAGCAGGTTGTTGCGGAGGTCTGCTCCACCTGGAGGGGCTCCATGATGATGATGGTTATAGTAGGAGTAGGCAATCTGTGTTTATTACAACTATAATCCCCGGTGAATGAAAGTTCTCAATAGGCAACAACCGATGATGTTGCACTTGGGACTCCTCACTACAACGCCGACAGTCATGATGCTAAGAGGTTCATTTTAGGTTTAACGAACCCATCATATTCTACTGCTTACATAAATCCATGAAATTGCACTAGAACCTTTTCCTTCTCAATTCCCATCCAATCCAATCCATCATCTAAATCCTTTCCTTTGCCATACCGTGAACCAAACATGGCTTAAGGGTAGAAAACTAATTTACATAGGTTATGATTTTGTTTCTGTACGATTTAGTTGGGGTAGAGAACCATTCTAGAAATTACTCAGAATAGTAACTCTTTGTTATTTATAAAGCATGCATCTCTTATGTACTTGGCAATTATGCCTTTTTTATTGGTGCAAATCATTGTTTTGATCAATTACTAGAATTATATTTTCACTATGTCTTTATTTTCTTGGTGGCAGCAACCCAGCGATGACTGTACCTGTTACTTGATGGCTCAAATTATGACTTGTTCATATGGTTGGCTTCCAGGATGCAATATGTGAATGATGCACTGGCACTCTGTTTTGATTTGGATGTTAATGCAATCTTGTCTCAGTTTACTTTCAAACTTCTCAATCACTGATATGTACTCCACGTTCTGACAGTTGTTGTAGAGGTGTTTTTATGGGTTTTAGCCGTTTGTGAATTTGAATGAGATGTGAAAAACATATTTGCATGTATGATTAAACAAAATAGTTGCTGATATGAAATTCGAGTTGTTATATTTTGGTATTCTGCATGGATGTTCTGCTTGTTTGGTCACTAATATCAAAGCTTGTACTAAATTCATGATATGTACTACTGTGTGTGTAGCAGTAGAATCTTAAAATTTCCACATGTAGCATATGCAACATTAAATTTCTGCAGTTGCAGCAGTAACAAAAATATTACGCATGTACCAAAAGCAAAACATATTAGTAGTAATATGCAATTTCTGAATACAACAATAGTACAACAAATTGGCACACTCATATGCTGCTTTAACTTGGCAGTTAGTTGCAGTTGGTGTCACTTTATACTGACACAGGTGAGTGTTTCCTTTCATCATGTGTGACAATTTATTTCACTATATTGACTTGGATCCTATGGACACTTTGAAAGTGACACATGTTTTAAATTTATGTCCAGGTTGTATCTATTTAATTGGTATTCAGACAAGCAGTTGTGTCAATATCAGCTAATTCTGTACTAGTGCATTACGAGACCCTCATACATTCTACCTTTTCTAAAGTCCCATCACCCAAATGAATGTGCGAGGTTGGCAACTCGAACACAAAAGTACAGCTGAATTAAATATAACATATACTTTGTAGAATAGAATACAATATAGAAATCACACTTTCAGTTACTAGCTTTGGGTATAGAGGATGGTTGACGCTGCAAAAGAGCATCGAATAATAAAATTTCAGATCTGTATATATTTAACACACTGATATTAAATATTGAATGGTTAGATTTATGGTTGATCGAAATTTCTTTATTGAATTGAATGAAGTATTTGTTTACAAATGGGAGGACGTTTCCCTTTGCCCATTGAAAAGAAGTTATACATGATTGTTGTACAAAAGTAACTAAAAAAAGGAGTAAATGCAGCTGTTATATGTTCAGCTATACAACCAACAATGATTCTAAAATCTGGGTTGACAAATTCACTTGAACTTCTGAAGAACCCACCTCAATGAATAAGGAACAAATTACCAATGACCAGATGGGACAATAGTAGAATAACCTCCAATCAAAGTCTCCCATTTGTATATATTTCAAGATATGTACAACCATTTATATATGGCAAGCTTGACTTTGAGAACACACCAAATACATTTTACTGCATATTATAATGATCATCGGTATGGAATAAAAATGTCCCTAATTGTTCAAAATAGCAACACATGCCCTCTTTGATTTTGTAATAAAATTGGATGTATAGGAGGACGATGACTTCTTCCATATGTCTTAGATATGCTTAGGCCTTCGGTTAGCAGCTCTATCGGATGGGTAAAACATAAGAGAAGTGTAAATGATTTTTCTAATTTATTGTATAAAATTACAGTGCAAGGAGACGTTCAGTCAACTTACCGACAGTCAATATATGGCTCGATCTTTTGTTAGCAGATCTGTTTGTTGGGTAATTAACAAGTACAATTGATCTTTCCAACATGTTATATGTGATGGCAGTTAAAGGATATATTCAGTTAACTTATCCACAACCTTGTTGTTTTGCAAGTAAGCATACAAAGTTCGGTTAAACTAAATACAGATGTAAACTGTAGGTTTTGTACTATAGCTTACACATGTCTGGTTGTTTCTACTATAGAAGGCACACTCCAAATATGTGGAAAGGAACCTTCAAGCCAAACAATGATACTAATTGAATAACATCTTCATAGAGATAGGGTCACAAACAATTTGTAAAAAATAAATAGGTAAACATATCATACTATATAAAGTAAGGTGGACATAAGAAAAGTCAAACAACTTTAAGTTGACTTATTCCAATGGCTATTGCAACCTTAAACACACCCTCATGCACAACATTTCGCGCCACTAGGTAGAGATCATAACTCACATGTGTGTTGCAACAATGAAATGAAAACCCACTAGAAAACCATAGAAATTTAGGCTAGGAAAAGTTAGAATAATGCAATGCAAGCATTGTGACATAATCCACAAGTACAAAGTACAATCATAAGAAGGATTAATACATTGATAATCTACGTAAGTATAAGTGAATGTAAAATATATGTTCTATACTAATGAGGTTAAGCTCAAAAGTAAGTATAAGAAAAGAAAAATCAAATTCTACAGTTCCATGCACAATGGTAAAGGAAAATATAAATAGGTAATCCTAAGTATTAATGATTAGCAAGGATAGACAACCCCAACAATAGAGAATCCATGTTTAGCTCATAAACAAATCACATGCAATATACTTGACACAATAAAGAGTGAGCTTGGAATGTTTATGGTTACAAGATAGGTACACTAAGGTAAATCCTTACTAGATATAACTCTAGATGTCGAGAGAGGTTATGACATCAATTAGTGCTACTAAGTAGGCACCATGATGTCAAAATCAAAGCAGCAACCTAAAGTACTAAAAAAATTAGAAATAAGATATCATAATACCTCAATAAGAAAAATATTGTTGTCCTTAAGAAACACAAGCATTTTCAGATACCATATTTGATAAAAGTAAATTTATCGTATTGAATAGAGCTCATCAAGACATATAATTTGACAATGCTAGACTACGCACTTCATAGTTTGTCCCTCATGTTCCTCCAGTTCCCTACATTTAATACATTGGGAAATGTTAGAAAGATATGAATTATAGATGATTAGAATATAGACAAAGGGAACTATTACCATGGTGATTTTACATGCCACTCACTGTACTAATACACTCCATAATAAAATAATCAAGAGTTCCTATAATTAAGATTGCACAAACGCAACATAATAGTAATATATGTTGTTTCAAATGATATATTTCTAAATTGCATCTGAACACGCCTTTCTTCAAAATATACGTGTAGTAGTTATGACGTACATGTACAAAATGTCACATTTCACCATCTTGGCCTTTTCATGTATCATTCAATTTCCTATAGAAAGTTAACTATAGCATGCATGTTTCTAGAATGCAAGTCAAATACATGCACTTTTGACAAAAAGGCCATATCTTAATTTGTAGAGTCTAGTCTATGTGAGAGTGTTGCATGTGAGAACCCATCCCAACATTGTTTGAGTGTTCCTCCCGAGAAATTGGCCCAACATCATCACTAATTGATCCTTGAGCATGAGAAGAAATTGACCCATCCTATAATTATTGTATAAAGGTTCTTAGAAAATAGTGCAGAAGAAGAAAGGTAAATGAGTAATACAAAAAGCATTTAACATAATAAACTTTTAGAAATACTTATTGGAGTTGGCAAAGTTCACTTCATCTCAATATATGAAGCATAAAATATAAGAGTGCAATATCACTTTTTTAGGATGCTAACTTGTCCCATTATATGTGCCATCCTACGTTTTGCATCGGCTAATGCTTGAGCATGAAATGTAGCTTCCTTTTCAATCTCTTGGTAAGTTTGTTGAGCTATCTCCATCATAGGGGCCTCTTTTAGTAGTTTTCGTGTCACACCATGACCATAACCCCTTTGATAGCCACCATGATGATCCCCATATACATGATCCATCACTAGTAAAAATTTAAGGGGATTATAACTATCTTGCACATTTCTTCTTAGTGTTTCAGCTTGAACCTCCTCCTACATAAAGTACATGTGAATATCACTTAGTGAGATGAAAAATGGATCATGAATTAGATTAAATAAGTATTGATATAACTCACCATCATTGTCTTGGTATCTTCATTTGGAAATTCACCATTCTTCTTTTTATGAGAAATGATATATGTATCAAAATCAGATGCTTCATCTCCAGCTGACATCTATTGGAATAATATTTAGCATAAATAGGAAGTATTTGAAAGTATTAACTTATACTAAAATCCTTACCAACTCAAATTATTTTCTCCTCATTGACTTGGTCCCCAATGTACAAGTAGGTCTAATTTTTGCACCATTAGTTGCATTCTATTTTGCAACTAACAGTATATGAAAACATAAATGTAATCTACAAACATCACGGGTGGTAAAGACTAATTTAGGCTCATCAAAAAAATATTTTACCTTTATTTCCTCCTTACTCCAATATACAAGCAAAAGTTGTCATTGTTCTTGGCTACCCCTTGATTCAGGTGAAAATTGCAGCTCTTCTGGAGATAAAATTTCTATCCACCTCTTCAAAGTGTGGCAATATGTAATGACACTAGTTTGTACCCTTGCTTCACACCACCTCATAACACAATACATGTTTGGAGTCAACTTAGTTTCATAACTCTAAAATTTGAAGAGTTTCTGTTAAAAAAATAATTAGTTAGATGGGTATATAGGAATGAATATATATATATATATATATATATATATATATATATATATATATATATATATAAGAAACAATAATGAATGCACAACTAATACCTGAACCTCTTTCCAACACTAAGACAACTTTTGTCTTGCAAATCATCCTATGGAAGGTGCAACGGAACACTATCAGTGTCTTTAGCCTTCAATCCTAAAAATCTTACTAGAGTACCACATTCATAATCCACAAGTATATTTTTTAGTGTCCAACAATCATGATGTGTTCTTCCCAGTGGAGGTTTAATGGATTTATAGCATGTCCATCCACGACCTTTCTTTTCTTTAACTACATGGGAACCATCATTAAAATATGAAGAGTTTCACATTACTACTTTTCCATAAGAGAAAGAATGAATTTTCTCAAAACATGTACCTTTAATATTAGCATCCATAGCATCCATATCACCAAACATTTTGGCTTGACGAATACGCTTCCTCATACGATATGATTGCTTAATTGTGGATTCCATGACTTCTACATTTCCATGTTGGCTCAACAATCTTTCAGTATCAACACCAAGTCTTTCACTTTCTATCATGAAAAGACATGTATATCAACACAATAATATATACATAATTCAATTAGAAATAGATCTAGATGCTAAAGACCACACCATCATTAGTATTTATGTCAAAATGTGTCCCCCTATTTTGAATCTCTAGGGACCTCAATATTTGACTAGTAAAGGCACCTTCTTCTCTAGTTAGTGTTATATGATCCTCAACAAGTGTGTTTGGTACTTGATGAAGGTGGCTGACTTCATTATCTATATAATAAAAACAACAATTTATTTTATCATGTAACTCACACACAATCCACTAAGAGAGAATCACATAACTGGTTCTTTGATAATTTAACAATTTAAACATTTGAACACAACCAAAATAGTATTCTCCAACACACTACATGTAACATGATCTTCAAAAAGGCTATTGGAGCCTTGGCCAACTTCATATCTTGATACATCACCTATAATACATGATACCATAATCTCTAAGTTTTTTGTATTCTTTCACAACATAATAAGATATATTAAAAGTAATGCATCTAGAATAAGAAACACCCACCATATTCTATGGGGTTAGGAACCTTATATGTGGGAGAATGTACTTCTTTAGTTCCTACAAAATTTGAAATTGATAACTATAAATGAAGTATTTTTAAACACATTAATATCTTGCCCAAATAAACTACATATAACATAGCGTTCAACATCCCTAGTAATGCCTTTGCAAACTTAAGACCCTAATGCAATACTCGTATGACCTAAGAAAAACATAACTAAGTGATTACTATGTTGTTTTTTGAGAAACAAAAATTTCAGATAAGAACATGTTACCATTTGTTTTCAGCGATTGAGAAGTTTGCTTGTCCACTCCTATAATTTAGAAAAAAAATGCATATAAAAAGTAATGTACAAAGAAATAGATCAGATACTCATTATAAGCAACCACTTATGTCCTATGGAGAATAATGATTGATCATCAAATCCAAAGGATTCAATTCCACATTGTGTTGAGTAAAGAGAGAAGTGGTTGACTTGATGCTCTAGAATTCACATTTGTATCAAATTTGTATTTAACAATGCAAAGGGACATAACAATATCATCTTAAATTTAAAAATACCCACCATCTTCAATGTTTCTCAAAAAGTTCATTGTTTTACTTTGAATCTCCAATGGGGAAGATACCATATAAGTGGGGGAAGGTACTTCAATGCAGTAAAAATATAAAAATCTCTATGGGGTTAGGAATCTAAAAAAATCTCTATTGAACTAGCAATGAAGTAAAAATATAAAAAAAACTCACTATATTCAATGTTTCTCAGAAAATTAGTTTCTTTACTTTGACTCTCTATGGGGTTAGGAACCTTATAAGTGGGGGAAGGTACTTCTTTGGTTCCTACAATAATATAAATTTAATAATTACAACTAAAGTATATAGAAATACATAAATATGATGCCTAAAGAATCTACCTATAACATAATGTTCAACATTCTTAGTGAAGCCTTTACCAACTTGAGATACTAATGCAAATTTCTTATGACCTAAGGAAAACTTAACTAAGATATTACATTACTACTGTTTGAGAAATAAAAATTTAAGATAAGAAAATTTTACCATTTGTTTTAGACGCTTGAGGTTTTTTCTTGAGATTTTCAACTTTTTCTTTAGCTTCTCCTGTTATTTCGAAATATGTATTTCATATATGAAGTTACATACAACAAAAATGAATAAGATAAACATCACCAGCAACCACTCACGTACAATGGAGTACAAAGATTGATCATTAAATCCAGAGGAGACATTTCTACATGGTGTAGACTGATGAGAGAGGTGGTTGTCTTCATGATCTAGAGTACATCTCGATCAATTTTTCTTTCACAATGTAAAGAGATATATTAACTAGCAATGTGTTAAACGTAAAAAAATCTCACCATGTTCAGTGCTTCTCAGAAAATTTGATGATTTACTTTGATTCTCTATGGGTTTAGGAACCTTATAAGTGGGGGAAGGTACTTCTTTGGTTCCTACAATAACATAAATTAAATAACTACAACTGAAGTATTTAGCAATACATAAATATGATGCCTAAACAATCTACCTGTAACATTGTGTTCAACATTCTTAGTGAAGTCTTTACCAACTTGAGATACCAATGCAACACTCTTATGACCTAAGGAAAACATAATTAAGAGATTACATTACTGCTGCTTGAGAAATAAAAATTTAAGATAAGAAAATTTTACCATTTGTTTTAGACCCTTGAGGTTTTTGCTTGATATTTTCAACTTTTTCTTTAGTTTCTCCTGTTATTTAGAAATTTATGTTTCATATATGAAGTTACGTACAATAAAAATGAATAAGATAAACATCACAAGTAACCACTCACATGCAATGGAGTACAAAGATTGATCATTAAATCTAGAGGAGACATTTCTACATAGTGTAGACTGATGAGAGAGGTGGTTGTCTTGATGATCTAGAGTACACATCTCTGTCAATTTTTCTTTTACAATGTAAAGAGATATATTAACTAGCAATGTGTTAAATGTAAAACAAATCTCACAATGTTCAGTGCTTCTCAGAAAATTTGTTGATTTACTTTGATTCTCTATGGGGTTAGGAACCTTATAAGTGGGGGAAGGTACTTCTTTGGTTCCTACAATAATATAAATTAAATAACTACAACTGAAGTATTTAGCAATACATAAATATGATGCCTAAACAATCTACCTATAACATTGTGTTCTGTTGGCTAAATGGACATCTATAAATCCCTTTGTTTTGATTATGAAAAACATTTCATTCTTGTGATCTAACGAGCTACTTGAGTGTGCAGGATTAAGGTGGATGACAAAGCAACTAGGGAAATCCATATGTTTACATGTTTATGTTTTCATGCAATGTAATCGCTTTGTAAAAACTTGTACAAATATATAATGTACAAGTACTTAGATTTCATGTAAATCAAGCGTTAGATTCTCCCTAGCTAAACACCACATTTAGATAAGTCATTCCCTTCAAATAGGATCACATTTGCACACTCATACATATAGTTAGTGCCTAAATTAAAACATTGAAACAAGATCAATCTCGGTCGACAAACTCCTCGACCGAGACGCTCTCGGTCGACAATCTTCTCGACCGAGAAAGATCCAAAGTAGCCGTTAGACACAACAGACAAGTTAGTTGGCAGTTGGAGAAAGACGTTGTAAATCACTTGTTCCAGAGTGCCTTTCGGTCGACAAAAGTTCGACCGAGTAGGTATCTCGGTCGACCATTCCTCGACCGAGATTGTCTCTGACAGCAACTGCAGAATTAATTAATTAGCCGTTGTTAAAGCAACAACTTTGTACCTAACAGCTAGTTAAGCACTTAGAAACCCCTAGAAGTTGTCTAGAACGTCCTTAAGCATCCTTAGGCCATTCCTATAAATAGGACAAGCCATAGGACACTCAAATACACTTGCTACACTTGAGAAATCCTTGAGCATACTTTGAGCAATCTGTTTGTGAGCAATTTGAGCATTGTGACAATTGGCCATTTCATTCCTTAGCTCATAATTCGTGTCCTATAGGCTAGTATCTCCTACCCACTGCAATCACAAGTCCACACACTTGGTTAGGAGATCTATACGATTGATCTAGGCAAATCAAGCCTTGGGCTACAAAGGATAAGTTGTAATTTCCTTTTTCTTTCTTGTTCTCTATTACCGTTTGCACTCTCCTTGCTACTCCTAGGTTGGAGGCTGCTGATTGGAGAGGGTGGAGTTCTTCTTGGTGAAGAAGGTGACTTTGAGCTACTTCAGAAGGCTGGTGCAACGGGAGGTTACTTCTAGAGAGGAAGGCTACTTCAAGGGGGAGCTTGGAGTTACTTCAAGAAGGCTACCTCAAAGTTGGTGCACCTACTTCAAGTGAAGGTTGTTCAAAGGGTGTATAGGAAAGTATTGTATTTTGTATAAATCCTTGGGAAGGTAATAAAATAAATACTTTCAAAATCCCGGTTGGGTAAGCAACCGGGTAGTGGACTGACAACTTTAGTAGTTGCTAAAGTTGGAACCACTCTAAACACCTGTCTCCTTCTTCTAATTTCAATTGTGGTTGTTTGAGTTCAATAAATTGTTAAAATTATTTAAAAACTCTATTCACCCCCCCCTCTAGTGTTTTTCAATTGGTATCATAGCAGGCTTCAAGGAACCCTAACCAGGTCTTGAAGAATGGAGGGTAATGGTGATTCCAATCACAACAAAAGGTGTTGCTTGGACAAAACTACAACATGTTGCAATTGGTGCTTAGGAACAAGCCACACAACAACTAGATGCCCATGGAGATCAAAGAAAGAAGATGAGAACAAAGACTGTCTCATTGCTACAACTAGCGAGGAAGAAGAAGAAGAGGTAAGTCTTTTTTATTTATCTAAAGAAGAACTAGTTGCTAGCCTTGAAGAAACACATATTAAATATGTTGAATGCAAGAAGAAATTAAAGAAATCTAATAAAGCAAATGATGAATTACATGCTAAGCTTCTTGCTATTACATCCGAAAACAAAAATCTTAAAAAGATCATTGAAGATCATGATATTGAGATAAAATCTATAGAGGCAAATTGTAATCTACTTTCTTTAGAGAAGAATAATTTGCAAAGTCAAGTAAATGATCTTAAAAGAAACCCATTTTATGCAACCATCTAGATTATGATTCTATTGTCAAAGAAAAAAATTCATTGTCATCTAATCTAGATCAAGCAAAACTAGATATCAAGAAGAGAATGGAAGAGATTGCCAAGTTACAACAAAAAGTTAGTAATTTGAATAATAATGGCATTCTTGATCAAATCTTAGATAATTCCTATCATCAAATTGGGAGAAGAGGACTAGGTTACAAGCCTAAAGGGAAATCCTATCAACAACCTAGTTGGAGAAAGTCACAAAGCTCAAAGAGTTCTATATATGTACCTAAAGGAACATCTTCACCCAAGGACAACACAGAACACAACCATAGAAAAAGATATGAGGTTGACTCGATATGCTGTCATTATTGTTTGCACCTTGGTCACTATTCTTTTTCATTCCCTTACAAGAGAAAAGATGTCGAGTTAGTTTGGGTTCCAAAACCTCCAAACTAAATGAACAGAATCAAGTTGAGATATGACCAAGAACCTTAGTTGCATATTTCTACGTCTATCTCAACTCAACATAATGGGATAACAAATAAATTTAAGTATCTAATTATTTAACTTGCATAGTTATGTTTTATTTGGAAGCAATTAACAGTTCCAGAAATATTGTCGGTCGAGAGACTGTCGACCGAGACACTGTCGGTCAAGAAATTGTCGACCGAGCATGACACTGATTTCCAGTCTGTTGCAAAATTGCTGAATTTCTTTTGTGATTGATGAATGGAAAATCATCCCTACAAATGAGACTAATATTAGTTTATTTCATAAATGATTTAACTGAAATTATGCTTAGATAAAATAAAAAGAATTTTTTTTTTTATTTTCACATGATCATGTGATGGAATTATATGTTGTTATCATTACATCATGGATATATTTTCAATATTTTGTATGCATGGATCCATGATAATATTTGGAAAGCAAAATGATTTATTGGTTATATACTATTGCTTGCAACATATAAGACAAAATCTCTAAATTAGTATCTTTGAAGAGTTGAGATATTAATTGAGCCTTCATTTAAGACTTATATCAAGTAGCATGCCTCAACTTGATACTCAATCAAATTTTATGCAGATATTATACTCGATATGTTCAAGTTGAAAATCTACAAACTTGCCTCTTGGTTAAAACGAAATTTGACCAAGGGGCGCTATGGTCGTAGTCAAGGACGACCTAAAATAAGCTTTGACAAAATGCTTATTCGGATATCATTTTATTGTACTTAATCTTAGTATACTTTTGATAAAGGTCAAAATCAAAATTTAAAATCATCTGTGACCTTAGAAGCTCATACAAACAAATTTGATTATCTGATTAAAAAGATTTTGAAGCTTGTTACGACCTTAGTATTTTTACTCTTGGTTATGAAGACATCTATGAATTTCATAAAAATGATATAAGGAACTCTCTAAACAAATCGGGATTAACATCCCTTGCATTTGGTTAGAGACATTTTTTTCATGAACTCTGAGATTAAAGGACTCTCATTTCATTTTCAGGGCTTAACATCCCTTGCAAAATAGATGAGAAATCAATACATATGCCATGAACCTAACAGGATCTCATATCATTTCAAGGCTTAACATCCTTTGTAAATGATTGAGAAATAAATTGTGGCTAAATTAGACAAAAATGATATTAAATCCATGTTCCTAATAGAATATCTATCTAAGGGGGAGCATAGTATAAAATTAAGGGGGAGAAGAAATATAAAATATTAAATTTGGATATCTTTTTGAAATGACAAAGGGGGAGAAATAATATAAAATCAAAAACATAAAATAAAATGAGTTTCATAATATTTCAGCCAGCACCCACTTGCAAACACAAGATAGGATACAAAAGGTAAACTTCAGGTATGAAACTCATATGATTTATATTTCCTTATTTTATATTTAGGAAATGTTTGTCATCTTCAAAAAGGGGGAGATTGTTGGCTAAATGGACCTCTATAAATCCCTTTGTTTTGATTATGACAAACATTTCATTCTTGTGATCTAACAAGCTACTTGAGTGTGCAGGATTAAGGTGGATGACAAAGCAACTAGGGAAATCCATATGTTTACATGTTTATGTTTTCATGCAATGTAATCGCTTTGTAAAAACTTGTACAAATATATAATGTACAAGTACTTAGATTGCATGTAAATCAAGCGTTAGATTCTCCCTAGCTAAACACCACATTTAGATAAGTCATTCCCTTCAAATAGGATCACATTTGCACACTCATACATATAGTTAGTGCCTAAATTAAAACATTCAAACAGGATCAATCTTGGTCGACAAACTCCTCGACCGAGACACTCTCGGTCGACAATCTTCTCGACCGAGAAAGATCCAAAGTAGCCGTTAGACACAACAGACAAGTTAGTTGGCAGTTGGAGAAAGACATTGCAAATCACTTGTTCCAGAGTGCCTGTCGGTCGACAAAAGTTCGACCGAGTAGGTATCTCGGTCGACCATTCCTCGACCGAGATTGTCTCTGACAGCAACTGCAGAATTAATTAATTAGTCGTTGTTAAAGCAACAACTTTGTACCTAACGGCTAGCTAAGCACTTAGAAACCCCTAGAAGTTGTCTAGAACGTCCTTAAGCATCCTTAGGCCATTCCTATAAATAGGACAAGCCATAGGACACTCATATACACTTGCTACACTTGAGAAATCCTTGAGCATACTTTGAGCAATCTGTTTGTGAGCAATTTGAGCATTGTGACAATTGGCCATTTCATTCCTTAGCTCATAATTCGTGTCCTATAGGCTAGTATCTCCTACCCACTGCAATCACAAGTCCACACACTTGGTTAGGAGATCTATACGCTTGATCTAGGCAAATCAAGCCTTGGGCTACAAAGGATAAGTTGTAATTTCCTTTTTCTTTCTTGTTCTGTATTACCGTTTGTACTCTCCTTGCTACTCCTAGGTTGGAGGCTGCTGATTGGAGAGGGTGGAGTTCTTCTTGGTGAAGAAGGTGACTTTGAGCTACTTCAGAAGGCTGGTGCAACGGGAGGTTACTTCTAGAGAGGAAGGCTACTTCAAGGGGGAGCTTGGAGTTACTTCAAGAAGGCTACCTCAAAGTTGGTGCACCTACTTCAAGTGAAGGTTGTTCAAAGGGTGTATAGGAAAGTATTGTATTTTGTATAAATCCTTGGGAAGGTAATAAAATAAATACTTTCAAAATCCCGGTTGGGTAAGCAACCGGGTAGTGGACTGACAACTTTAGTAGTTGCTAAAGTTGGAACCACTCTAAACACCTGTCTCCTTCTTCTAATTTCAATTGTGGTTGTTTGAGTTCAATAAATTGTTAAAATTATTTAAAAACTCTATTCACCCCCCCTCTAGTGTTTTTCATGTTCAACATCCTTAGTGAAGTCTTTACCAACTTGAGATACTAATGCAACACTCTTATGACCTAAGGAAAACATAACTAAGAGATTACATTACTGCTGTTTGAGAAATAAAAATTTAAGATAAGAAAATTTTACCATTTTTTTTAGACCCTTGAGGTTTTTTCTTGATATTTTAAACTTTTTCTTTAGCTTCTCCTGTTATTTTGAAATTTGTGTTTCATATATGAAGTTATGTACAAAAAAAATGAATAAGATAAAATCACAAGCAACCACTCATGTGAAATGGAGTACAAAGATTGATCATTAAATCCAGAGGAGACATTTCTACATGGTGTAGAGTGATGAGAGAGGTGGTTGTCTTGATGATCTAGTGTACACATCTCTATCAATTTTTCTTTCACAATGCAAAGAGATATATTAACTAGCAATGCGTTAAACGTAAAAAAATTTCACCATGTTCAATGCTTCTCAGAAAATTTGTTGATTTACTTTTATTCTCAATGGGGTTAGGAACCTTATAAGTGGGGGAAGGTACTTCTTTGTTTCCTACAACAACATAAATTAGATAACTACAAATGAAGTATTTGGCAATACATAAATATGTTGCCTAAACAATCTACATGTAGCATAGTGTTCAACATCCTTAGTGAGGCCTTTGCCAACTTGAGACTCTAATGCAACACTCATGTGACCTAAGAAAAAGATAACTAAGAGATTATATTATTTCTATTTGAGAAATAGAAATTCAAGATAAGAACATTTTACAATTTAATTTAGACGCTTGAGATTTTTCCTTGAGATTTGTGACTTTTTCTTTAGACGCTCTTGTTATTTGGAAATAAAAATTTAAGACAAGAACATGTTACCATAAATACATAATTTTGAGATTATTTTATTGTTGTTCTAAAATATAAATATAAGAATATAACAACGTTTTACCATCTTCTTTGAGAACTTGAATATTTTTCTTAATTTTAGAGCCTTGACTAATTTGAGATCCTAATGCAACACTATTTTGACCTAATTAAAGAATCAAAAGGTTATATATACATATGTTTTTAGTTTTATATATGTAAAAATTGTAGTTACCATTTTCTCTAGACACTTCTTTCTGAATCTTAGCCTTTTCTTTTGCTTCACCCGCTACATGCAAATGAATATCACACACGATGTCATACCTAATAAAATCAACATATAATCGTCAAAATCAACTTACATGCTATGGAGAGTAACAATTGGTCATGTGACCCAAGTGAATCACTTTTAGAAGGTGTCAAGTCATGAGAGCAGTGGGTGACTTGAGGACCTTCAATGACACTAGTATTGATTTGATTTGCACAGTGTGCAAATTCACTTAAGTACTTCAACTTTTTCTTTGGAGGCATTGTCTTTTAGAAACTCTATCATATAAATAGAAAACATAAGAGTATGAGGATCATGTATAGAAAGTTATTATGAAATATGAACTATGAAAAATATTCTTAAGTAGGACATTTTTTTAATGAAGGTAGTACCTTGAGATGCTTATTTGTTCCTTGGAACCATAGTTACTAAAGTATGATCAACATGTATAGGGAAAGTTATATCTGAGCGTACCCATGTATTTTCATGATCTTCTTCTAACTCACTATCACCCTGATAGATTTCCTCAATGGTTTCTTCTATATCATCTTATTCTTTATGTAAAGTATCTATTGGTAAATCAAAGGTGTTTCTTGGTCTCCAATGACAAACAATGCTCCAATTATTTTCTTCTATATCAACTGAGTAGAATACTTGAATGGCTTGATCAGGATAAATGAATGGTTCATCCTCAAAACTTGTTCTACAAGTGTTAAGTATAGTGAATCCAAATTCATCTACATAAGAACCTATAGAATCCTCCATATCATACCATCTACACTTGAAAAGATAAATAGGAGTGATAGTTTCATATTGGAGCTCTAATATGTCAACTATAACTCCATAAAACATATTTTCATCACTGCCTTTTGTTACAATACCACAATTTTTGGTCAAATGACTATTGTCTATTGTTTCAACCTCAAATTTGTAACCACTTACATAATATCCCTTGTAAGACAATACTCCTAATGTAGGCCCCCTAGCAAGACATCTCACAACATTTGGAACAACCATATCCAGAGGTAAACAACATACCTGGTAAAGATACATAAAAATGTTATACTTAATAGGTTTTACTTCTTCAAAATACTGAACATACATAATTTGAGAAACATTTAACAAAGTGGTTTTGTTGCTCATGTTGTATTTCCCTTTCATTATTCCAATATGGATGTTGAATCACAATCTCATTTCGATGTAGCCTAATATGAAAAATTGTAGATATTATGAAGAAAATAGATAATTTACTTTGAAGATTATATGATAAGGACTTACAATATGTATGGT
This sequence comes from Alisma plantago-aquatica, assembly GCA_963693085.1. Lineage (NCBI taxonomy): Eukaryota > Viridiplantae > Streptophyta > Magnoliopsida > Alismatales > Alismataceae > Alisma > Alisma plantago-aquatica. Next base: position 1,409,567,443 of record OY856412.1, on the reverse strand, counting down.
TCAATTTCATCCATGTTGAATAGAATAAATCTACGTCCTTGATTGAGTTCATCATATGAGAGTGTAACAAATATACCATCACCAATAGGTCCATCATTGTATCGAACTTTGTTATCTAGGTTGGACTCCATGTCTTTGAGATAGTGTTGGCAAAAAATGGTTGCTTCTTGTAAAAGATATCCCTCAACAATGGATCCTTCTGGTCTACTCTGATTGCGCACAAACTGTTTCAAGGAGTATAGATATCTCTCAACTGGGTACATCCATCTATATTCCACTGCACCTGCAACTTTGGCCTCATATGGTAGGTGGATAGCTAAATCAACCATGATGTCAAAAAAAGATGGAGGAAAGATCATTTCAAGATTTCAAAGAAGAATTGGCATTGAACTTTCCAATTTCTCCATGCTTTTATAGCTAATTTTATTTGCACATAAAGACTTGAAAAAATGACAAAATTCTATTAGCACTTTTGCAATAGGTTTTGAAATGGTTCTCCTTAAACATAGAGGTAAAAGATATTACATTAAGATGTGGTTATCATGACTTTTAAATCCAACATTCTTTTTGGCCCCTATTTGCACTTTGTTTGATATGTTTGAAGAGAACCCATCAGGCACTTTCAAGTCTTTTAACACCAACAAAAAATCTTCTTTTTCTTTACTTGTCATGCTATATGATGTGTGAGGCAATGAGAATAGATCATTGTGTTTTCTTTTCTTTGGCCACAATGTTTTCCTTATATTCAACTTTTACATGTCCATCCTTGAGTTAATATTCTCTTTACTACGGCCATCTTTGTGCAAAAACCAACTAAGAATATTTTCACTTACATTCTTCTCAATATGCATTACATCCAAGTTATGGCGGATCAGTAATGTAGACCAATAAGGAAGCTCAAAGAAAACACTCTTCTTTTTCCATCCTTTAGGAAACTGAGAATTTGTTTATTTTCCTACCCCAACAGTATCACCTATTTGAATGAGAAATGTCACAATTTTCCCATAGCTTTACTATATCCGAACCATTAAGCTAATCAGGTGTGCTACCATGTTCTTCCATTCCATTGAAATTCTTCTTATCTAAACGCCAAGAATGATTTGCATCAAGAAGACGACGATGTCTCATGTAGACACATTTACAGCTATGTGGAAGATAAATTGAACCATGATCAATACCACAATGTGGACATGCCTTGTATCCTTTGGTGCTCCAACCAGACAGCATACCATATGTAGGGAAATCATTAATTTTCCATAGAAATGCTACTCGCATATTGAACATTTCATCTTTATTTGCATCTTAAGTCATTACACCATCTAGCCATAATGTTTATAGCTCATCAATCATTGGTTGAAAGTATATATCGATTTTAGTTCTAGGAGATTTTGGACCTTCTATAAGAAGAGATAACATAAATAATGATGGTTTCATTACCAACCATGGAGGAAAGATGTAGCATATTAAAATAACAGGCCAAGTACTCCAACTACTACCCATCATAAAACTAAAAGGACTGAAACCATCACTTGCCAGAGTAAGTCTTATATTACGGGGGTTAGAACTAAATGTTAGATGTTTTGAATCAAAATCTTTCCATGCTAATGAATCTCTTGGGTGACTCATCTTCCCATCATCACTCTTAGGGAAAGTATCATGTCCAATCAAAAGTGGGGCTAATTATTTGGACATGAAAAGTCTCTTTAGTCTTGAGGTCAAAGGAAAGTAGTGAAGCAATTTTACATGTACTTTTTGCAATCTCCACACCATATTCTTTCTTCTCGATCTTTTCCATCTAGAAGATCCACATATAGGACATTCCTCAAGTTTTTCATACTCCCCACAAAATAGTATACAATCATTTCGACATGCATGAATTTTTTGATAGTCCAAACCTAAAGTTGACATTATCTTCTGACATGCATACCAACTCTTTGGTAGAGTATTATCCTTAGGAAGAAATTCATTCAACATCATGAAAAGGGTTGAAAATGCAATATTAGTCAAGTTGAATTTACATTTATATTCAAACACCCGAATAATGCAAGATAATTTAGTATACTTTAAGCATCCTGGATATAGAGGTTGACTAGCATCTTCTATGAGATCTTGAAATTTCTTTGTATCATCATTGGGACTTTCATTAGAAGTGTCCATTGTAGGAGCTACATATTCGGGTTGTCCCATTGCATCATTAATGATGCCATTTATATCATCAAGGCAATTAACTCGTCTAGCATGTTGAGAACTTATTGGACTCTTGGGGGACTCACCATGTCTTGTCAAAATTATGTAGTCCTCTAAGAATCCATTCATTATGATATGAGTTCTTATAGTGTACTCATACGCATAACACTTATTCTCAAACCTACTACATGGACATCTAACTTCCTTTGTAGAGTTATTCTGGAATGCATATCTTAGAAAAGCATCAACTCCTTGTTGAAAATTTGTGCTTCGACATCTATCAAAATGAGTCTTTCCATGAGAAATCCAACTTTTATCACTAACAAAATCCTTCATCACTAGCACCTAATTAAAAATGATAAACAATATGTTATTTTGAAGTATGTTTCGATAGTCATAAATGACAAATTATAGTTGACGAGTGAGGCATAAAATATTTTTTCTAGTCACTATTCATTCTGCCCATGTGTTTTCTCTTATCAAGTTTTTTTCTCTTTATAATTTATTGCATATCAACAAGACTAGAGAATTCTACCTCATTTTATTTTCCAAAGAATTATGCATACAAACATACATAGATATTCAATAACAATTTACAATTTTATATTTTTTCAAAGGCTAGTCAAGAGCATGATTATCAATAGACTTTTTTGTTAATGTGTCCCAGATGTCAGGGATAGAAAAATTGACTAAACTATATATTTATCAATGAAGTGTGCATGTCATGTGTATGTACCGTTATACATAAGAGATTAAGAAAATTTACTACAACGGCTAAATTTTTAGTTGTGGTTCATGCTCCTTGTTAACCTGGTACAAATGGCATGTGCTTACTATTAAAATTTTGACTAGTACAGAGAGTAGTGTCGCTAATATATTTAGATAGTTTCTAAAACGTAGAAGCACATATATGAGAATTGGTAAAGACTAAAAATGAATAAAATATCTCACAATCTTAGATCTAGCTAAGAGTGAATCTACTAAGATATGAAGTTGATTGTCCTATTAAATATGAGAAATTGGAAGAGAAATTTGAAAGCCGGCCACAAGACCCCCATGTCTATAAATTGATCATTTTCATGAGAAAATAATCAAGAAACTAACACAACAAGAAAATATATGTGTATGTATGTGCCGACAAGAAGTGACTCAAGTGTTCAAGTACGATGTCTCCTCATGAAGGGACCCAGGTTCAAATCCCAGTTGCCACCTTGATTTACCACCCTCCTGGGCGTTCGGCCTCCGACACGGGCATGGGAGAGTGGGGGAGAAATCTCTCTCTTAATCCCATATGTGTATGTATATATATACATAGAAGTATTTTGCTAAGTATTAGTAGTGTTTTCAAGTATGATGTATATTTCCTTTTGATGACAATAATACATTGTTGGAGTATGAGAGGATCATTATAATTGTTGAAGAGGCATATATTTCAAAAGTTTATTAGCGAAATGTGGTTTTATTGGCGGTAAGTTTTTCCCTAATTTTTTAGGAGAAGTCAGTTTCTGAAACATGCATCTTACCGACTTTCTAGATGTTGTTACAGGAAAGACAACAATCCATGTTTTCCACTTCAAATGTGTGAAAATGAGATATTCACAGCCACATATATAATAATTATAGCAATAATATAATTATAGAAATAATATTTGGTTATGAATTCAATCATGAATTCAATCAAATAAGGAAACCACTCATATAAATGTAAACTCTATTCTGTCTATACCCATATGTATATTTGTATTTATAAAATAAAGATGTTTGGCCGTCATAATCGCATCATCCTACGGTTTTTGAAAGTTGAAAAATATCTACATGTACTATTTGGGAAAAATTAAATAATATTCGTCACCACAACCGGTTTGACAAGAAGCATCATTGATAAGGATAAAGAATGATCCGAAAGATAAAATGAAGTCAGTACTTGTTTTTAAACAAAGGTATCTAACTTTTTTCTTACCGAAATTGATTCTGGGCGCAACTTGTTCTTAGATTTTTGTTGATTCCTGGGCCTAGATTCGTCTCTATTGTTGAGGGAAGCTAAGTCAAAATAAAGTGGCTAAAAATTGATCTTGGAACTCCTTCGTCTTGCTGCCGAAATGCAAACCTCCAGAAATATGTCTAAGTCTGAAACTAGATTAGACAATGTGAAGCAAGAACGGAGGCCTACAATGGTGTTGATGGAAAAAGAACAAGAGAGGAGGAGACGAAACTATAGAAAATCCAGAGGAAGGGCGCAGGAGTGGAACAAATTTGAGCGGAAGAAGGGAGCAGACCCCAACCGCCGAGAGGAGTAGAAACCGACAGAAAAAGGAGAGCAGACGTGCGCCAGGTAGACACCAGCCGTGGAGGATCCGTAGATGCGGCCGGGGGAGGGGATCGCAGAAGTTCAACTGATGAAGACAGTAGATCCCGACCGAGGAAGAAAACAGACGCCGACTGGTCGAGGAGCATGCGTGCTGCCGCGCTGGGTGAACAACAGTGAAGAGAAGTCGGAAGAATTGGGAAAGAACGGGAGTCTGATCGACTAACTGCTTATGACACCCTTAACTTGCCCCTTTCTAAATCAATCTCAGCCGTATAATATCTTAAAAGAATCCGAACCGTTCTTATATTACAAGGGTAAGTGGCGGGAGCCCGCCCATTCTATTGTGTGAGGGTTAAAATTCTAACACATTTAGAATAAGAATCATGACCCTCACAGATTTATGGATTCCGACCCTAACACAAAGTCCAATTTCTTCTAGTGAGGGTTGCAAATCAGAGCATCCAAAGAGTTGAATGAGACTCTACTCATGAAGGTCAAAATGAAGTTTCTAAACAAGACAGATCTGATCTGACCCTTCATAGTTGTTATATACCTACGACCAGTAAGTTCCAGAAGAGACGGTTTGGCAATTTGGAGGGTTATAAGGTCTCATATTCCTCACATTCAAGAAAATACTACCACTTTCTTGAGTAACAGGGAAGATACCTTCGTCTGGTCAGACAAGTGGCTGCGACGAACTCAATCACCGACCCTGCAACCCGGGAAGGAAATACCTTGTGGACCTAATGGTTTGAAGCCTGGTCATACGTGAAGGGGAATGGGACACAATTTTTATTCAATATTAATTTGAAGAAAATACGGAAAATCTGATTATGTCCAAGCCAACTCCACACAATATACTATGCAATGACGACATCTACTAGACGAACCATCCGCAAGGCCTACTTTCAGTTAAGCAACTATACAACATCCTCATCATCCGGGAATTGGGAGGCTATTTGAAAAAAAAAAACCAGCGAGGATAAGCACCTTTATATGGACACTATACCACGATCATATACTTACAAATACCCTAATTTGTTTGACGGGATCAAGACAAGGATAAGACTCCATATCTTATGTGTAGCCGCATCCCATGTTTGGCTGCACAACGACAAAGTAGGGATGGTAGACGAGCGGAACTCGAGTCCTAAGCAAGCAGGACTCGCCAATTCTCGCTCCCCATCAAGTATTGGCTCTGGGTATCTTTCCCGACTCCTTACGCTCGTTCCCGATTGTCTGCCCCAAAGACCAAATCTTTAGATACACTGCGACCCTCCGAGCAATGCATCCACTCCGTGCCACATCTCTACCGGCGCACCTCTCACAGACTGCAGTCGACGGTCTCCTCATCGACGGCCTTCACGCACACTGAACCTTCGTCACGCATGGCCGTCAACTTCTCCTTGACGGGGAGTTCACTACCTACCTTCTTCCACAACATCTTCCTCCTCTGAGCTAGGTGGTGTCCTCCGCTTCCCCTCACACATGAGTCAATTCAATTGTCCCTTCTATGATCATCATGTCTAGCTCTGCCTCCTTCACGCCTTTCAGGGCAAGAGCTAGAAACTTTCGCGGTTATCAACATCCGCTGTTATCAACCAGTCTGAGCTAGGTGGTGTCCTCCGCTTCCCCTCACACATGAGTCAATTCAATTGTCCCTTCTATGATCATCATGTCTAGCTCTGCCTCCTTCACGCCTTTCAGGGCAAGAGCTAGAAACTTTCGCGGTTATCAACATCCGCTGTTATCAACCAGTCTTAGACTTTGGCCTCCAACCGACTCATGATCACAGTCAGATTTTGGCTACGGCCGCTGCAGGGTACTACCTCACTTTGTTTCTGCTTGCTTTGTCTGCATCTGTCTACAACTCAAGCCGTATCTGCCTACAATCCTAATTTCTTTGTTCGTTGCGATGACGGCCAGATGACGGCCATCTACCACAGCTTTTGCATGATGCAGCGTTTCCGATAATAATAGAAATTATTTCCTTTCCTTGTTTGTACCCAAACGTAGGATGGGAGATTCATATCTCTTCCAGCTCTACTCCTTTCCTATCTCTTCCTTTTGTGTATCCTACTTGTTTCCCATCCTGTCATCCAAAGAGTGAAACGGACTACGATTGTTGATGGGAACTGTGAAAGATGTGGACTACACCATGAAACTTCACTGCACGCTATCAGGGACAACACAAGGTCTAACGAGGTATGGCAACATCTATACCCGGATCTGGGGAAAACCTTTTACCTAATGACCGAAATAAAGGCATGGATTGATATTGTGTTTATTTATCATATTAGTATTAGAAAATAGATACATGTCATTATTATATGCAAGAAATAATAAAACTTCCATTTTGAACAATAAATAGAAATTTAGGAAACTTTAAAAAACAAGGCATGGTTAAGAGCGGTCCATAACCAACCCGCATGCATTGCTCACAAAGTAGTAGATATCCAGTTAAACCAATACATGTTCTATCATAAAAAATTATCATGCAACACTTGAACTATTACTAACTTTTCTAGGTTTTTCAAGGGTCCTAAGGTTTCAGTTTGGGATGGACTAGGTTTATGTAGAGTGTAGGATTTGTATTGTGTCTGTCGTAACTTTGGGTAGAAACCTAAGTCATATAAAACCCTAAGATTTATCATTAAGTGAGAATGTTACTTTTTGTTTAATGACTGGCATAAATCACATGTCCGAAAAGGAGCGGATCTAGAGTAGTCGAAATCTTAAATTTGTAACTTGACACTCAGGCCCCCAGAACTATTATATCTGGTCCAATATAGTAAATCAGGGTCAATCCACGTGTGATATAGATTAAGAACATAGAATCTTAGCTTATTTACACCAAATAAAGAGTAAGATTAAGTTTGGTGTTCCTTAGGGAATGATGTTACTCTAAAAAACAAATAAGGGAAAACAAGTAAAATAAAGCAAGAAGTGAAACAAAAGAATAAGTAAAAATTCAAAGAGTAATATATCAAGTATGGATGAGAACTTGGGTTGGATTTCACCAACTATGGTCTCTCACCAAAAAGAAATATGCACACCCATTGTTTACCCTTAGTAGGAGTACAAGCAATCATCATAGATGTATATTCCCTCCTCTCTCGAACTTAGGATAGATCTAGATTATAAGGTTGTTTCTCACTTGAGATGGTAAAAAAAAATCATAAAATATACAATTATATCCATTAGCTTAAGCATTCCAACATTATCATGCATTTATTCAACTTCATAACACTTAGATAAGGTTAATACTACTCTTTCAAGGTATTAACAATCAAGCATCACAAGTTGGTAGATAATCATACAAGTGAAGCACTAAGAACAAGAGTATCGAGATAATCATTGCTAAGAGCATATACTGAAATGAATGTAAGTACTTACATGTTGGGAGAGCCTTATTGGATACTCCCAACCCAAGAAATATGTTTAGCCACTCATGATGGTGAGTAGCATTACGTATTTACAAGTGTAATGAGACATAGGGAGAGATGACGAAATGGATGAAAGGGATTTAGGTTGATTATACAAATCTAGGGAAGAAGAAGGGAGATACATCAACTGTAACCACAAATTCCCAAGGCTGATACATGTCTTCTTCAGAGCTGAACCTGGGGTAGATGTCAGAGATGGATGATCCTTCTCTTAAAGAAGAAACAACGGGCATGGTGATGACATAGGTGTAGTATATCCTTCCGACTTTCATCTTCGGAGATCAATGAAAAAATGGACTGAGGGTGGATGTGTGGTGTAGCAACACTTCATTGTCTCTAACACGTCCCCCACCCCCTCATACGTTGAGGTGGTCTGGTATCTATAGGTCAAGGTCTCCTGGTAACTGACTTAAGACTATTGTTTGTTGATCACTTGGAGTCCTCGATCGGTGAGGTTGTGGAGTCAGCAGTAATTGGTGAGGATACTCAGCAGTCGCGGATGTTGTAGACTCAACAGTGCCTAGTGAGGACACTCAGCAGTCGCTAATGTTGTGGACTCAGCAGTCATTGGTGAGGATACTCAATGATTGTTGATGTTGTGGACTCGATAGTCACTTGGTCAATGGTATAGTTGTGAGTTAGTAGGGCAATGAAGTTAAAGCCCACTACAAGGCTTGGTGATCGCTTACCCTGATTGACTTCAACTATCACTGAGATCAATATTGAACGGTCGTTGATAGTGCTAGTTTGGTGGCTACAGAGCATAACTTCAATGATCGCTTTAGTGTGAGTGTCAGTGATCATCAAGCATGCAACTCAAGGGTCGTAAATGATGCAAACCCCTCGATCGTCAAAACTCAAATCTTTCTCTTGTTGATGTTTTCCTAATAGAAGATACAAAAATGAAATTAGGTCGTTATACCAAACACTTTCCAAAAGAAAGAGATTTATCTAAATAAAACATTGTCAAAATGATAATATAAATGTAAAATAGGAACTCAAATATCCACAAAATTGCATTATATCACCCCCATAATTAGAATCTAGCCTATCCTCTGGCGAACAAATAAAATTAAAGAATCAAAAAACTTCAAAGGACTTTATTAGATTAGTGTTTTTGGAGTTTGAAGAAATTCATTATATCAACCTCAAGCGAAGACGTATGTATCGCATCTAGATGTTGTCAATTTCAAGAGTCTCTCTCTTATATTAGGAATTGTCTTACTCTTATTTCCTACTATGACCTTCTTTGGAGGAAGGATTTCTCCATGTCGTATTTGCATAAGGTTCTGGTCAGAGGTAGATTTCACACACAACTTTTATTTTTTGGGAGATCCTCACTATTATGTTGGGGTAGTCTTTGGCCATAGTGTTTCCTGCTTTTCTCAGCCTCGCCCAACCATTATTATTGTTGTAATGACAATGTTACAAAGTGGGTCCTAATGTAATGCCAAGTGGTTGTGTGAGGTTCCCTTTGAAAGGAAGGTGGGTATGTTTGGCTTCCATGCTTGTACCCCTCGACATTTTTTTTGCATTTGGTACAAGTCGCATGATTTTATTCCACTTGCCTTTTATTCTTGCTCGTAGGCTTGGGGGTGATCGGATTTTGTTTTAAGTACGGTTTTGGGCCACCAAGCCTCTTTTGATCCCAAAGCGGGGATTTTTTCACTAGAAGGTGTAGTTGTTTCCTCCTCGTTAAGGTTATGAGCTTTCCTACTTGTACTTGTGATCTACAATCATCAATCAAGAATGTATCATACTGAGTCCTATCCTTGAGGGTTTATGTAGGGATGACATGCGTCTTTTTGCATTTTACAATATCTTGAGATAAGGATGACATAAAAATATTATCACACTTTTAGATAAATTAGATAACCCAAATTTGTCATTCTTAATATAATTACGCTAATAGTTAGCCTAAAGACACAAAAGTGTAAGAGTGGGAGTTATGATGACATCTAAGAAAATTGGATCCAAAATTTTTCCCACTGTGCTAATTCTAGCAATACTTCTATTCTTGTTCAGAAAGTTTAATTTTTTTTTCAAAAATTTTGCAGTTGGGGTTATTATGCCACATCAAAATTTTATTTTGAAAATTCATGCAATCAAAAAGGTTGACGCAAAATTTGAATGAGTGAAGGGGTATGAGGTAATATCTCCCATGCTCATTTATATCCCCCCAAACTTATCATACACTCCATCTCGAGGTATCAAAGATGGAGGTTGGATATAAATAGGCGGGGTTTAATCTTCATGTGGGACTTCTTTGGTGGCATAGAGGGAGTGTGGCGGCATATCAAAGTAGATTCCTCATAGCCTATGGTAGTTCTCATGTTGCATGCTTTCGACTTTGATGTCCCGCTCAGCTATCATTGATTATCTAGTGTAGGTAGTGGAAAGAACAGTTGTTTGACTGTTGGATCTACTGGGAATTCTGTGGTGGAACAGTAGTTTCTTAAAATCTTTGTTAGGGATGAATTGATATGTTCTTATATCATTGTGATTATTGCTTCTGCACAAGTTTGTACTTTCTCTTCTCTAAGACTCTTTGACATTGTCATATTCATGTACTTTCTCAAAGAGATGGTTGCATCAGAGCTGTTGTAGAGTAGTGTGGTCTTTGGCTTGATTTTGATCGGTAGGAGTGTCCAACAGTTGTCGTGCAGGATTGGCAGGAAGATGAACTCTGGGAGTGAGATTTTTAGTTGTTGTAGTAGTTGCTCTTTTTCACCAGAGTTCTTCTTGTGGATGATTTCCTCCACCAACATGTAGTACGACATGTGTGTATTAGGCATACCATCTCCATGTAGGGACCAATAAGCCGTCATTATGGTCATGGTCATGTATCCATTTGGTCTCATCATTTCACGCAAGTCGTCTTTTAAGATGCAAATGACATCCCTTTCAAACACAACTTATACCATCATGTTGTTTGCTTTCAAACTGTTCATGATTATTTGAAGCAACTTTGAAGATAGATCTTCATAGGACCATCTATCAAAATCTAGGAAATTGGGTGCAATGGTCCCTGCTGTCCCTTTAGGAATCACTTCATGTATCTCATCTACATTTATCTCCCCCACCTATGGTCCCTCCACTGTAGTCTGTGCAGTTGGTTCCAAAATGGCTAGAGGAGGTGGTGCTTCTAGGTTCACTTCTAGAATTGTGGATGATGTTCATATGTCGTGTGTATTGAAGGTTAGTTCATGTTTTTGTTTTGCACGTTGTCTATCCAACCCTCTTTCCATGTTGATGCACGTTCTGGCTCTAAAGGATCTAGCCACATATTTTTTAGTTGTTCATGTCATGAATGTTTTTCAATAGTGGCACCCTTGTATGGGGTTTATGAGGTACTCATCTGGAGGCATCACTGGGTCATTGAAGAAATGGTGGTCGTAGATGACTTCCATTGTGTATACACCTCAAAGACTGTGCAAGTCTTCAAGGAAGAGACCCTCGAAGGGTATGCCTTTATTAATTACTTCCATTAGATGAAGTACAATGAAGGCATACTCCACTGACCCTTGTTCTTATTTGAGGACTTTAATACTAATGGTGAAGTTTTTCCAATTGGAGATGTGTCGAGACCTTGCATTCTAAATGGTATGTTGAAGAATGATGGACACCTTCTGAATGTGATGTGTCTCTTTATTTTTGAACACCAAAGATGTGTTGGGTAGCTTAGAACTACAACAATTGTAGATTGTCTTGTGCCAATTATATAGATCCACTACTATAAATGTCCAGTGTTTGACCATTTGGATAAGCATCGTGTTTCTTGTAAAGGCGGCCTACAACTCTCTAACAGGTTCTGAGTCGAGTTTATCCTCGTAAAGCCTCCTTGCTAGTATAGTAGTCATGTTGAATATATGTTGTAATTTATCAGGATATAGGAACTATTCCAGGGCAGTCGCGTAGAGTACCTTGAATAAATATTTATGTACTCTTTCTCTCTTTAAGAAGATTTCTCTAAAATAATATATGGTTAGCGTCCTCTTATTGTTGATGTATACTATGTTTGTTACTTGTAGACTGTAACATCCCTGACCTGGGTTATACTTTAACCCTAGGTGTTTTGATTAAGAAAAGTGATTAAATGTTTAATCTCATCTTGTGAAAAGTAATTAGGGCTCAAGAGGAACTTATGTTGCAATTCTAGTCCTTTTTGAACATTGTTGAAATCAATGTTTTGCCTGTTTTGGACTAAAGTGCAAATTACCCAAGTTGAGGGGTTTAAGTGCAAATTGTGCATGATAATATGTTCCTCATGTGTTGAAGCATCATGAGAGTAAAGATGATGCTGAGGTATGGCTTATGGAAGCCTAAATACCAAGAAAGAGCTGATAAAGCAATGTATGTGCATGAAAACCTAGTTTTGGTGTAATATGCAATTTACCCAAAACTCAGGGTGTAATATGTAAATTACCACTTCAATAAGGTCCCTAATGTTTCTTGGCATCAATTAGAGTAAAGAAAATGATAGGGGCGCCTCATTTGAATTAAGTTGGAGGAGAGAGAATCTTGATATTAAAATAATCAAGATTTAATCCTAATTGAAACCCTAATTCAATTTAGTGCAAAAACAAATTTAATAATTGAAGGGCCTTCAACCAAAAACGAGATGGTTGAATTTTCTCAAGTGTGAATACCTTTGTGCCTTTGCTAGGCAACGAAAATATCTCAAGCAAGTGGATAACCCACTCACCATTATTATAAAGAAAAGTAATATCCACTCAAATTGGGATATTATTATAATATGATCTAAGGTGCTTAATTTTCTTTTCTTTAAATTGAGGATAATTGAGAGGAATAAGAGGCAAATGGGATAGCCTCGTATCCAAGGAATGAAAGGGGGAAGAGGCGGCACCAATTTTGGAATTAAATGCATTTTTATAAGGCATTTTCTCTCTCATGGAATTTCTTATAAAAGTACCTTTACCAAGCAAAAACAAAGCCCATTTCGGATTCTTTTCTTTCCCCTTGCTTGGAAAATGACTAAGGAGCTGTGTAGGAGCAGGAGGACGACCCCAACCTGTTGGTAAGGTCCTTGACCTTCGTTCTCCTTGATTCCATGGTGGAAATCAAAAATAAATCATTGATTTCTTCTTATTTCGATCTCCTCTTCAACCCTAGCCAACTTTTTCATCCAAAAGCTTGGGGTCGAGCCTAGGGGGAGTTGCAAAAACTTCATCCACCATTTTTTATGTGAGCTTGGAGCTTTGAAGCTCAATTGGAGGCGGGTTTTATAACTTGAACCCTTAATATTGTTATTGCATTCAATTCCTTATCAAATGTTGATGCTTTCTTCATTTCCGAAATTTATTTTCATTGATTGATGAAACCACCATGGAAATCACAGAAAATTTCGTGGGTTTGTAGCTTGAAGATGATGATGTCATCACAAGAACACACCTCAATTAATATCTTAGGCAAACAATTTCAAAATTTGGGACCAATCGGCTTCAATGAAATTGGTTAACGATTTCAACAAATTGATTGAAACTAAACAGTTTCAAACTGTTTGGAGTGGTTAACCATTTGCAATGGTTGACCATTTGAGGAAATATGCTGATGTAATTGGATATTGATCCAATGGGTTCAATTGGTTTGATCTTAATGGTTTCAATTGTGAATGATACCTAAAATGCAAACCCTAATTGTTTATGGAAGCAATAACTTAGTATACTATGTCAAACATAGTTGTTTGTATTTGATCGGATGGTTGATGTAACCAAATCAAGTGGAGAGAATGATAGAAATGAATTCATACATAAGTATGATTCATATGGTGATTTAGGGTATGATCCTTAGTAAAGAGATCAAGAAACCCTAATTGAGAAGGTTAATGAATCCTAACCCTGATTTAGGGAAATTCTGAGTGAAACCCTAATCTAGGGTAATAATGTAACCCTAATTAAGGGTAATAGTGTAACCCTAATTAAGGGTAACAACTTGGGTAACTCTAATTTAAGGTAATGAAATGAAAAACCCTAATTGTATGAACAATGAATCCCTAATTTATGGGTAATTGAATGAAACCCTAATTGGGATGATTAGTGAAACCCTAATTGAGGGTGATTCCATGAGAAACCCTAATTGAGGATGATTCCATGTGAAACCCTAATTGAGGGCGATGTCATATGAAACCTTAAACCTAACACAGAGTAAATCTATGTGAAACCCTAAATTTGGGCTATAGTGCATGGAATTCTAATCATGGGCAATATGATGATAAATCATAACCCTAATGTCTGGGTAATGATATGAGTAAATCTTAATGATGGAATAATGGGTAATACCCTATAACGATGAACTATCTCAAGTGGTTGACTATAGGCAACCTTATAATAAGCAATTCCTTAACTTGAGATGAGTCCATATCATTGAAGATAGTTGGACAATCCTTGTGTGTGATCTATGCACATCATGGTAAAGGTGATAGGTTAGTGGATGAAAGTATTAAGATGTGAGATTCCTTATTATAAGATAAGTTAATAAAATCAAGTAAGATAGAAGTGATGAGGGAAGTGATATATTGAGACATGATAGATATCACATTTAGCATTTTAGGGTTGATATACCTTGATGCATCTCAAATCCAATTATTGTTGGATAAGATACACAAGGAGAGTGTTATGTAAATTGTTACAATGAAATGTAATGAGTTTAACATACTTGATAAGTAAGCTAAAATGATTATGATGTAATCATACCATGATAAGGATGTGACATAAACTCATACCTTGTGTTGATGATCATTTAATGATAAATGATAAGAATATTAAATACTTGGAAATCTCGATGGATGCTCCTACATGTATGGAACAATATATTAGGGTTGGATTGATAAAATGAACATGAAACCCTAATTGATGTGAATAGTAAACCCTAACCCTATGGAGGAAATAGTGGTGTTACTATTATATTACATGAGTTAATATGTCATTGTTGCCTAGTGAGAGGTGACAAGATGTTTAATGGCCTTGTGAGCCATATGGTTAGATGTTACCAAGTAAGAGGTAACAAGTTGTTTCATGGGCATGATTGATTCCTGAATGAGGTGTAATCCTCTTATGTTGATAAGGGTTGATTCCCTGTGTTATTGTGAAAAGGATTTATATCCTATGATAGTATGATGGTCTTAATCACCTTTGGGCATGGTTGAGCCCTGAATGAGGTGTATTCCTCTTATGTTGATAAGGGTTGATACCCTATGATATTGTGAAAAGGATTTATATCATGTGATAATATGATGATTGGTGTAGTCTCATGAATGGCAAGTGAATATTACCATGTGATGATGAGATGAGAAATTATGTTTCATATGTTTTATATCTTTTCAAGTTTTGATATTTATATGCATTCTAGAAGTGAATTAGGGTTTGTATGTCCACTTGTTTGATGCAGCCTTAATTCACCCAATTGGCATAACTAATCAAGTGCAACTCTAATCATGTAGTGCCCTGTGCCGTAGAACCATCTTACATGTCAGAACTTGTTGGATGGTGAAACGAGTATTCCTAAGGGAAACTCGGAGCGCATATTGTTGAATATGTGGGGGTGGCAGGTTGAGGATATATATACTTGTCATCCACAATTGCAGGTTATGGAGGATGGCTATGGTCATGCCTCAAATATTTGATGTGATTGAGGATAGCTACGGTTGTACCTCGGATTAGAGGGTTTTGTATACCCTGTTTTCTAGTGTCATAACTTGTACCAAGTACGGACTAGTGTTATCAGTTGACTATATGTCATTGTTGGCAGTTTGACTGGTATGTCACTACAGTTTACTCGTACTGACCGAGGGGAAGAGATCTTAGGATACCGACACTCCTAGATCTTGTACGGAACCGAATAGCCCTTCGCAGGGGTCGGTTGGACTTTGAATGGTATGATTCAAATTCTCCAGGGCATAATAAAAGATGTAATACAGCCGTATAGCATATCTGTTTAGGGTTATACATGACGCTTCACATTGGATGATAACCTTTGTTTGTTTTCTTTACATAAAGATGATGCTTAGTGAAACTAAGAGATAGTAATTATACTTATGTTGTGGATATGCATAAGAATGTAAATGTGTACATACAATAGTCATGCTTATGTTGATATCTTAGTGCTACTGTTGATTATAATCATGATGCTAGATATCTCATGTTGATAGTTATGTTTCACATGCTATCGATGCCTCTATAATTAGAAATACCTGGCAGAGGCTTAATGCCTGTAATTAGGGTTGGTTAAAGTCCAATGCCTGGTTGTGTAATTAGGATTGGTATAGTCCAATGCCTGAAACATTTATACCTTATTGATATAGTTTAATTCTTGAATAAAACATGATGATTTATATAATCACATGTCTGGCATAAGTGAATACCTGTTTAGCAGATTGGCTAAGGCCAACAAATAGAAACAAGAATGAATCATGGGTGACACATCAGAATAATGAATGACATGAGCAAAGCTTGAGATGTCGAAATTGTATGGTAGATAAATGTTATACATGTTCTTTTTATTCCTTATAAAGAGAATAGATGAATTACTGTCCAATCATAGATAGGTTTAATACTTTAAAAGATGAGAATGATCTAAACTGCCTATCCTCTGCTCAGTTTTATATTAATTAAACTACAATAATGATGTTTCTGGCAGAGATATCTCTCGCTGGGGCAATTTTTAATTTCTCACCCCCATGGGAACCAACATTTTTAGGTGGACGAGTGTGAAAGAGTCTGAGAATATCTTGCAGAGGAAGAACATCAGTAGCAACAGGGACAGAAGTGACAACTCAGGTTGAGTGTGTTGTCTATCATGTTTTGTAGATAGAAGTCCTATGTGTCATCTCTGTACTCTCAGGTCCTCGGAGTTAGTACTTAGTGCTTTTAATGTATCGTTTTGAGATTTTGACTTGATGCCTCGAGGTTATTATGTTGTCTGTGTTTAGCTTTTAACAAGGCAGTTGATGTTGTAACCCTCGAGAAGATATGGTATAAGATATATACGTATGAACCATGATGTAAATGTAATATATTGGTTCTTGTTGAAAGAGTTTTTCTATGATTGGGTCTCTTTGAAAAAGATTTTAATTTTTAGTGATTTTCTATAATCCGCTGCAAATGATTCGCTTCCGCTTAGTTAATCTTGTGTTTTATGAGTTGGATGCCACAATTTAGTGGTATCAGAGCTCTAGGTTCACTGAGTCTACAGAGACATAGGACTAAGGTAGTAGAGTCTGTTCTGGTATCATCCAGTGTATCTGATAATGTCTTTTGCTCATATAAGAGAAGAAGAACTTAAAGATGATTGGTTCACATGGGGAGATTGCTGCTGAGAGCAGCAATGCTGCACCAAGAAGAGGTGCATGGGAGCAGGTAAGAGAGAGACAATTGCCTGAGAATCTCCTAGTTGATCCATCTATGATAAGAAAATCTTTCTTTAAGTATTACTGTTGGAGAATTTAGGACAATAGTAATGCATATAGTGGATCAAGCATTGGCACTGTAACCCAGATTACCAACCCCAATGATGATGTTTTAGATATCAACATGATTTGTAATCAACATCTGCAGGTTGAAGCAAAAGGAAATGATGAATTTCTGGACTTAAATTGAGTGTGTGCTCAACCTTAGCCTGTTGAATCAATCTTTGAGGCAGAGTTAGCCTGAGACAGTGAATAATCCATGAATTATGACAAGTTAGATAAGATAATGTCATTCAAATATGTCATTTTATGAATTCCTGGATTAACTGAGAAAGGAAATGATTGAACTTTCCTTGATTAGTCCTATGAGGACTTATGTTTTGCATAGTAAAACATTACAAATGTTTTATGGTGTTCTTACCTCCTTGAGAAATGATGAGGTACAGAAGAGGTGCCTGAATGAAATTCAGGGATGATAAGTCTTATGCTTGTGATAATATGAAAAGAAGAAATATGATAGTATACAAAGTGCATACCACTTAATCTCAGTATTTATATACCCTGGCCAGGTATACAACTATTGGTGATAAAGTGGGTATGGAAACTCTTAGATTGTTGTCTTTTTGATTGCTCTGATCAAGTAGTCATTCTGAGGCAATCTAATGAGTATCATGAAATCAGAAATATGGAATGAATAAATGTTTCATATCCCATGCATAAGAAAGAGAAGTCTGAGATAATCTCAGATGAGTATGTTGTATGAGGAACTAAAAGTGTACTCCTCATAAGATAAGAATAAGAATGAGGGAGATGAACCCTGTTCAATAATGTTGCCAGCATAATAAAGATCTTTCCCATAATAAGGAAATGGGAAATGTGATGATATCATGAGATAATCATAAACATGCTAGATAATAATAAAGAAAGGGATAATGACATGCAATCATCCTTACAAATTTCAATGATAAAGGCAAGGAACCTAGGATGAGATAAAGAGTAAATGGTTCATGAATAGTTGAAAATACACAAATTAATAAGAGGAATATGAATCCTTGTTTTCTTTCCTTTCAGAGACATGGCAATCAAGTGGGTCTTAGGACACTTGATGTGCATAAGATAAATGTGTTCATGTGATGGATACTTAGAAAAGTATCAGTTATCTTGGACTTTGGTCCCAAGATGAGGACATATGAAACAATTAATGTTCCAAGATGAAAGGAAGAGATATATATGATGTGTTTCCAACACATGTGATAGATACCAAGGTGAAAGATTCTGGTATCTGAGAGTTATCAGATGGGTTAGGTTGGTTACCTAGAGTGGTCAACTGTGAAATTAGTCTGATTATATAAAATAGTATGAACATCATATGTTAGGGGTTTATGCTCTGCATAAACATGATACTAATAATGAATGTATGATGCTTCTCTGAATAAGAAAAGTGTTATTTGACACAAAGTTGACTCTATAGTCAATGATGAGGGACAGTGGGACATGTGCCTTGTGTATTGATTCTATGAGAATCTTGTATGGAAACACTTGGTGTTGATCAAAGTTTTATGGTGTCTCTATAATAAGGAGATTATATGTGAAGACTAGATAGTATGATGAAGAAAATACATATGTCTTCCTTTATCTGGATTTCGAGGACGAAATCCTTGTTAGGGGTTTATAATTTGTAACATCTCTGACCTGGGTTATACTTTAACCCTAGGTGTTTTGATTAAGAAAAGTGATTAAATGTTTAATCTCATCTTGTGAAAAGTAATTAGGGCTCAAGAGGAACTTATGTTGCAATTCTAGTCCTTTTTGAACATTGTTGAAATCAATGTTTTGCCTATTTTGGACTAAAGTGCAAATTACCCAAGTTGAGGGGTTTAAGTGCAAATTGTGCATGATAATATGTTCCTCATGTGTTGAAGCATCATGAGAGTAAAGATGATGCTGAGGTATGGCTTATGGAAGCCTAAATACCAAGAAAGAGTTGATAAAGCAATGTATGTGCATGAAAACCTAGTTTTGGTGTAATGTGCAATTTACCCAAAACCCAGGGTGTAATATGTAAATTACCACTTCAATAAGGTCCCTAATGTTTCTTTTCATCAAGTAGAGTAAATAAAATGAGAGGGGCGCCTCATTTGAATTAAGTTGGAGGAGAGAGAATCTTGATATTAAAATAATCAAGATTTAATCCTAATTGAAACCCTAATTCAATTTAGTGCAAAAACAAATATAATAATTGAAGGGCCTTCAACCAAAAACGAGATGGTTGAATTTGCTCAAGTGTGAACACCTTTGTGCCTTTTCTAGGCCACGAAAATATCTCAAGCAAGTGGATAACCCACTCACCATTATTATAAAGAAAAGTAATATCCACTCAAATTGGGATATTATTATAATATGATCTAAGGTGCTTAATTTTCTTTTCTTTAAATTGAGGATAATTGAGAGGAATAAGAGGCAAATGGGATAGCCTCGTATCCAAGGAATGAAAGGGGGAAGAGGCGGCACCAATTTTGGAATTAAATGCATTTTTATAAGGCATTTTCTCTCTCATGGAATTTCTTATAAAAATACCTTTACCAAGCAAAAACAAAGCCCATTTCGGATTCTTTTATTTCCCCTTGCTTGGAAAATGACTAAGGAGCTGTGGAGGAGCAGGAGGACGACCCCAACCTGTTGGTAAGGTCCTTGACCTTCGTTCTCCTTGATTCCATGGTCGAAATCAAAAATTAATCATTGATTTCTTCTTATTTCGATCTCCTCTTCAACCCTAGCCAACTTTTTCATCCAAAAGCTTGGGGACGAGCCTAGGGGGAGTTTCAAAAACTTCATCCACCATTGTTGACGTGAGATTGGAGCTTTGAAGCTCAATTGGAGGTGGGTTTTATAACTTGAACCCTTAATATTGTTATTGCATTCAATTCCTTATCAAATGTTGATGCTTTCTTCATTTCTGAAATTTATTTTGGTTTATTGATGAAACCACCATGGAAATCACAGAAAATTTCGTGGGTTTGTATATTGAAGATGATGATGTCATCAAAAGAACACACCTCAATTAATATCTTAGGCAAACAATTTCAAAATTTGGGACCAATCAACTTCAATGAAATTGGTTAACGATTTCAACAAATTGATTGAAACTAAACAGTTTCAAACTGTTTGGAGTGGTTAACCATTTGCAATGGTTGACCATTTTAGGAAATATGTTGATGTAATTGGATATTGATCCAATGGGTTCAATTGGTTTGATCTTAATGGATTCAATTGTGAATGATCCCTAAAATGCAAACCCTAAACTTTTATGGAAGCAATAACTTAGTATACTATGTCAAACATAGTTGTTTGTATTTGATCGGATGGTTGATGTAACCAAATCAAGTGTAGAGAATGATAGAAATGAATTCATACATTAGTATGATTCATATGGTGATTTAGGGTATGATCCTTAGTAAAGAGATCAAGAAACCCTAATTGAGAAGGTTAATGAACCCTAACCCTGATTTAGGGAAATTCTGAGTGAAACCCTAATCTAGGGTAATAATGTAACCCTAATTAAGGGTAATAGTGTAACCCTAATTAAGGGTAATGACTTGGGTAACTCTAATTTAAGGTAATGAAATGACAAACCCTAATTGGATGAACAATGAATCCCTAATTTATGGGTAATTGAATGAAACCCTAATTGGGATGATTAGTGAAACCTGACACAATTTTACTATGCACTAAAATGCAAGTGAACGCGTCGAGTAGTACAGGCCTTTGTGAGGCCCGAGTCGAACATAGGGATAGTCGGAATTGTTGGTGACTCCTACTAACTAGTCGCTATCAGCTAATCCGATTAACAAGTTGAGAGTTGTTGTTAAAACTAAAAGAAAAATAAAAACAAAACAAAAGAAGCAATCGATTAAATGTTTAGTTTAATCAATTAAAGATGAGATCTTTAGGATTGCGGTTTCACCGCGGGTTTTCATTGGATGTATTTCTATATAGTTACTCATATTCATCTCTCTATCCGGGTAGTGGCCTGTAATCAGAATTGCCCACTGTCGTGGTACAATTCACTACCTATGTTTAGGTCGGTTCCACCGTCGTAGTAACCTATACCCTAAACTAATTGCATTAGAAATGACCTCTGGGTTTCCACCATTAACCTTACATCACCTTGTTCAAGGGATTTGTCAATTAATGTGAATTCCGTCTCTTTTCAACCGTTAATTCTTCTTTCAAAGTAATTAAGGGCATTAGATTATTATTATGGTGATCAAGCATAACAATATAATTGAGAAAACGAAATCATACCACGGATTTAAGAGATAAAAGATGAATTACTATGATAAAATTGTCATACAATGCTTCCCCGGGCTACTCCCGGTCCTAAAGACAAAGGGGATTAGCCCCGCATGGTCATCTCAATGGAAGACAGAGGAGTAGAGAAGAAAAACATGGGAAACATGGAGAAAACTCGTGTAACCCCTGATACAAAGGTGTTCCTGGAGATCCTCCTCGAGAAACGTGCGTTTTGCAGTCTTTCGGCAGCAAAATCGCCCGTCGGAGGTGCCCGAATCGCTCGGTTGACGGCCTTCGTCTCTCGTCTCCTATCTCTCTCTCTCGTTCTTGGATGTTGTGCAACACAATGTCCTCTCCTCCTCGGGCCGTCCGTGCTCTTTTTAGGTCATATGACCACTTTACGGCTCCGAAAAAGCTCAACCGTCGGATTAAAACGCTCCGTTTTAGTGCTGAAAATCGCCAGATCCCGACGCTGTCGATAGTATCGACCCCAAGGTCGATGGTATCGACCATGGCACAAGTTATTCCTTCCAAGATCGCATTTTGGGGTTGCTTTTTGATGAAATGTCGATACTATCGACCTGGGGGTCGATAGTATCGACTCCGGACAATGCAAAAGTGCCTGAAAAAGTGCCGAAACATGTGTTTAAGTCCGGGGATTATATAAAATCATATAAATATTATAAAATAAGTATAATTTGATGCAAAAAGAGTTTAAAGGCCAACTATAGTGAATTATGCAAATATAATCAAGAAAATGACAAATACATGCATAAAACAGATATAAAATAAGCCTATAAAATTGACTTAAAACCCATGCATCAAAACCCTAATTGAGGGTGATTCCAAGAGAAACCCTAATTGAGGATGATTCCATGTGAAACCCTAATTGAGGGCGATGTCATATGAAACCTTAAACCTAACACAGAGTAAATCTATGTGAAACCCTAAATTTGGGCTATAGTGCATGGAATTCTAATCATGGGCAATATGATGATAAATCATAACCCTAATGTCTGGGTAATGATATGAGTAAATCTTAATGATGGAATAATGGGTAATAGCCTATAATGATGAAATATCTCAAGTGGTTGACTATAGGCAACCTTATAATAAGCAATGCCTTAACTTGAGATGAGTCCATATCATTGAAGATAGTTGGACAATCCTTGTGTGTGATCTATGCACATCATGGTAAAGGTGATAGGTTAGTGGATTAAAGTATTAAGATGTGAGATTCCTTATTATAAGATAAGTTAATAAACTCAAGTAAGATAGAAGTGATGAGGGAAGTGATATATTGAGACATGATAGATATCACATTTAGCATTTTAGGGTTGATATACCTTGATGCATCTCAAATCCAATATTTTTGGATAAGATACACAAGGAGAGTGTTATGTAAATTGTTACAATGAAATGTAATGAGTTTAACATACTTGATAAGTAAGCTAAAATGATTATGATGTAATCATACCATGATAAGGATGTGAGATAAACTCATACCTTGTGTTGATGATCATTTAATGATAAATGATAAGAATATTAAATACTTGGAATGCCTATGGATGCTCCTAGATGTATGGAACAATATATTAGGGTAGGATTGATAAAATGAACATGAAACCCTAATTGATGTGAATTGTAAACCCTAACCCTATGGAGGAAATAGTGGTGTTACTATTATATTACATGAGTTAATATGTCATTGTTGCCTAGTGAGAGGTGACAAGATGTTTAATGGCCTTGTGAGCCATATGGTTAGATGTTACCTAGTAAGAGGTAACAAGATGTTTCATGGGCATGATTGAGCCCTGAATGATGTGTAATCCTCTTGTGTTGATAAGAGTTGATTCCCTGTGTTATTGTCAAAAGGATTTATATCCTATGATAGTATGATGGTATTAATGACCTTTGGGCATGGTTGAGCCCTGAATGAGGTGTATTCCTCTTATGTTGATAAGGGTTGATACCCTGTGATATTGTGAAAAGGATTTATATCATGTGATAATATGATGATTGGTGTAGTCTCATGAATGGCAAGTGAATATTACCATGTGATGATGAGATGAGAAATTATGTTTCATATGTTTTATATCTTTTCAAGTTTTGATATTTATATGCTTTCTAGAAGTGAATTAGGGTTTGTATGTCCACTTGTTTGATGCAGCCTTAATTCACCCAATTGGCATAACTAATCAAGTGCAACTCTAATCATGTAGTGCACTGTGCCGTAGAACCATCTTCAGTGTCAGAACTTGCTGGATCGTGAAACGAGTATTCCTAAGGGAAACTCGGAGTGCATATTGTTGAATATGCAGGGGTGGCAGGTTGAGGATATATATACTTGTCATCCACAATTGCAGGTTATGGAGGATGGCTATGGTCATGCCTAAAATATTTGATGTGATTGGGGATAGCTGCGGTTGTACCTCGGATTAGAGGGTTTTGTATACCCTATTTTCTAGTGTCGTAATTTGTACCAAGTACGGACTAGTGTTATCAGTTGACTATATGTCACAGTTGGCAGTTTGACTGGTATGTCACTGCAGTTTACTCGTACTGACCGAGAGGAAGGGATCTTAGGATACCGGCACTCCTAGATCTTGTACGGAACTGAATAGCCCTTCGCAGGGGTCGGTTGGACTTTGAATGGTACGATTCAAATTCCCCAGGGCATAATAAAAGATGTAATACAGCCGTATAGCATATCTGTTTAGGGTTATACATGACGCTTCACATTGGATGATAACCCTTGTTTGTTCTCTTTACATAAAGATGATGCTTAGTGCAACTAAGAGATAGTAATTATACTTATGTTGTGGATATGCATAAGACTGTAAATGTGTACATACAATAGTCATGCTTATGTTGATATCTTACTGCTACTGTTGATTATAATCATGATGCTAGATATCTCATGTTGATAGTTATGTTTCGCATGCTATCGATGCCTATATAATTAGAAATACCTGGCAGAGGTTTAATTCCTGTAATTAGGGTTGGTTAAAGTCCAATGCCTGGTTGTGTAATCAGGATTGGTATAGTCCAATGCCTGAAACATTTATACCTTATTGATATAGTTTAATGCTTGAACAAGACATGATGATTTATATTATCACATGTCTGGCATAAGTGAATACATGTTTAGCAGATTGGCTAAGGACAACAAATAGAAACAAGAATGAATCATGGGTGACACATCAGAATAATGAATGACATGAGCAAAGCTTGAGATGTCGAAATTGTATGGTAGATAAATGTTATACATGTTCTTTTTATTCCATATAAAGAGAATAGATGAATTACTGTTCAATCATAGATATGTTTAATACTTTAAAAGATGAGAATGTTCTAAACTACCTATCCTCTGCTCAGTTTTATATTAATTAAACTACAATAATGATGTTTCTGGAAGAGAGTTATATCTCTCGCTGGGGCAATTTTCAATTGTCTCACCCCCATGGGAACCAACATTTTTAGGTGGACGAGTGCGAAAGAGTCTGAGAATATCTTGCAGAGGAAGAACATCAGCAGCAACAGGGACAGCAGTGACAACTCGGGTTGAGTGTGCTGTCTTTCGTGTTTTGTAGATAGAAGTCCTATGTGTCGTCTCTGTACTCTCAGGTCCTCGGAGTTAGTACTTAGTGCTTTTAATGTATCGTTTTGAGATTTTGACTTGATGCCTTGAGGTTATTATGTTGTCTGTGTTTAGCTTTTAACAAGGCAGTTGATGTTGTGACCCTCGAGAAGATATGGTATAAGATATATACGTATGAACCATGATGTAAATGTAATACATTGGTTCTTGTTGAATGAGTTTTTCTATGATTGGGTCTCTTTGAAAAAGATTTTAATTTTTAGTGATTTTCTGTAATCCGCTGCAAATGATTCGCTTCCTCTTAGTTAATCTTGTGTTTTATGAGTTGGATGCCACATAGACTGTCATCTAGGACATCTTCTAGAACATGGACATCTCTGCATGATACACGAGATCCAGAGGCCATGTCCATTCATGCCATTTTATAAGGGAGCGGAGGAGGCACTGGTCCTTGTGATTCTTCTTTGGTGGTGAACATTCCCTGAGTAGTGTACCCAGAAAGAAAGAGGCAAATCTTCCTTCATCCTCATCACATGTCACTTCTCCTACCATCATTGTATTTGCTGACTGTGTTGGTTCTTGTAGAGGTTGGGTTACTTCAGGTTCATTCTTAGCTGAGATTTTTGGTGAGGGTTGCATTGATATGCTCACTGGATCATCTTCTAATAGTGTTGGGTCTCTTATTTCAAGCATTGTTGCACCAAGCTCAGTGAGTGTAGCAACCATCTTTCCATCATACATGACATCGTTATGTTTATTGTGGTCTGGGATTGTAGGTAGACATCTATGATATCCATGCCTATCTCCAATTTGTCTAGGTATTGTGTAATTGTTGCTTCATCATAGGTCATGGATTTTTTTGCTAATTCCCCCCTTCTTGGGTGGTTCTTCTTTAGTTTGATCCTCTAGAGTAGGATTGTCATTTTTTGGTGAATAGTTTAATTCAAACTCTTTCACCGAGGTGTTGGTGTTCGACTACTCTTCATGGTGGATTCTTTCTTGTGGCGTGGGGATGTTTTCCACTTCTTCCACCTCGTATGGAACTGGGTTGGATAGGTTTAAGGATGCTTTTAACGGAAAAGGGCTAACTATTTGTTTTCATCCTTTTCTAGCTCACCCCTCCTCAATATATCTATATTCCTCCTCCATCACCTATAGGAACTCTTTGTGTTCCTTGTGCATGGTGTCCCTATCTCTCCACATCTCCCTCTCCCTTCTAAGTTTTTCCATCTCTTTCGCAACTTATTCCATTATTTACATCATTGTTCTTTGGTTGTGGAGGATGTCCTACATAAATTTGGGGAACATTGTAGTACTCTCATCTAGTTGTTCTACTCGCATGATTAATGCTTGCAGGCTAGAAGAAATATTTACTGACCTAGATGAAGGGTTTTGATTTTTCTCACACAATGCATTAAATTGACGACCTAATTCCTCCCCAAGGCTTATTGTTCACTATTTTTCATGCTTGGGTTTCGACATTCCATCTTCTGCATCTATTGTTCGTAGTGGTGCCTCCTTTATTTTCTGTTGAGATGGAGCTAATTGCTCTAGCTCCAATGTCTTCTCTGCACATTCTTCATATGTGGTTGTGGGTTCTTTCACTTGGTATTCTAAAATAGTTTCTTTCATTTGATCATCTCCTGGGGTACTTAGTTGTTCACATGATTTCACATCAGGTACTTGTGGCCTTCCTATGGCCATGGATGAAGATGATTGGGCACTAACACTAGCATTGAATCCTACATTATTGGTGTTGAGTGCAATCTATTATGTTGGTATCATCTAGTGTAACCTTGGTGCATCCTTCTCTTGTGGTGGAATTGGGGTCAATACCAATTTTAGTTCTTTTGAAACCACCTTGCGAACCTTGAGGGGTAGTTTTTCTCCTTTTTTTAGATTTTTCCACTTTCTCTTGTTCTGATTCTAGTAGATTGACTAGAAGTGTAAGTTCATCTACAGATCTCCTAATGGAACTCGATAACATTTTATCAATATCATCTCTGGAGATATTCATCTTATGACCATTGTAGTGAGTCATTTCTGGGAGAGGGAGTCGAGTGTCTGATGTATCTTGCTTATAACAATATTTCTCTCCCTTCTATTCTATGAACCCAACCATGATGAGGAATTTGATATCAATCAAGTTGTTTCCTTTGGTTTCCTCGTACTTCTTTTTTTGTGATCAATCAAGGAAATAGAATGTGATCGATGTGATTTGGCCTCCCATGAAAAATTATTTTGTTCTATCTGAGCTGGTGGTTGTGGATAATTTATCAATTAGTAGACTCCCAATGTTTACTGGCCTTTTCTCAATCATGGACTAGATTACGAAGAGATCTCCTATAGATATGTTTCTAGTTTCATATCCTACAAACACAATGTTGGCAATGATCTTCTAGATCACTCTAACGAAACAAGATCGAATCTACACTGCCATTGAGGTCCCTAGTTGTGCTTTGATTCTCCCATCAACCTCTTCGAGTTCTATGGTTGTTGAATCTTATGGCATCTTTGTTGTACCTAGCTGCCATGTTGGCTCTGGCTTGTTCTTATGTTTATGTGAATATTGCATTTAGTATCTTTTTTGTTTAAAGAAATCCTTGCCCTTCATGCAGACCTATAGTTTGAATTCCCCTCCTACATCATCTTTCTCTTAGTCTTCAAAGGGCACCTTGATCAGTGATGACAAAAACTCTATAGTGATGTCGGTGTAGAAGTATTAAAATTCAGTGATGTTGATGTGTAGGTTTGCTCGCTTTAGGAATTCTATGACTTCTTCATTGAGCCCCAATTGCCTAATGTCATATTTGTCAATGTACTAGGTTGATTTGAAGGTTTTCTTCTTCATGAATAGGTCGTACTTGGTCTGGTACTCTTGGTTTCTAGGTTGGAGTATGTTTTTTATTCACATCTATCATCAATTGATTTTGTATCTCACTAGTTTGTGGTTTGGTCTTCTCAACTACCATGTTGTTCTTATATCCTAGGGAATCCAGACTTGTTCCAGTCGCCTTTCGTTTCCCTTTGGACTTTGTTTCTTCCTTAGAAGGAATGTAGTCAAACATGTTGGTTGCCTCAGATTGATTGATTCCCCATCTGACTCTACCGATTCATGTCTTAGCATGAGTTCGTAGTGTTCCTTCCATAGTTTTAGTAGTATCCTCATCTCCTCGGGCATGTTTTGATGTGTGTTCAAGACCATGTTGATGATCTCTATAGTTTCCTCCATCCTAGACAAGGATGTGTCCTTGTTTAGCGAGTTTGAGGTTGATGACGACATCCTTCTTGAGTTGTAAAATTTGCTTTATCATTAGATGAAAGGTTGAGATCAACTAACTAAAATATGGTTGGACTGTGAGTTAATAATTGGTACTGGATGAGGTAGGGCTAGGCTAAAAATTCTCGACAGTCGTTGAGATTGTTATAATCTCAATAGTCACTGAGAAATCTAAACTAGGTGGTCACTGAGGATTTTATCTCAGTGGGGGGGCCAAACACTGTTAGGTGGTCGTTGAAACCTTAGGGGATCTATGTGGTTTTCAATATTTTCATAACATTCAGTGATTGCTTGAAAAAACAGCTCACACAGAAAAACATCAGCGGTCACTTGGAATTGGGAAAAATCCTCAATGGTCATTGAAAACCAAAGGGATGTTGGAATTCCAATGGGACTCAATCATGGACAATTGTCAAGAAATTTGTGGCAAACTCGTGAGATGGTTATTCTCCTTTCATATGATGGGTGGGTGGGGTTTGGTGATTTAAATCAAAGGTCAAAGAGTGGGAAAAGAGAGAGGAAGACTGCAGTAGTACCCTAGTTATTTAGGGTGCAAATTTTATCCGTCTAGAGTGTTGGAAATGAGAATATAGGAAGAATAGAAATTCTAGGGTTACTATAAGTCAAAGATCGACTCGCAAGCTGAGTAGAAGTGGTGGGTATTCAAACCTTCTCGAGTAGCAGCAGACAAAAACATTGATAGAGGGAGAGAAGGCTTTGGGCTTTGTCAGTATGATCTTGGTATATCGTATAATTGATTATTTAGATTCCACTCCAATAATTGATAAAATTCTCTAGAGCTTCTCTACACTTTGAGTTAGAGTGAAGTTCTATCAGTTTGGAGAATCAAATTATATACCCATAGGGGGTGTTCAACTATTTCTCAAATGTCTTAAGTGTCAGATGTCTGTGAGGATTTTAGATCAGTAGTCACTGAAAATTTATCTAGGCGGTCGTTGAAATGTCTTAAGTTTCATAGGTCACTGGGAATTTTAGATCAATGGCCACTGAGAATTTTTCTCGGTAGTTGTTGAGGTTGACTCCTCTATCTCTGAGGGTCTGGAAGTCTCTAATATTTTGGATCACTGGTCACCAAAAATTAATCTCAACGATCATTGGAAATATGATTCTCAGCGACCGATGGATATCCCCCTTAGATTGAATTGGCCTCCTAAAATCAAGGTACATTCATGAATTTCATCTTTAGCTTTATATTGTATACACTAGAAATTAAGAAATAGTGTGAACTACTCATAATTTGGACAGAAATTTCATCAATTAGGAAAAGCTAATTACTGAAAGAAAATAAACTAAAACAACTAAAGTTTAAAAGAACATGTCAAGGAATCATTGGGTTTCCATCCAAGAAATGGTGGTTCATAGTCTTATAGCTTAACTTTGGTTGGTTGTCTTTATTATATTTCCTTTGGTGGTGCAAGTGGTGGTTCCTCTAATTTGAGTTCCACTCTTCTCGTAAAATGCTTCATCTTCATTATACCTCTTGACTCTATGTCCATTCACTTTGAAAGTAGTTTTCTTTCACAAAAAATCTCCATCATTCCTAATGGATACATCTTTGATACTGTGAATGGTCCTAACCATCTTGACTTTAGCTTTCTTGAGAAGGATCTTCTCTTGAGT
The DNA here is from genome assembly GCA_963693085.1 of Alisma plantago-aquatica. NCBI lineage: Eukaryota > Viridiplantae > Streptophyta > Magnoliopsida > Alismatales > Alismataceae > Alisma > Alisma plantago-aquatica. The sequence continues at coordinate 1,409,537,263 of OY856412.1, read as the reverse complement.
TAAAAAGGATAACCTTATCCCCATCAGACACATATTTTCTCTTTAGATTGTCATCATGCCACACCTTGGTCCTTTGTTTATATATTCTTGTGTTTTCATCACCATGGAGTCTAAGCACCTCTAATTCTTTTAGTTGCAAAATCCTTTTCTTTCCTTCTAACTATGGGTCCATGTTTAAGAATTTGATTGCCCAAGAAGCTTTGTGTTCCACTTCGACTAGTAAGTGAAAATCCTTGCCATATATTAATATGTAGGGAGTTGTTCCTATTAGGGTCTTGTAAGAAGTTTGATACACCCATAGAGCGTCGTCCAACTTCATGGACCAATCCTTTTTCATCTTCCCTACTTTATTCTTCAGTATTTGCTTAATCTTTCTATTGTACACCTCTACTTGACTAGAGGTTTATGGGTGATAGGGAGTGGTAACCTTGTGCTTGACTCCATACTTCTTCAGTAGTGTTGTAAACTATCTTCCATTGAAATGGGATCCCCTATCACTATTGATGTTGTGTGGGATTCTAAACCTAGGGAAGATAATATTTTCAAACATTCTAATCATAGGTTTTGACATCACAAGATGGAGTATCTATTGATTCTACCCATGTTGACACATAGTCCATGATGAGAAGGACGTATTGATTGCATCAAGAGGATGGGAATAGTCTGATATAATCTATCCCCTCTCCATCTCAATCAAACCGTACATGGAAATTTCATTCCTCCTTGAAATGTTTCTAGCGAGTTGACACTCCTTACAAGTCTTTACAAATGTGTGAGCATCCTTTAATAGAGATGGCGAATCGAAACCAAAATATAGAACTTTGGTTGCGGTCATGTCTCCTCCTAGATGTATTTCATAAGGTGAAGAGTGACATTCTTTTATAATTTGAGGCACTTCTTCCTATGGTATGCATCATCTATACAGATAATGGACACATCTCCTGAACAGGAGAAGGCCATCCCAGTAGCAATTCTTCAATTCTAAAAATAACTTTTTCTTTTTGTTATATGTGATCTCAAGTGGCAGTTATAGGTAGGCCAGGTAGTTACATATGTTTGCAAACCATGGTGCATTGGTTTCAGTAGACTTTGAGAGCCATGTTAGGATAGTATTCATTAACTGGTAGCAGGTTGTCATCAACTACAATGGTTGTCAATAAATGATCAACTACTACATTCTTTGTCCCCTTCTTGTCAATTATTTCATGGTAGAACCCTTGATGTAATAGGTCCCATCGCAAAAGACTAGGTTTAGTGTATTTATTTTGTATTAGATATTTAATTGCATCATGATCTATTTACACTCTCACTTTTGATTGTACCAGATATGATCTGAATTTATTAAAAGTGAATACTATGGCCAATATTTATTTTTTCATGGTCGTATAGTTCACTTGCTCCTTGTCGAGAGTTTTTCCAGCGTAGTTAATGACAAGTTGTTGTGTATATTTCTTCTGTACCGACATAGCCCCAAATGCAAAATTTCTGGCATCACACATTATTGATGACTTAAGTGATATACATTGTCCATATTTTGATAAAGACTCAAACATTCCAGTCATATATATCTAATATATTTGTTTAAGATTGATTGCAGGCATTAGGTACATGAAAAGGATCAAATTCACCAAGCCCTAGCTTGTCCAAGTTGAAGTCAAAAGCAATGCAAATGTGTAATTTGGGAAATCACTCCAAACCACCTTAGAATATTGTTTTAATCATTTATATTGATGATATGACTTGTAAATAAGATGAGAAAAAATTAGGGACACTTAATTCCATGGTTTTATCACTTAAAGTAATTTTTGAAAATTTGTCACAACAACTTAATCGGTCGAGTTTGAATCTCGACCGATCGGTGATGGATTTTTGGAACTGATTGGATTGGTCGAGTTGCACACTCATAGAACTCGTTCAACTAACTTTCTGACCAAATTTTATTTTAGTTGATTTGTCAAGTTACCCAGGACAAACTCGACCGAGAGTTTAATAATTGTCTTTGTCGGATAGTGGATCGGTCGAGTTATCTTTATTGAAACTCGACATATTGAATTGTATGGAAAATGCAGAAAAAGTGATTCCAACCATTGGAGAGTTGTTAGAAATGAAAATAGATATGTTGAAAGTTTTAAAATGACTATTTTTTGTTCTTAAGTGATCCCACACTCAAAGGAACACCCCCAACTATAAATAGGACCTCTTGGTGTAATGGCCCCATTTGTGCTTAATTAGTAAACTAGGGTTTACCTGAATGATTACATGCTTGATTACATTGAACATCATTTAGACTTGATTAAAGATAGTAGATCAATTATTATGTTTCAAACTTAAGAACAAACTCTATCTATGGTTTTAGTTTGAAGAATTAGGGTTTGAGAAATGTAAACCCTAATCGGCAAAAAATAGGGTTTGATAGTACATGAATATGGAATTTGATCAGGATAGCAGTGTGGTAAATGATTTTTCATATTTTCTAAAATTTTTTTATATAATTGAATTTTGGAAATGATATGGATAACTCAATCATTCATATTGGAGAAAAATTACAGAATACTTTAGTGTTCTTTGAATGTGGTTCTCGATCAAACTATACTTCGACCAAAATGCTGACATAGTACTTTTCAGCAGTGCAGTGTTTTATTTTTAGTTAATTACTGGTAACTCCAAATGATATGAAATTTTAACTGGAGATATGAAACTCAATAATAAACAACATGTAAAATTTTCATAATTTTTGGATGCACTTAACCTTACCAGTAGATGAATTACAATAATATTTTTATGACAAAAAATTCAGCTGAAATAAGAGAAAGTATAGTTAGGGGTCAATGTTCAATTGCTCTTTATGGTCAACCTAACACACATGGAGATCTCATAATTAGTGATTCAAACCAGACAAATGAAATCCTAGAGAGAGGGGGAGAGTTAGGGTTTGAGAGGAGAAATTGATGGAGATGTTGACCTAGGGTTTTGCGGTCCGAGGAATGATGAAATCATGTAAGTTTAGCTTCTTTGCATAAAATTTAATGGTGAATATTCTCTCACATGTCAACCCTCCTCTTATTTGATCCAAAATGGTATCAAAACTTCCCCTTTTGTCACTCTAACTTCATAATCCCTCATTTTTAGTGTTTCCAAGTTGAAAGGAAGAAGAATTGGGTGAATTGCTAGGGATTTGATATGGATTTGAGATTTTCATATATGGGATACGTTTTTAAGGTGTTTTCACACCTTAGGGTGAGTGGGAACTTCCTTTAAATAGTATATTGCATGAAAATTGGTTAAATCAACCATAATATTTAATTGCTTAGTATGCGACTACAAACCCTGAATTGTCTAATTGTTCTAAGTTGTTGCGAAATGATGTGAAATGGATCCTTCCTTTGTTTGAACGAATTTCAGATGATAAAATCATATTAGAAATGTATACAATGCATTCTAATGAGAATTCCCTAAGTATTCACAGAGGTTATAAGAGTAAACTAAAATATAGGGAATTTGTCTATGACTGAAATTTGTTGTATAAGTAAATTGAGAAAGTTGCTTGTCTAGATCCCCTTGGTTTTGAATGATTGTTTATCTAAATTCATAGGACATATATGTCAGATATTATCTTCGATTTTGTTTAAAGTGAGTAGTGTTTGTTTGGTATCTCAGTGAAGAGGGTGAAACCCTAGATGTGAGGAAAATTGGATATTTGTGAATAGATATCATGAAATTCATTTGAAGGGATTTTCTTGACATGATAGACTTTATTTATTCAATGTTATTATTGATGCATGATATCCCAGTGAATGGCATGGAAACCCAAATTCATCTTAGTTCTAAGGTTTCATATACATATTGATTTTATATGATTTTTTGATGGTAGTCTTTATTCATTGAATGTTTATGTCGCATGAAATCTTTATGGGAGCCATGGGAATAAGTTGTTGTCTAGTGAGAGGTGACAAGATGTGTGATGGTCTTGTGAGCCATGAGAATACTTGTAAAACCAGTGAAATGAATACCTTGGTCTAAGGACCTAGAGGTAATGGTTACCTGTTACAGAGGTAACAATGCTATGTAATGGTCTAAGGGTTTGAATACCTAGATCTAGTAATTATGATAATGATGTGAAGGGATGAGAATTCCCAGTAATGTGATAAGGGATTGAGATCGCAGGTATCATGTGTTGTAAAGATTTGAAAAGTACGTGATAGATGTATTACACCTTTCTTTATAGCATTTGTTGTGATTAAATGAAACCCTAAGGGTAGGGTGTTCAATGAATCAAGTATTGTGATATCAATGTTCTCTGTTATTATTAATAATTCTTGTCATGATAAGTAATTAACTCTTAATTGAGTTATGAGATGCACAACTCAAGATTTGGGTTGATATGCACGTTCTTTGAGAAATTACAGATAACTTGCAGGTGCTATTGATGATTACTCATATGTTAAGTAATTAACTCTTATCAGTGTAATAAGATGGTAAATTACACGATTCTAGTGTAAATGTTCCAAGTGGACATGTAGTCTGTTTATTTAAGAATTTTAGTCTGCCTGCATGTATAGAATGTTGATTACTCAATATATTACAGTGTTTTGAATATACTGCTCAACCAAATTTAGAATGATATACATGTTGTATTATAACTTCAAATAAGTGACGCGACACTGTAGAGATACCAGAGTCAAGTATAAGTAAGAGAAGGGTACAATGTAGAAAGAGCTTTCTAGGAATAATAAAATAATCGACTTAGGAGCCCTAAACATTGTAGAACCCCTATGTGAGGTATGTGCCTTAGGGGTGAAACGACCTAACCCTAGCAGCGTCCAGTATACGGGGTGGGAACGTGCTATCAGGTGGAAAGGGGGACGAAGCCCTAGTGGAAGTATCCTTAAATTATAGTTTGTAGTGTCCAACATCAACCAGAAGTCCTGGTGGCACTAGAGTATAGAAAAGCCAAGAGGTGGCTTGACTCTCCGCCTATGTGCTTAGGTTAGAGGAGGAGTCCAGTTTAGGCCAGAGAGCCATTTCCCTATTACAGGCCAGGAGAGTAGTCAGACATAGCATTTCCCAGGTGTGTCTGCTAAGTCTTATACGGTTTGATCGTAGTGCACTACGATTCTTCATATGTTGAGTACACTACATATGATCAGGGCATAATAAAATGAATGGGAGGTCAAAAAAGTGTGTACAGTTATTCAATTATTCTTTGTATGTTTCTGAATTATTAGTTTTCTTTATGATCAATCAAGCATTTCATATATTGATTCACTCTTATAGATATTTAGAGTATCTTGCCATATTTATGATTGTCAATTATTAGACTCTTTAAATCTTACTATTGTTATAATTGATATCAATTGCTTAAAAGTATATCTGTAATTATATCAGTGCTTTAGACTGTTTCTTTGAAGTACTCATTTATTGAGCGAGTAGGCTCACCCCTCTACTCACAATTTTTAGGGAAATCACATTGACTTGAAGAAGATAGCATTGCATCAGAGTAGATCTTCCATAAGAGTTAAGTCTGAGTATAGTTAAGTTCAGTCGATCCTTTTCACTCTAGGTCCTTGTAAAGAAATAAGAGAGAGTTGTAAGTGATGATGTATAGCATTATTCCTCTTTTAGCAATATGTGCAAATCAGCAAGTCTTATGTGCTTAAGAGTATGAGGAACATAATGAATGTTCATACATGCATTTTTACTGTTGAAATCAGATTAGAGAAATCAATGTTTAGATTCCCTTGTAAAGTTGGTTTATGTGGTTCAATGTGAGAAAACAAAGAGTTTTGAAAGAGAAGAAAAAGTTAAGGGTGATCTTTGTATTACGTTAAATCATCAATTTATGCCCTAATCTCATGATTAATGGTAATTGTGAGATCGGGGTGTAACAACTTGGTATCAGAGCTTAGACTGAGTTGTCATGGACCATTAAGTTAGTAAGTTATAGTCATAAGTGTGGCAGATAGGAGATGTTATGTTGTTAGCTCTGGGGATTTGAGTATTTGGATATCCTGGCCCGGTATCTGAGTACTTGGATCAACCAGTATCAAGCTACTCTGTCTATTCTTTCATGTATACCCTAGCCAGGTATACCGTGGAAGGATGGTCTAGAGACAAACCCTAGAAATATTAGGGTTAGAAACAAGATAAGTAACATTAATTAAGAGCATAAATATAAAACGAGATAGAACTTTCATTTCATATTGTTGTTTTATTAGAGATGAATAGAAATTCTCTTATATGTTTGAATTCAGATATTCAATATTTTGAAATATATATTGGTCTTTAAGATTTGTTGTACACTATGCAGTTGTAGCATTTATTGATTACATTCTTTGTATCAAGTAGACTAGAAATGATCTTTGAATGAACTTTCCTAAGTGGATATTCTTTCCACATGTTTGAGATTAATAGGAGTTAGTTAATCTTAAGTAGCTCTTGGCTTCAGGACTGTAGGTTCGGCCTGGTCTGACTAGCAGGATGCATTACTGGGATCTAATGGCTCCTATTAACAATATGATAAGAGTAGACTCTGGATAAATTAGACCCACATCATAGTTAGAATGTACATACACTAAGATGATGAAACATATGGGAAAGATTAGAATAGCTAAGAATTAGTTGGAACTGATATATGAGACCCAACTTTGGTGCCTCATATGAGAAATCCTTAATTGGGAAAAAAGGAACATGATGTAAGGTTCAAATTAAGTTTAATGATTAATATTATATGAACTCTAAATATGAAATATGGAAATGATATGAGAAAAGTATGTAAGGGCCAAGCTAGTAAGAATCAATCATTAGGAATGGATTATATAATCGAGTACAATGTTTTTATGTACTCCTAAGAAAAGGAAAAATATAACAAAAGAGTTAAGTATATGATAAGTAAATATAAGTGAAGAGTCTTTAGAAGAGTTAAAGTAAAGAGAATTAGATAAATATGTAAATCATAAGACTAGGATAAGAAACTAAGTTAAAACAAAGATAAATGTTGGAAATGATGAGCTTGATTAAGGAATGAGGGTTATGATATAATTGAGAGCATGGAATGTATACCTTTATTAATAAGTTTAATACATTCATCCTTACTACCTTTGGATTCCAAGTCTCTATAGAACAACAAACTAGTTTCTAAAAAAAAGAACAAAAGTGTAGCTTAATAAAATGAATAAGTTATACAAAGGTAGACTATACTCAGGATGGAAAAACTTGATATAAGAGAAACTGTTTCACCCATGCATGAGCCATTTGATTTAAAATGAAGGATATGTAATGTAATAAACATGAGTTGAAACTAGTAGAGAGATTATTGATTTAGAATTTCAACTTCACATTAGTAGAAGGATAAAAAGAAATATGTGCAACATGGTATACATGATCATACACATGAATAAGAAACATGATCATAAGAGAAAAGTAGAAGTCAAAGATAACAGGTGGAAGAGTAGTATATGGTAAGAGGATTATGGAAAGTAAGGAAGGGTTTGAAAAATGGTGGAGTAATATAGATTATAAAAGAAAGAGGTTAGGAGATTCAATCAAGTGCTAGTTAGTCAAGTATCCTTGTTGATAACTAATTAAACCTACATATGAAAAATGTATTAATGGGATGTTTGAAGATAAGAATTTTAATTCTCAGAACCGTCTTCTCTTCCATATATTACATAATGCAGAGAAATGTGGGAATGAAGTGATAAGAAAATGAATCATATCTGATGCATAACACCGTGGTAGAGGCATCTAGTGAATGTAATAATGACACACAATATGATGATGAAACACTAGCAGGGTAAATTGAGAATTTAATCTATCTAAATGGCTAAGTAAGATGAAGGAAATTCAATTGATAAGATAATGAAGACTTTAGTGAAAACTTATGGAATTCAAAGTTTGAATTTCAAATTAAGGGAGCAAAGTCACACCACAATAAAGTCATGCTACTGATAAAGGCCAAACCCTAGAATGTTTAGAGTTGTAGTAGTTCAAGGGATGTCACTAGTGATTTGACCTTGAATACTAGCATCTCTATAAAACAAGATCATGAGATTTGCACTATGAGAAGTAAACTAGCATTGATAGTAATTCAGGGTTTAAAGATAGCTAATCTAAAAGGTAGATAAACAATATGGATATGATTCGGAGCAAAAAGTAAGATATAAATTTAAAATGAAACAAGTGTGTTTTGAACAAAAGGAGAAATACAATATGAGTGAAGTGCAATATGAGATAAATTCTTGCAGTAATAGAAATAATGATGAATAATCTATTCATACCTTATATGTTTCAATTTTAGGGATGTTTAATCTAAATGATTAAAATGAGAAGGATAAGTAGTAAAAAGTAAGTAGTAATGAATGAGGAGAGAGATAAGAGAAAATAATGGCTTTTAGTAATATGTGAATTTGTTTTTAGAAGTATAATCTGTTGAAGGTATATTAAGGGATGTAAATTGGTTCTACGTATGATTTCAGTGTACATGTGATGGAAATATGTTAATAAAGGTGTCTAATAGTTTAAGTCATTCATACCAGTAATCTGTCTTAGTATTGTACAATTGTGGTATGGTGATATGGGTTGAATGATGATGGAAAAAATGGAGGGTTACACTAAATAAGGTAGTCTTACCTATTCACTCATATGAATAGAAGGGATGATAACCATATTGTATTGATATGTAACCCTAATGAGGTATAGATTAATATACCCAGTTTTAATATAACTAAGTGATGGTAATTTAGTATGAATAGTCCTTGAATGACTAATACAATCATGGAGTACTCTATTACTTTTGTTGAAACCCTAGTATGCTATAACCTGATGGTTACACCTTGAATTATGTGTGGGTTCATACTTGAGAATAATATGGAATGTGATGGTAATGCTTCACCTTATGCATCCATGGTGAAATGGGGATGCCGTGAGTAGTATTGTACAATTGTTGTTGAATCTAGTCTTCCAACTCAAGATTGTTTTTCTATTTGAGTAGCACAATAGTAAAATTTAAAAGAACATGGTGAACTCTCTTTTGTGACTTAGAGGTAATACAAAATAATATTACATATTGAGCCGTATGAATTGAGATGGTTGGATCAGATTATGGGATTGTAGTATTGTATCACAGTAGACTGCACCTAGAAACCCATAACATAATGGTGTATCAGAAAGGAAGAATCACACCTAGTTGCACATGGTATGATCTATAATGAGTTTCTCTAATTTTTAAAATTTTCTACTGGGGAATGTTCTAGAAATCATAGTGTTTACAATGAATTGTGTAACTTCTAAATTGTTCAAAAAACACCATATAAAATATGGATTGAGTAATGATCAAATTTAAATTTTGTGAAGATTTGAGTATGCATATTAGGAAATATTTTCTAACAATCTTGAACCCAAATATGAAAAATGTCATTTTGCTGAATATCGTAAGGAAACGAATGGATATTTCTACTATATTGCATCTCACAATAAAGTGTTTCTTCTAGAACTCTTGTATTCCTTGAAAAGAAATTTATTTCTCAAGGAACATGTGGCAGGAAAATAGAATATGAAGAAGTTTAAGTTCGGAAAAATAACATTGAACCTAGGGTGGTCGATAAGGAACTAGATAAATCACAAACTATTATGGAATCTCAATTTCCTTCTATAGCACGGGAACCTTGAAGGATTAGTAGGGGACATCTTGAGATCGAAAGTTATGGATTTATTGTTACTTAATAAGATGATGTGTTGGTCATTGATGATGATGAATCAACAAACCACAATGATGTTGTTTAGGGACCTTATTTTGAGAAATGGCTTGAAGACATGCGATCTGAGATGGATTCCATACATACCAACAAGATATGAAAAGCTTGGTGAATCCACCAAAAGTATTATAACCTGTTGGGTACAAATGGGTTGTCAAGAAGAAGACCGACATGTATGGTAGTGTAAAAACCTATGAAGGTCAATTTCTTGAAAAAGGTTTCAAATAAATTCAAGGTGTTGACTATGATGAAACTTTTTCAAAAATTATATGGTTAAATCCATCAGGATTATGCTTGCCATTACATCTTATGATGACTACAAAATTAGGAAAATGGATGTTAAAATTGCATTTCTTAAGGGGAATCTCCTTGAGGATGCGTATATGACACAAAATGAAGTAGTTGTTAGTCCAAATGCAGTAAAAAATGTTTATAAGCTACAAAGGTCAATCTACAGATTCAATCAAGCATCTCACAGTCTTGGTTTTGATGAGATAGTCAAACAAATTGGCTTTATCCAAAATGAATATGAAATTTGTGTTTCCAAGAAGGTCAGTAGGAGCATAATTGTATTCCTCATAGTTATGTTGATTGTATACTATTTGTAACGTCCGGGCCCACTGCCCAAGGCTCTAGTAGAGTTTCACGAATGATGACTGGCCCCACAGACCACCACTAGCCTTAACCGCGCACTTTGTCCTCACTGACGCGCATGCCAGGATCAACTTCTCGACAGGTCACCCATCCCAGTACTACTCCAAGCTGAGCACACTTAATTATGGAGTTCTTAGTGATGGGCTCCCGGAAAAGGAGGTGCACCTTGGTGATATGGGTAGTCCAATCATTCCTTTTAAGAGTGTGTTATCCGAGGCCTCAAATCCTGGAATGTTACAATATCCCCCACTTAGGCTCTTGACGTCCTCGTCAAGGCTCAACTATAAGGCCTCATAATCTCTTCCACATTTCAGTGCAGACCCACAATGACCCACGGACACCCAGCTCCCGATCACGGATTACCAGTGCAAGGGTGGCTACGTCAACCATGGACAACCCTTTCCTACATTCCTAGACCGCACGGCTCAAGACTGGCATGCCATGTCCATGTGGGCCCCACCTACTGGAGGGGAATTGGCTCTAATACCATTTGTAACGTCCGGGCCCACTGCCCAAGGCTCTTGTAGAGTTTCAGGAATGACGACTGGCCCCATAGACCACCACTAGCCTTAACTACGCACTTTGTCCTCACTGACGCGCATGCCAGGATCAACTTCCCGATAGGTCACCCATCCCAGTACTACTCCAAGCTGAGCACGCTTAATTATGGAGTTCTTAGTGATGGGATCCCGGAAAAGGAGGTGCACCTTGGTGATATGGGTAGTCCAATCATTCCTTTTAAGAGTGTGTTATTAGAGGCCTCAAATCCTGGGAGGTTACATTATTGATGTGGAATGACATCCGTTCTATATAGATGGATAAAATGTGCTTGGGAAATACTTTCTCCATAAAGAACTTAGGAAAAACATCCTATATACTATGAATAAATATCTATAGAGATACACCTAGAAGGATTCTTGGTCTATATATCATTACATACATTGGTAAAGTGAAAAAAAATTAGCATGTAAGAGTCTAAGAGAGCAAACTTACCCATTTCCCATGGAATAAGTTTTCAATATATCAATGTCCCAACTCTTTTGAAGAGATGACACACAATATTAAGATTCCAAATGCATTTGCAATTTGTTTTATCTTGTATGCAACTTTTTGTACACGTCTCCACGTCTCTTATGCTTTGAGCATGATGAGTAGGTACCATTCATATGTTTTTGAATATATGTAGGGATGTTGTAACGAACACCCTTAAGTACTTAAGAAGAAACAAGGATCACTTTATTACTTATTGACGAGCCTTAAATGTGGGTCCAAAAGATGGAGACATGCCTAGGTTATCAGACTTTTATAATTTATAGTACCCGAATGTTTAAGACACCTACAACTAGCACAGGGTCGAAGTAGTTTAGGGTCGAACACAGGGATAGGAAGAACGGTGCTTCAGAACTTGGGTTTCACTTGTCTAAGCACTTAAAAAAAAAGGGGGTGCAAGGAAAGGTTGTATGTCACATAAACGAATCACAAAGAATCAAATAGAAAATCATATATCCAAAAGGAGTTATAAGAAAGATTTAAGTTTTGGGTTAAGATGTTTTTATAAAGATTTTGTAAAACAGAATCCAGAGAGATAAAACTATCGTTAAGGTAAAGCGCAAAGGAAGAAGACTTAGGCATAACAAGGGGTAGCGGAAAACTTCTTGTACTCTCTTCTCTTAAAGAGAGTACCTCCAGCTATGTGCCACTACCCTCTCTCAAGAGTAATGGACATGAGCTGGAGTGGAAAGAAAACTGAGGCGGCCCCGATCCTGGGCACTCTCATACTCCCGGATCAGACTGAATTCTAGAGTTACAACATCCCTCTCTCGAATGAGTTGAAATGGGAAACATGATTTGATAGCTAGTCAAAACATGATCCAAACATACAGGTTAGAGTTTAGATGCTATAAAGAAATCATCCAACAAAAAGGAACCATACACAGAACAAAAGATATTAAACTCCACTGATTCCATAAGCATAGATATGTAAAAGATTTAGTTACAATGCGAAATAAATGAAAGTAAATTGCTTAAAAAAAGGGAAGATAGGTATCGACCCCCTTGATATAGGAGGTTGATATACAGCAGCAGACCCCTAAGGTATCGCTAACCCGATACCGAGCGGGAGCTCTACCCAATATGCCTGTGTCGAGCGGCTAGCCCTGTCGGGTGACATGTCGTGACGGGCATGCGTATCAGTCAAGGATCCCTACCCGATACGGTCGTGTCGGGGTACCACCCTCTCGGGCGACACACCGTGATGGGTGGTCCGTATCGGGTTCGATATCATGTCGTGTTAGAGATGACTTAGGTTCTCGGGTTCCTTGTATCGTGTGTAGGGGGGCAAGCCGTCTCAGGAAGGAGCCCATCTAGGAACCCGGCACATTGGGTGGCCTTCTTGGTCATATCGGGCTGCTGTGGCTACCGAGACGGGTTCTAAGTGAACCACTCCCGCCCCTGTCGGGTTGGGAGTGTGCTCACCTAGTATCGCCCGGTACGCCTTGGAAGTTGACACACTAGCTCCAGATGCTTTCCAGAGTTAGCTTTCACCCGGTTTCGACCCGTCCCATCTGAGTCATGTACCTACAATTTATAGGTTGTGGTTTGGAAGAGGTTGCAGTTCTCGTGGAGCCACGTGTCCTCGATCGGCTTTGTTCACATGTCTTCGGGGATGGTCAACACCTGTGTATCGCTCGGCGTGGCTTGGCTATCGCATGTCGGGTTGTGAAGGTATCAGGCGGCTGTGGCAGGCGGCTACTTCCGGTGAGTGGCTTAAATCGCGCGACATGCCAATATCGGGTTGATTGGTTGTGGCGGGTAGAAGCTCTCTGTCAGGTAGGTAGCATGTCACTTGTCAGATACCTCCTCATGTGACACGCCTGTGTCGGGTTGCTGCTACATCGGGTAATGACCGCGACGGGTAAGTGGGCATGTCGTGCGGCCAGTAAAGGGGCCGATTCATTGTAAGTGGGCCGGGACTGGCCTTTTTGCTGGTTTTGAGTGGAAAAGTGAGGGAAACTCTATAAAAGATGGGAAAAGAGTTAGGAGCATAGAGTAGTTTATTCTTATGCAATAACATGATAAAACAGAAAGGAAAATAGTTTATAAGGCAAGTTTGACAACGGAATATGAGCCATAAATAGCCATGAAATGGGTGTTATCAACTCCCCCAAACTTAGCATTTTGATTGTCCTCAATCAATCCGTACTTATTTTAAAACTTTGTTTTGCGATATTGCTTCTTAATCTGTCATAGTTTTCGGACAAGGGGTTTGAGAGAGTATTGATATGTCTTAAGGAGAATTATGTCTGATCACGAACAATGGACTTTATTTTTCCTACCTTATTTAAGCAAAAAATTTCTCTTCAGCTTTGGCGAGACTTAAGTGCATGATTTCGAAGTTAGCTTTCACACCAAACAACTTTTGGGAGTAGAAAGTTGGGTTCTTGGGTAGGCTTGAGGCTTTTTGGGTTTTTCTTGTTTCCCATCGGTCCATCCAAGTATGTGTCCGTTAATAGGTGGGTGGTCCCTGCAGTCCAAGCCAGTTGGCTTTAGAGCAGTGATTTCACATCCTACGTACCATTACCTCAGATCTACCATGCCTAAAGATGGGTACTTTTGGAAAGACAAGTGTGTGTGTATATAAATATATATATATATATATATATATATATATATATATATATCTATATATATATATATATATATATATATAGATATATATATCTATATATATATATATTCATTTGGCACAACTCTCATGCTTTTATTCACTCTCATAAGGCTTTTCTCTTTTTTGGGGATTTTGTTGGGTAAAGGAATCAAGAGAAAATTCACTGTTTGGGTAGCTTTTTCCTTCGCATACACATCTCTTTTAGCTGTTACGAGATTATTTTCCGAAATTGGCATAAAAAAGTTATAGTCTTTGTCGTTTGAGACTGCATTTTTAGAAAGAACATAATAAAAACCTACACCACCTTAGACACAGAGAAAACAAGCCGGGAGAGGTTGTATCAGGTTTTTACTATAGCATGTCTTTGTGCAGTTGTATAGAGGCAAGGAGTTGTATATGCACTATTTTGTATCAGACTTGTATATGTATATGTACACAGGGTATGTTTAAGAGCAAGATGATAGACAAAATGGGAGAACTTTTAGTACCTCCCTCACTGATATATAGTACCCCCCAAACTTATCCCACACTCTATCCCAGAGTTGTGAGATAAATAAGGTAGGATAGTGATAAGTCAGTGAGGGTTTTGCTGGTGAGCGCACCTCCTTCAGATATAAGCTCCCACACATATTCTCTGCATTTGTTGTGGTAGTCGATGTGGTGGAGCTTATCATATATTTGTTGTAGCGTCACCGAGCTAGAGATCCATTCTAGCACGGAGATGCCGCAGTCGTTTGATTGCAGAGTTTGTTGTGGACTGCTATGGCAGAATTGAAGCTTGTGCCATTCGTTCACCGTGTTTTCCAAGAATGGCTGAATCAGTGTTGACACCTCGATGTAGTATTTTTGTGCTAAGTGCTCGAGGGGTGTCAATGCGGTTGATGTACACTGCACCGGATGATCCTTGTTGTTGTCCGAGCTATTGTAGAAGATTGCTACTCGTAGATGAGTGTACACTGGCAGGAGCGTCTAGTGATTGTAGTGCAGTATCGGAAAGAAGATGATACACGACATGCTGCTTTGTATCTTTGCAGAAATGATTGCTTCGCTCCTGACTCGTCAGCTAGGCAGATATCGTTGAACAACATTGGATGGGCGATGTATGCCTGTTCAAGCTTTCACTGTAGTATCTGGATGTAGGCTACTGCCACTGACATTACAAGACATCCTCCTGCCTTTATCACATCTCGAAGATCATCAACTAGGACTATGACGTCTTCTGTCTCATATATGACGTCTGTGGGGATAGAATCAGCCAGCTTCTACAGAATTTCATTGACCTATTCCTGGGTTAGTGAAGAACACACAGAACGGTCGAAGTTGCTGATCTTTTCTTCTGAAGAATCAGGCGAAGCGGGGCCTTCAGTTGTAAGAATCTAATGCAAAATATCCATCCGCTTGCCTGCCCCATTAACGCCCGTGGACATCACGACTTCTTCTTTTGGAAGGCTGTTGGGTTGGGAGGATTTGTCTTCTTGATCACTGTCCAGCAGCTTCTCTGGGACGCCTGCGTCTCAGAAATAGCACATGTCCTTGATCTGCAGTAGTACATAAGTGCTTCTGAACTGATAGAAGTTTTGGCCCTTGAGCTACCTTAAGTATCCAAAGATGTGTAACATCTCAATGGCACACAGGATTATGAAGGCATTTTTTCCGCTTCCCTCTTCTTTTGGAATGGGGATGTCTTTAAGTGTGAAGAAATTCCAGATGCCGCTATGGCGTTGGATTCCGTACTTGATTGTGCGGTGGAGACATGGCGGAAGAAGCATCAGATGTCTATCTTCAGGGTGAACGAAGGTGTTTCTTGAGCATGGGACCTCCTTGTTGCAGCAGCTGGGGAGTTGCACGTCATGATTTTGGAGATATGCCATGCAAAGGAACTAGTTCTTTCAATGCTTGTAGGGGCCAGCACCAGGTTGGGGTTGTGCTCTTTAATGTATTCTAGCATGCTGGCCACCTGTGTAGAGTTGTACAGCCCATTCATTAGTCTTCTCACCAAGGTCAGAGTGGCATTGTAAATTAGCTACCGGCTTGTCCTGATGCTCGCATTCTTGATCACGACACCTTGTAGGACCATGAAAAGTTTCTTTCTGATGACGGCCAGTGAGCAGAACATCCTCCTCAATGCTCCCCATCGTATGGAGAAGTAGTCATCACTCCAGACGATGTCTTCTTCATCTACCTGTGATCTCAGGACCTTGTTTAGCAACTTCAATTCTCTGATTCTCAGGTATCCGATGGCTCTTCTGTCAAAGTCCTCCATCTCAAAGGAGGGGATTTCTGACGGTGCAGAGAATGCATCTGCCATCGAATGCATTCCTCTAGGGGGGTTGTCTGTCGTTAGTAGTGTAGATGTCCCCCCTTCTCCCTCTTATTATTCATAAGATTCCTCCCCAATGCTGATTGATTCGTCATTGTCCTCAACTTCATCTAGGGAGGCTGAGGGAGCAACTTCTTCTACGAAGGCTGAGGGAGCAACTTCTTCGATGGCACAGAAGCTCTCCTGTCTTGCTGGAGCCCCGTCGGCTGTCTTGTGCATCGTTCCTTCCTCAGGCATTGTGGAGGGCCCGCTGGAGGGGGAAGGAGATGACGTACCAGAGGAGGACGCCGATGAAGATGGATGAGAGCCAGAGCCAGGAGGTGATGGATACCTCCTCAGTTGTCTTGAGCAGGGGTGGTCATCTGTCTGATTCAGCCTCTTCTCAATGGCATCAAGTCATTGGAGCGCCAACTGCATTATTTCGTTAAGTGCCTCTAGTTGGCTAGGAAGGCTGCTAGAGTCAGCAACTGCCGCTCCTGGTCATTGAGCCTCTCCTAGAAAACAGTAAACTTGCGGGTAAGGGAAGATAAAGTAACAGAGTGGTTTCCCGTTACCTCCCACAAGTGGTCAAACTCTTGACCCAAAATCTGCCCTAGCGATGGAGGGGCTGCGGCTGATATGCCCTTCGGCCTCCTAACGTCCCTCACATGAGATGTTCGGCCCGACGAGTGCGCGTCTTCACTTGGGTCCGAGTCCACCTGGATTGTACGTGAGGGCATCGCTTCAGGGCGGGGCGTTGGCACCTTCATGGATGCCTTTGCCTCGCCTGCTTGTAGTGGTGGAGAGGGGCACGGGGAGAGTGGTTGTTGCTCCACCATTTGGTTGTCGGTGACCTCCTCCACAGCTACCACTGGCGACGTTGGCGGGGGGGGGGGCTGCACAACGCTGAGCTCCTCCTCGAGGAGCTCAGCGAACACACTGTTGCTAGCGTCCGGCTGTACCACTTCTTCCGCCATTGAAGGCGCAACAGAAGCTTCGGGAGCTGCGGCCATCTCTTCCGCGACAACTTCCCCCAGGGCTTTTGTCATTGTTTCAGCCCTGGTTGTTTTAGCGACCTCCACGATCGCCATTATTTCCTCAGCAGCCACGATGGTTGTTGTTGTGGTGTTCGCGACTGGCTCGGGATCGGGGGCGATAACAGTCGCCGCCTTGTCTTGTCGAGCGTCGAGAGGGATTGGCCTTCCTGTCGCAGCCGCCCTCTCTTGTATTCGTGTGGTGGCGGCGTAAGAGGCTTCAACCAGCACAGCTTCAATCTCTGATATTGTGAAAACCAGCTTCTATTCATCATAGTTGGCACAGCATGGGAGTGGCAGGAGGGTGTTTGTCCTTGTGAACTTATTGAAGTAGCAGTAACCCTCCTTCTTGATGACGCTAGCCGTCGTTAGGAATTTGAGGTTGATCTTGTCGTCACCTCTCGTCCTCGACAGGGTACGTGGATCTCTGGGGTATCCTAACCCTATCGCGATCATATTTACCACTCCTCCCATGTTGTAGTCCTTGGTGGCGTCCTTTACTAGATGAAGACGGTTGAGGAGGAATCGCCCCAAGTTGATCATGCGTCCTTCCATCATGTGCCACATGAGGTGGAGCTCTTCAGTGTAGAGGTTTCTAGACTCGTACTTGCTGAAGAGCAGGCACACAACGATCTTGTGCACTATCCTCCAAAAATAGGAGTGCAATGTCACCACCTTGCTTCCCGACTTGAACGTTGACTTACCGATCAGCTTCCTCCAGAGTGTGACCGGGTTGAACCCGTCGCCTTCGGTGATTCTGACACTGTTGTTGAGTAGTTCTTTTTCTGCTTCACTAGAGGAGAAGATCTCGTTGAGCAGCTTTTCAGATGTGTCGTTCTCAGTGTTATATAGTCGTCATTGTAGTCTGTCTGCCCTACTGAATCTTTTGACTTCTTCTGGTCTATTCTGCACTCGGCGGAGGGACGACATGAACTCCTTCGTGAGTTCTGTGTAAGAGGCGGAGTGGCTGAAGCATATCTTCCTCAACCCAATAGCCGCTAAGACATTTTCCAGCCTATCGAAAATGCCTATCTGGTAAAAGGACGACTGGTGGCAGAAACGGCTTGGCCTGTAGACTTTGGTTGCCAACTCTATGTACCGCCGCCTGTGCTCGTCGTCTCTGGGCATGAACCGGCCAGGTGAGTGATCCAGAGGCTCCGGCTTGGCCGCCGTGGTTGAGACTATTGCTGGGGTTGTTGCTTCTTCCATCTTGGGCTGCTTCTCGACCTTGGATGGCCCCACTGCCTTGGGGTTCAGACGCTTCTACCCGACTGTGGTGGCTTCAGCTATGGCCTCGGGGTTGATCCTCTGGCCATGCTCATCTACTTGTATGATGGTTTGCTTGGTGCGGACCATTTCAGTAAAGTTTACACAGTAATAGGTAAGTAATGATTTTACCAAAATGGGTCGCCTAGCTTGTTATCGGGAGGTAGGTCAAAAAGATCATGTTGTCCGATACCAGATAGGTGATACTAAGAAATCAATATTGGTTTAGAGCTTATATTAAAAGTGCTTTTTGCACGATACAATATACCCAGTGCGAACAAGTTGGTATCAGGTGTATAGGTGAGCGCGCTTGTCGCCTGACACAAAATCCGGCCGATAGGGTTACTTGACCATAATGAACACCGCCTGATACGAGGTCATGCACGACACATGTGTCGGCTGGTAAGGGTTTGAAACTGATGCGATCTCAAGGCCGACACAGAAATATGCCACAACCAGTGACCTCACCCGATACGGTTACTTTGTAAAGTCAAACTGGTCGATATGGGTCTTGCCTGATACATGTGTCACCCAGGCGCACGTGTTGCGTGATACATGTATCACGCAATACGGTCAAAAGAATGTTGAAAACTTGGACGAGGCAAAACCTAGCTTAGAGTAGAGGGCCTTGCCCGACACAGGCACCAGGTAAAGTGTGTCGTGCGACACACACTTTGCATGATACGCTCAGGGCGATACACAAAACTAAAGCCTGGTGCCCGTTATGAGATTCGTTAAAAGAAAAAGTCACATGATATCAGATGCCCGACAAAGGTAGCACGGCACGATAGAGTGTATCAGGTTATACCTATATTGCTCGGGAGTTTGGTGCGTGACACAGGAGGTCGGTAAGGGTTGTCTGGTACGAAAGCAAGAGTGAAAGCAAGATGCACGATACGAGTAGGTGAAAAGTAAATGCAAGTACCTAACACGGTTAAACTGAAGTTACTATATATAGTCAATGCGAGTGGGGGTAAATTGGGTAAAACCAGACACGTGTCATGCTAGGAGGCAAATCGTTCCTGAGACGCAATAAAATCAGTCTAATCGGTCACGTCAAGGGTCCATTTGTCTTCCTAAGCATGACTCGATCTGGGCGGTAAGGTGCATCGCGCGAGCTAGGTGTGTCGCACGACACGGCTCCAAAGTGAACATTCACTGCCCGATATCGTTGCCCGATAAGGGCTGGTGTGTGTCCTGTGGTGTGGGGTGTGTTGCCCGATACAAGCCTGGGCGATATGTTGCTCGATATCGATGCAACGCGTGAAGACTTGTTGGGAGCGCTTAAAGCAGATGGCCGATACGATTAAAAAAATGGGGTAACAGGAAGCTCAACTATGCATGCCCGATACAGAGCTAAAAGAGGAGAAACAAAGCAAGGTAAGGATAGAAAACTAAAGCTAAAGAAAAGAAAAGCATTGATGGGTAAAACATCATTGGCCTAAAGGAAAAACTTCCAGCCTCATATAGTATTACCCATAAAGGCTATAAAACTAAGTCGGTGGCCCATAAAACGAGAGAGTTCGTGCACGTGGTGCATGCACTGACCTGGGCATTATTACAATGATAACATTCATGATGTACAGGAAAGCAAATAACATCCTATACAAGGAAAACTAAAGACTCGGGCTGCCTCCCGAGGAGCGTTGTAGTTTGTGTTGTCAGCTCAACAACTTCAAACTCTGCTACTCTGATCCGTTGGTCATTATTTCAGCCTCTTGCAGGGCCATCTCTGATTTCCTCACAAAAGCTTCATCTTCATAAAATCTTTTTACTCTATGTTCATTCACTGGGAAGACTTTTGATGGATCGTCTTTATCATATAACTCCATCATCCCAGATTGGTATATCTTTGCCACAATGAAGGGTCCAGACCATCTGCTCTACAATTTTCCTGGAAAAAGGTGGATAGAGGATTTAAATAATAAAACTTTATCACCTTCACTAACATCCTTTTTCTTCAGATGGGCATCGTGCCAGATCTTGGTCCTTTTCTTTTAAATCCTGTCATTTTCATAAGCATGAAGTCTCAATTCTTCGAGTTCCTGGAGCTGAAGAAACCTTTTCTTTTCGTCCAGCGTATGGTCCATATTGAGGCGTTTGATCACCCAGAATGCCTTATGCTCCAGTTCAAAGGGAAGATGGCAGGCTTTTTTATAAATCAGGTGGTAAGGTGTGGTACCCAACAACATCTTAAAAGTGGTTCGATACGCCCACAAATCTTCATCCAACTTAGCTGACCAGTCCTTGCAGAACTTGCCGACTATCTTTTCTAAAATCTACTTTATCTATCAATTGGAGACTTCAACTTATCCTGATGTCTGGGGATGATATGGCATTGCAACCTTGTGACGGACGTCATATTTGTGTAGTAGCGATTCAAACTATTTTTCTGCAAAGTGAGAGCCGCGATCACTAATGACGGTCCTCGGAACTCCAAACCTCAGAAAGATGATCTTGGTAAAAAGCTTGATTACTACCTTGGCATCACAGGTCATGGTAGGGACTGCTTCCACCCAGTTGGAGACATAGTCGACAATGAGAAGAATATATTTAAAGCCAAAAGAGGAGGGAAAAGGGCCCAGGTAGTCAATGCCCCACACATCAAAAATCTCAACTTCAATCCAATCAAAGAGTGGCATCTCATTGCGGCGGGAGATATTCCCCGTTCGCTGGCACTCATTGCAAGATCTTACAAAAGCATTAGAATCTTTAATCAAGGTTGTTGAGTAAAATCCCGACTAGAGGACCTTAAAATCAGTCCTTTTGCCACCCATGTGTCCTCCATAAGGGGAGGAGTGACACTCAAAGAGGATTTGGGGGGCTTCTACTTCTGGGATACATCTCCTGTACAATCCATCAGCGCAACACCTGAACAGTAAAGGGTCGTCCCAATAATAGTTCTTCAAATCAGCAAAGAATTTCTTCTTCTGATTGTAAGTCAAATCTAGGGGAAGCTTCTTGCATTCTAGATAATTGCAGAAATCTGCATACCATGGCCCCTCAGGGTCAGTTGACCGGGCTATGTAGATGGATTTGTCGGGGTAGATATCATTGACAGGTAGTAGGTGATCATCGTCCACCCTAATTCTAGAGAGATGGTCAGTGACCACATTCTCTGTTCTTTTCTTGTCCTTTATTTCATGGTCAAATTCTTGTAACAACAGTGCCAATCATAACAGCCTGGGCATTGCATCCTTCTTATGCATCAGATATTTTATCGCCCCCCGATCGGTGTGGACTATTACCATGGAACCCACGAGGTAGGATCTGAACTTATCGAAAGCGTATATGATGGCTAGCATCTCCTTTTCAATCATCGTGTAATTCTGCCACACCTCGTGTAGAGTCTTACTCGCATAGAAGATGACATGATGTTTCTTGTTCTTCTTTTGCCCTAAGACCGCCCCGATGGCAAAGTCGTTGGCGTCGCACATCAGCTCGAAATGAAGATTCCAATTAGGGGATTGGAGAATGGGTCCATATACTAACACATCTTTTAGGGTTGAGAAAGCCTTCATGCTCTCATTCATGAAGTCAAACTTCACATGTTTTACCAGAAGGTTAGAAAGGGGCATTGCTATCTTAGAGAAGTCCTTTATGAACTGCCAGTAGTAACCGGCATGACCCAGAAAACATCATATACCGGTAACTGAAGTTGGCAGAGGGAGCTTAGAAATAGCCTCAATCTTGGAGGGGTCAACCTCAGTTTTGTTTGTTGGACACCTTGTGTTCCAGAACTATACCTTTGAACCATAAAATGACATTTCTCCCAGTTCAGGGTGAGACTCTACTACTCACAACGTCTCGTCACTAGAGACAAATTTCTCAGGAAATCGTCGAACGAGCTACCGTATACACTAAAGTCATCCATGAAAACTTCCATCTTGTCCTCTATCAGGTCACCAAAGATAGCATTCATCGGAATTGCCTTTTACAAGGCAGGTAAATAAATGAGGAGACCACCAAAAGGTGGTACCCTGGTTCCAACAATTTCATGACATGGGATGCATGGCAGAAACCACGACCCATCCGTACCCAACGACTCTACACAAGAAGCCAAACCTTACACTCGGGAAGTATCATCGGGGGGCCCCAAAGGGACAGACCCCTAGCTAAATCGAGGAACAGAAAGGCCGACACAGGGGTCAGTTTACAAAGGTAGAACCCACACAGGGGCCATCTAAATAAATAGGGGAAAGGGAGTAGCCTATTTTCACTACTTGTTGCCACGACAAGCTGGGATTGATAGGCTGCACCTACTTGGCCGAGGGGCCCATTTAGCGGTAGGAACCTCAAAAAACGCGCCAAGGGACAGCCACCACAAGGTCACAGGACCAAGCAGGGGGAAAGGAGGGGGGGTCCACTGTCCCAAAGGTAAGGGCACTCAGAGGCGCACACCAGCACAGACCACCACTCTTTCCGCCCAAACTGCCAAGGCGCCACAAACCCGAGTAGAGAAACCATGCAGGTAAGGAGATCTTCAGCCCAAGCAAGGTGACTAGTCCCACCCAGGCCACACCATGACCGTACCAAGGCCATGGTTTTGAACAACCTCAGCCTACCCCTAGAGGGAGGCCCAAGGGGTCGGGGTAACTGTAAACAAGAATTACGACTAAGAGCAGGCGTAATAAGCGTGAACAGGTATCACAACGTAGGGTGTAACGAGTGGAAACCCCTCCAAAGAGACCACTCCATCGATAACTAAGGAGGGCATCATGTACAATCCCAAGGAAGCAGACGGATCAGCCGGACCTACCCACCCAGCCCCAACGTGGTACAAGGCCATCAGGCCCAACAATTCGACGTGCCAAAACGGCCCAGCCAGGTAGGGAGTACGTGTGTAGAAGAACCACACGACCCTCAGGCCCCAGCGTCAAAGAGGCCACCAAACACCTAGGGGCAGGTGAAACGAGAAGGGGATGGGGCGGGAAAGGTGAACGATGCACATGGGACATCCCCCTGAAACAGAGTGGGCAACCCTGCCCACGCCAAGGCATGGGGCCTTGGTGTGGCAGGATATGAACCCACTGACCAAGAGGGACACAACGGGCCTAGAGCAACATGAAAACCACCCCGGTCATAAGGCAAGATCCCAGGCCAGGCACCCACACCCCAGGGGGTGCGGAGGCCCTCCATCCAGCCACCAGCGAATTGCAAAACACCACGACTAGAGGGTGCACACGGGGCACCCACCCAATGAGCGTGAAAAGCCCTAAGGGTGGCCCAACCACTGGTCGTAAGACGGAAACACACAGGGCGGAACAACAACCCCTCACTGAGCGTGGAGGGGAGGCCCTGTCGTCAGCCACCAGTGTGACTGGAACAAACTTGAACGGAAAGCAAAGGGAGGCACGAGGCCAACCCACCATGTCGAAGGCCTCAAGGGAGAGGTAGGCCTGGGCCCACACAGGGTTACACCTCGACCCCTCACCGCACATGAGAGGGAGACCACATCATCAACCATGAGCGACTGGAAGACCACCAAGCAACACACAAAGGGGAGGCATGAAGGCCAACCCACCACAGAGAAGGCCCAGCGGAGATGGCAGTTTAAGGCCAAAGCCTGAGACCCACGTAGGGGCGAAGTTCCAGAGGGAACCAAGCAAGGCCGGATCCCGATCGCCACATAGGGCCAGGGGGACCCGACACCAGGCCGGGCCACTGTACCCTCACAAGGGTACCAAAAGAGGCGTGAGGCCCCCGATACAGTTCAAAAGGCGAGAGAGAAAAACTGGTTCATAAAAAATGAACCAGGACCAAACCATTTCAGAACCCGCACGCACGAGTGGTCCCACCAAGAACACGAGCGGCCCACGTGCCCACCAAAAGACGCCCTAACCCTAGCCGGTTTGCACCAGTGCGGGTGCAGCCGCCGAGGCAACCCAACAGGTGTGGACCCACCAGGAGAAACATTCGCTGAGGCATCCACGGGCAAGCAACAGGCGACGACACAGTGGAGGAGCACCCACATTGCCGCCGCAAGCAGCGACGACGATGGAAGCCGCACAGCCGCCGATACGCTAGGTGGGAGAAGGCCATGAGAGGACCAGGGTGTCAAAACACCCCCTGGGTGAGGCTCAGAGCAGGGACAGTCGATGGAGGGATGGCCTCCACACCCACAGGCGGAGGGGAGAAGCACCACCACAGAGTCGCCGCTGGCACACGGGGCCACCACAGGAGCAGTAGCAGCGGTGGAGAGGACAACCGCAGGCCACAAAAGCACTGCGCTCTAGGCACAGAAGCCACGAGAAAGGCCCTGAACCACCGTCCAAGGGGCAGCATGAGCAGGCCCAGCGCAACGGTGAAGTAAAAAAGGGTTGGTTCGCAAGGAAGACCCAAGGAGTAGGTCCCCATGGAGTAGCCACCAAGGAAGAACCACGAGCACACCAAGGAAGGGGGCCACTGAGGTGGCCAGGGAAAGACCACTAAAAGAGGCAGGCCGCCCCATGGAGAAGCACCCGCCAACGGTGAAGCAAAAGGACAACAACGTCGAAGAGCTGTGGGCTCCAGGACCACGGTGGAACCACCAAGGGGTGGAGCTGACCAGGGGAGCGACACCGCCTAGGTCACGGACCAGCCGCAGGGCGAAGGCCAGACCACCAGGAAGGCCAGTAGGGGAAGCGAGGAAGCCGATGGAGGGGTAGCAGAGGTAAGGGAGGGAGAGCGGGGAAGGAGATCGGATTTAGGAGGGGCCAAGGGGAGGGCTTGCCCAGCAGAGTGGCGTCCCTCCCCCCAGCGGGGGGAAACATAGAGAGAAGGGAGAGCTCGCATTCTAGAGAGAGAGAGAGTAACTGATTCATGCATCTTTGTAAGGTGGCAGGTGTGTTGCACAGCCCGAAGGGCATTCTTCTAAAAGCAAAGGTTTCATAGATACAGGTGAAAGTCATTTTCTCCTGGTCGTCAGGGTGGATGGGGATCTGATAGAAACCTTAATACCCATCTAGCCAACAGAAATAAGAATGATGAGCTAGACATTCCAGTATCTGATCAATGAACGAGAGAGGGAAATGGTCCTTGTGGGTGGCGGTGTTAAGCTTCCTATAATCTATACACATCCGCCAATCGATGACCATATTAGTAGCCACCTCTACTCTGTCATCTCCTCTGACTAACATCATTCCTCCCTTCTTCGGGAAAACTTGGATCGGGATTACCCACCTATTTTCGCTAATAGCATAGATAATTTTGGCATCCCAGAGCTTAACTACTTCCTTTCTCACAACGTCTCGAAGCTTCTTGTTCAACTTTCTCTGAGGCAGGGTGTAGGACCTTGAGTCCTCCTCTAGATGAATTCTGTGCATGCACACAGAGGGGCTTATCCCCTTCAAATCTCTGATTAAGTAACCTAAGGCTTTCCTTCTCAACCTTAATTCTTCCAGCAGCTCATCCTTTTGGCGATCAGTTACGCTTGAATTGATAATTACCGGGTACATCCCTTCTTGATCCATAAAACAATACTCAAGACCTTTATGTAGGACCTTCAACTCTGGCGGGACTTCCTTTATCTATTCTGCAACTGGGTCTTCTCGGAGAGCGGCATACATGATTATCTCGATAGGATCCTCATTCTTGGTTGTGTCTTCGACATATAAATAGGCTAGCAATTCCCTAACCTCAGGATTATTGATCTCTCGTGACTCGCCAGTGAAGGCGTGCATTAGCGGGTCCACCATGGCTTTCTCTTCCTATCCCTTGTCACACAATTGCTGATAGCTTTCAACAAATTAGGAAGATTCAAAGAACGAGGGGGCCTTCATACAGTCACTGATGTTGAAATAGATGTGATCTCTTTTAACACAGATTGTAATCATTCCCACCTCAACATCGATCAGAGCCCGGCCGGTTGCAAGGAAAGGTCGTCTGAAAATGATGGGGCAGCTAGGATCTTCAATTGTATCGATCAAGACGATATCACAAGAGATAAAGAATCGACCTACGCAAATGGGCACATATTCAACAACCCCAACTGGCCATGTAATGGTATGATCCGCCAGTTGTGTCCTCATGTTGGTTCTCACCATATCGGTGAGCCCAATTCTTTTGGCAAGGGACAAAGGCATCAAACTAATGTTGGCCCCTAGGTCAGCTAGACCTTTCCAGGTGACGTTATCCCCAACTTGGAAAGGGATCACAAAGACCCCTGGGTCCTTCTTCTTTGATGGCGTACTAGCCATAACAAAAGAACTGGACATCTTGGCAAGCTTCACGGTCTCTATATCTTCTCCTCTTTTCTTCCTAGTTATCAGATCTTTTAGGAACTTAGCATAGGTGGGCATTTCTTTGATGGCATCCAAGAACGGGACGTCCACATGCAACTTCTTAATCGCTGCCATAAACTTTTCATACCTCTTCTTTAGCTGGGCTTTCACCAGCTTATGAGGGAAGGGTATGTGGGGTGCATACCTATCCAGGCGCTCTTTAGTCGAGACGTCTTTAGCTTCCTTCCTTGACTTCTGTGGAATTTCTTTCTCAACGACCTCGGTGCCAACTTCATCAGTGGGTGTTGTTACCGACATTGTTGTCTTCTCAACGGATGGTGGTACAACTATCCCCGACCTCAAAACGTCCATTTTTGCAATCTCGTGGCCTCATGGATTGGCTTCGGTACTTAAGGGAAAATGCCCTACCTGGTGGTTGATGGTTTGGGCAAGACTCACCAGCTGCTGGTCGATCTATTTATTGTGTTGCTGGAGCTCCCCTATCTGGGTAGAGAAACCCCCCATCTGCTATTGCATTAACTTCAAAAGAGTAGTGCTGTCCACAGAACTCTTGTGCATTTTCTCATTAAGGTCGTTCTGCTTCTTGGCAAAGGACATAAGCTCATTCATCACAGACAGCCTTTGTTGTTGGTTCTGTTGATAAGTTTTGTGTTGCTGAGACCTCACCTGATGTTGCTGATTTGATGGTCCTCCCGAAGGATTCCCAATCACCAGCTGGTGAGAGTTTTATGTAGCACTACTGTTTCCATAAGAAAATTTGGGTTGATCAGGCCTTCGATACTGAACAAAACTCACATTCTCAATACTGTTCTCGTCAAGATCCTCTTTGAGTGTAGTGTGAGGACAGAAATCCGACGTGTGGTCAGGTTCTCCATAGGTTACACAGCTTCTTATGGCCTCTTGCCGAACTTTTCCTTTGTAGCCTTGCTCTTTAAGGGTCTGAACATCAGTCATAATCTTGTCAAGCTACGCCGCAAGAGATTCCATTTCTTTGGACTCTCCAAGAGTGGCATGGCTCATTGACTCACGGTCATATTTGTTTGTGGCCATGTTTTCAATGATCTATCAGGCCCTCACAACACTCATCCCTAGGAAGTTGTTGCCAGCTGCAGCGTTCAAAGACTTCCTCTCAATAGGACACACCCCATTGTAGAACATGGTGATTAGCTTATGTTCAGAGAAACCATGGTGCGAGCACTCACGCTGATAACTCAGAAATCTCTCCCAAGTCTCGTGAAGATTTTCTGAAGGCTTCTGAGAGTACCTCATGATCTTGTTTTGGCATTTGATAGTTCTCTCGATGGGGAAGAACTTAGAGATAAAAGCATCAGCAGGATGGTCCCAATCGGGAATGCTCCCGTCTTGTAGGCTGGTGTACCATTCTAGTGCCTTATCCCTCAAAGAGAACGGGGAGCACTGGATGTAGATGTGCATCAATAGCACTTTGTTGATCTTAAAGGTGTTGCATGTCCGCTTGAACGTCGTTAGATGGTTGTATAGGTTCTCCTCGGAGGAGTTCCCGCCAAACCTATTGTGTTGCAGGAGCTGGAGAAAAGAAGGCTTTAGCTCGAAGTTCACGATGTTCAGAGGTTGTGTCACAACCGGGTTTCTCTCTTCATTCGCCCAAACTTGGTAGAATGATCAGAGAGAGGGAGCCGTAGGAGGTTGATTGGCCATGTGTTTCTAAGGCAATAGTGGCCTGGAAGAGAGGACAAAGTGCCTGAAAAGGAAGAAGGATGAAAGAAGTATCAGCATGTTGTGTAAGGTAAGTGTGGTGTATGCTATGTATATTAAATAGTTGTAGTGTTATATATAAATGTACAAGTCTTTGGCAAAGTGCAAACAAAACTCAAGTTCATAGAATGGTTTTCATTGCCTATCTCCTGCAATGGCGCCAAAAAGTTGACGAGCCTTAAACGTGGTCCAAAAGATGGAGACATGCCTAGGTTATCAGACTTTTATAATTTATAGTACCTAAATGTTTAAGACACCTACAACTAGCATAGGGTCAAAGTAGTTCGGGGTCGAACACAGGGATATGAAGAAGGGTGCTTCAGAACTTGGGTTTCACTTGTCTAAGCACTTCAAAAAAAAAGGGGTGCAAGGAAAGGTTGTATGTCACATAAAAGAATCATAAAGAATCAAATAGAAAATCCTATCTCCAAAAGGAGTTCCAAGAAAGATTTAAGTTTTGGGTTAAGAGGTTTTTATAAAGGTTTTGTAAAATAGAATCTGGGGAGATAAAACTATTGTTAAGGTAAAGCACGAAGGAAGAAGACTTAGGCATAACAAGTGGTAGCGAAAAACTTCTTGTACTCTCTTCTCTCAAAGAGAGTACCTCCAGCTACATGCCACTACCCTCTCTCAAGAGTAATGGACATGAGCTGGATTGAAAGAAAACTGGGGTGGCCCCGATCCTGGGCACTCTCGTACTCTCGGATCGGACTGAAATCTAGAGTTACAACATCTCTCTCTTGAAGGAGTTGAAATGGGAAACACGATTCGATAGCTAGTCAAAACATGATCTAAACATACAGGCTAGAGTTTAGATGCTATAAAGAAATCATCCAACAAAAAGGAACCATACACAGAACAACATATATTAAACTCCACTGATTCCATAAGCATAGATATGTAAAAGGTTTAGTTACAATGTGTAATAAATGAAAGTAAATTGCTTAAAAAAAGGGAAGATAGGTATCGGCCCCCTTGATATAGGAGGTCGATATACAGCAGCAGACCCCTAAGATATCGCTAACCCGATACCAGGTGGGAGCTCTGCCCGATATTCCTGTGTCAGGCAGCTAGTCCTGTCGGGCGACATGCCGTGACGGGCAGGCGTATCTGTCAAGGATCCCTACTTGATACGGTCATGTCGGGGTACCACCCTCTCAGGCGACACACCATGACCGGTGGTTCATATCGGGTTCGATATCGTGCCAGGTTAGAGATGACTTAGGTTCTCAGGTTCCTTGTATTGGGTGTAGGGGTGAGCCATCTCGGGCAGGAGCCCATCTAGAAACTCGACACATTGGGTGGCCTTCTTGGTCATATCGGGCTGATGCGGCTACTGGGATGGGTTCTAAGTGAACCACTCCCGCCCCTCTCATGTTGGGAGTGTGCTCACCTAGTATCCCCGACACGCCTTGGAAGTCGACACACTAGCTCCAGATGCTTTCCAAAGTTAGCTTTCGCCCGGTTCCAACTTGTCCCATCGGAGTCCTGTAGCTGCTATTTATAGGCCGCGGTTTGGAAGAGGTTGTGGTTCTCGTGGAGCCACATGTCCTTAATCATCTTTGTTCATATGGCTTCGGGGATGGTCAACACCTGTGTATCGCTCGGCATGGCTTGTCTATCGTGTGTTGGGTTGCGAAGGTATCGAGCGGCTGTGGCGGGCGGCTGCTTCCTGTGAGTGGCTTAAATCACACGACATGACAATATCAGGCTGATTGGTCGTGGCAGGTACAAGCTCTATGTCGGGTAGGTAGCGTGTCGCTCGTCAGATACCTCCTCGCGTGACATGCCCGTGTCAGGTTGCTGCCACATCGGGTAGCGACTGCGACGGGTAAGTGGGTGTGTCGTGCGGCCAGTAAAGGGGACGATTTGTTGTAAGTGGGCCGGGACGGGCCTTTTTACTGGTTTTTAGTGGAAAAGCGAGGGAAACTCTATAAAAGATGGGAAAAGAGTTAGGAGCATAGAGTGGTTTATTCTTATGCAATTAGATGATAAAATGGAAAGGAAAATGGTTTAGAAGGCAAGTTTGACAATAGAATATGAGCCATAAATAGCCATAAAATGCGTGTTATCACTTATGTTGGTGAGGAGGAGTTGGTTGTAAAGGGTTACATTGGTGCAAGCTTCTAAATGACAAGGACAATTACCAATCACAATTAGGCTTTGTGTTTTCCTCAATGATGGAGTTGAGAGTTGTAAAATTTTCAAGCTAGAGTCAATTGTTGATTCTACAATAGTGTTCGGGTATGTTGTTGCCTCCAATGTAGCAGGGGAAGTTGTATGGATCAAGGAGTTCATTGGTGAGCTAGGAGTGGTGATATCCATTAACAAAGCAACAAATATATAATGTGATAACAATGGATCCATTCCATGATCTAAGGAACCAAGATTACATCCACATTATAAGTATATACTACATCCAACCATCTTCATATGAGTTATCATATAATGGTTATATGTTAAAAGTTGTTGAGTATCAATTGATAGCAATATTGATGACCCTCTGACCAAAGAACTACAATATTAGGAGCACGACAGTCGTGTTAGATTACTAGGATTTAGATTTTTGAGTGATTGGAACAACTGCAAGTGGGATACTATCGGTAGTATTTCTTGATAGTCATACATATAATGATTGCAATGGCATACTTTTCTATTGATTTGATTTTTAATACAGTCATTTCCAATTATTATGTTTGTTTCAATATGATATATTGAATAAATATAATAATTTCCTAACAATGTATGACTCACTGACATGTGATTTTAGGTTGAGGGCTTAAACATGAGAACATGTTCATGTTAAGAGCATCCATTTATATCCAGTTCTCTAGCAAGATATTATTGTGTAAATTAGGAACAATAATTCGTTAATACTAGTATGTGTGTTGACTTAAGATCGCATATCATTAGTCATGATATCAGATACCAAGTAAAACAAATAGGTACTTGTTATGAACAAGTGTACTAGACATACCCACCTTGAGTATGGAAGCCATAAATAGTATTAAGAATCATATCTTATGTGATAGTGGTGATTGTGGCTCTTAGACTTGAATCCACTACAATGATCACGTGTTACACTAATCAACATGACCTGTATAAGGGTTCACCTGCAGATGGTGCTTGGGTGCACTATGACATGTGTATTGGACATACCCACCTTGAGTATGACACATGGAAGCCATAAAAAGTAGTAAGAATCATATTTTATGTGATAGTGGTGATTGCAGCTCTTAGACTTGAATCCACTACAATGATCACATGTTGTTTGGTGTACTTATACACTAATCAATGTGACCTAAATAAGGGTTCACCGTGCATATGGTGCTTGGGTGCACTATGACATGTAGATTATTGTCAGTGATGTAGATGGAATTTGTCATGATTTTTGGAGTGATATCTCAACAACATGATGTGAGAAACTATGACATGCATGGGCATGTTCATGTGATCCAATATATGATATTGACCTGATGTATATCTCAAATAGTCTCTTCTCGATCAAGGAACAAAGATTGAACATTTTAAGGATGTCGTTTCATTTCCTCATATTCAATTTGGATACGAAAGACAATGAGATTACAATGCCATTGTAATATTGATCGCATCACTAGGTTAAAGTTGTTATCCAAGCTATCAACTTACTCCAGTGGAAATTAAGTATTTCTAGATACCAATCATTATCTATGAAGTCATATTATGATTATATACATCAATATCCATGTAATGTGGAGACTGTAGGGTCACGCACATAGGATGCATAGGCAACATGAGTATAATCATGTAAACAGTTAATTGGATGCTAAATGGTCAAGGTAATCAATTAGATCATGGATGGAATGATTAGAAGCACAACTCATCGACTTGGGTAGATCATTTAATCGACAAGAATGTTTAGTTGATTGACCAGGCCAAAATTGTCTGAATCAATGGATGGACTATCCCAGTTGCCCAACTAGACAAGATCATCTAGTTGGTTGATTGGCTAGTCTAGAAACCCGACAATATTAGATTAATGAATCGACTAACTAGATCTAGTATGTTTAGATTGTACTACATTAAGGAATCAACTAATTATATCTAGTATGTTCTGACCTAGGCGAGTCTAGTCACCTAACTGGATTGGCCAATTGCCCAATTGGCTTTCTGGGATGGGCTACTAAAAAGCATCTTCACTCGACCAAGTTTCTTGACTATACTAATCTAACTGTCTAACTAGATTTTTATCATAAGACTACTAAAAGTGGTTTGTTTTCTTTTCACTATGGTATTCCAAGCCTAAAATTTTCAATAGGACTCAGATTTCACAAATAGGTCCTCGGGATACAAAATTAGGAATTTCATATTTTTATGCATATTAAATACCAATGATAAGTTTAATTTGTTGATAAAGGAATTTCAAGATTGTAATCAAATTTTCAAAGATTGCAAAATATCTTCTATCCTAGGTAATGAATTAATTATCTATGGCTTTCTTAAAAACCAAGTTTCACATATAAAATAAGCTTGTTTTGACTTGATCTTTGATCCAACATCAGCAAATTCTAAAACCATTTTGATCCCAACATTTGAGTCATTTTAAGATCAGATGTGACATATAGATATACTTTTCCAAAATTGGGTTTTGATTGAAGAAGAAAATAAAATATTGAAAGAGAGATAGACTCCACATGTACCAAATTACTGAATCTGGGTAGAGTTGTTAGAAGGGAGTTCTCCTCCTTGATCCAAACTCTATGCTTTTCCATGTTGGATAATAACACAAACCTCCTCGACATCTTTCTTCCTCGATGACCAAAAAATCCCCCAGATAATGATGCCTTTGTCTTTGGGAAAGTTGAGACAAACTCAACTAGCTTATGCAATGCCATTACCTCCATAGAACACAATGATGTCCAATTTTCCAGTTATCCAAACTTCCAAAGATGTTGTTTTCTGCCACTTACATCAAATTCCAAGCCTAACCACACAAATACACACAACCTTTTGTGATCCTCAATTTCATAGGAAACCCTAGTAACAGAACCCTTAGGCTTCACTTCATCCTTGTTCCCTTGACGTAGGGTCCCCTGGTCAATTAGCTTGACTTGGAGCATTGTGAGGACCTATTGAATGGTTCACAACCCTTGGATGGACATGGTGAAATCCCAAAAACATATTTCAATATCCTATCCCTTCTATTCAGATCATAAAGCCAAACCAATCTCCAACTAACACGGGTCATCAAGAATATTGGAAACCTCTAGAAGACCTCCAACAAGCTCCACCAATGACTTGTTCATCCTGAGCCCAAGTAATATATATTCCATACATATTTGGATTTCTACTTCTAGCCTTGCTATCTCCAATCACCTCGACAGGATCCAAAGATCTGTATGGCTTTAGGAAGCCCTTCTAAAGGCAACCTATCCCCTAGGTGTGACTCTCAGTACATCAAAAACTCCTTAGTTGACTTACAACCCTTCCACCTATGAGAGACATGGAGGGGAATGGGGTGAAACAATCTCTATGAAGAAAGTACCTTTCTACCTTGGATATGCATGATCAACTTGATCACAGTGTAGGGGGAAGCCATGTATTTTTCCCTTTTTTACACATGGTCCCAAGTTAATTAGAAACAAATCCCTTTGTTGACGTGGCATGTTCTCATTGCTCAAAATGTACATGTTTTGCATTTGTTCCTGAAAATAAATGATAGATCTACAATAGGCAAACCATATAACAAATTCATTAGAAAATCATGTGGAATCCAAATAAACTAGTGGCAAGACCAAATTATGTTTCTATTTCAAAATTGTTTTCATGCATGAAGGTATTGACTGTGTAAAGTTTAAATTTTGATAAGTAGGATGTCAAACTAATTGAATATGTTTATTTTTCAATATCCAGATTATTTAAGCATTTGTTGATCATATGCCTAAATTGTTTTGATGTTTAATTTAGTTATAATAAAACTACATGTCATATATGAATCACATATGAGTACCATAATGTTATGAACAAAGTATTGAATTTACCAAGAGAATTTCATGTAAGACCAAAGGTGGAATCACAAATTTGGGTAGGAAAAGAAAATTGAAATTACAAGTTCAATGTGTGCAATTAACTGTTGTTTAGTAAAACAAGTTATCCATATATACACATATTTTTTTGGCGCCCACATAAACAATATAAAAACATATTGACCAAACATTTTTTGTCAACATTTTA
The DNA here is from genome assembly GCA_963693085.1 of Alisma plantago-aquatica. NCBI lineage: Eukaryota > Viridiplantae > Streptophyta > Magnoliopsida > Alismatales > Alismataceae > Alisma > Alisma plantago-aquatica. The sequence goes on along the minus strand of OY856412.1, from coordinate 1,409,502,422 downwards.
GGTTAGTTGACTTACTTAAAGACTGAAGATATAGAGATCTAGATCAATGCATACAAGGTCATTAAGCTAAACTCACCAGGAGGAACAAATTGATAATTTGTATTTAGATTTCCTCTCATGCAATTTTCCAAAATTTGGATGATGATCCTTGCCCTCTGAATCCCCCTTCAATGGGGGACAAAAATTTGAGTAGGTCATCATATAATGTATCCTTGAACAACACTCTGACCAAGACCCATGTTCCCCTCATGCCCACAATGAGGAATATCCCCCTTTTTAAGTATCCCCTCCATTAACTACTAGCCAAACCACTATCATCCTCCACCCCACCCACTCAATATGGACCTCCTCCTCCACATGGACACCATCCACCACAAGGGCAACCCTCCTATGTTATATGTTATGCACCTCATTAACCTTTAGTCAAACACTTTCCACCTATCATATACAATATTCCTTAGGTACCTCAACCTTTTTTTCACCATCCTCTTTGTTAAGATCATCAAGTCCAACCTCACAATCCTACTTTCCCTCAAAATAATTAGGTATATCACTACATCAACTAGTATAAAGAGTCACATAGTGACATTATTTTAGAGTCAAAGTTGACGCCCTAGCCTTTCATTCCAGACTCGATCCTGAAACATTCTTGTATTGATTTCATATATTGAGGATACATTAACTAGTATTCCATGATATATTTTCACTAGACTCGGTTTTCAAAAAAGAAATCTGAAGGTTCAACCAATCAGTGTTGGCAAGGTGTCTATTGCAACATAGAGTTCCTTGGTCTACCTCTAATACTCTTTTGGGATGAGATATAAACCAAATTTTATGAGTCCTACATCCCTACAAAACATTAATGTCATCTCTTATTTGATTATATGAACCATATCAAATGACCCTTGTCAGTCCAAGAATGCATGGATAAACTTGATGATGTAAAGAGTTGATGTATTCACCATGACTTGGTAATTGGCCGCTTGCTCTGTGTATCATCTATGACCTAATATATGAGCTAGCTCAAACTAAAACATTATGATTTCTTAGATAATATTTTCCATTGTGACCAAAACATTGATGCAAAAATTACCTCCACTTCCCATGGCCATCTTCATTTCATCTTATGAAACAAAGTTGTTCTACTAATAGCCTTTCCTCAATCTACCATGTATGTAATATACCACAACCTCCTTTGACTTCTTAGACATATACTCCCTCATCTAGAAAAGGGAAGTAGGTAGTGAGAACCTCTTCTCATCCTCCCTCATGGTCATGAATGACTTCACAACCACATGGATTCTCATATGGATACCTAGTGCATGTGTCATGTTCTCCTTGTTTCATCTAAATCTTAATAACTCACTCTAGAAGATGCCATAGAGTATGAGGATATTTTAACCGCCTTAGACCCTTTTGATGATTAATATTGTCTATAACAACCAAAACTCTTCCTTGTATGTTTTGGATATGTATTTTGTCCCCTCTTATGGTGATTAATGTAAGAAAATCACTCCTTTTCAAACTATGTTCAAACATACATAAAATAACTATATAAGTTTTAATCAACAATGATGTCTTATAAAACATCAATTATCACCATTGACTTCAACATCTAAATCTCAATCTTAAGCCCCATCCTTAAACTCAATAAATTCACTAGATGAATCATGAGTCTGCCTGTCACCCATCACTACTTGGTGCCTCTTACTTTGGTTTCCTACTTTAATCACATTTGGTGTGATGTTATACCCATGAATGTAGGACATGTCATTTTCGAACACCTTTGGATTTTTTATATGGATTCTTGCAATGGGTTCTCTTCACATTTACACCTTCCAACATAAGGATTAAAACATATGGCTTTCGCCTAAGTGTTTTATTCCCACAAAGCAAAAAAACAACCTCCTGTGCCACCTTCTCCAACACTACATCATTTTCTATGCCTAGTTACCCGTAGAGAAGTGGTGTATGCCAATCATGAATTGGGAAGCATGTTTGTTGTATATATCTAAAAAATTGTCACTTGTCCCTGACACTCTACCTTCCCTATTGTTGTTCAACTATTGGATGAATTTAAAGACATGGATCTTGAATAAATCCCTTATGAACTCCCTACATGATTGACATTTGACACAACTTGACCTAATTATCTAGTCTTCCCTCCCCAATCCCCCAGATTACTGAACTAATCCAATCTAACATGCATAATTGAAACATCAAGTTGATACCCTCCTTCTAAACAGGTTCATTTGTGGGAGCAAGCACCCTTGTGTGGTTCTAACTCTCATTTCTCTTGAAAAGAATGCCAGTTGGAAAATGTGCCCAGGTTGTCTCCCTATAAAAAAAGTCATTGTCAAGCACCACTTCTCGATTTATAAACTTAACTACACATTAGGTTTGTCGATTGGATCACAATGGTTTGCAAAAATTGACTTACATAGAGGATAGCACCAAATTATTATCAAAGAGATGCATGAATGGAAGACAACTTTTGAGACTCCTAACAAATTGTAGGAATGGTTGGTCATGCCCTTCAATGTCACCATGTCATGCGACTAATATTTGTAACATATAAGTGAATGTTTTTCCACAAGAGCTGAAAGTAAAATTTGTGTGACGGTTTTGGACCTATTATCATAAAACCATAATTATGTTTGTGTACTTTGACAAAATTGTGCCCTTTAGAAAGATTAAGGGGAGAAAATCCTACACATCTTCTCTTTTTTTTGGCACACTTTGTTTGGACAAATTATACATAAATTTCAATAAGTGTTCCTTAATTCAAAACAACATTGTGTTCTTTTTCTTCATTGTATACAATGATGCTATTATTGCTTATCCATAAAACATTAGATCCATCACAGAGTAGCATGAGCTCGAGATAGTCACTGAGCTTCATAGTTTCAATGGGCTCACAAGATTTAATTGTTTCTTTATTTGAGGTTTCAACGCAATCCTAACTCATTTCACATATATTTGCAAACATTAAACAATTGATATGGTCAACATTAATTGTTACATGAGTCTTTGTAAATATAAAAAAGAAAATGACAAAAAAGCCCTAATTCTTGGCCTTGTGGAATTTTATACCCCTTTTTGTTGGCTAAATGCACATCATTAAAATCCCTTTTGTTTCGAAAATGACAAACATTTCATTCTTGGGGATCTAACGTGCTACTTGAGTATTTCAAGAACAAGAATTCAAGGTGATGGATGCAAAGCTTTGAAAGATTTATATGCTTAAATTGATTTATTTTCATGATTGTAATCAAATGTAAAAACTTATACAAGTATATAATGTACAAGTACTTAGAAATAATGTAAATCAAGCGGTTAGATCTTCCTTTCCACACACAATACTTAAATAGGTCATCCCCTAAGTGAGCATCACAATTGCACATTCATTCTTACACTTAGCATATGATTTAAAGTATTTAAACAGAGTTTGTCATGGTCGAAACATTTCTCGACTGAGATACTCTCAGTCGAATATTTTCGCAACTGAGAAACTCCTAAGTCTAATGCACGTACACTGATGAATGGCTTGTACATAAGCCTACACAAGCACATATTCGGACCAACTTAATTTTGACTGAGACTGAGTCTCGAGCAGGTTCTATAGTTGTTAGACTTGGTGGGAAAAAGTAGTTGGGAGTTGAGTTGAATGTTGTAATACACTTACTCCAGACTTTCCCTCGGTTGATGAAGTTCTGGACCGAGAGACACTCGGTCGACAAACTTCTCGACTGAGAAATGTTCTAACTGTACTTTTCAGAATTAATTAACTAGTAATTACAAATGCAATTAGTAGATACTTAACGGCTAGTTGAGCACTAAGAACATCCTAGAAAGTGTCTAGAACGTCCCTAAACACTAGTAGGCCATTCCTATAAATAGGACATGCCTTAGGACACCTAAACTCACTTGAGTACACATACTTGCAATTGAGAATCAACTCTTGTGAGCAATTGAACAATCCTTCACTTGCAGATCATTTTCATAAGATGAGATTTTGTGTCCTATAGGCTAGCATCTCCTACCCACTACACTTTCACGTTCATACACATTGGATAGGAGATCAAAACGCTTGATTTAGGATTCAAGCCTTGTGCTAAAGTGGTGAAGTGTATTTTTCCTTCTTCCTTTCTTATTCCTTTTATTGCTTGTTTTCTCCTTTGCGACTCCTAGGATTGGAGGTTGTGGAAAGGAGGTTGTAGGAGCTTCTTCAGGTGGAGAACGTAGCCCGGCGGCCTTTGGACTACTTCTAGAAAGTCTCAACGGGAAGCTACTTCAACGAGGAAGGCTACTTCCAGGGGGAGCTTGAAGTTACTTCAAGTGAAGGATGCTTCAAAGTTGGTGAGACAACTTCGGGGTGAAGGTTGTCCAAAGAGTTTGTGATGGTAGTTGTATTTTATGTAACATGCTCAAAAAGGTAATAAAATACAAGTGCTTTCAAAATCCCAATTCGAAACAATTGGGTAGTTGACTGACTCCCTTAGTTTTTGCTAAGGGTGGAACCACTCTAAACGCTTGTGTCTCCTTCTCCAATCTTTTTGTGGTTGTTTTCTTAGATAATTTTTCAAAATAATCATAAAATTCTATTCACCCCTCCCTCTAGTGTTTTTCAAGTAGTATTAGAGAAGGCTTGAATGAGCTCTAATCGAGTCTTAAAGAAGATGGGTGATGGAGTACTAAACAACCTCAATTTAGAAGGAACACTTGTAGCTCAGCCTCCACCATTTGATGGCACCAGATACAACTATTGGAAGAGGAGGATGCAATTCTACTTTAAAGGGATCAGGTGGGATCTCTAGAGAATGGTTTCAAATGCCTACACTCTTCCTCAAACGGAGTATGCTACATGGGATGCTAACACGGTAAAACTAGCCCAATTAAATGCAAAAGTTGTAAGTATCCTTTATTGTTCAATTTCTGTAGATGAGTTCAATGGAATATCAAATTGTGAAACTACATACGAAATATGGCATAGAATTTCTATCACTTATGAAGGAACTGTTCAAGTAACGAACTCCAAAATAGGTATGCTTAAACAAAAGTTTGAATAGTTTTGTATGGAACCTAATGAGTCTATTCGTGAAATGTATGCAAAGTTTTCTGCTATTGTTAATGGTTTGAATGCATTAGGTAAAGCCATTAGTGAATAGGATCAAGTGTCTAAAATTCTTAGGTCTCTTCCTCCTAAGTACAAGCCTAAGGTGACTACAATTGAAGAAGCCAATGACCTCACCCGACTAAGGCTGGAGCAACTCATTGGCAACTTAGAAGCACATGAAGCAACCTTGGAGGAGGAAGAAAGACACGAGCGTGAACATCAACAAGGAAGAAAGAAAGACATATCTCTAACGGATAAAAAGGTCATCACTCAAGAAAGTGATGAGACAAGTGATGGAGATGAGGGAGAAGAAGCTCTAATTGTAAATAGTAAGAAATATAGAAGATTTAAATCTAACAAAGTTATTGGTTCCTCTTCTTCTTCCTCACCTAGGTGTTTTGAATGTGGAAAGAAGGGACATCTTAAGAATGAACATCCTAAAGCAAAGAAAGGGAAGAAAAACTCATCCAAAAAGAAGGGAGAAAAAACATACAAAGCTGCATGGGATGAGTCAAGTGATAGTGAGAGTGGAGAGGAGAACGTGAAGTGTCTCATGGCCAAAGAAGATGATAGTGATGATTCTCAAGAGGTAAGCCCTTTTGATTAGCCAAAAGAAGATCTAATCTCTAGTCTTCAAGATACACATGACAAATATGTTGATTGCAAAAAGAAACTAAAGAAAGTTACTAAAACTAATGAGGATTTGTATGCTAAATTAAATAATCTTTCTTTTGAAAAGGACAATATTATTTATGAAAACTTTACCTTGAAATCATCTTTAAATGATTGAAATATGAAGTTTCTTAATTTAGAAACAAACTTTGGTCTTCTTTCTCAAGAAAAGGTTGAATTGCTTGCAAAACTAAATAATTTTCAGACTCAACCTATCCTATGTACTCATCTAGATTATGATGCTATTGTTAAAGAAAGAGATGTTTTATCATCTGATCTAGATCAAGAAAAGTTAGAAATCAAAAAGAAAATGGATGAGGTTGCTAAGTTACAAAAAGAAGTTAGTAGCTTGAGAAATAATGGTATTCTTGATAAGATCCTAAAGAATTCTTCTGGTTATAGTGGAAGATAAGGTTTAGGATATGCTCCAAAAGAAAACTCTTATCAACCTAAACCTAGGAGAACTCAAGCACCAAAGACCAAGATCATATTTGTACCCAAGAACACAACTCAAAATCCTAGAAAGAGAAATGAAATTGACTCCATTTGTTGTCACTATTGCTTGCATCTTGGACATTATTCCATCTCATGTCCTTACAAGAAAAAGGATGTTGAGTTAGTATGGGTTCCAAGACCCCAAACTTAGCAAATTTAATATGATTAAGTTGAGATTTGACCTAAAACCTCATTTGAATATCTTAATGTCTTATCTCAACTAAATAGAATGGTACCTTAGCATATTACAACGATTTAATCTCAAACTGACATAAACAAATTGTTGAAAACAAACAGAAACAACCTCGGTCGACAAATAGTTTGACCGAGACACTTCTCGATCGAGAAAGTACTCGACCGAGGGAATACCTGTATCAAATTTGAAATCTGCTATAAAACAGTAAAAATTCCAGTCGACAAACTATTCGACTGATACACTCCTCGGTCGAAGTACTTGTTGACCGAATGAAGTTCTGAACAGGTTAAAACATTCAATTGTTCAATTATGTAATCAGATTCAGTTTTGTTATTAAATGACTCTAACCATAAAGGACCATCACATGGGTACCAAAATCTATCTCTTTTGCAATATTGGGTGGTTGATAGTGGATGTTCTAAGCATATGATCGGCAACAAAAAGGCCTTTCAAACATTTGAAGAAAAGAAAAGCGGAACAATCACTTTTGGAGACAATGGAAAAGGAAAGATTGTTGGAATAGGTAACATTGGTACGAACCTTCAAATAAAAAATGTTTTACTTGTTGATGGCCATCATCATAATTTCATTAGTGTTAGTCAACTATGTGATAGTGGATATGATGTCTTATTCAATAAAAATTGTTGTAAACTATTGATTGAAAACACTAATGAAATCATGTATGAAGGAAAAAGAATAGGAAATTTATATGTACTTAGGCCTAATTCTATGCAAGCTATTATTGGAAAATGCCTTCTTTCAAAAGACAAATATCTACAGATATGGCATAGAAAACTAGGTCATGCAAGTTCCCATGTTATCAAAAAGTTGATTAAATATGATCTTGTACATGGTTTACCTAAAATATCTTTTGATAAACCTGAAAATTGTGAGCCTTGTACTCTAGGAAAGCAAAGCAAAACTTCTTTCAAAACAAAAACAATGCTTAGCACTACTAGATCATTAGAACTTATTCACATGGATTTGTTTGGTCCTATGAGAACTCAATCTATTGGTGGAAAAAGATATTGCTTTGTTAATGTTGATGACTTTAGTAGGTATACATGGGTTCATTTTCTTGCAAATAAAGATGATACTATTCAAGAGTTCATACAATTTTGCTATAAGATTGAAAATCAACTACAAAATAAAATATGTACAATTAGGAGTGATCATGGTGGATAATTTGAGAATCATACATTTGAAGAATTCTGCACATCTCAAGGTTACACTCACAATTTTTCAGCTCCACACACTCCACAACACAATGGCATAGTTGAAAGAAAGAATAGATCCTTACAAGAAATGGCTAGGACTATGATGCTTGAACATAATACATCGAAATTCTTTTGGCCTGAAGCTGTAAATATAGCTTGTTATGTGCTAAATAGAGTAACCATACACTCTTATTTGAAGAAAACACCATATGAACTCATTTTTAATAAGAAACCAAGGGTTGATTATTTTCACACTTTTGGCTCAACTTGCTATATCTTAAACACAAAGGATGATAGAGACAAATTTGACTCTAAATCACAAAAAGCCTTTTTCTTGGGATATTCAACTTCTAGCAAAGCATTTAGAATATACAACACCATCTCTAGAAAAGTTGAAGAATCAATTCACATGCCTTTTCATGAAGAACTAAAACAAAATACTGAAGATAATGACATAGTTGTTATTACTCATCAAATTGAAGATCTTAACATATCAACTAAAGATGATCAAAATGCTGAAAATGATCAACAAATCGAGACACAACAACCCATTCCTAGACTAATTAAAGATATTCCTCAAGAACTAATCATTGTGAATCCTAATGATAAAGTAAAAACACGTTCCTCTTTTAGAGATGTTGCAAATATGGTATTCGTATCTATAATAGAACCCAAAAAGGTAATTCAAGCTCTAAAAGATGATTATTGGATAATGGTCATGCAAGAAGAATTAAATCAATTTACTCAGAATGATGTATGGGACTTAGTTCCTAAACCTCAAGATAAAACCATTATTGGAACTAAGTGGGTTTTTCGTAACAAATTGAATGAAGCTGGGTAAGTAGTAAGAAATAAAGTTTGGTTGGTAGCATAAGGGTACAATCAACAAGAAGGAATAGAATTTGATGAAACTTATGCACCCGTAGCAAGACTTGAAGGCATTAGAATGCTACTAGCTATAGCTTCCCACAAAGACATTAAACTATTCCAAATGGATGTAAAAAGTGCATTTCTAAATGGAATAATACAAGAGGAAGTATATGTTTCCCAACCACCTAGTTTTTAAACTCCTGGTAAAGATGATCATGTATATAAACTTAAGAAAGCGCTTTATGGGTTAGAACAAGCACCTAGAAATTAGTATGAAAGGCTAAAAAATATGTCTTTGATAATAGTTTTTCAATTGGAAATTTAGATTTGACTTTATTTTTCAAAACATATGGATATGACTTTCTAGTTGTTCAAATTTATGTTGATGATATTATCTTTGGTGCATCAAATGAATTCTTATGTAAACAATTTAGTGATATTATGCAAAAAGAATTTGAAATGAGTCTCATGGGAGAATTAACTTTCTTTCTTGGTTTTCAAATAAAGCAAACGCCTGCTGGGGTTTTTATAAGCCAAGAGAAGTACACAAATGAACTTTTAAAACATTTTGGAATGGAGCATTGCAAACATGCTACCACGCCAATGGCCACTTCTACTAAAATTGACAAAGATGAAAATGGGGAACCCATTGATGATTCTTTGTATAGGGCCATGATTGGTAGTTTGCTTTACTTAACCTCTTCTAGACCGGATATCATGTTTTCCGTTGGACTTTGTGCTAGATTTCAATTAAAACCCATGAAAACTCATTTTCAAGCTGTCAAAAGGATTCTAAGATACTTAGTTGACACTACAAACTATGGTTTATGGTATCCTAAAAGACAATCTTTGGATTTAACAGCTTATATCGATGCGGACTACGCTGGTTGTCGACTTGATTGAAAAAGCACAAGCGGAAGTTGTTTCTTATTAGGACGAGCCTTAGTATCATGGTTTAGAAAGAAACAAAATACAGTTGCCCTTTCTACCACTGAAGCTGAATATATGGCAATCGAGTCTTGTTGTGCTCAAGTGCTTTATATGAACCAAGATTTAAATGATTATGGTTTTACATTTTCATCTACGCCTATCTATTGTGATAATACTAGTACTATAAACTTGGCATATAATCCTATTTTACACAGCCGTGCCAAACATATTGAAATCCGTCATCATTTTCTAAGGGATCATATTTCCAAAAAACATATATCTTCATCATGTTGATACGGAAGATCAATTGGCTGATATTTTCACAAAACCACTTCCATTGGATCTATTTAATTACATAAGAAAAAAATTACTTATCACTCCTTTTGAAGTTGTTTTCTTTGACATTTGTGCTTCTCCTTTTTAAAATCGGTTTGTTTCCCCGACATTTACATTTTGGCTGAAATGGACATCTTTTAGCTCTTTTAATCATCATATTGTAGGAGAGTACTAATTAAGGGGGAGTCTTAAAACATGTTTTTAATGATTATCTTTTTGAAATGACAAAAGGGGAGAACTAATATAAATATTAAATACTCAAATCAATGAGTTTCATACATACTCTCTTGGCTTCACATCAAATGCTGCTATATTTCCTAAAGAATTGGATTTTATGTTCCATACTTCTTTGGGAATAATAAGCACACATTCTATAAACAAGAGAAGGTATGCACAAGGTAAACTTCAAGTATGAAACTCAATATAACTTAATCTTATTTGATTTATATTTAGAAATATTTGTCATCTTCAAAAAGGGGGAGATTTTTGGCTAAATAGACATCATTAAAATCCCTTTCGTTTAGAAAATGACAAACATTTCATTCCTAGGGATCTAACGTGCTACTTGAGTATTTTAGGAACAAGAATTCAAGGTGATGGATGCAAAGCTTTGGAAGATCTATATGCTTAAATTGATTTATTTTCATGATTGTAATCAAATGTAAAAACTTGTACAAGTATATAATATACAAGTACTTAGACATCATGTAAATCAACCGGTTCGATCTTCCTATCCACACATAACACTTAGATAGGTCATCCCCTAAGTGAGCATCACAATTGCACATTCATTCTTACACTAGGCATACAATTTAAAGTATTGAAACAGAGTCTGTCTCGATCAAAACACTTCTCGACCGAGATACTCTCGGTCGAATATTTTCTCGACCGAAAAAATCCTAAGTCTAATGCACATACACTGATGAATGGTCTGCACATAAGCCTACACAAGTACATATTCTATCGAACTTTATTTCGACCGAGACTGAGTCTCGAGCAGGTTCAATAGCCGTTAGACTTGGTGGGAAAAAGTGGTTGGGAGTTGACTTAAACGTTATAATACACTTACTCCAGACTTTTCCACGGTCGACGAAGTTCTCGACTGAGAGACACTCGGTCAACAAACTTCTTGACTGAGAACGGTTCTGACTGTACTTTTCAGAATTAATTAACTAGCCGTTACAAATACAATTAATGTATACTTAATGGCTAGTTGAGTACTGAGAACATCCTAGAAATTGTCTAGAACATCCCTAAACACTAGTAGGCCATTAGTATAAATAGGACATGCCATAGGACACCTAAACTCACTTGAGTACACATACTTGCAATTGAGAATCAACTCTTGTAAGTAATTGAGCAATCCTTCACTTGCAGATCATTTCCATAAGCTGAGATTTTGTGTCCTATAGGCTAGCATCTCCTACCCACTACACTTTCACATTCATACACATTGGATAGGAGACAAAATTCCTGATATAGGATTCAAGCCTTGTGCTAAAGTGGTAAAGTGTATTTTCCCTTCTTCCTTTATTGTTCCTTTTATTGCTTGTTTTCTCCTTTGCTACTCCTAGGCTTGGGGGCTACCAAAAGGAGGTTGTAGGAGCTTCTTCAGGTGGAGAAGGTAGCTCGACGGACTTTGGACTACTTCTAGAAGGTCTCAATGGGAAGCTACTTTAAGGAGGAAGGCTACTTCAAGGGGGAGCTTGAAGTTACTTCAAGTGAAGGCTGCTTCAAAGTTGGTGAGACGACTTCGGGGTGAAGGTTATCCAAAGGATTTGTGAAGGTAGATGTATTTTATGTAACATTCTCAAAAAGGTAATAAAATAAAAGTGCTTTCAAAATCCCAATTGGAAACAATTGGGTAGTGGACTGACTCCCTTAGTTTTTTCTAAGGGTGTAACCACTCTAAATGCTTGTGTCTCCTTCTCCAATCTTTTTGTGGTTGTTTGCTTAGATAATTTTTTAAAATAATCATAACACCCTATTCACCCCCCTCTAGTGTTTTTCACTTTTGAGGTTTCTTATTCTTCAGATGTTGCCATAAATAGTGTATTGAGTCAGAAAGGCAACCCCAATTACCTTATGTAGTAAGAAAATCAATGACTCCAACTACAAGTACTCAACATGTGATATGGAATTTTACGCAGTCATACAATCTTTACATCATTAGTGACATTATCTATTGTACCATAACATTGTTCTATAGTAATATCATCAAGCTCTATGCTTCATGAACTCCTACAAGATCTTGAATATCCACTACACCAACTGATATGTGTTTTTCCATGGATACACCTTCCTTCTCAAACATTGTTTCGAACTGTTGATAGTAAAGCGCCCATGGTTTGAGTCATTGTGTCACCTTAGTCCATTCGGTGGGTGTTGTAGTTGTTAAATTTGACTATCTGAAGGACTGGTATGAATTCTATTCTGACCTTAGCATAATCTACTCAGAATTTTGATTTTGTACTGTGCTATGTTTTTTGTATGCTAGTCAACTTTTTATTCCTAACAGTTTTCTTGGTAACTTCCTTGTGTGGAATTTACTTGTTAGAGGTTTGGTAGGTCAATTTGGCGGGGTAAGACCATTGCTCTAGCCTTATACATACATTTTGGTTGTATCTATGTCGAGATGTGGCACACGTTATATCTCAGGGTCATACTTGTCAGTTAGCAAAAATAAAGAAACAAAATACAAAGCTTTGCATTCCTCTCCTAATTTACCTGGAACCATGTAAATATATGACTATGGATTTTGTTCTTATAGCCTCCTGCACACATCTTGTGGGCATGATTTAGTTTTCTCTGTGGTAGATCTATTTTAATCAATGGTCTATTTCATCCCATGTAGTAAGACGTCAGATGCACCTCATATTGCTCACATTTTCTTTAATGAGGCCATAAAACTAAATGCCCTTCCCATGGACATAGTGCCGGATCATGATGTCAAATATATTAGTTATTTTTAAAAGAAGTTGTGGAAGATTTTTGATACCAATCTCAAGATTTCCTCCTCTACCCTAAGACAGATGGATAAACGGTGTGATCGATTGAAGCTTACTTAATCTTTTACAATATTTAGTGGAAAGAGTGCAACAAGAAGAGCAAGGATCCACGGAAAATTCAAGGGTGGTAGAGGCAAAGGGGAAGTGTGTGAACATGACAAATATAGAAGTGCAAATCATTATTAAAACAATGAAGCACGTAGGCAATTGGGCTTTACTTTTACCTACAAAATAATTCACTTACAATAATTATATAAATTGGTGCAATGAAAAAGTTATTTGAAATTATGCATGCTTATAAATCAAGACAACCAATGGACTTCATTCCTATACCTATTGATTCTCAAACCTTCCCATTATACAAATATCATTGCTCAACATGTCCATGATTTTCACACTAAAATTCCCTAAAAACTAACATTGTCATATGAAATGTTATAATCTGTAGATACTCACTTCAGACTCCACAAATTCTAAGAAGGAGATTATGTACTAGTGTGTGTATTTCCTAAATGTTAATCCAAAAATTCATTCAAGATGCTTCATGTTAGAGTGTAAAGACCAAACCAGATACTTACTAGACAATGAGTCCATGCTTACGTATTGGTCAATCAGTGGATTAGGATATTAGTGTTTGTATTCAATGTTGAAGATCTTTATTCTTACCGTGATGTGTTCGAGCCATCACCTCCTCTAGTTGCATCTTATTCAAGTCCTTATCACCCTTCTCCATCATTAATGGCACAACCGCTTCCTCAATTTACTCAATTTTCACCAGAGTGTATCGACACCATCCTTGAGTACTAGACTGTACTCACTAGTCAAGGAATCATACAACGTTTCTTGGTGTGCTAACTTGATTGTTCCCCTACTGATGCTACCTCACTGAAGATGACTTTCTCCACATTGATGTCGACCTTCTGGAGCAGCACCTCATCAAGTTGACAGAGTCAAGTCTTTTACATCCGATGAGAGTTGACACAAGACAAGACCTACTTCGGCGTACTTCCGAGTACAAATGTCAGCACACCATTTATCACACAACTATTCGTAGGAATTTAATTTGATTCACGCTAGTTTTAGTCCCACATGTGTTACACTAAATTTTCTTTGATTTACAGACCTATATATATGTGGTCTTGTTAAGACACCTTGTTAATTATACATAAAGTCACCCTTTAACTTTAATTGTTAATTAATTGGTATAAGTTTAGTTACTGGTTCCGAACTATTACTTGTATGGGTCTCCTAGTCAAATAGATCTACTTGCACAACTGGAAGCTACTGAGGTAATGTAGAACCTGGAATATCCTTAGAGACGGTACATAGAACTCAAATAGTGCGAAACACTTGCCTAGAGGAAAATCGCTATTAGCTTTGTTTCATTGTGAAAGCCGATGTCTTCATTTTATTTATGGACAATTACATATGAGGTGTGTTTTTGCATCATCATTTAGTCATTTGCCGAGACGAATGATCTTCAATGAGTGCAACAACATTACCTTCTACGTGGTCAGGAGCAATGCTCCTATACTGCAAATCAAAAACAATTATGAGATGTGTTAATTACAAATGTTTACATCAGAATCACCTACTTTTAATAATGGTGGTATTTATGATCGATTTGACTTCACTCCAGAAGAAATGTATGCAGAGAACTCATTTATTAACAATGCCGGTACAAGGATGAGTTTGACAATAAGCCACAACAGAATCGTTAACATAGCCATCTAGTGACCAAATTAAACAGAGAAGAGAACAGGAGGAATACAACAAGCGTGCAGAGCAAATAGACAAGAAGCCTATTGCATCAAAAGTGCATAACTAAACTTCAAGCTAAGACTAAATCGGAGACCCACCGTCATCGTGGTTATGACCAGCTATAAGACGAGACATCAAGTAATGTATTGTGCCGACCGAACCGGCAATTGCCATGAGGAGTATCACAAGGAGCATCCCATCCAACATTTTGAGGAGCAACCTGAAGAAGCTAACAACGAACGCCTTAGCATGCCCTGAAATCCCTCGATAAGATGCAACGCTCTCTTGCGCTGGATTGCAAACAACTTCGATGGACGCCATTGATGAAGCTGGCTTGTTGAATTACAATATTGCTTTCCAAGACAAAAGAGATCCGTGAAAGAAAACAGAGGTATGGTGTACAATGTCGAAAATAGTTATAGAGTGTATATGCAATAGATATTAATGTCGAAAGTGAAGCTATACCATATATAAAACAAGCGATGGTGGAAATACATATATACCCACCAGGCTTTCTTTCCACTTTTATCAGGATGTTTCCTTTGTGACCATATCTTAGGATTCAAAGTGGAATTGAAGTTATTTTTAACCACAAAATAAAGACACATTTAAATGAAATAATATATTTTATTTAGTATGTATTTTATTTTGTGTTAGAGAGTGACTTGAGTTTTGCTTTGAGTCATAAAATGGTGTCCACATAGCATATTCCATTTTATGATTCCTTTCCGACTTAACACTTGTTATCTTTTTCGATCTTACTGCTTCAAAATTTATTACAGAAAACATATTTTTATATTTTATTCGTCTACGGGCATTGATCGCAACGATCACTCGATTATCAAATCTTGCGTTGGTACACAACCGGCAAATACGCCGTTGCACCTTATGTATCGGCGTGTATCGACATAATATGAATGTGGGAGTTTATTTTCCAATGTTGTGTCAAAACATTACAGCCATGTGCCCCACTCATTAGTATCATTTGATTTGGGGCTTTGCCAACAAAAGCTATAGAAAATGCACAAGCGAAATTTAATTGTATCTGCGGCGTATTTCTTTTGACACAAATCCATCTTACTCAATTTTGAGTACCACGTCACTGTCTGTTGATCCAATAGGTACATGTGCCACCCATATCTGTCGTGGGTCATGGTAACATCGACGCCATTGCATTAGGTAAGATATCTTTCATAATAAAATTGTACAACACTTATATTTTCTCTTCAGAGATAGTTAAAACGCATCCAAGATGCTACAAATAAGATGTCGAAGTAGAAGATATATATTCTGAAGATATAATATAAGAAAAGTTGTTAAGGGTCGTTGCTTACATAATAATACAACATATATAAAAGCCAATGTTGCCTAAAATTTAATCATAATATTAAATTTGTAAAATGGAATCTATTTTATCTTGAGATACATGCATGTATGAAATGAGGTTGTATTGCAAGATGGTGATTCGGTGAGTTTGTGTGGGAATAAGAACCACTAAGTTACTATATATAAATTCAAATATTTAGTTTTGATCATGTGAACCGATGGTGTGGATATGGTGGCATATATATCAAAATTAAAACCATACCATGATAGAAAAATAAAACATCATATTTGTAGCATAATATGAGAAATTATATTCACACCACTAAAAAGTTGTTGCTAATGACACCAAATCACATTGCACCATATTGTGATTTTTTTCTTCTATTAGGCATACTAGCATTATAAACAAAATTTATGAAGTTGTACATATTGAATGAAAATAATAACAATGATAATCTAAAACAACAATATTCTATTCAAATAAAATAAAAAAAGTAACGAATATGTAGTTGTTGTGCACTAATACTATCAAAAATTATTTTACACATATGTATTTTGAACACATATATATACATATATATATATATACATATATATATATATATATATATGTATGTATATACCCATAAAATCAAGTAATGTATATCTATTTTGATATATCCCTTAAATCAAAGAACTTTATTTCAAGGAAAAATACTAATACATTTCCCAATTTATATCTAGTGCATGGAATTTATTGGGTGGCCTTTTATATACAAAACATGCTCTTTTAAAAATTCCATTTAAAAAAATTACCATTATCTCATGAAACATCCTTTTCCTCAAATTCTAGAATTCTCTTTCTTTCCTTATTATTTCTATGTATACCAAAAGTTAGATTAGAATAAAACTATTTGATGCCTCAAACATTGTACTACCAATAATGGTTGAATAACTACTCTTTTAATTATTCAAACACCACACATGCTCTTTTAAACATTCTATTTAAAATATTTACCATTACCTCATGAAACACCACACATACTAATACCTTTCCCAATTTATATCTAGTGCATGGAATTTATTGGGAGGCCTTTTATATACAAAACATGCTCTTTTAAACATTCCATTTAAAAAAATTACCATTATCTCATGAAACATCCTTTTCCTCAAATTCTAGAATTCTCTTTCTTTCCTTATTATTTCTATGTATACCAAAAGTTTGATCAGAATAAAACTATTGGATGCCTCAAACATTGTACTACCAATAATGGTTGAATAACTACACTTTTAATTATTCAAACACCACACATGCTCTTTTAAACATTCTATTTAAAATATTTACCATTACCTAATGAAACATCCTTTTTCCTCAAATTCTAGAATTCTCTTTCTTTCCTTATTATTTGTATGTATACCAAAAGTTAGATCAAAATAAAGATATTTGATGCCTCAAACATTCTATTGCCAATAATGTCTAGATAATTACTCTTTTAATTATCCAAAACACCACACATCTTATTTTCTCTTTAATACTTGCATATTATCCCATATTTCTATTTACTATCAATTCATAAAGGCATTTCTATTTTATTTATGCATAAAATCTCTTATTACTTTGTCTTGTTCTCACAGTACATATTTGTAAGACATATAGTCTCACAAATAACATTATCATTCTAAAAATAATATCATTGGATCATTTGCTTATCTATTCAATGCTTATATTTATACAACTCAATTTTACCAACATTGAAGATATAACACGTATGTAATTTGTCACAAACAAAATTAAGTTCATGAGTTATATGTCATGGGTACCGATAGAGCTTAAAGAGGAGACAATTTGGCAAATATTTTTCTAGATAAAAATGTAGGACATGAGTAAAGAGTGTCCATTGTAGTAGGGTATATTATTCACCTTAAAATTTATTGATCCATAGCAAAGGGCAATAGAGGTACATGCATTCAATTCTAAAATTCATATAAGGCATGCTTCTATAGTGTGCCAAGTATGTTAGGGTGTAAATATGTGCAAAATCAATCATTTACTCTCCTTGTATGACTAGAAACTTTGTTGCTGTCCCAAATGAGTTGCCATAATTCATTTGTAGAGTGATAACATATGGGATTTTTTATGGATTGGATTGAAGTAGAGAATGAGATCACAAGAGGAGTCGCCACCATGTTTAAGGTAGAAAATATTGAAGGAATAGTAAAACTCTTAAAAATCAATTGGATAACAAAATTACATAACCCATGATCTGGTCAAGGAATTGATTTAAAACCTTTCATGCACATGATATCATTATTCTCCATCTTGAGGAGATAAGAATGAATGATCAAATTTAAAAAAACCTTTCCAATGGTGAAATGCATACAATATCTCAAATCCACATTATGAATATAAAATGAATTATTCATTGATTTTCGTGTTGATATTGTCATTCCACTTGGTAATGGTATAAGGAGGAGTTGGGAGTTGAAACTTACATTGTTATGGTAAGTTTTAGTTCACTTATAAATCACAGAGTTGAAAGAGTTCATCCTTCACCATATTCTCTTAGAGTAAATGAAGTAGGATCCCTATAATTTAACTTATCTCATCAAGGATTGCATATTCCTTGAACCTTCATGGCATGGACCATAAGTGTCAATAAAGGATGATATGGGGGTGTTATCTCTAGATTCCAAGCTCTTCTATTTTGAAATTTATTAATGAATCACAAGTAGTCTGATTTAAAGAGGTTTGGATCCTTTATTTATTGTTTGAGTGGCATTTCACATCATCACATTCATGATATCATATGAATGAAAGAAAGTATAGGGGAGAGGCTTGAGAGGTACCTAGAAGTCTTACTCAAAAAGTGTTTTTGTGATATTTCATGATAAGCGACTTGTGGAAGTGCAATCACCTTGGATATTATACAAAATTCTATGATAATTAATAAAAAATGGGAGGATAAAGGTATGTCATTCCAATAAATTCAAATCTACTTCAGGGCGAGTGTACATCATTATGATTCCCTTGTTGTCATGCTTTATCATAATTTCATGGTAAGGCATATGTTTTTTGGTTATTGTAGTTATTTTTGAACATGTGTTATAAAGGAAATCCTCTGATGGCCTCCCATAATAAGTTAGTATTGTCTGGATATGGGTTTACCAAATGGCTAGGTTTATTGGTATGTGTGTGAAAATTGTTTTTTTCCTTGAATTAGGATCTTATGCAATCTAATAATTTTCCTATTTCTTCAACCAAGTAGTCTAGATGGAGTGTATACTGAAAAGGTTTTCATTTTGGATTGACACTTTCCATTGCAAGATATTTTGTTGAGTTTGTGACTTTGATCATGATCATAGAGAGATTATGATATTTTTGTGAGAACTCATGAGATATAAACTAATCATCATGGTTTGGAATCTTTTATGACGTCTGGCCATATGTTTAGAAAAAATGCCTCATGGTCTTTGTTCTAATGAATAATACATAATATATCTTGTCATGTCCTAATATCTCTCGAATGGGCAATGTGGACCCACAATGTCCTCTATGATATCTCACTTTCATGTGACTTTTGGTAACCTTTGGCTAAACATGGGTAAACTTAGTTCATTGACTGAATCATCTTTAATTGATCATGTCTAGGTCTATGATTTGATAGTTGATAATCTATATCTTTAAATTGTTAAAAAGAAGTAAATTAAATGGCTCAAATTCAAATCCAAATGTAACAAGGCTTTCTGATTCTTGGGGACTAAAAATGGGTGTCCACACAAACAAATCAAGGTTCCTATCCCTTCGTATGTTAGAAAATGGCACCACACCAAATATGTAATATTTTCTTAAATCAACTTATCTATAATGTACAATTTTGATAATCCTTACATTTCCACCGTTGAAAAGACCTTGATGTCCTTTTCTTTTTTTCCTTTCATTAAGCTAGATGTCCAGATTTTTCTATGCTTACACATTCGTAATTAATATGAGGGAAAAATATTAGATGTGAGACAACTCTTATCATTAATGTTCTAACCTCCATCTCTCTTGACATAATCTTTGACTCGTATTCTACCAGATGGAACACGCCAATTAATAGTGAACATGATTGGTTCAAATGGTTCTGTGTACACATCATCTTCTACCTAATTCTCACTGCCAACGTTCTAATTCTATTTTATCCATTATCTCCATATACCATTGAAAATCATGCCTAGGTTATTCCTTAGCATACACCAATTATTATATAACAACTAAGTACCATTTATTAATTCTTTATTCAGACTAAATTTAAGTGCATATTATTCAAAGAAACTTATATATTGGATGACAAATCAAAAGCTAACGGAATATAAGAGTTTGTACTCCGTACGCATATTCAGATAAGCTTAGACAATTGATATTCACCAAACAACGATAGATACAACTATCAACTGTATCTGCATCCTATTATAGAAGTATGTGGATGTTGTCACAGAAATAGACACACAATTTGGTATACATGACCTTCACCGGGATCAATTTATATGTAGTCACATTTGATTCTAGTCCCCAATATACTTGCCTTCTCACACTATAACACACACACCGTAAATGTACGTGTTTTTTTGGAATTTGATAGTGGGTATATTCTAGGAAATAAATATTAAGGAATGCATCCTACATAGTAAAAAAGCAAAATCCATATACACTATAAAAATGATAGTAAGTGAACCTAGTCAGAATAGATACACAGCACTGAATAGCATCAAAAGAGTGGAACGTGTGATTATGTTTTACACAATAATTAGACTTCCCCTTTCCTGTTTATAATGCAACCCCAAATTAAATGATACACTTAGTAGTACATCAGTACATGTACACAATAAAAAAAATAAACCGATGACTTCATACGTCAATAATGACACATGGGGTGAAAAAAGGCAATTTATGACAGTGGCAGGGTAGGGGAGTGACACAAACGTTGAAAGGAAATAGCCCCATTCATAGTATGGTGAATTGGTGATGATCATCAATCAGGTTAGGCTCATGCAACGGCTAGTGGTTTGTGTTGCAGGTTGGGTGCCACTGCCAACAAAAGATCCAGCAAATGACTCATGGTTGTACTTGTGCATGGTGAGCCCATGGACGACAACCAGTATGACATCTAAGATGTGTATTTGTAATAAAATCTGAAGTTAAGTGGAAAAGGGTAATTACATATATAATGCACAGGAACCTTAAAGAAATATAATGCGCACGGATAGTGTCACTGTGTTCGTATATAAGGAAGGAATATATTTGAATTTCCATCTCCGCTACATGTGAATAATGGAAAGAAATCGTGCGGTGGGCATATATATCCTAGCCTCTGTCGCTTATTGCGTATACTGTATATTGTTAAGTAAAACTTGTTTGTATATTCAGTATCCCAGACACAGCGCTCTCTAGCACCATTGTCGTCTCCGTGTATCCAGTCCCCCAGTTCCCAGCTCCACTTCATCACAGAACACCATATCACAGTTCACAAACCTGCTTCATATAATGGAGTCCCTTGAAGATTTCGGTTGTCCAGCGCAAGAGAGCGCAGTGGCTAACCAGGAGAGTTTCGGGCGTGCGAAGACAATTGCACTTAACTTCACAAGGTTGCTGGTTAAGATGACCTTCGGAATGCTCCTCGTAATTATCCTCATTGCCATTGCCGTTTTGATCTACAACATTCATTTCCTGATTACCCACCTTATACCAGCTGGTCGCAACCACAATCATCATGCCGGCCAAATGTAGTCTTGCTTATGGTTTAATTGTATATAGTAATTTATTGTTCAGTTTGGTTCTAGTTGTGTTTCTTTGGATTCTATTATATTTCTATTATTCTTCGTTTTTTGTCCGTACGTCACGTTTGGTTTAGAAGATTTTGTGCAGGATATGATTCAAATCCTGCTAACATATGCTTTCCTATGTTTGTTTCCGCAAATTCTACGTTAGGATTTGTAGCCCTACGGAACACGAGTCCCAAACGAATGGGGTTGACGAGTTGTGCGCACCCCCCATGGGAGTAGCTCAGTATAAACACTCCACCTCTTCCTCTCGACCCCCCAACTCTTGAGTCTCCACCCTAACTCCCAATTACCCCCTCCCTCCGTCGCCTGTGATCAGTGGCAGATCCAGAAAATCATAATAGGGGGGGCTGAGCAAAACGAGTCCTGACTAAAGTTGATATTGTTGATATTTGTTTATTATGTGAAGTAGATAAGTATAAACCTAATAAAGATATCCGAGTATATTACTAATGAGTAAATAAGAAACAAATATAAAAAAATGATTACAATCAGTTTGACATGTCAATAACATGTTTTGAAATTAAAAATACATGTGAAACATATGATTAAATTAAATAAGAGAGTTGAATTCGATTTGTCTTCATATTCTGAAAATGTTGTAAAATATTTTCATCACCAACTTCCATAAACATGTCTCTCTCAATGTAGCATACCATCAAGTTATTTAACCAATCATCACTTATCTTGTTACACAATTCTATCTTGACGATGTTCATTGCTGAGAAAGCTCTTTCAACTGTTGTTGTTGCCACCAGAAGTATCAATGCTAGTTCTATATGACGGTAAACTAAAGGGAAAACTAGATGTTCTTCAGTTTGTACCATCTTCATAGCAAGGCTGGCAAGATCATCGCAATCTAAAAATTCAAGCTTTCTTCTCATAACATTAATATATATTCCAAGTTGATCTTTTAAAATTGCACGGTCATATATAGAGAAATCATCAGAGTAAATTTCAGCAAGTCGAACCAGCTTTTCAGAATCAAATCTCGAAAAAGAATCTCTTGGATCAAGACAAGCAATGCATCTTAACAACTCTATAGAAGTCTCACTGAATCGACTATTTATCTCATCAGGTATTGAGTCAATCACAATATTAAATACCTCAACATGATAATGGTTGTAATAAGTTGCCCATTGTCCCCCATGCCTTGAAGAACCTCTTGTAGGTATTTTATCTTTCATATTTGGTATTGGAATAGACTTCATGACATAAAATTAGTTTACATCTTCCAATAGTGCACCCCAACCACAATCTCTCAAATCTTGCAATAGTTCTTTAATTTATGCAGTCAACACCATGGCATTCACAATATTTTTATGCTTCCTTTGTAAAGCATGAGACAACTCATTAGTTAAAGCCAAGACCTTCATCATAATGAACAAGATAAATGCAAATTCAAAAGTCTCCTTTTTTGTATCAACCCTGAAGCTTTGCCTCTATTAGAAGAATTAGTTCCATCATGAGAAACATTTTCTAGTACCTCAATTACTGAATCCCACATTGTAAAGATTTGGATTAGGGTTGTATGATGTGATCCCCACCGAGTGTCACCAGGTCTTGCTAGACTAGTTTATTGATTTTTGCCTTTTCCTGGAAAAATTTCATTCTTCTCTAATTTTTCCATAATTCTATCATGATGTTTGAGAAGCAATGCATCTTTTCTTTTACAAGAAGAACTAGCCATGATTACAATCAAGGTTGTATAATTAAAAAAATCACTCACAGATAAAGTGTCCTTTGCAACAACAACAACCACTAATTGTAATTGGTGAGAAAAGCAATGGATATAAAATGCATATGGATTTTCATTTAGTATCAATGTCTTTAATCCATTAAATTCACCTCTCATATTAGAGGCTCCATCATATCCTTGTCCTCTTAGTCTAGACATGCTTAAGCCATGACAAGCAAACAAATTATCTAAAGCGGTCTTTAATTAAGAAGCTGTGGTATCTGTAACATGTTCAACACCGATAAACCTTTCAATAATTTTTCCTTTCTTATTCACAAACCTATATGAGAAAATTTATGTGAATTACGAATTGTATTATTATCATGGAACTTTAAACTTTAAATTAAGAGCATACAAAAGATACTAACCTCACAATAACAACCATTTGTTCTTTTATTGATGCATCCCTTGATTCATCAACAAGTAGAGAGAAATAACTATCGCCAAGCTCTTCAATAATAGTTAGTATTGTTTGATCTGCACAAGCCTTTACCAAGTCCTTTTGAATGAATGCAGATGTCATTGGGTTATTTCCAGGAGCATTTTCATTAAGCACACATGCAACTTCACAATTATTATCTTTGGTATACTGCACTAATGTCAAAAAATTTCCTCTATTACTTGAACTAGAAGATTCATTATGACCACGAAAAGCCAGACCTTGCAATAGGAGAAATATAACTACATGTAATATTGTAGTCAGATGAGCTCTGTATGCAATCTCCATCTCTCTACTACAAGTAGATAACAAGTGTGATACACTTTGTCTTTGATTCTTGAAATCCTCGCAATGCAACCTTGCCCTGCAATGAGCACTGCTAGCGGCACTGACATGTTCATTGAAATTTTCAATTGCTTTCTTCCAGTTATTGAAGCCTATTTTGGTGAAGGCATTATTCGTAAATGTGTCCCCTTTTGATTGGTTAAAGAGATAGCAATAGAAAAAATAAGCAGCCTCTCTTTCCATACTATATTCCAACCAATCAAACTTCTTGAACCATGTTTCTTGGAAACTCCTCCTTTGTTTTCCATATTGTTTGCTAGGAAAGTTATGACCAAACGGCTGATTTGGACCCTACAATAAATACTCCCTCCTTACTTGGTCTCGAATTTATATTTTATATTGTTCAATCGATTTTCGAAGTCTGGGATCAATTATAATCATTTGGATTGAGCTCAATATCTACACGAGATTTCTTTGGTACAGATGTATTCATATCAGATGTTAAACTCCTCGCTTGCTCGCCATCCAGTGTGATAGATTTATAGAACTTTTTCATTTTCTATATACCTAAAGTGGTATATCAAATATTATAGTAAATAAAACTATATAAAAGTCACTATCTAGTGTAATTAAAAATTAATATGATGTCCTAGATTAGTTTTAGAATAGAAAGCATGAATCAAGAATTAAATTTTGGACACGAAAAAACATAATATCAATGCATATCAGATGTAAACTATTACAGTTACAAGTATCGTAGTTGTTTTATTAGTTGACTGACCGTGATCAAATACTAGGTTTTATTAAAGAAATACATAAATTGATATAGGAATATGTTCAATATTAACATGTGAATCATAAAAAATTAGAAGAAAGTGAAATTATTTTTATTAGGTTGCATACCTCCAAGCAATAGGATGATGATAGGCGAGCAACAGACTTAGAATGGAGATCAAAATGTGTCCTGGATCAATTGTCAATTCAAAAGGTAGAAGTCTAATTTGTTGTTGCTACTCCCTCGAAGCCGAATGTGGCGGCGTTATTCTTGTAGACGTGATGAATATTGTTACTTTTTTCACTATGTGATGACTGAAGAGTATGCTGTATTATTGTGTCGTCGTGTACTATGTACAAGGCAACACTAATTAAGTCTGGATATCCTCAGTTCCTTACCATTGAGTTATGAACCTTGTGATGATGACGGTAGAAAATAGAAACTGTTAACAGTGCGGCCGACCAATAAAGACGTGAAGTATAGACCAGTTTCCAATCTCCTGGAATTGAGATCCTTGAATCATTGGTTGTCTATTACTAGTGATTTGGGGAGAGGACAATCTGTGTTGAAAGCAGAACGGAGGCAATGGCAAGTAGCCGATCTCCTTCTGGGGTGCGGAGTGCGGACGCCAGACGCAGGACGCAGGGAAAGCAATCGGGAACGATGCGCTGCGGCTCTCGCAGGGAAGGAATCGGGAACGACGCCCTGCGGCTCTCTCGGCTCCCGCTGCGTACTGTTATTCACAAACCCAAAATTCTAAAAAAGTCCGATACGTGGTTTACATTTTATTATTAAATCCCTCCATTGAGTTTGGCCGAGCGTTGGGATCCAAAGTTGACCAAGGACGAACGATCACTGGCTATCCATATTGGTTTGGTATTTTCTAAATTGCCCGGTAGCTTCTAACGTGTCCGACTTTTATGGCTCACAATAGACGATAGAGCATATATAAGATACTAATTTGGGGTAGTTTGGCGGGGCTTCAGCCCGACAGCCCCCACCTAGCTACGCCACAGCCTGTGATGCTTGACGCTCTACTGCCAAGATCGTCTCTTGATTATGCAGCTAACAGTGCTAAACTATCTGACATGAATGGCCTTCAGCTTCGGACTCCCAATTCGTCTAACTTTCAGCAGATCTGTTTTTGTTCCTTTGTTTCTTTTTCATTGCTGCGTTGTCTTTTTGAATCCATCTCTTGTTTTGTTTCTTGGAAGTGATCATATGGAGGTTCTTTCTAGAGATTGACGTCTTAACTCATACCAGATAATGAGATCGGTCAAATATGTCTTCCTGTTGGAGTGTTTGTCATCGCGCAACTTCAGCGGCATGTTGGGCTCCCCTTCCTCACCTTATTTTTCTTCTACTACTCACAGACCTTCCAGCTTGTACGTACTTCATTTTATTTTTATTTTGTCTCCTCTGGTCTGAGTGTCTCCGATGTACATCCAGAACTAATAATCTGCTCTCTGTGCACTCAGACAATGATGAACGAGCACGGGAATGCTGGACTCCCCCTCCTGAAAAGTGTTCCAGAGTCCTTACCTGTCGCATCCAAACACGGATTCGCATCCTCTGTCACAACATTTCTGTCCGATCCTTCGTTGTTTATCAATCCTTTCTAATCCTATCCAGTGAACCAAACCACGGCATAGTACAACATAACTAGCAGTTCTCTGCTTCCATTTCTTTGGGAGTGAGACAACGATCACCGTTTCTTAAAAGTAGGTGAATCATACGCCATATGTTTGTTAATAAGACATCACTAAGTTCGCTAATCTCCCGAAGGAAATGTTTTAGTGCCCTGATGAACGAAGGTGCATTAGCCCCCAAAATGACACAAGCATAAACAAACAGAAAATGACCGCCAAGGCACAACCTGTGAACTATAATGGTCTCAAGTGAAGGCACTCTGGTTCGAGTTAAATTCTTTATTTACCATCCTGCAGAGCGTCCAGCTTGTGCCGTAGACTATGTTGGGGGTGTTAGGATTTGGTTTTTATTCTAATTAGATTAGAATTAAGTCCAACAATATTTGAAAAGGAAAACTAATGTCCATCGGGGAGTCCAATCATTATTTTCTTCTCCTATTCTATTGTCGTTCTACTAGTCATTATATAATAGACGTAATTCTCTTACTTCTTTACAGGGATGCCATGTACCTATAAATAGAATTAGACATCATGGGTTATCGGTGTGCCGAATAACGTCAAACGTTGTGTGTGTCAATACAGGGGAAGGCATATGGACAGCCAAGAAGGAAGAGAGCGAGAGTGGGGTATGGTATTCTATTGTGGGCACGGGATTGTGGGATAGTGAAAATCCTTGTAATCTTTGTGGAGTTTCTTAATAAAATTTTGTGATCTTCTTCGCCAACTTAGTTCTCTTATTGGTTGTTTGTTTATCAGTTTGGCATGTCGAGTGGGAGGTCTTTTTCGCTTTTATCATGCAAGCTAGGGTTGTATCTCATGTGGTGTTTTCTTGGGCTTGAAGGGCTTCCGTGTGAATCCCAACAAGTGGTATCAGATCAAAGGTTGCTATGAGACAATCAGTGAGCATCGGAGGCACGTGAAGTATGGAAACGTCGACTAGCAATGTGGGGAGTCATCTTATTAACATATTTGATAGCAGAGGTAAATTCAGTGTGTGGCAAAGCACAGTGAAGGATGTCTTAGTCCAACAAGGGCTAATCAAAACTCTTGAAGGGGAAAAGCCAGACAAAATGTTTGAAGGCGACTGGAGTATGATGGAGTATAAGGTGGTCAGTACAATTTGTTTGAGTATTTTCGTGGAGGTAATGTATTCAGTGATCAATGAAGATTCACCAAATAAATTATGGAAGGTCTTAGAAGAGTTGTATATGACGAAGTGGCTGAAAAATAAGTGGGTGCTGAAAAGGTAATTGTACAAATTGTGCATGGAAGAAGGCACAAGGTTCGTCCACCATCTCAACGTGTTCAACAAGCTTATCAGACAACTGGTTAGCATGGAGGAGAAGATCAGCGAGAGCGATAAGGTCGTTCTCTTAGCATCATCTCTCCCACAATCATGGGAACAACTGGTGATGAACATCTTTTTCGGGAAGACTACACTCGACTTCAATGAGGCGATTGTATATTTATTAGAGGCGGAGTCTTTGAAGAAGCCATCTGAATCATCCTCCTCGGGTGGCGATGTTTTGGCTGTTACAGACGGCGACTACAAAAATAAGGGTCACGGGAAGAAGAATCAAAAGGGCAAAGACATATGCGTATGATATATATGTGACGGGGGGCACATATTAAAAGATTTTCCAACGTTGAAGCAGTCGAAGAGTGGAGCTTTCTCGTTAGCGAAAAGATATTCAGAAGCACTGACTGTCATAAAATCAGGTACCAATCATGGGTGGATATATGATTCCGGCTCTCAGTACATCATATGTCTAGAGAGAGATGTATTTGATGAAGGATCTCTCCATCAGGCAAGTGGAACTGTTCAACTAGCATATGAAAAACTCTATCAAATCGCCGGAATTGGAACAATTACGTTTAGGATGTATGATGGATCACATAGCATATTTTTGGGGGTCTGATATGTCCCTAGTCTCAAGAGAAAATTAATATCTGAGAGGGCACTTGAATCCATCGGTTGTAAGATTTCAAATCAAGGTGAAGTTGTGCAAGTCACATGCAAGGGGCAAGTGAAGGGTACTTGGTCCAAATGAGCATATCGATTGGTTGGGGAGGTTCTAACTAAAAGAGGAGTAGCTTACATGATTTCTACCACTGGAGGCGTAGATGAAGCATTAACAGGTGAAGTGAGCTCAAAACGTGCTACATGTCTTCAACTCTCAGGGGCAGTCACATGCGAGGCTGCAAGACCAGCTACGAAATTCAATAGATACAGAGGCGAAGCTATCAACTGTTGGAAAAAAGATGTGGCAAGACTGACCATGCAGTACCAATGAGCAGGTGGAGCTCAGAGAAAGTACAAACCTATGGCATGGAGGGCCAAAGGAATGAAGGTTGTAGTTATTGCAGTTGCAGGTGAAGGTGGTGCAGTTTCACAAACTGTACAACTTGAGGAGCTCTTAGATGAAAGGTCCGGGAAGCCATGTATGGACACACACTTCACATAGGTGTGTAACGGTAGTGTGCTTCTGAGGGCAGAAGCAGTTTCATAGGGCATGTGGGCTCTGATCTCCAAAATTTGAGATGAACACATGAACTTCGAAGTAAACATAGCGGAAGCGATTCGTTTAGCAGCGGAATACCAAAAATCGGCGGAAATTAAAACTTTTTGAGATAAGACATTGAAACTATAAAAATTCCTTTCGTAGATTCAAGATAAACTGTTTACATCTCTGTTGATTACTTCTTGAGTAATTATACACTGCATGCTACAAAATCTCAAGAGACGAATCAAAACTCAGACCATGACTCCAAGGACCTGGGAGTACAGAGGACGCATAGGACTGACTATCTATCTATATAACTCAGCAGTCTGAATCTCCACCTGAGATTTACTGCTGCTCCGGGTGCTGCTGCTGCTGATACTGGTCACCTGGAGATTGGTCCCTTCATCCTTGGCGACCACCTAAAAAGTTGAAATCTATGGGGTGAGACAATTTTTAATAATTGTCCCAGCGGGAGTTATAACCCTTCGCCAGAAACATGATTATTACAGAATAAGAGAATAACAATACACAAAGAAGTCATATATATTTTAGGAGTAGTTAGAACAATGTTTCAAAGATTGTAATCTATTCCTCCTACTAGAAGTAAAGCATCTCTAAGATAAAACCACATATCACTTTTCTTCTAGAAATAAAAGGACATGTATTACATCTATTAATTATAAATCCATCATCACCACACTGTCTGTCTTCAGGCTTATATCATATATCCATCACCTGGCATTATAATAAGGGATATCATGGCCTGTAGCCATACCCTTTTCTACAAGTGTTAGGATTCCAAAACCACAACATAACTGTATGATTAGTACACATGAAATCATACTTAACCATACTCAAGTGACACAAGGGTTATTTACATTCATCACCCATAAGTCTACAGTTAAGCCTTTCATAGGATTATCTTGTAATAGAATTTCACATAGTAACACTCTATATTAGGATCACATTTCATAAATTAACATAGGGATATTAATCCCTAAACATCTTATCACTAAGAATCCGGAAAGTGAGAGTCCAAACCCCTGGACTAATTATAACATTTATTACTAACAACATATTATTTTATCTGGTCATCTAAATAATATGACCTTTGATGATTATCAGCACATATTACTCATGACTCATTCAACCTATCAAACTCATAAGTTATCACTTATCAGATAACATACATGTTCTTGAATATTAAACATTAGCATAGCAGCTAAGAAAGAAGGATACTAAATGTAACAAGTCTAACTTACATCAATTACCATTTCTCAATTCTCTCATCACAAGTCATCTGTTAAGCATGACCTTGATGGTACTCATGGCTCTCACAGCCCATCAATCTCATAAGATGCCACTAACAAGGCACCAGGATATATCACTATCCATAAAGCTAACAACATGCTTTCAATGAATATAGCATCATCATCCATACCTGGATATGATCATCCTCATATAGGAACCTGCATGGTCAAATCAACTGATAACAATAAATAACTCATTTAAAGAAGTTGTATCTCCCTACTATTACAAGAGCTAGGTTTCCCTGGTTTTCATCAAATAGTGTTTTAAGGCACACATTACATGCCCTCACCCTAGAATCAGGGTTTACTATTCACATTACATGTCATCACCCTTGAATTAGGGTTTACTATTCACATTACATGTCATCACCCTTGAATCAGGGTTTACTATTCACATTACCTGTCATCACCCTTAAAGTTAGGGTTTACTGTTCACATTACATGTCATCACCCTTGAATTAGGGTTTACTATTCACATTACATGTCATCACCCTTAAAGTTAGGGTTTACTATTCACATTACATGTCATCACCCTTGAATCAGGGTTTACTATTCACATCACATGTCATCACCCTTGA
Organism: Alisma plantago-aquatica; assembly: GCA_963693085.1. NCBI lineage: Eukaryota > Viridiplantae > Streptophyta > Magnoliopsida > Alismatales > Alismataceae > Alisma > Alisma plantago-aquatica. Next base: position 1,409,471,418 of record OY856412.1, on the reverse strand, counting down.
ATTAGGGTTTACTATTCACATTACATGTCATCACCCTTGAATTAGGGTTTACTATTCACATTACATGTCATCACCCTTAAAGTTAGGGTTTACTATTCGCATTACATGTCATCACCCTTGAATTAGGGTTTACTATTCACATTACATGAATTGAACTCATATCATCATCATGTATGAGAAAACATCACCTTTGGTGCTCTCAGGTTAGGTTAAGATTCATCAATTATCATAGTTAGGGTTTCCATGATTTCACATAGTGGATCATACCCTATTCATGCACATTCATGTATATTGAAGGTATTTTATTTGAGTTTCCACCATAATTGGTACCTTCTCTCTCATCTAACTAGTAGATGGTGATTACACCACTCTAGATTAGGTTGGGTTAAGTCCTCATTGACTAACACAAGTCAACACATCACCATCATGTGATTAGGGTTTGATTAAAACAAGGTATCACTCAATTGAACCCATTTAAGTTGAAACGAGTGTGAACCCATTTGAGTTGAAACGAGTGTGAACCCATTTGAGTTGAAATGGGTGTGGACTCATTTGAGTTGAAATAGGTGTGAACCCATTTGGATTGAAATGGGTGTGGACTCGTTTGAGTTGAAACGGGTGTGAACCCATTTGGATTGAAATGGGTGTGGACTCATTTGAGTTGAAACGGGTGTGTACCCATTTGGATTGAAACGGGTGTGGACTCGTTTGAGTTGAAACGGGTGTGAACCCATTTGGATTGAAACGGGTGTGGACTCATTTGAGTTGAAATGGGTGTGAACCCATTTGGATTGAAACGGGTGTGGACTCGTTTGAGCCTAAACGAGTGTGGTCATGAAAGGTGACAAAAAGGTTATGATAGAATAGGACATCCTATGTTGAAGCCTTCAATTGGCCCAAGCCATGTTAACCACTTACAAATTGAGTCAAATAGGATGAGCCTCAAACAATTGGACACTGATTTGACCTTCAATTGGAAGCCAATTAGAGTTAAGTCTAACTCAAATAAGGTTTCCAATCGGCTAATCATCAATTTTCAACAATGTGAATCAAATCAAGGTTGAACCTATCAATTGAACTCCAATTGGAACCAAACTTGGCCCAAACGGTCTTGAGGTCATTTGGATGACCTCAAAACGATCTTGAGACCGTTTGCCCAAAGTTTGACCAAAAACCAAGTCGGTTGGATTAGGGTTGAACTTGAATTAGGTCTAAAATCAGCATTTTTATCGATTCATCAACTTATTACAATTGGACCCTCAACCCATCAAATTACCTCAACTTTAGACCTTCAAACGGTCTTGAGTTGTGCCTAAATGGTCTTGAGACCGTTTGGAGGAAGCCCCAAACGATCTTGAGACCTTTTGGGTCCTTCAACCCAAAACTCAACAAAATCCATATATGAAAACAACAATTTCAGCCTGATTAGGGTTAGGATGTTGAAGTGCCTTCAACTCTCAATTGGTTAAGAATTTAACTTTGATTCTTTGCAGGAATTAAATTCAACATATTATGAACAGTAATATCAAATGGTCAATGCTTGGTCAACTCACCCGTTTTGAACCCGTTTGCCCAAAAAGTTCAAGTTAATCAGTTTGGAAAAATCAGCACTTACTTCAATTCGATTGCCTAATTGATTGGCCTTCAACCTACGATTCCTTTGGAGTTAACCCCTCAAATTTGGTGGGTCATTAGCCTACACGATTATGAACAGGAATCCCAAACGGTCAATGCTTGGTCAATGCCCTCAAACGGGTTGAATCCGTTTTCTCCAACCGACCATGTGAACCCGTTTGCCCTTCAAACGGTTTGGTCAGAGGGGGGGGGGGAACAGGACCGTTTGATAAAGTAAATTTGGTAATCACGCCCAACTTCTTCAAACTCTGTCAAGGTCAGTTATACCACCGTTTTGCTTGCAACAGGGCAATGAAAAAGGGAGGTAGAAGAAGAACTAAATGCTAAAACTTGCAAGAACAAGAAATGCATATAAAGCAAAGAGTTTAGAATTATAAAACCCACCTTAAGGTCGTTCCTTGAGCTCCAAGCTTCCAAGCTTCAAGTCTTTAATGGTGTCTTGAGCTCCAAAGGTCGGCCAAGGGTGTTTCTCCAAGGAAAAGATGGGGATGATCGGCTAAAATAAGGAATCTAAGTGAGTTATCCACAAAACCAAGCTTGCATGATGAATTCACCCAAGAATCCGAGCTTGAAGATGGTTCTTCTCACCTTAGAACTACTTGGTCGCCTCCCTGAGCTCTAGAGCTTGCCTTAGACGTTTTGAGAAAGAAGAGAAGTGAAGCGAAATGAAGGATCGTTCACTTGGTTTACAAGGAAAAGGGCTTACATACTTTAGGCCATTTTACACCATAAGGACCTCTAAAGCATGGGATTTTCATCTAAGTCCCTCCTTGCTTCTTAGGCACGTCCAAGCCATCTAAAATTAAACCAAGTTCATCAAAGCTCAAGATTTAAGGGTAGAAAAGATCAACTTTCAACTAGGGTACACATATGAAGTTCTTCATACACATACATGGTGAATTTTATGCACAAAGATTACTTTTCTTATCTGATTATTTATTGATGCATCTCTTTCATCATTTCTACTCTAAATGATGCCAAGAGACATATAAGATGCTCTAGAAGGTGTACTTCATAAGTTTCACCCATAATTTGGGTAAATTGCACTTTACTCCAAATTAGGGTTTTTAAGCACCAGGATCATTCCACAAGCTACATCTGAATGCCCAAGCTTGGAAAATCCATCATGCCTCATCAGATTCACTCTTATGATGTTTCATCATCAAAGGTACATCTTAACCTGTGAACTCTGCAAGTTAAACCTCTTAACTGGATAATTGCACATAGGTCCCTGCATTGCAAAACAATACTACAACATTGTTCCTAGGGGACAGGAATGGAAACATATGTTCCTTAGGAGCATTTATTACCTGCTAAAAGATAATTATAAGTGTTTAATTAAATATTTAGGCAAAACTTCTAGGGTTAGGTTATAACCCAGGTCAGGGATGTTACAGGGCAGAAGCAAACAGAAGAAGAACGGGAGAAAAATTCTTGAAGGAGCAGATACTTCAGCATATAAGATCCAAGGTGGAGATTGTTAGGATTTGGTTCTTATCCTAATTGGATTAGAATTAAGTCTAGAAATATTAGGAAAGAAAAAGTAATGTCAAATGTGGAGTCCAAGAATTATTTCCTTCTCCTATTCTATTGTCTTTCTCTTAGTCCTTATAGAATAGACATAACTCTCTTACTTCCTTACATGGAGATGCCCTGTACCTATAAATAGAGGTAAATACCATGGGTTATCAGTGTGCCGAATAGCGCCAAACATTGTGTGTGCCAATACAGGGGAAGGCATACAGACAGCCAAGAAGGAAGAGAGCGAGAGTGGGGTACATAATTCTATTGTGGGCACGGGATTGTGGGAGAGTGAAAATCTTTGTAATCTTTGTAGAGTTTTTTAATAGAATTTTGTGGTCTTCTTTGCCAATTCAGTTTTTTCATTGGTTGTTTGTTTATCGGTTTGGCCTATCGACTGATAGGCCATTGTCGCTTTTACCGTACAAGCTAGGGTTGTATCTTGTGTGGTGTTTTCTGGGGCTTTAAGGGCTTCTGTGTGAATCCCAACAGTGGGGTCATATCTTTTTTTTCTCTTAATCCCATAAACAACACAGATTAATAAATAATTTTCTTACAGTAAGGATTTGTTGAACTTGATTTCCATTTCCAAATATCAATTTTTGTGTACCCTTTTATATTAATTTTGACTAGAGTTTGTGTATCCTTATTGTAGTACTTTGTATACGAACGTGTGTAGATTTTTGTCGACCATTGTATACTTGTGTACTAATCTAATATACTTTGTGAAGTAGTTTTCTCATAAATGTGTCTTACCAACATATCTAATTGTTATGAGTTAAAAGTTTAATCATGACACAAAAGCAATATACAATGGTCCAGAATTTTTGTATTTTTTTTGGTCAGTAAAAAAATGTGTTACTAAAATTTGGTTCCCAAAACTTTGGGTACAAGTGATTGTGCCCCATAACAAAACTAGATAAAACATACAAACAACTAAGATAAACTATCAGAACTATGCTACTAAAATGTAGCTATCTACCTAACAACAGAAGGGGACAGACCCACAATACAGACTCAAAGGTAACCAGAGATACAAAATAGACCATTAAAAAACAACTCATATTGACATTGACAATAGATCCATCCTCTGAAAGTATGGTAGCATGAGCAGCCAGAATCATCAGTTCAGCATCCAGGATACCCCAGAAGCAGCATGGTATGAAGTCCCACTACTATGATCTAGATCACACATTTCTGGCAAGCAAAAGAAACAACCAAAATGGCCTGCAACATATTGGTCCTTTAGCACAGACTAACTCAGCTAGTTGATCATTCACACACTGGCATTAAAAACATACTTTTGAAAGGCTGTGGACTAACCAACCAACAAGAGACAATTTGAACCAGAGAAACCAAAGTCCAAAGACCATCTGATCAATTCTTTTACTATACCAGAAACCAGAAAATGATCCCCAGCAGACTAAGCAATCATCAAGAAGAACCACTGAGCTGGGCTCATCAAAACACAGGGCCCAGATGACTGACTACTCACACACTAACAATAAGCTTGTTTCCTGAAGTTGTGAGGACTGATCAGCACCTGAGGGCAGTGTGAACCTCTGACCCCGACTCTAAGATATCAACTGATAACTCCATAAGTCCAGCTCGAGACCATCAACAACATAAGAACAGGAAAGGGATAAAAGTAAAAACTCAACACCCGTCCCTCTTCATCTTTGTTGATTCACAGCAGCAGGGACGATAGGGGGGACCCTATCACCCTTTCCAAAGACGAGTACCCCGTTGGGGGACCAGCGCAGTGGGCAAGCGGAAACTCACCACCAACAGACCTGAGCTCCAAGGTATGAAAACCAACTCGGCTCCACCTTGAGCCTTTTCCCATAGGGCAATCCATCGAACATGTTGTGGTTGGTCTTAGCGAGTCCTTGAGGATGGCGCTGCCTAAGAGGGTGACCCATCCACGCCTACAGAGAAGCATGAGAGGATCACCACCTCCAGTCGTGAACCCCTGTCAGAAGAGAGCGTCTTCATATGATCAGGGACTCGGACAAGCCACCCTTCTGCATTTGGACGCCGAGAATTAGTAGGGACAGTCGCCTCAATCTTGATGCCAATCCAGAACTCGGATCTGGGAGGCTTCGTCGAGGAAGGTCAGGTCAAATGAGGTCAAACGAAGGGGCGGCATAGCCCTGGTAATCCCGATCTCAACAACGGAGGAGCAGATACTAGGGTGAAGGGTGAGAACCCCTAACTAGTGCGATGACGGAGCTTCTACGCATGAGCTTCAGGACCAGGAGCGCAACCGTTGTCGTGGAGAATCCCAACGATGCTCCATCCTTTCACCTTAAGACCACAACTAATCACTCCAAGAATACGCCGCCGGGGCGGAGAGTAGGAGCAGCAACCCAACTAGCTGAGAGGCCACACCAGCACCAGAAGCAAGCTCGGCGTCGCCCTTCACACCACCCGCAGATGGAGGCGAACACCAGCCGCCAGATGAACCGCCAGGGGAGACAGAGAGGCCAGGGATGTGGAGAAGAAGTTAGGAATGAAGAAAGGGGAGTGAGATCGTGGTGGAGAAGGGCCAAGGGGAGGGCACGCCCAGAGGAGCGGTGCCCCTCCCCCCAGTGGGGAAGAAACCCTAGAGAGAAGCCGGAGCACGCGTTCTAGAATTTTTGTATATTATAGCGCGATACATAATGTACTATTTTTATATCAAATGCATACTCTTTTTTTCTAAATGAGTACTAAAAACGCATGTGTTACTGGTCAACAATTTTTTATTTTTACCTTAGTGCTTTTCTTTGTGTATTGTCTATCTATACATTGCATACTACACGTGTATTAAGATGAGTTTGCACAATGAGTGCATTTTAGGTGTACGATATGGTGTTTTGTATTATTTACAATCTTAGATCTATAACCAAATAAACGAACATACAAAATTATATTTTTCAAGATATAAATTTAAAAAATTATAACAAAAACATTGTTGTGTATATTCAGTATCCAACAAGAAACCATAAATGAAAATTAAAAAAACATCAACAATACCATAATTATAACCCAGTTATATTAACAATACATCAACCACATGCCATCTTGTTTAATTTGATACACTGAACTCAATCACACATGTAATGAATACACCATGAAAGAACAACACATTTTCACATCTACGTATTTTTTATTAGAAAGGTAACATTGTGATTCCACTGTATGTAACTCTACTGAACAATTCCATTGAGGTTGGTATCTCTTTACTCGATGTACATGTTATACTAACCCATCTTAACCTATTACATCACCAACATGCCATGGTTCTTGAATATGAAGTGATTCTCAATATATGCAACAAAATCAAAATAAAATTATGCATATAAGAAATGAATTGTATATCATTTTAATAAATGCATCCCCATTTGATGTCTAATTGAATGTAGTGAAAATGAGAAGAAACTACAAAAAAATGACCATGTTAATGTAAATATACTCACATTGGAGATATAAGTTAATTCTCATCATATTGTATAAAGGCTTTGAATATAGTCTTTAAAATCCTTTACCCAATATTAATGGAACAAAAAATGTTTTCCACATCATCGTTCTCCAACCTGTAGAAGTGTAACTTGCTTAAGAATTCAACATCCAACTTCAACACTTACTAGCCACCATCACTTGTTTGTTCTCTTCACATTATGATCATGGAATAGGAAATCCCATAGAGTTATACTTTTTCATGTGGACCTCGTTTTCTTAAATATTGTACCCTAACCCTATTTCATGCCAATGTTTCTTGTGGAACCAAACACATATGAATAATCCTGCAACTTATTTGCATCACATAATCTACAAAATAGGAATTGTATTAGATATACTCACATTAAAAATATCAAATACTCAATCATATCTTATAGGAAATTCTCCTTGAATCAACATATTGTATATTTGATAACACACATGAAAAAGTAACTCTTTTGATAGAAATTGTTTTCTAATCAACCAACTATTCACCTTAAATAGTTTGCAAAAGTATACATTTGATTGGTAATGAGATCTCACAAAAAGAAAATAGATCATCCTACACTTTTAGTCTAGCATTACATGACAAAACAAAGTTCTAAAAATCATTCATGCATAATTGATTGTGAATATCAACCAAAATTTGTAAGACAATATTCGAAATTTTAACTGAACATATATTTTTAGTCAATGTTGACCAAGATTTTGTCTTCAACTATGCAAGATTTTTTAATATTTTGTAAATCTTATTACGTAATTATCACTTATACATATGAGTTTATAGGATGAATATGTCACCTAAATACTATGTTACTGTCGTTAAAGAGGAAATGAATGAAGTTCATTTCATCTAACACCATATTTTGAATTTTATGTGAAAGTAAAAATGTTCATATTAGTAAAATGAATGTTATAATATATTTTGTTTGTAAAAAATAGTCTTTGTATTTTCTTCAAGATTTTGCAATATAATACATCTAAAAATTCTTTAATTAATAAATTTAGTCTTTTACCAAAAGGAATTCTATGTAGTAATGATATTCCACCTATATTAGACACTTTGCTATCGGTATACTATAAATCTATAAATCCTCTCTTGTCACATGGACCCAATAGATGTGAGCCATCAACAAAGATCCATTTGAAAAATTATAGTATTATCATTTAAGCATAACACCAAAGGTCAAGAAAAATTAGTTATCATCTAGAGATGGCTCCATCCAAACATCAGAACTGTATGAATCATGTCTATCCTTGATAACTCTTTTTGGGAAGATTGTGTTACAGAAAAAATACATAAGAACGAAAAAACATATTGTTAGAGGTTAAAAAGAGATGCAACACTTTATATATCAACTTTAATGTACTAAACCCTATTTAGCATGTCTAATATTGAATAGAACCTAATATTTTGAGGCAAACTGCATAAATTTTTGGAAAATGAACAACCTCAATCAATATCTATATGACCTAAAATAAGATTTAAATAGGATCTTGGGGTCTTGGTAAATAATTCTTTTGAATTTGAACAAATTTATTATAAAGCGAAATGGATAATATGATTTTATTTCATATGTCACTTCAATAGGCCAAGTATCCTTTATAAATAGAATTAGAATAATTAATGTGTGTTCTGCGTGCACAATTTGGTTCTAAAATTATCCTATGTGACTTAAACCAATGACATGTCATATAGAAGAAATATTATAAGTATGATATATGGCTCCATTAAATCTATAAGATTGATGGAGAAAACCATTACAACCCAATCTAACTTATTCCATGAACATTCCAATATTACCATATGTTAGATATTTCAATGAAATACTACAAAGATGTCAAACAGATAAATAACAAGTGTATGAATATAACATCATAATTTTGTTTCCATCAAGAATCATGAAATGCAGTTCAAGTCTCAAAAAATAAATGTGAACTAGCACTCTAAGGTTGAAGAGGAATTTGGACTTGTTTGGCACTTAAACTAAATCTCTTCATGAATTATGACCCCTCTAAACATGGTTAATATATTCACAAGAAAATATTTGTCCTCACAGTTTTCTCAAAATTTCTCGAAGTTCTCTTTCATGGGACTGTTTATTACCCTCATCCTACATCTACTAACTACAGAGTCAGTGGTAGTGGGGTTTGGGCGTCCCTCCATGGAATGACACATAATTTTGCACAAGCAGTATATATGCAAATGCAATAACAAAACTAAAGAGATAACAAGAAAATTGACATGTTAAAAAGATATATGTACCCATTTCTATATCAATACTACACGCCGTTGTTTCATTTTAGAGCTTAAACTCTTGAGTGCAATGGATCTTCATTTGGCAACTAAAAATTTGATAAACAAACTATAACATTATGAAAAGGTCATGAGAACACACTTTAAGAGTAATATAAAAGTTTCTTGACTAGAGACATGATAATAAATAAGAAGTAGAAACAAGTTGAGAACACATAACGAAATTCGTTTACACAAAGCATGTTTTATGTTTCCTTATCCATTATATCAATATATTGCCTTTGACCACTTTCAAATGAAGGGTATGTGAGCAGAATTTCAGGCTCAAAGGTTGTACTTCACCCTATATATACATGAGGGACCTCAAGAATGATTTAAATGAGCTAATCCTATTTCATACATGCCTTTTGTCTTTACTCGGATAATTCAAGAAGGTAGACGAGGGTAATATAATGGATTTCTAGATTTACGTTCAAGGTTTTTCAACGTAGTATAATAAAACATGAAATTATTAGTAATAGGAAAAATATCTCAAATAAGTAATTAAGTAGCAAAGAATTCATTGGATCATACATACAAACAAGTCAATATTATAGTAGGGTCAAGAGGTTTAGTGTACATTGAGTAAAGATCAAGTTATGATCTATGACTAAGATTGCTTCAGAGGCCCAATTCAATGTGGGCCTAAGATGTAAAAAGATATATATGGAGTCTTCTTAATCAGTAGGATTTTGTTAATATGAACATCATATCATTCATGAAGATGTTCCCTTATATGTAGGTTTCAAATAGGACAAACTTAGTTCCAAAGTTGTAATGTGCATGCAACTATTCAACATAATTCATGTATCACATTAAGCCCTTGATCTAGGTGAACCTTCCACATTGTGTGAGTTACTAGATAAAGATACATCTCTAATCTGGTAATAGGGAAAGCATGGTTTTTGTATAATCATCATGGGTCAAACAAACAAGATTATACTATCCATACTAAATCTATTTCATGTCATAGTGTCATACTTCCAAGTCATTCGTTCAATAAGAGTACAAAGTAGAGTAAGTTGATATTCAGTGATATAAGTATGTTGATTTACTTATTTTAAGTCTTAAAGCATTTTGGAATATTTTTATAAAGTTCAGAGTCCAACAATCAACATGTTCATAGTTTCAAATTGAAATCTAGGTACATTGTCAGTTTGGCCCTTTTTCTAAGTTATTTCTATCCTTCCTATCCTTTTTGACCTTGATGTTGAATTTTTGGAATTATTAGTGGTTTGGAATATATTTGATATTTATTCATGCCAACATATGGGTTTATGCACAAATACATTAGTTAATGTTTTTAATCAAGGTCTAAAATGTAAATTTACCACTTGAGTGAGATATTGATAAAATAATTTTGTTTTAGAACTTCCCATAGACTTATTATGTAAGGAGGAGAAAACAGAATAAATAATAAGACTTTAAACATTGATAATGTATATTTAAATGAATTAATGTGACAAATAGTGATGATAATGTGTAAAGGGAATAATACTCATAAAAAGGAAGACTCGTTGAATAAAAATAACTTTAGATCTAGATTCCTTGGGTCTCAATTGACTTGAGTGAAAACTTTCACTTTATTTGCATAATAATAAATATCTTAATTCAAAATAGCAAGGAAAAGGTGAGTTTTCTACAAAATATCAAATAACTCATTTAATGACTCCAAAGGTGGCAGCTAATCTCATATTTGTAATCTACACATTAAAATTAGCATATAGATAAATTTTTATCTAATTTGGATAATCTTTAATTTTCATGTGTAGATTAGAAGAGAGAAAGTATAATTAGAGCCCCAAATATTAAATAAGGTGATAAATAACTTAAAAGGATAAAATTAATGGCAAAATTCATGTTTTACAAGTTTTAATTTGCTTGAGTGTGAAGTTTTACATTAATTGATGGTTTCTAGATGTCTCTAACAAGCTTGACAAGTTAAAATGTGATTTACTTTAAATGAATTAAATAAAATAGAAAAAGTCACCAAAATGGAAAAATAATTCAAAAATCAGATTTTAAATGTCTTGATTAGGCTAGGTGTCAAATTTCATTTAATTTGAAGTTTTTTGTACTCTAAATTGAGGAAAGAGAAAAGGAATAATAATATAAATGTCACTTTATTCGAGTTTGCTTGGGAATTGAAATAAATTTCATGCCTGTCACGTGTGATTTCTGACTTCAGCTGATACACATGGTTTTTGTTTCTGTTGGATCAAGATCTGATGGTTCCAACATCATCTTCTACCTCACACATAAAAGGTAAGCAACAGTTTTGAACGTGGCCTTGTATTTTGTGAATTTCTTCCCCAAATCATGATGGTTTTCTGAGATTTTTGGTGTAATGGAATCAGGAGAGGATTCCACACTGAATATCCCTAATTCTAGTCCTATTTTCCTTTTTTTGCAAAACACCCAATTCTTTATTCAAAGCTTCTCAAACTCCTTATGCTTTGATGACCCTTCTCCCCACACCTATATAAAGGACCTTATTCCATGTTTTCTCCACACCCGACGAAACTCTCTGTCTTGCTCCAATTGTCTCTTTACCTCTATATATTGCCACCAATTGTCCAGGAACTTGCAAGCTCAGTCGGCAAGGAATCCTCACCTTTCGTCTCATCTTTGTTCAATTCCTCTCTCGATATGTTAGCTTGGTTCTATTATCTACTTCTATGTTTTCCAATCACCGAACTGGCATTTCTTTGTGGTTTAACCAAAAGTGGCCAAGCAGCTGCATACGGCTTCGAGTAGAAATGGCACTATGAGAGGGATGAATTCCTCTGGTTTAACCCAATTCTACCCTCTCTTTTAACTTTTCTTTATTTTCTCGTGCTAGGGAAATTTTCTGATTTGGCCTTATTTTTTCTTTGTCTTAGACGGGGCTGAGTTGTTTGTTGACTGTTGACATGCTACTCTTGATTGGGCCATGTCAGCTGGGCCCGACTTCTCCCTCCCTCTCACGATTTCTCAGACTGTTTTTGGATTTTTCAATTTTTTTGATTGGTTGAACTTATAAAAATCATATCTTTTGGACTACTTACCCAACAATTCTGTAAAATTATGTTGAAATAAAAAAAATGAGTTCTAATCTAATAAAAATAGTTTGAGAGTTTAATTTTCATGTTTTCAATGGTTAATTTTTAATATCTAATAAATTATATAAAAAGTCTTAAAAATTGTAACTAATTCATATAAACTCAAAATAAAGAAAATACATGTGTTTTATTGATAAAAAAATATAAGGAATCAATTGGTTTAGGTTTTGTCACCAAAATTTGAGATTTTTCAAATAGGTCAAAAATTAGGATTTCTTTACACTTATATGCTTTATAAAAGCCTAATATAAGTGAATAACGTGAAATTAGGCAAAGGTGATCTTAGAATCTTATAAGTTGGTGAAAAGTGTCAACTAAGACTATAAATTGAGGTATGAGAATATAATCCCTTAATTTAGACATTTTTGATAACCAAACCCTAATTTCCCAATGAGGCATGGATTAAAACCTTAATTCATATTATTTCTCTTTTTGGTACAATTACTTCATTATTTTCTTGGGTTTTGACTCATTGGTCATATGTCTTTTATTTGATGTTAAATCTTGTCTTGTCATATTATTTATTATAGCATGGTGATTTGGTTGACTTGTTAGCTAAAGTGGTGTAGTTATGTACAACCACCCATAGTTTGGGCATGTGTTATTTTGCCCAGGGGAATGTGTTTATACTCCCCACTTATATATATTTTGTAGGTGTTTGGGAATGTGTTACTCTCCATCACCTATTGGTTGAGGTTAGGTAGGTTCGTTAGACCTACTTAGTTAATTTAGTCATACTATTAACCATGCATGATGCTTTATTGTTATCTGTTATGGCATATTCTTGTTTGATATGTGCCTCACACTCTTGATTTTCTTTGTTCTTAATGAACATAAACCCTTTATTATATTTTGTTGATCTTATCTTGTTCTTTCTCTTTATCTAAAACATACCTTGTTTCTTTCTCTTGTTGGATGATTCCCAACCACCCGCGTTTAGGATAAGGAGGACATGGCTTCCAACATGGACCTAACTCATGTAGATGTTGCTTGGAGATAGAGTTGGTGTAGTTTAGATTTCCCTCTAGTTAGATCCTTGTGTTGTATCTTTCATGTAAACCCTATATGGGAGATGATGATGTACTTTTATAAAATTGATTATAGTCATGTGTAACATAATAGATCTCAGACGCTACTCTAAAAGTTGACATTTTAGACTTAGCCAAACAAGGTTGAAGGTTAGACCTAAATAGATGTTTAGTATAACCCCAATGAGATAATGCATGTATAGATCACCTTAATGTAACCTAATGTTCTAACATTAATCTTAGGTTTATAATGGATATATAAAATATGCCACTTAACTCATTTTTGTGGTAATATGAAGATAAGAAACTTAATTGGATGAATACTTTAGATAATGGGCCGTTAGTGAGCCATATGACATATCTCATAAAAAGAAGTCTCAAAAGTGGAAACAAACTTCAAATTCGATATATACATATCAAAATTAGCCTACATGTCAAATTTTATCTAATTTGGACAACTTTGAAATATTAGGATAAGTTTAGGAGAGAGAAAATGAGTAAAAGTCATAAGTACTAAATAATGTGATTATATAACTTCAAAATATGGAAAAATGGAAAATTCATATTCAAAACATCAAATATAACTTGTGTATGTAGTTTGGTCCTATTTGGATGTTGTTTGTGCAAGTTATGAAATTTTAGGTACATTCTGGACTTTTCTATAATTTATTGAATTGGGAGGTTTTCTTTGCAAATTGTCACATGTATTATAATCCTTATATGTTCTCTTACCATTCTTGAGTTTTTGAACCATAGGGCACCTAGTTTCACCTTGGTTTGATGGTGTTTCTTTCCAAGGGCATTTTAGGGATTACTCTCTTTATAAATGAGCTGATCTTTAGAAGATATCAACCAATGGGGTTATTTCTTTGATTAGAGGTCGATTGACATGGCCTATAAGTGTCCATAAACTAAAATTTGATATTCAAGAAGCCTCTATGAGCTGTCCTCTTGCATGGCCATTAAATCCCTAGGCTAAGGACACATGGAAAGCTCCATGGACACCTCATGCTTGACTAATTCCTTATCCATAAAGGTTTGCATGTCCATAGGCACCCTTAGAATTGAACACATGGAAAGTAACTTGACACCTCATGCTTGGCTTCTTCCTTATCCATAAAGGCTGGCATGTCCATGGACACCCTTATACATGACACATGGAAAGTCTCGTAGACACCTCATACTTGACCTCTTTCTTTATATAACCATATCTACCCCTCCCAACTCCCAATTCAAAAACTCTTGTTCTCCTTTATTTCCTCTATCTTAGAGAATCAATCCTACTATATTTTTCTATGAAGGTGTTGCCTCAAGGTAAAAGGAGGTCCCTACCTTGGTGAAGAAGGCTCTGAGGGTTCCAAATTTCTCTATTTAGGATTTCTTGAGCTCCTTCTCGGTGATTTTGACCAAAACTAGTAAGTATCCTCCTTTCCTTCCCTATTTTCATGTTTTTAGTCTTCCTTCCACCTTCCTCCAGGTTGGAACCATGGACTTGCATGGTGAAACCCCACCTAGAATCCATAAACACCTTATCTCCATGTTCTTTTGTTAGGGGTTTTCACCACTAAAGTGGAGAAGGTACGTTTTGCTCAAGATAGGAGCTTTGTTGGAGAAACCATCCTATTTAAGCTGGGGAACCTTACTTATTGGACCCGTCCACCTTCCCTAGAGGTTCTTTGGAGGCCTAGTCTTGACTTGGACTGTTTAGACTCTGAATTTTAGGTATGATGTATCCCCTATTCTTCTATGTTGAGCAATTCACCTATATGCTTATTCATTCTCTTTGTCCTATGGACATTAGCATATACAAAATATCTTTTCTTTTGAAAATCATGGTTCATGTGAACTACCTTATTTGATATTGATCATGTGATCATGGATAATCTTTTTAACTTTTATCTTATGCTTTGTTCATGATGGAACCCTAAAAGATGACATGTGATGTCTTTTGCCCAGTTTTGAGGTGGATGTATATGTTGGTCACTTATGTGGTGACTTTTTTTATATATTATGACTATACTTTCTACTTGCCTCCACATTTAACATGTTATGTGATTCAGTAGCACTAGAGTAGTCTAATTGCATTGGTTTTTATGGAAGATGTGTTATTATCTATCGAGTAGATGTGATATTTCCTGCTCTTTTGGGATGGAAAGGAACTTCATACCTAGGGAAAATGTGTGATTCTTTGCACATGTTTTATATATTTGGAAGATTGGCAGTATTACTTTCTCTATCAGGTTTCAAGTTTATGAGACTTGGGTGCCTTTGTGTTTATATTGTTCTAGGGCTATGTTTATCTCACATGCATTCATGTTGATGATATGGGGTGTGTGCCCTAATTATTTACATGTGCTTGTGTGGTACAATCTTTATGTTTTATTAATGGAAAGTATTATTTTGTTATGATATGATTTCAATTCCTTTTCTCTTGATACCCATTTGGGTGGTCCTTATCCTTTCTATGGGAAGCCTTTTATATTTGATGTCCTTTATTCCATATATTGCTCAATTTCCTACTTAGCATGCACATACCAGCCTTGACTGATGTCATCTATTTTTTCTTCTTGATGGGGTATGCTTCCAACCCTAGGTGAATGACTTACATGATAAGGCAAGAAGTTTTGGACTAGCTTAAGGAGTTAAAGCTTGGAGACAAAGTTGTTATGGTTTATATTATCCTCTACTTAGATCCTTTTTGTTGTATCGTGTTGTAAACCCTAATGGGAGATTTTGACATACTTGTGTAATCTTTTATGAAAGTTGAATATAGTCAGTTATTTTTATTTCGCTGCTACACTTTGGTCTTTTGCATTCCATTTATTAAAATTTGAAAATGTCACACCTATTCCTTCATACCTTTGTGTGTGTTTGGAATGGATGTTTTATTCTTCAATTTTTCTTTAGTAAGGGGGTGATTCCAATTCCTTACAACATGGTATCAGAGCCCATGGTAGTCGGAATCTGACTATTTCAATTTTGTCTCCCTAGTTAGAATACTTTCCTTACCTTTAAGTGACATGTTTTCCCTAGAGTTGATCAATAGATGATGGAGGATTCATTTAGGATTCTATAGTTTCACATTAGAATAATGATGAATAGATCCCTAAAATGCTTACAACTAAAAGATGCATAAGTAACCATAGTAACTTGAGGTTGTTTAGCTTGGCCTTTAGGCAGCTACTAGGAAATGAAGTTGAAAGAAAAGGTGTCTAGAAAGGATCAAGATTTGGGGACTGGCAAGATTTTGCTCCACACCACTGGCTCAGTTTATGAGGACTCCCGAATCCATATGATACTGGCCTGGCCTGAGCTGATATGAATTGTCCAAAATAGCATTCTTTTAGGAAATAATAGTCTTAGACATGTATATGATTTATATTTAGGGATCCTAATATGTTGAACTAGTCTCCCAGGTGTAAAGACTTGTTTGAGGATGGATAAGAGCAAGTTAACCCATAGTTCATAGTTAGTCTTTACAAGTTATGTTTTTTTTCATGATGCTTATGTAGTTGGATGTAAGGAAGTGTAATTGAACCTTTTGTACCTAAAGAATAGTTTTGACTTAATAAGATCAATCCTTTAAGGGGTGGCAAATAAGTTGTTTTCTTATATGTATATGTTTTGATTTCGAGGACAAAATCCTTTTAATGGGTGGTGTGTTGTAACATACTAGATCTCAGACCCTACCCTAGAAGTTGACATTTTAGACTTAGCCAAACAAGGTTGAAGGTTAGACCTAAATAGATGTTTAGTATATATAACCCCAATGAGCTAGTGCATGTATAGATCACCTTAATGTAACCTAATGTTCTAACATTAATCTTAGGTTTATAATGGATACATAAAATATGCCACATAACTCATTTTGATGGTAATATGAAGATAAGAAACTTAATTGGATGAATAATTTAGATAATGGGCCGTTAATGGGCCATATGACATATCTCATAAAAATAAGCCTCAAAATTGGAAAGAAACTTCAAATTCGAAATCTACATATCAAAATTAGCCTACATGTTAAATTTCATCTAATTTGGAAAACCTTGAAATATTAGGATAAGTTTAGGAGAGAGAAAATGAGTAAAAGGCATAAGTAATGAATAATGTGATTATATAACTTCAAAATATGTAAATAATGGAAAATTCATATTGCACACATAAAAGATAACTTGTGGATGAAGTTTGGTCCAATTGGGATGTTGTTTGTGCAAGTTATGGAATTTTAGGTACATTTTAGGTATTCAAACCCTTAGATCATTGCATAGCATTGTTACCTTTGTAATAGGTAACCATTACCTCTAGGTCCTTAGACCAAGGTATTCATTTCACTAGTTGTACAAGTATTCTCATGGCTCACAAGGCCATCACACATCTTGTCACCACTCACTAGGCAACAACTTATTCCCATGGCTCCCATAAAGATTTCATACGACATAAAGATTCACTAAATAAAGACTACTATCAACAAATCATATAAGATCAATATATGTATGAAACCTTGGAACTGAGTTGAATTGGGGTTTCCATGCCATTCACTGGGATATCATGCATCAATAATAACATTGAATAAATAAAGTCTATCATGTCAAGAAAATCCCTTCAAATGGATTTCACGATATCTATTCGCAAATATCCTACTTTTCTCGCAATTAGGGTTTCACCCTCTTCACTGAGATACCAAACAAACACTACTGACTTTAAATGAAATCCAAGATAGTATATAACATATATGTATTATGAATTTAGATAAACAATCATTCAAAACCAAGGGAATCTAGATAAGCAACTTTCTCTATTTATTTATACAACAAATTTCAGTCATAGACAAATTCCCTATATTTCAGTTTACTCTTATAACCTCTGCGAATACTTAGGGAATTCTCATTAGAATGCATTGTATACATTTCTAATATGATTTTATCATCTGAAATTCATTCAAACAAAGGAAGAATCCATTTCATATCATTTTGCAACAACTTAGAACAAATAGACAATTCAGGGTTTGTAGTCGCATACTAAGCAATTAAATATTATGGTTGATTTAACCAATTTTCGTGCAATATACTATTTAAAGGAAGTTCCCACTCACCCTAAGGTGTGAAAACACCTTAAAAATGCAACCCATATCTAAAAATCTCGAATCCATATCAAATCCCTAGCAATTCACCCAATTCTTCTTCCTTTCAACTCGGAAACCCTAAAAATGAGGGATTATGAAGAAAGTGAGAAAAGGAGAAGTTTTGATACCATTTTGGATCAAATCAGAGGAGGGATGGAATTATGACATGTGAGAGAAGATTCACCATTAAAGTCTATGCAATGAAGCTAAACTTACATGATTTCATCATTCCTCAGACCGCAAAACCCTAGGTCAGCATCTCCATCAATTTCTCCTCTCAAACCCTAACTCTCCCTCTCTCTCTAGGATTTCATTTCTCTGGTTTGAATCACGAATTATGAGAGCTCCTTGTGTGTTAGGTTGACCATATAGAACAATTGAGCTACATGGGTCAATTGCACATTGACCCCTCACTATACTTTCTCTTATTTCAGCTGAATTTTCTATCATAAAAATATTACTATAATTCATCTACTAAAAATGTCTAAACACATCCAAAAATTAAGAAAATTTTACATATTGTTT
Organism: Alisma plantago-aquatica; assembly: GCA_963693085.1. Taxonomy (NCBI): domain Eukaryota; kingdom Viridiplantae; phylum Streptophyta; class Magnoliopsida; order Alismatales; family Alismataceae; genus Alisma; species Alisma plantago-aquatica. Next base: position 1,409,452,707 of record OY856412.1, on the reverse strand, counting down.
ATGATTGAGTTTCAGATCTCCATTTAAAATTTCGGATCATTTAGAGTTACCAAAAACAATTAAAAATAAAACACTACACTATTGAAAAGCACTCTATCAGCATTTTGGTCGATGTATAGTTCGACTGAGAACCACATTCAAAGAACACTCAAATATTCTGAAATTTTTCTCCAATATGAATGATTGATTATCCATATCATATCCAAAATTCAATTAAATAAAAAAATTGTAGAGAATATGAAAAATCATTTACCACACTGCTATCCTGATCAAATTCCATATTCATGTACTATCAAACACTAATTTTTGCCGATTAGGGTTTACATTTCTCAAACCCTAATTCTATAAACGAAAATCATAGTTAGAGTTTCTTCTTAGGTTTGAAACATCACAATTGATCTACTACCATTAATCAAGTCTAAACGATGTTCAATTTAATCAAGCATGTAATCATTCAGGTAAACCCTAGTTTACCAATTAAGCACAAATGTGGTCATTACAATTCTCACCCCCTTAAAAAGGTTTTGCCCTCGAAACATAAATACACAAAAAAGTATATTCAAGGTTTATTTTAAGCTTCTGAAATCTTACATGTCATTACATTCTTGTATTTTATACTTGAATGTAGTTTTCAACGTTAAGTCCTTTATTTCTTTTCTAATCCCACCATGTTAAAATAGTTCTCAATGATAACAAACAAATTCTCTATGCCACAATCAAAAATAGAGTAGATAGAGAAACAACCACTTCTATAACACCTGGGCCCACTACCCAAGGATCTAGTAGTGTTTCAGGAATGACGACTGGCCCCACAAACCACCACTAGCCTTAACTGCGCACTTTATCCTCACTCACGTGCAAGCCAGGGTCAACTTCCCGACTGGTCACCCATCCTAGTACTACTCCAAGCTGAGCACGCTCAATTATGGAGTTCTTTAGTGATGGGCTCCCGGAAAAGGAGGTGCACCTTGGTGATATGGGCAGTCCAAACATTCCTTATAAGATCGTTTCATCTAAGGCCTCAAATCCTGGGATGTTACAATCTCTCCCACTTAGACTCTTGACGACCTCATCAAGGCTCAACTATACGACCTCATAATCTCTTCCCCATTTCAGTGCAGATCCGGAATGGCCCATGGACACCCATCTCCCATCCACAGCTACCAGCGCAAGGGTGGGTCCATCTCGTCTCTGCAGATAGCCCTTTCCAACTTGCATGGACCGTACGGCTCAAGACTGTCATGCCACATGTTCAGGTGGGCCCCACCTACTGGAGGAGTTATGGCTCTGATACCATTTGTAACACTTGGGCCCACTGGCCAAGGCTCTAGTAGAGTTTGAGGAATGACGACTGGCCCCACAGACCACCACTAGCCTTAACTGCACACTTTATCCTCACTCACGCGCAAGCCGGGGTCAACTTCCCGACTGGTCACCCATCCTAGTACTACTCCAAGCTAAGCACGCTTAACTATGGAGTTTTTTTAATGATGGGCTCCCAGAAAAGGAGGTGCACCTTGGTGATATGGGCAGTCCAAACATTCCTTATAAGATCGTTTTATTTGAGGCCTCAAATCCTGGGATGTTACAACTTCAATATTTTCATACTCTTGAGGTGTTACCTCTCATCATATTTCTTAGTAATGGTCTATGTCATCAAATATTTGATATGGTTTATATATAGTAAACCAAATATATGTCACGTCAGGGGCGTAACCAGGGAACTGTCAGGGCTAAATCCCAGTTTACATCCTCTACGCCCGGGACAATGTGCCCAGTAGATCCCGGCCGTATACTCAACCATGTTCCCTACAAATCAAGGGATTAGATGTTTTGTATAGAGTGGTAGGCATCTATGTTTGGTACAAAGATTTGGGCCTGCTAAAGCCTCCCTCTCCCAAATCCTCACCACTCACATGTATGCATCAGTTATTTAATAAATGTATACCACCTATCCCATTCTTGAACACCTAATCTCACTAGTAAGTGTATAATGTGTATTGGGTTTTCAAGAAAATTTCGGTAGCATTTCCCCACTATTCTCCAAGTACATATGTACTTAGAGAACAAACGGGGAAATGCTACCGAAATTTTCTTGAAAACCAAATACACATTATACACTTACATCCTAAGTGAGATTAGGTGTTCAAGAACAGTCCTAAACTGGGGACTATCCAAAATTCACTCCTAATGAGTAAATCTTAGACGGGTTTCTAGGCCAACATAATATAACACCAGTCCCTTGTTCACAACCTCATTCAACACACAATTTTTTTATAAGAACATAAATTAATGGACAGCCATAACAACATATCAATGCTTCATAAATTAATCAATATATTATTTTATAACACAAATTGTGGTGGGTATAACATAGAAAAAAACTCAACATGTCACAACATAAACATGTCCTTAACCTGATATACAGATATTTGTAACCAAACTCATTAGGAAGAGAGACCATGAAACACCATGCATTGATTTGAAATATAGATTCATACATTCTTCTTTGAAAGAGATTATTTATAATGTAAATATAGATTCATACATTCTTCTTTGAAAGAGATTACTTATAATGTAAATTGTCTCATCTTTGAACTAAAATCTAATGTATGAAAGGTAGAAAAGCAACAGAAAGATCTCATGTTTCAGCATTAAAAGAGTAAAGAGTAGAAAACTTTCAACATTTATATGTCATATGTCCCCTAATACCCACTTCATCTACTTGGGATCCATACCTAGTTCACTCTGTCACACCATAGAAAGTTATTTTCTAGGGATACAAACAGCAGGCAAGAAGATATGCTAATTATGTTCCTCCAATCATTGTGGCAGATAAGCTAGCATTTTAGTAGGTAAGACTTTCGGGATCACTCTAATTGAGGAAGACAAGTCCCTAAGAAGGGACTGAATCTATCGGTTCCAAGCTATTGTTTTGTAACGAGACGAATCAAAAATCAAGCAAAGCAAATAGCAGGAGCAGGGTGAACATTCCAAAGTAACCTGTTCATCACCTTTCAACAAGCAGAATCTAGGCAGACAAGCTCCTCTCCACCTTGCAAAAGTTGAAGATCCTTCACAGGTCCAGTGGCTCAACCCAAGTTGCCTCTTGTCCCTTGACTAGCCACCGGCACCGCAGATACTGGTGAGTGGTAATGGCGCCGAGGTGGGCGCTGAGCAGAGAGGTACCACACGCAGCTACTGGTGGCGCCGAGGTGGGCGGCAAATAGAGAGGGCTGGCGATCGAACTAGGGTGGTGACCGACCTAGAGTGCAGCAGCCGGAGGACCAGCAAATAGCGGTGGTGGTGGCGAGTGGCGACACAGGAGCGGTGAGCAGAGGAATCGTCGCTGGAGCTTAAACCCTCAAAATCGAGATGAATGAAACAGAGAAATGGGAAAAGTCGTGCTCGCGCGGGTGATATTAAGTTAACATTAGGTGTCGGTTATTAAATAAAACTGACACATAAAACTAAAGGTGTTAGTTCTATAGAAAAACTGACACTTATTCTCAATCATAGTCGTCGGTTTTAACTATAAAAAAAAACGATGTCTATCTACATATGCCGATTAAAAAATTGTTCTCGATTAATGACCATAGGCGTCGGTTTATATCAAAAACAGACGCTCAAAGGGTGTGAAAAATTTCCCGCAGACAGCACGGGAAAACCCATAAGTGTCGGTCACTGTTGTAAAACCGACAAACAAAATGTACCCACTTTCTGTCTCACGAATAACCTATAGTCGTCGGTTTATTAGTTAATAACCGACGCCATATGTTAAATTTTGGAGGTAATTTTTTTCGCTGGAAATTTTGGATTTGGCGGTTAATTTTAGGCGTCGGTTTGTTATTAAGGAACCGACACTAAATAAAAGTGATACCCGTGTCTGGTCGCCCTTCACAGATTGATGTCAGTTATTTTATAAACCGACTCTTTATTGTTTAGGTGTCGGTGTATTTATACAACTGACGCCTTTAAAAGTGACGTTATAAGCCATTTATGTAGTAGTGTTAGTTTTGCTAAATACAATAGAAAAGAAGTAGTATTGAATGTTAACTTGTCCCCAAATAATATTGGGGTAAATGACATTGTGGTGAATGACATAATTTTGGACCACTATTCACTAAGACTCTTGTCTTCCTATGCTATAATTTCAATGAGAAATTTAGAATAGGTGGAGACTAAAATGGTGAGACTGTGAGTAAATCAAGTATCCTAAATGTAAGTAACTGATGTGCTCCTTTGACGGCTTGCATGGTGGTCATTTGCACATAGTCACAAAATTAGAGATAGGAAAGATGATTGTAAGAGATGGGGTACTCCCCAATTAGCCAGACAAGATGTGACAACATACCATAGATTTGGAGTCAGAGCCGCAACCTCATCTACAGGAATTGTTTGACTCCATCAAAAAATATCCTCCTAGGTGTCAAGATCAAAAGAAATAAGTCTAAAGAGAGCCAAACACCATTCATTATGGAGAATAGAATCACAAGCAAGTCGGTTGGTACAATAATAATTTATCTCTGACTTCCCCCTTTGGTCTTCATTCTCAGTTTTCCATGTACCTATTGTCACTATTGTTCAGAAAACCTATGTTCTAGTAAGAATCATCACAAGAAGTTTAGGTCTAATGCTTCTCGCCTCACGGGTCATGTTCTAGAGGTATGCTAGTCATAGTTTTCAGCAAAAACATTATTACTTCCTCATAAATTATAGTCATATGTGATCGATATGTTATGCTTGAATAGATTTTTATATGTTATCACTCTATTTAATATTTTAATAATGAAACCAAGTGTTTGATTATTACTAGCCAGCGGATAGATAAATACAACCCTTGTAGAAGTATTTTTCTAATATGAGCTATTATTCTATATTCTTTTGCTGGATTTTTTCCCAACACTTATACTTAAGTTTTATAATTGGAGATTCATATGTATTTTTCATTTAAAGACATAATAGTTTTTTATGTGTCATACGAGTATCAATTATATTTTTCTTTTTCTATTTAACTGATGTAGAGAATGGTCTAAATATTAGTTCATCTAAAAATATACTAGAAAATATTCATTAGGCACAAACACTTACACATGGTACAAAAAATAAGATCAAGAAAATGTCATCTTAGATCATTACTTGTTTAACTTAGTGTCCCTCTATTATGATTTTCTAAATTCACCACTATGTCACATTTTTGTTGCACTTAAAACATACAAAATCAAATACATAGAATGTGTGACTAGATATACAATACAACCAAAACATATAGTGAAAAATGGTAGTGAAGAATGATAATTAATAAAGTTCCAATCGCATGCATGGTAATAGAAGTGAGAAATTTGAATTGTAGTTAAAATACACAATTGTTAATTATTTGGATTCTAGATAGTAACACAAATAATGAGGAAAAAGGAAAGTTTGTTCTCATTCATGAAGCAATCGATTAACACATATGTTACAAATTAAGGGAATGTTGCATGGTGTATAGAAACAAATAGATGATGTGTTTGTAATTGTGTGGTGCTTAACAACTAATAAGTAAATAATGGAAATATGGCCTTGAAATTTTCCCAACAAAGACGACTATGACAGAGTGAGTTTTTATATATATATATTAATTCGTTTCTCTCTCTTACAAATTTAATTGTTCCAATTATTCCCTCAATCATCTCTCTCACTAATTTGATTAAATGGATCATCAATATCACTTTAGACCATCCATAATGATATATATATAAAGTGAATAATACAAGTATTATGAGTTTTAGTCAATTGACATAGTCAATAATCAAATTGGGACTCTAATTTTGCACCATAACTAAATCATAACATTATAAAACTATGTCTAAAATCTCATTTCAATGGGAGTTACCAATTTAGAGTTATTTACATTTGAAATTTTGTGTATTATATCACCTAATTTGGCCTAGGACTAAGGTTCGCGATTAAATGGGACATTTAATCTGTCACGCGGTCTTTTGTGCTGCTTTGGGCGCAGCCCACTCACTGGGAATTAATCTTAGCCGCCCGATCAGTGGATCAGGAATCGCGCGAGATCCAACGACACCCGAGTCATCCCTAACCTCCCGTAAGACCGGGTCTTCGCCTCCAACAGAATGACGAACCATTCGAGCGATCCAACACTCCAATCTCGTCCCCTCTCCACGAGATATTTGGAGGAACCCTTCCACTCTCAAAAATGAACCTAACAACCCTCTACTAACCTCCCCTCGTCCACGCAACTGGGAGAACGACTCCTGAGTTCTCGCACCTCTCAGTGGCGGCGACAGCCAAAATTAGGGCTCCCCTTCCTAGCACCCCCCACGCCTATTTAAGGAGCCCAGTAGCTCTACCACCTTCCCTTTAGTCGCACCAACACCTCAATTGCAACTGAGATCACCCCAACCTCCCTCACCTCGAGCACCCCTGATCACCTGCTCCCGAACCTCCCCCTCACTCTGGTGGATTCCTCCATCCAATTGAGAGCGATCACACCATCTCAGGACCCCGACGAGTTGAACGCCACCCCCAGTTGGAGCCGCGGAAGCATAGGACCTCAGGTCGACGAGCTGCCGCAGCTGAGCTCCAAAGCTTCACCGCCGACGAGGTTGGGACCATCTCGGAGCCGCGGGAAGATTGCAACAGCACCGGTAGACCGCCGCGAAGCTTCTGACTCCCTCAATCCAACCCGAGGGCAGGTAAACCTCAACTTCACTCATCGACCTGTTTTCAATCTCTTTCGATCCAAAAATGATTCCCAGACTACCTTTTCCGATGAGCTCGACCTCCCCGCAACCGTCGTGAGCCTACTAACTCAACCCGATGACCAGCGTAGCCCAGTTCATCCTAGAAATCAGTCTAGCTCTCCCCCGATTCCTCGCTGCAGCCATGGCGCGAGTAGGAACTTTCGGATGGGTGATTTTCCTTTCTCACCCTCACCCGGACACGAGCCCAACAGGAAAGAGTCAGGGGCATTCCTGACATTTCAGTGAGCCTGACCCCCGCTTAGACGAGTGCTTGCTCGCGGGTCAGTGAGAGGGTCCGGTTGGCCGGATCCCTCACATGATCCGCGAGCCAGAGCTCGCAAATCCTTTTTTTATTTTATTTAATTTCTCTAGAATTTCCTGATTGGTCAGATTTTAGAAAAATTCTAGAAAATGATAGGAATATCAAGAAATATCGAACCAATATACCATTTTCATCAGAAAAATCCAAGCTATCTAAATAAAATATAATAATGACCTGGATCTGACCCCTTTTCGGAAAATATGGACTACCATCACTAAGGACATATTAAACCCTAATTACGATCTTGGTAATCATGTTACTTGAAAACCTATTTAGGGAAGATAGTTGATCCAATGATTGAGAAGAACCCTAATTTCTAATTTTTCTCACCTCATTATGAATACTATATACAATTTATGAAAAACTCTCATATTAAATGTCCTTGATTAACCTGGACGACCCTAATCTCATACCCCAACTTTGAATCCTATGTATCCTAAAGTAACATCCCTAATGACCTAAACCCTAATAAGAAACCCTAATGTGGAATAATGGGAATCCATAGTAACTTAGGGTTTTGTTTACATTTCAGGGTGATCTACTATCTTTCTCATAATCTTGGGCTTGTGGAATCCAGATCTGATAATTAAAGGTACGTGGATATAATTATATGACTAGTTTTGCTGGATGTTAAGTATATGTAATTGTTGCATGAAATTGATATACATTGATGGATGTGAATATATGATTAATTGATGATTTACCGCCTTGGACATAAAAGAACATAACTGAATATAAATGAAATATAGTTACTAGTGGTGTTCATTAAACTCCCTATTAGAGAGGGAAAGCTTTAATGTTGACTAGCATCTCCCTAGAGTACATGGTATACGGGGAGATCCCTAGAGTACAAGGTACATGGGGAAGGGCCCACTATTTATGAAATTATGTGCTAAGTCTACCATAGTAATGCATGTTCACTATAAATGAGGCTAATAATTTGGGATTACCTAATTTTCTACCTTTAAATAACGTTTTCTCTTTCCTTTTCAAATTTTGAGTATTTTATATACCAGCATAGTATAGCTTTTACTCCACGTACCAACTTTGTTGATGTTTTTGTTTCTCGTATTTTCTAGGTGCAAGGAACAAATGATGATCAAAGTGAAACACATATTCAAAGTACCTGAAGGCACAAATAATAAGCATGGAGGATTTATTAGATAGACCTTTTCCTCTTATTTCTTTCTTGCTAGATGCTAGTTATTTCTTTCCCTAGCTTATATTGAGGATGATTGAGATCCAATGTAATAACCATAGAGTTATTCTTCTTCTTTTTCCAGTATCAATATGTATGACTTTATCTTTCAATTATTGAATGAAATGTTGTGTGGCTATTTGCTATGATGTGAACTTGATCTTGGCTTATCTCTGATTTTAGTTGGCTATCTTGATTTCCACTATTTTCCCTTTTGACATTTGTAGATATGAGTGCACGCATATCTGTATATGTCACTAAGGAAAGTATGTAGAAATTGGGGTCATCACAGTTGGTATCAGAGACAATGTTCACACATCATAGTCACATGACTTTCATTCACCCTATTATGAGTCTAGGGTAGTCCTTGAGTTAGGGATGTGAAGGGTTGAGGTGACTAGGATAACATCTGCCTAAGGTCTGGATAAAGTCTCCGAGTCACTTTTCTTGGCAATCACGAGGCTACCTATAAGGCAGTGTGAGTCTACCTGGCCGATATCCTAAATGTTCCTCACTTTTTGGGCATACCTTAAATTAGGATCCTTCTCATGTATAGAAATTCCCTCTCATCTTTTCTATAAGGATATTTTTTTTATCTCAAATTTTTGAAAAAAAAAATTGTTCTTCCCTTCATCTTTATGATATAAGATTAGGAAAGAGTCTCTCTATTTAGAAAGTCTTAAGGACCGACTAATAAGGACTTTAAGGTATCCTCCATAAATTGTAACATCAAGAACATTAATAAATAATATGTGTGAATAATGAAATATCATAATGATAATGAGAAAAAAAATGTGTTGAGGAATAAATGTAATATATCCTAATTAATTTCAGGATGCCTCCTAAGACTCGCAACTCGAAGGCCTCAGAGGAATCGTCCTCTAAGAAAAGAAAAGAACCTGAAACCTCTGAAGTACCTGATCCCGATGTTGCGGCCAAGGAAAGGTGGGAGGAAGAGAAGACAATCCTTCTAGAATTCATGGAAACCCTCACCCCAAAAGGAACCCCCGAATCTAGCTCATCTAGGAAGAAAGAAGTAACAGTGATAGATTTTATTAAACTAAACCTTGATTCCTTTTGGGGAGAGGATCAGCCTGAGGTCATGGACAAGGTCGAAGCCTTGATTTTGACCATAGAGAATGGTTTTCATACCCTAGAATTACCCAATGAGAAGAAGGTCAAGTTTGCCACCCATATGCTTAAGGGAGGGGCAAAAATATGGTGGGAGAACTATGGCGGGAATAGGGGTGAGGAAATAGACACCATGGAGTGGGAAGCCTTTAAAAACCTCTTCGCAGATTGTTTTATGCCCATAGCTGAGAGGAAAAGGAAGGAGAAGATGTACATGGAGTTAAGGCAGGGTAGTCTTTCAGTAGCTGATTACACCCAGAAGTTTAGGCTTCTGGAGCGTTATGCACCCATCAAGACTGAAGACCGTCTTACTGAACACTATGTTGACTGCCTTTCTGCCCACCTAAAAACCCTAGTCATAACCTCTCGTCCCAGAAGCATAGATGAAGCCCTAGATATGGCCCTCAAGCAGGAGAGAGAGCAGGGCATGCAAAAACCTTCTAGCATGGGATACTTAGGGTTAACCACAACTGAATAGGATAAGTTTAAGAAGTTCAACCCAGGCCATAACAACAAGGGATCAGGGAAAGGAGGAGGTTCAGGAAAAGGAGAACAGAAGCACAATCGAAACCAACAGAAGATTGTCCACCCGAAGTGCAAGACTTGCAGACGACACCATGGTGGGGTATGCCGCCACACCAAGCCAGTCTGCTATAACTGCAAAAAGGAGGGTCATTTCGTCGCCAAGTGTCCCACTCCCTCTATCTTTGGCAATCCTGCGGGTGGTGCTCCGTAGCCTCAGGGACACCACAATGGCAGGGTATTTGCAGTAAATGCAGAGGAGGCCAAGGCAAATCCAAACCAGCTCTGTGAAGGTAACCTAATTTCTTTATAATTCAATATCTTATTCAAGCCTGCAATTATTCATAATTTTATTACCTTATGTAGGAACTGTATTATTAAATGGTCATCCTGTTAAGGCTTTATTTGACTCGGGATCTACAAATACTTTTATTTCTCGAACTCTGGCATCCATATTAAATCTTCACATAAGAGATTTGGGATATGTTCTGGACGCGTCTACTCCGAGTGGCAAAATACTCACCACTTAGCAGAAAACCAATGAACTCTCTCTCAAATATGAAAATCATGATATGCCCTTTGAATTCATTCTCTTAAATATGGAAGACATTGATGTTATACTCAGTATGGACTGGATTTACACATACCATGCTCACATTGACTGTAGAAACAAGACGATCGTTCTCTTTCAACCTCATTCTTATCCTGTGAAAATCCCTAGGGGAAGTGGATTCTGTAATAATATTATAATCTCCTCTCTTAAAGCTAAAAAGATCATTTCTAAGGGATGTAAAGTCTTCCTCGCATTAGTCTCAGAGACCAGTCCTAGTAGCGGGCCTATAGAAACTCTGGAGGTGGTTCATGACTTCCCTGACATTTTCCCGGAGGAGCTTCCTGGGCTGCCTCCAAATAGAGACATTGAGTTCTCCATAGATCTTCTTCCTAGAACCACTCCGATTTCTAGGGCACCGTATAGGATGGCTCCTGCTGAGCTGATGGAGTTGAAGAAACAGTTGCAAGAACTTCTCGACAAAGGGTTCATTCATCCTAGTGTTTCCCCCTGGGGAGCTCCCGTCCTTTTTGTTAAAAAGAAAGATGGTTCTATGTGTATGTGTATTGACTACCGCATGTTGAACCAAGCTACTATTAAAAACAAGTACCCTCTTCCTCGAATTGATGACCTCTTTGACCAGCTTCGTACTGCTAAAGTTTTCTCAAAGATTGATCTCCGTTCTGGATACCATCAACTTAAAATCAAGGATTCTGATATTTCTAAAACTACTTTTCAAACTCGTTATGGGCATTATGAATTTCTGGTGATGCCATTCGGGTTGACCAATGCACCAGGTGTATTTATGAATCTGATGAACAAAGTCTTCCAACCCTATCTTGATGAGTCCGTGGTCATCTTTATTGATGACATCTTGATCTATTCTGATTCTATGGAAAAACACCGTGAACACTTGCGATCAGTTCTTGACATTCTTTGAACCCAGAAGTTTTATGGCAAACTTTCAAAATGTGAGTTCTGGATTGATAAGGTTATGTTTCTTGGGCATGTCATTTCTGGAGGTAGTCTATCTGTTGATCCCACCAAAGTCTCTACTGTACTTGATTGGCAACCTCCCCGTAATCCTTCTGAAATTCAGAGTTTCTTGGGTCTGGCCAGATATTATCGTCATTTTATTCCAAATTTATCCAAAATTGCACTTCCTCTAACCAAGATTACTCAGAAGGATGATCACTTCATCTGGTCAGCCACTTGTGAGTCCAGTTTCTAGCAGCTAAAGCAGAAGTTGACATCGGCTCCTGTTCTCATTCTACCCTCTGGTAATGAAGGGTTTGTGATATTCACTGATGCTTCAAGGAATGGATTAGGGTGTGTCGTGCAGCAGAATGGTAAGGTAGTGGCCTTTGCGTCTAGACAGCTAAAACCCAATGAACTTAATTATCCCACCCATGATTTGGAATTAGCTGCAATCATTCACGCCCTAAAAATCTGGAGGCACTACGTATACGGGGCAAAATTCGACATCTTCACCGATTACAAGAGCCTAAAGTACATCCTGACTCAGAAGGACTTGAATCTGCGTCAACGCCGATGGATCGAATACCTAAAGCACTATGATTTCACTATTGCCTATCATCCGGGTAAGGCAAATGTAGTCACAGATGCCCTTAGCAGAAAAAGGGCAGTGTGTGCATCTCTTTCTGTCCCTGAATGGAGGAACATGGAGGATCTAGTGGGCTGGAAACCGCAATTTCTGTCTGATCGTGTGCATGTTAATAATATTTCCATCACGTCCAACCTGCATTTTGAACTTCTTGAGGCACAAAAGGCTAGTCCCGGTCTTACAGAGCTATCTTCTCTCCTGTCAAAGCCACAAACACATCTGTCCGTGGGTCTTGATGGTGGTCTCCATTACAAAAATCATATGTGGGTTCCTAAGCAGTCAACTGTAAATACATCAATCCTAAATGAGGCACATGGGTCCAAGTATACAGTTCATCCAGGCACGACAAAAATGTACAAAGACCTACAATGTCAGTTTTGGTGGAGGGACATGAAGCGCGATATTGCCGATTTCGTGTCTAGATGTTTGACATGTCAAAGGATCAAGGCCGAACATCAGAGACCAGTCGGTCTACTACAACCCCTTGAAATTCCAGAATGGAAATGGGAACACATCACCATGGATTTCGTGGTAGGGTTACCCAGGACCAGGAAAGGATACGACGCTGCTTGGGTCATAGTGGATTGTCTCACTAAATCAGCTCATTTTCTTCCTGTGAAGACTATTGCAAGGGTTTCTGAGTTGGTTGACCTCTACATACGGGAGATTGTACGTCTGCATGGAGTCCCAATGTCTATTGTCTCAGACAGGGACCCGAAGTTCACATCAAAGCTGTGGAAGCAGGTTCAAGAGGAATTGGGCACCAAGTTGAACTTCAGTACAACCTACCATCTGCAAACAGACGGGCAGTCAGAGCGTACAGTACAGATTCTAGAGGATCTTCTGCGAGCTTGTATCCTCGATTGGGAAGGCTCATGGGACTATTACTTGCCTTTAGCTGAGTTTGCCTATAATAATAGCTATCAGGCAAGCATTGCGATGCCTCCCTATGAAGCTCTTTATGGCCAACCATGCAGATCACCTTTACACTAGGATGATGTCGGAGAGTGTACCCTGATGAAATCTGAGGAGATGCAGCTGTATTCTGATAAGGTTGCACTGATTAGGCAGAGAATGAAGTGAGCACAGGATAGACAGAAATATTATGCAGATGCTCACTGTCGAGAACGTCAGTTCAAGGAAGGTGACCATGTATTTCTGAAGATCTGACCTATTCGAGCTCTGGCCAAGAACAAGGTAAAGCTCAGTCCTCGTTATGTTGGACCCTTCGAGATTCTAGAAAGGGTTGGCGAATGTGCCTATCGTCTTGCTTTGCCACCTCAGTATAGTGCCATGCATAATGTGTTCCATGTATCTAATCTGAAGCCCTATGTCAAGGACCCCAGTCATATCTTGAATCATGAGCCTCTTGAATTGAAGGATGATCTGTCATATGCTGAGTCCCCAGTCAGAATTCTCGACTTCAAGTCAAAGGAGCTTCGCAGCAATCGTCATATCGAAATGGTGAAAGTTCTCTGGAGCCACCATGATGAAACGGATGCCACGTGGGTGCTAAAGACCGAGGTCGAGAAGAAGTATCCCTATCTTTTTCAGGCTGCTTGAATTTTGAGGGCAAAATTCCTAAAAAGGAGGGGAGAATGTGAAAGAGTGAGTTTATATATATATATATATATATATATTAATTTGAATCTCTCTCTTACAAATTTAATTGTTCCAATTATGCCCTCAATCATCTCTCTCACTAATTTGATTAAATGGATCATCAATATCACCTTATACCATCAATAATGATATATATATAAAGTCAATAACACAAGTATTATGACTTTTAGTCAATTGACATAGTCAATAATCGAATTGGGACTCTAATTTTGCACCATAACTAAATCATAACATTATAAAACTATGCCTAAAATCTCATTTCAATGGGAGTTACCAATTTATAGTTATTTACATTTGAAATTTTGTGTATTATATCACCTAATTTGGCCTAGGACTAAAGTTCGCGATTAAATGGGGCATTTAATCTATCACGCGGTCTTTTGGGCTGCTTTGGGCGCGGACCACTCACTGGGAATTAATCTCAGCCACCCGATCAGTGGATCAGGAATCACACGAGATCCAACGACACCTGAGTCGTCCCTAACCTCCCACAAGACCGGGTCTTCGCCTCCCACAGAATGATGAACCATCTGAGAGATCCAGCGCTCCAATCTCGTCCCCTCTCCCCGAGATATTTGGAGGAACCCTTCCACTCTCAAAAACGAACCTAACAACCCTCTACTAACCTCCCCTCGTCCATGCAACTGGGAGAAAGACCTCCTGAGTTCTCGCACCTCTCAGTGGCGGCGGCAGCCAAAATTAGGGCTCCCCTTCCTAGCACCCCCACACCTATTTAAGGATCCCAGTAGCTCCGCCACCTTCCCTTTAGTCGCACCAACACCTCAATTGCAACCGAGATCGCCCCTACCTCCCTCACCTTGAGTACCCCTGCTCACCTGCTCCCCGACCTCCCCCTCACTCTGGTGGATTCCTCCGTCTAATTGAGAGCGATCACACCATCTCATGACCCTGACAATTCGAACACCACCCCCAGTTGGAGCTGCGGAAGCATAGGACCTCGGGTCGACGAGCCGCCGCAGCTGAGCTCCAAAGCTTCACCGCCGGCGAGGTTAGGACCATCTCGGAGGCGCGGGAAGATTGCAACAGCACTGGTAGACCGCCGCGAAGCTTCTGACTCCCTCAATCCAACCTAAGGGCAGGTAAACCTCAACTTCACTCATCGACCTATTTTCAATCTCTTTCGATCCAAAAACGATGCCCAGACTACCTTTTCCGATGAGCTCGACCTCCCCGCAACCGTCGTGAGCCTGCGAAATCAACCCGATGACCGGCGTAGCCCAGTTCATCCTAGAAATCAGTCTAGCTCTCCCCCAATTCCTCGCTGCAGCCATGGCGCGAGCAGGAACTTTCGGATGGGTGATTTTCCTTTCTCACAATCACCCGGACACGAGCCCAACAGGAAAGAGTGAGGGGCATTCCTGACATTTCAGTGAGCCTGACCCCCCGCTTAGACGAGTGCTTGCTCGCGGGTCAGTGAGAGGGTCCGGTTGGTCAGATCCCTCACATGATCCGCGAGCCAGAGCTCACAAATCTTTATTTTATTTTATTTAATTTCTTTAGAATTTCTTGATTGGTCAGATTTTAGAAAAATTCTAGAAAATGATAGGAATATCAAGAAATATCGAACCAATATACCATTTTCATCAGAAAAATCCAATCTATCTAAATAAAATATAATCATGACCTGGATCTGAACCCTTTTCGGAAAATATGGTCTACCATCACTAATGACCTTTTAATACATATTTTGTGTAATAATAGTTATAAATGATGTTATTTCTGCCTTGGGGACATATTAAACCCTAATTACAATCTTGGTCATCATGTTAATTGAAAACCTATTTAGGGAAGATAGTTAATCCAATGATTGAGAAGAACCCTAATTTCTAGTTTTTCTCACCTTATTATGAATACTATATACAATTTATGAAAAACTCTCATATTAAATGTCCTTGATTAACCTGGACGACCCTAATCTCATACCCCCAACTTTGAATCCTATGTATCCTAAAGTAACATCCCTAATGACCTAAACCCTAATAAGAAACCCTAATGTGGAATAATGGGAATCCATAGTAACTTATGGTTTTGTTTACATTTCAGGGTGATCTACTATCTTTCTCATAATCTAGGGCTTGTGGAATCCAGATCTGAGAATTAAAGGTACGTGGATATAATTATATGACTAGTTTTGCTGGATGTTAAGTATATGTAATTGTTGCATGAAATTGATATACATTGATGGATGTGAATATATGATTAATTGATGATTTACCGCCTTGGACATAAAAGAACATAACTGAATATAAGTGAAATGTAGTTACTAGTGGTGTTCATTAAACTCCCTATTAGAGAGGGAAAGCTTTAATGTTGACTAGCACCTCCCTAGAGTACATGGTATACGGGGAGATCCCTAGAGTACAAGGTACACGGGGAAGGGCCCACTATTTATGCAATTATGTGCTAAGTCCACCATAGTAATGCATGTTCACTATAAATGAGGCTAATAATTTGGGATTACCTGATTTTCTGCCTTTAAATAACGTTTTCTCTTTCCTTTTCAAATTTTGAGTATTTTGTATACCAGCATAGTATAGCTTTTACTCCACGTACCAACTTTGTTGATGTTTTTGTTTCTCGTATTTTCTAGGTGCAAGGAACAAATGATGATCAAAGTGAAACACATATTCAAAGTACCTGAAGGCACAAATAATAAGCATGGAGGATTTATTAGATAGACCTTTTCCTCTTATCTCTTTATTGCTAGATGCTAGTTATTTCTTTCCCTAGCTTATATTGAGGATGATTGAGATCCAATGTAATAATCATAGACTTATTCTTCTTCTTTTTCCAGTATCAATATGTATGACTTTATCTTTCAATTATTGAATGAAATGTTGTGTGGCTATTTGCTATGATGTGAACTTGATCTTAACTTATCTCTGATTTTAGTTGGCTATCTTGATTTCCACTATTTTCCCTTTTGACATTTGTAGATATGAGTGCACGCATATCTGTATATGTCACTAAGGAAAGTATGTAGAATTTGGGTTCGTCACAAGGACCCTCTCACTTCAAAAGAGAGTTGTTTTAGAATAATTCTAATGTGAGTTTACAAAATTCCTAGAATAATATGTGAAATATAGAAGTTTGTCAACAAAGAATTTCTACCCCTTGAAAATGACTAATTTATGAATATTTAACATGCCTTGTAAATAAAACATATGAAGTTATTTTGTGTCCTAAGGTGACACTAGTACATATACACCATATGACATTAGTTAAATTTGACCTACAACATCAGTTTTGTAAGGACACTAAGTGTGCAAAAATATAACTAAGGACCTTCCGCATTAGTTTCTAGGGTAAGCTAAAACAAAGAGTACAAAGTTAATTTGGGTTGCTATGAAAATAGAAATCAGCGATATAAAGCAATATCAACAACAATTATAAGATCATTCTATGGAAAGAAACTGACCCTAAAGATGTCAGAAGCATTGCTTTGTCTAAAATAATTGACATTGTACGTCCTTATCAATTAAAATTTTAACTCATAACGACAAATTGACTTTGGATTTTTATGAAAAATTGATGATGTAGATCTACAACGTCCATTTTTTATAATAACTGACCTAGCATGTTTGGTTTCTTTATATAGACGGTCTACAGATGTGCTGTTAGAATGATTAGTGGGATGCATAACTTGTAATCCATAAGACTACATGTTACATCCTAAGTTTAGCTCAATAACGAGTTAATACACCTACAAAACCTACACTAACAAACACACACAAGAGTCCACATCCACACAATTCATTCACACACATGCATTTCTATTCTCATCAACACTTAATTCCATTCTCATGCAAATACACAATTTAAAAAAACATGCAATTTTATCCTGATTACATGTACAAATACAATTCTCATTTTATTCATTCCTTTACACATCCATTCATAGGCATATGGATATATACATACGTCGTTCACACATGCACCAACAACTCATTTGTATCCAATTTAAAGTTGCAATAATTCATAACCATCACATTCATATAGAAATAATGACATCAACATTTAGAAAACTCATATTTTATCCTAATCAAACAAAGTTGACTTCTTTAATAAAGGATTGTACTCACCATTCTTGTATCTCATCTGATTCTTCTTTTGTGTTAGGCTTTGTAATATTAATTAGGGGTAGAGAGAGTGAACCACTTTAAAACTTCTATTTTTCATATTATCATATGAAATTATTTACTTACGATGATCAAGCCTATATAGATTACCTTTTGTATAGAATGATGTTTTTGATACCAGTTTGACAACCAGGTCCACTTACCACATCACATAATATCTATATATTCAATTCATATTTTGTATAGGACGCTATAAATTTACAATTATACAAAATGATGGTAAATAAAAGTATGCATAGTCGGCATATATGTGCATTGGAGTCAGAAAACTACCTTAACATTCTTCCAAGTTAATAATTTTCTTTATTTACCTTTTCTTCGACCAGTTTGAATGTTTTATACCACTATATGTCAAAGTAATTCATTTAGTTGAATTAGTAAATAGTCATGTAATGATGCATACATTAATATATATTTTACTTAAACTACTAATACCATTTTCATTATTTGTCCCCCACTTCCTATTTATTACCTAAAGGATAGAGATAATATGTGGATTGCCAGCATGGACAATTACTAACAACTCCCAATGCTTATTGCTAAGTGAAAAGAAGGAAAATAAAAAAACTCAAATTCTACATTGAAATGTAATTATTAAGACAAAAGTATAAGCAAAGTGCCCAAAACTTACTAAACGTTGAAACGAGCTATAATCACGCTCTTTCCCACAAGTACCAAAATATCAAAATATGGTAGAGTTGTAATAATTGACAGTTGTCGGGTCTCGACCTACACAACTAATCAATGATGGAACTAGAAGTACCACATTAGTTAGTATGAATTGTCAACGCATCGTATATAAGCAACTCCAAAATATATATGTATGGATTAATATATAAGAAAAATAATCAATATATATATATATGTTCACATATAAAGAACAAGGTATTTAGCCATAGGCCCTTACCGCATCAAAGTTCTATCATGATTGTAATCAACCAATCACAACTAAACAACTCCATACTATCTATCAACTATATAGTAGTATCTTTATTTAGACCTACAACGTCCTCCAGGATATAGACCATCATAGTCAACCCTTCTTCTAAATTGTGTAACCATAGTGCCTACCCCCTAAATTTAGGACCTAGTGATTCAAATAGGTCATTTGCAACCCAAGCAGTTAATTAAGGAGGAACTGGAGGAAGAATTGTAGGGGGTCTTCTTAGGTACTATGATTACATGTATTCTCATATCAATTGCCAATTACATACACAAATAGAATAGAATCACAATTATAATCTACTATTCTACCAATCTAAACACCAGTACTCGTCTCCATCTTCTTTGTATCTTAAAAATGTTGGACTCTTTAATAATCCAACATCTCGGCCCAACAGTCTCTCTCCTACTGTTATCTTAAGAATTGCAGACTCTTCCTTTCGTCTCCTTCCTCTTTGTATCATATAAATGTTGTACTCTTTATTAACCTAACATCCCCTCACCTAGCAGTATCTCTTTCCCGATCTTATCCTAACACTCCATACTCCTCTTTAGGTCCTTTTCCAAACCTTCTCATTACTTTGCCAACAACCATAGTTCAGTTTTTCTGGGCACCATCCATCTGCTGTTTTCAAGGTGTTTAATGGTATGAATGTTCTTCGGCACTCCTACACATCTCATCTGTTCCGCATCGGTGCCCCTTGATAATTATTTAGAAGATGTCGCCGTCTCCCAATCTGGTCTTGCTTGTTCTTTATAACATCTATTTATTTTTTGCTAAGTTATCGTCATTTCGTGTCGTTCTGCTATTAAATTTGGATCTAAATTGACAACATGCAGCGAGGCCACTGTCCCCAAGGTCATCGACGTCACTAGATTCTTGGCAAGCAACCGCCGGCATCATTACTATTGCTTTGTTTCGCAAAGCGTCTGGGCAGCGTTTCGGTAAGGAAAGTCATTCCGGGCAAACACAGACAGCGTAATCGCTGCCACACCTAACGCCGATTGGATCTATTGCTTGAACTATTCATTATTTCCGTATTATCAAGCGACCAACAAGGTTTAAAACCAGACAATCGTCACCGCGGGAATTTAACATGGTGGGAAGCTATTGTACCAAACGCGTTGCCGAACAGTACATATATATTCCTTCTCGCAATATGTGCAAGAGGGTATTTCTTCACGTTTCAATCATTCGCCACATCGCCTATTTCATGCTAGGGACTTCCGTAGTGTGATCGTGTCTTGCAGGATCAACCATGTACGTCAAGAAGGACGAAGAGAAAGTATGTTGTGCGCTCAATACTGATGTGGATTGAGTATGCAAATAGAAGTTGTCCTCTCCAAGGAGTACATACAAAGTTTCTAAAAAAGATATTGGTTTCTGATTTGAGATACTTCATTTATTAACATTGCCCACAAAGGTAATTTATTCTTGTCATTGTAATTTTGATTGTTGTTTCATTTGCATTGTCTCGATGTGTTTACTCAATAACTCATCAGTAAGTAAGATTTTGCAAAATAAAAGTGGTTTGAGCATGATCACAACCTTCTACTTTTGAAAATTATATTGGTGTTGCATGTGTACAATAGTAGTTGCATTGAACCAACTTCATGGGAGTTCAAAAAATCACTTGACTTGCTTAGGAAAATACTTATTGTGGCTATTTTCCTTGCCCCAACAAATTTCTTCCAACACGTTCAATCATACATTTTTATAGTTTTCAATTTGACTATCATTTTATGATTGTTCCTTTCTGTAAATATATTTTAGTTTCTGTAATTAACATTTTCATACAATAATGTCTTTAAGATTACAGTATAGTTTACATGAAATTATGGATTACTTTATTGAAATTTAGACACCACATGATGAGCCTTTTTAATCACCATTTTATGACCAAGGAAGAAGATTCATATGGAGTACTAGGTTTCGTTCATTAATTTAATATTTTGGTACTGGGTGTACATATTTTGTATTATTAAGAAAAATATGAAATTGATATTGTTTGAAGAAGTTATGTTCATATGATTAGAATGAGGAGGCTTGGGACTACATTTGTGATCCAGGTTCTTAGAATTCTGAGAGACATCTACTTACACAAGGCCATAATTTATTTCTTAAATTTTCTTCCATTTACTTTTAAATTTTATTGCTATAAAAGTGACGAGCTAAGAATATTTGATGATAAATAATAAAAAAATACCATCTAATATTCTAGATTAGGTACATGACATACCTTAAGCAAGACATGTTGGAGGTCTAGAAATTGTTATTGCATTGTTAAGGGATTACATCTAGCTTAAGATCATTATATAAGCATTTCTTTGATTTTTAATTGATCTGGTCCTAAATTTAACATGGGTTTCATATAATTTTATGACAACATACATCTTATTATGTTTGTATTCAACCATTCATTTAAAAACATCAATTTTTTTGTACAACTATTTCAATTTAAAAGGCTATTTGTTCTAACTCGTAGCCATGTGATATAAATTGTATTTAAAATATATTCCATTCATCCACTATCAATAAAAAATCCATTTAGTATGATTGCAACTTCTACGATATCATGTACATTTGTTAAGTCAATATTCAAATAAAATATTATGTTAGATGTCACCAAATTAAGCACTGGAGAGTCTGATTTATCCTACTTGATTTATTTGAAAGTTATACATGAAAAATTGAAGTACTTTCAGAGATCACATGATATCCTTGTATCTCATGCTTTGGAGGTAAGTGGTTATATTATTGGTTTATGTAATGTGTTCTTCATGAAAAGAATTTGTATAAATTAGCTTACACTTATGAATAGACCATTATCGGTAAGGGTTTTTGTGCATTTTCAAACATAAAAAATATTATAAATAATTTTGTGTGACAGTTTTCCTTCTAAAAAGTGATCTTAAAACTGTAAATATTCAATCATCTCCATGTTGTTTAACTTAAGCTCATATGCATGCATTTATCTACTCAAATTCTCTTGACACTTTAGATCCCCACAAATCATAGAACCTGCATGATTTCTATTAGTTCTATGCATCGTAAATAGTATTTTACTATCTGTCGTAATATAATTTAAGTAAACTTCTCCTCTTGTTGAATTTTTTAACCATTCATATGACCATTACTTTTATGACATGCTATATTCACCTCAACAAGTGGTTATGTTGGTTTAGAATATATATTATTCTTTCAATATAAAATGGTCCATAATTTAAAATTAGAAATTTCGATTCTTAAAAATCAATTGCATAAACTATGTACAAAATCAATGTTTTAAAATCCTCAATATATATGTTATTAGTACGACATGGAATGTGGCTGATCTTGTATCCATGTAATGTTTTATATTATTACACCTTTATAATAAAAAGTGAGGTCAAAATTGATCAATGTAGTCATTAAGTCAGTGTCTTCCATAATATGTTTAGGAAATATCATTGTCACAACCATATGTCAAAACTTTTGCTAGGATCATCTAACTCAAAGTTTATGGTGTGAACTGAGAAATAGTCATTATTTCATCTTCTTTTGAGAATAATAAGATACCAAAAACTATGAAAATAATACTATGTAAAACGAATATTGATGGTACAACAAATCCCTCTACCAATACCCACCTTGGGTCCTAAAGAATAGTTAGCAAAAGATAAAATCATATGTGTGGTCTAACTACATACCCAGAATCAACCAACTCATCTCTCACTATGTATACACCATATTCACACATGTTAAATAGGTTTTATGATAGTTTCCATATTTTTTCCTAATCCATTCAAATAAAAGTGCGTAGAGATGTGGTATATGAATTATGAATGATCTAAGGCCATGTGCCTTCATCCGCTAATATTCTATCAATAATGATATTATGAGAAATAACTGATCCACTATTGGTTTTTGTCTCTACATAAGTTCAATTTTGCATTCCACCCTCCTTAAAAGGAAGTCCATGTAGTCCCATGTAATAACATGACCCAAACCTCATCACATGAAGTTAGTTGTAATTTTTTACATATAAGCTAGCACATTATACGGTAGAAAAGATGTAGGGAGCAAAAAGTATAACAAGCCTAATACTAGATCACACGTTGTTCAATTTAATTAAGAAATTTGTGATTAAGCGATACAATGTAGAATTCTATCTTCTTTCTGCATTATTTTGTTGCTAAAGAAACACCCATTTTTGTTGAACATTATGTTTATCCTACAGTCTCTTTATTTTTACTAAATAATTTACTAAGATCTACCTACAATAAAGCATGCTTTTTCAGAAGGCAAATGAGCTAGCTGATATGTTATCCAAACCCTACTAAAAATGTCTTTCTAAAACTACTTACTAGGTGTAGGATTATGTGTTAGGACTCATAGTTTTTCCACATATTTCACCCACACTGTTGTCGTGATCAAAGAAGATTTTAGGAACCTTTCAACCCAACCACTTGTGCATGATCCACCTCCTATGAGGATATTAAAGGTTACATTAGTGAATAAGTTTTTATAATGTGTTGTTTGTAAACAATAAACTCTTGGTCCATATTCACCAATAAGTTGATATGATGCATTAATTTTAGTTACATTTTTGTTGAGGTTCTTTTTTTAATAATTGAGAACAATCAAGTCAAGAAATCATAATGTAGATGGTATAATTAGAGGTAGAAACCTCCTATGTAATTTTATATAAATGAAATAGAGGACGTGCAGAGCACGTGCATAAACTAGTTTACATATAAATTTATCATACATTCTGATAGATAACTCTGGCTTTGGGCCACACAACCACTCTTCCCTCTACATCTTCCTTCTGTAATCGAGGTGGCCATATGGTAGTAATGTCATTCTATGCGAAGCATGATATATCATCACACCTTCTCCCTAGAGTTTCTTTAAGTCATCAAATAGAGGTTCAAGAAAAACATCAATATCATTTCCAAATTTTGTGGGTCCTGATATCAACAAGGTCAACATGGCGTACTTATTTTTTACACACAACCAAGGAGGAAGATTATATATAACAATATTAATAGGCCAAGTGATATCTTGTCTGGTTTATGTCCTATGGATTCATACCATCAATTCAAAGATCTGGTCTTAGATTTATGACTTCTGCACCAAATTTAGGGCACAATTAATCAATTTTCTTCCATTGTGGGAAATCAGACACAAGTTGTATGATCCCACCATTGTATTTCTTAAACTCTTCATGCCAAGATAAATTATGCACATCCATGGTATTGGACAACAAGTTTTAAAATTTCATATTATAGGTAGATACCACATTACTTTGGTAAGAGGACACGTTTTGGCCTTATGCAAAATTGTCATTTTGTATAGTGTTTCAAATCAATATAGTCCTTTTAAAATAAGACACAGTTATTTAGGCATGCATGTATCTTCTTAGAACTTTACAGTATAAAATCTCAACATACCATCCAACTTCATAATTTTAGTGCATCTTAAGTATGATGGTCTCTCAGAATCATGCATAATGTTTCTAAATAAGGAAAGTGGATCAGTAAGATTTACCCCACAACAATCTAGCATTGCATCAGCCATATCTCTCTGAATCAGTTCGTTCACATCAACATCATCGGCAATTTCTTCTTCAACACAAGTACTTCTATCATCATCTACTGATTTCATAGTAGGAATCTCTCCATGCCATTACCATTTTGTATATCCCTATATTGTAAAGACATGTTTTCAAATTAATCATCTAATTAGAGTTTACTTGAATGATTGCATGCTTAACTATATTGATCATTGTTTAGAGTTTGATTAGTGGTGATATTCCAATTTCTAATTCTTTAAACCTAATGAGAAACTCTAAATATGCTTTTATTTCAAATAATTTGAGTTTTAGAGTTAAAACCCTTATCAGACAAAATTAAGGTTTTGGTAGCATATGAATGCATAATTTTATATGTATAGTGGTGCAATAAATGAGTTTTACTATTTTATATACAACTCTATTTTGGTTGGCAATTGGATATGGTATGGATTACTTTAATGGAATAACTCTTTCCAATTATCAGAATTGTTAAATGTTTTATAACCTATTTCTGGGCCAAATTACATGAAGACAAACCCAGCAAACCAAGTATACAAACTAAAATATAACATTCAAGTATTTGATTTTTATCCTTTTTAATATTACATCCAAACGAAATGAAAATTTAACTATTTTTATAAGATTCATTTAAGAAATTAGCTTAACTTTTCATAATTTTCAGATGATTTTAGATTAATCCAAAGAGGGATGTCAGTCTACTTTTCGCAGGATAAACTCAGTCCACCATGCATTCTGGATGAAACATAGTAGTCTAGTATTTTATTTTTATTTATTTATTGGCAACTTTGATTGAAATGAAAGATTTATTTTAGCTTTACGGTTCAAACATCATGCTATTTTTTCATAATTTTGGGAGGAGATTTGACCTATTTAGTAAATGATTTTTAGTAGCATTAGTATGACAGAAAAGTTTGTTGAAATAAAAGAAAGTGCAAAGTTGGATCAATTTCCAATCAACCCAAGAACCTTATTTGATATATATGAGCAACCTAGCACCCAAGGATATCTCATATTTCATTATTCATTACAGAAAAACTAAATCCTAGTGAGAGAGGGAGGGTTACAATTTTAGAGGAGAAAGTGGTGCCATTGATGATCGAGGGTTTTATCATCTGAAAATGATATAATCAACTAAGTCAAGCTACTTTGCATAGTTTTTCATGGTGAATCCTCTCTCACATGTCGATATTATATCCCTCATCTGATTTGATTCAAAATGATATAAATTGTCACTCTTTTATCACTCTTTCTCTCCTATTCTCCATTTCTAGGGTTTCTGAGTTGAGAGCAGAACGAAATGGATCCAATTGCTAGAGTTTGATTGGGGAGAAATTCAACATATCACCTACATTTTTAAGTTACTTATCACCTTAGGTGAGTATTTCTCTCCCTATTAAAATTTGTAATAATGTCAAAAGTTTAATTACATCTGACTAAAATAATTAATATCATTTCTAGTACTTGTATGCAATTGTATAATCAAGTGGGATGATTTTAGGGAAATAAGGGCTACTAAGTTAGATCATTTATCATTAATTTGTATTTTACTAGTTCTTTTTTTTTTGGGCAATGTAGAGACCAGCTTGTATTCATCCCTCTCTCTTCTGCGGGCCAATTGTTTGCAAAATTAACTTCTATATTGTTGGTCAACCACTGGGGCACATCAATGTGAAAAGTAAAAGGAGAACTAGCATGAGCAGAAAAATGGGTGATACAATCAGGTACAGTGTTATGCAATCTAGGAATATGAGAAATAACAGGCTGGTCGACATCCTCCTGGAGCCTCTAGAGTCGACGCATGTGGGGGGAGAACATGGTTGTTTTGGATGCTTTGTTGGTGGTAATGGATATTGCTGTGGTAGCATCAGACAAAATGGTGGGAATATGCCATCCTGTGATTTTACAAAGTTCCAAGGCACAGATAATACCTTGCATCTCTATGTCCAATGTCAACTTGGCATGGTTGGGTGACCCATGGCCCAGAAGAAATCTTCCATGGCTGTCGACAACATGAATGCTGATCCTGACATGAGATGAATCAGCATTATATGAAGCATGAACAAACATGATAATGCCCCTATGGTGGCCGTCGAGAGAAGCGTCAGAATTGCCATGATGGCACGAGCCTTGTCTTTGATGAACGAAACCCGTTTGTAGAGAGGTTGCACCTTCCTGTTGTGTATAAATTTATGTCTTTGTGACCAGATTGCCCAGCAAGTGACGACAGGAAGAGTAGAATGAATATCAGTGCACTTGAAGGAGAGAATGTCAGCAATCCAGTCATCCTCAGGAAGAAGAAAGAAGGAAGGGTCGACTTGGCATGCAACTCAAACTTCCTTACTAGCGTTGCAATCATGAAGTGAATGCAGCAGTGTATCGTAGGCGTTAGAGCATACTGGGAAGGTGTCATCAACGGGAATGTGTCGTTGGGATTTCTCCATGCTGGTGAGCAGTGCTTTGTGGTTCAGCAGCCATATAAAAGTATGAATGCAAGGAGGAATGGGTAGCTTCCATATAGTAGTCCATTTTCTGGGCAAGGGCAAGGAAAAATCCTTGCACAACCATTGGTAGGCAGACTTGGCAGTAACAGGACCAGAGGGAGATCCGGGCCATTTGCTTGTGTCTTGGTGCGATGTCGGGTCAGTCGAGTATGTGTGCTGAATATGTGGCCATGACCTGCTCGGGAGATAGGTGTGGATGAAGTCCCAATCCCATCCATTGCCATCCATGCCCATCGCCGAGACTTTAAGGTCAGTGAGGTTCGAAGATGGTGCAAAGGAGGGTTCAAGCTCTTTAATGGATAGGCCATGGAGCCATCTATCCGTCCAAACGTTTGTAGACTCACCATTATTGATAGTCACCACCAAGGCATGTTGAATGGAAGGCATGTGCTTCTTGATAAAAGCCCATACAGAACAACTAGGTTTCTTTATAGGGGTGTCATTGTGCATGTATTTGTCAAACATCACTCAAACCCATAAGACTTGTCTGTTGTTCATGAATCTCCATACATTACCAAGCATAAGGGCTAGATTTTGTGACCGTGCATCCTTGATGCTTAAGCCGCCATCAGATTTTTCCATGGTCACCTTTTTCCACGAGACCAGGGAGAGGCTGTGGTGTGACCTGCTACCAGACCAAAGAACGTTCTTAATATGCTTTTTTATGTCGTCACTCAAGGCAGGGGAGAGCTGCACCGACTGCATAATACAGCTGGGAATGGATTGAAGTGTAGATTTTACAAGGGTGATCCTTCCTGCAAGGGACAACTGACGTGATGACAAGCTAGTCATGTGATCCTTAATGGTGCCAACAATCGAAGAATTAGTAGACTTGTTAACACGATGATGAAGGATGGGAACTCCCAGGTAGTGACCCAAGTCACTAGTATGCTGAATGTCGAGGAGCCCACAAAAGCCATCTCAGACCTGACGTGAAGTATTAGGCGAGAAATAGCAATGACATTTGGCCGTGGATACCCTTTGCCCAGATGCATGTGCAAAGGCTTGCAGAACTTTGTTAATAGCTTTAGCTTGCCCAACAGAAGCCTCAGCCAACACAAGAATGTCACCAGCAAAGAAAACATGTGAAAGCAGCGAACCATGCCTTGAGAGGCGAATAAGCTTCCATTCACCTTGATCGATGGAGAGCGAGATGGCTTGGCTAAGTCTCTCCATCCATAGAACAAAAATATATGGGATGATGGAATCCCCTTGGCGAACACCCGGAGATGTTTTAAAAGGTTCCAGGAGGCATCCTTCTCAAAGAATCGATGTACTCCCCATAGTGATGAATTACATGATCAGTTCAACTATTAGTGTCGGGATGCTGGTCCTCCTGAGGGTGTCATGGATAAAAGCCCAACTCATTTTGTCAAACGCTTTAGCAAGATCTAACTTGATGCAAGCTAGAGCCTTGTCGTTGTGCTTCATGTGCATGGTGTGAATAACCTCCTTTACAAGAATGATGTTATCTGTAATACGCCTTCCGGGGAGGAAACTAGACTGGGTTTAGAAATCCAGCCATGCAGAAGGGGCTTGATACGCTCCACAATGATTTTGGATATTAGCTTGAAGCACGTGTTGTTGAGAGAGATAGGACGGAGATCACAATGATTTTACTAGTTCTTGATCTATTGATTTAATAGATATTGAATGTCTTATGGATAGATAACTATATCTATTTATACCAATCTTGTTTAATATTCAGTCAATATGCGATATGCTTGAACATTTTGAGGACATTAATATAATTATATTTGAAAAGAATAATCATGAGTTTCTCAACTGAAATCTCAAATGGTGGTTTGAAATATAATTAATCCATACTTGAATTTAATATATTATGTATATGAGGATCATTATATGAGGGTTTCATATGGTGGAAATCCATGTCTAGGTTTAACATTTAGGGACAGACTCAACTGACTGTATAAGTCATTGTATGCTTGTAAATGACTGGTTGATTGTGTGGTATGGAATCTAGGGTTTTATTGTTTCTTGAATAGACTCAATGAACCTATGAACACCTTGATGAGAATATGAATAATATTATTCTTATGATGTGTTGAACTGAGATAACTTCTTGAAAACCCTAGGAGTTTAGTATTCATACGAGTATGAGGGTTAAATCTAGAACATGTATATAATTTTATAAATGTGATGAAATGTTGAAGTGTATGTATTACTACTTCAATTAAAGATGATTAGTCTACTAATATTATGTAAGCCTAGCGCATATAATTTAGTATGAATTATGAAATAAGGAGTAAACGCTCATATGATTATGATTCCTTTTATACAAGCTACATAACAATTAATGGGAAGGGTGATTAGAGATTATGATATAAGAATATGTAATATAATCCATCATTTTAAGACAAAGTGACTAGTATTATAAGAGACATAATATGTTTGTAAATTACAAGAATGATAGAAGTAAATGAAATTGTACACTCAACTACTTACAAGAAATGATATCGACAAGAATGACTGAATGGTGATGACAAGTTAAAAATGAAATTAATAAAATGTGTATAATGAAGTATATAGCCTATATAATTTGTTTACACGTGTGTCGACCTAAATTGGAGAAACACATTAAAATCAGATTATGAAGGATATTCATGAGAGAAAAACTTTACATATTAAGTAAATTTAAAATTATTTGTTCCTGGAGTAGTAGTGAACATGATAGGAAATAACTTATAACTAATGAAGATGAAATGAAGGAAAAATGATGAAAATTAGTAGATGGGCCTAAGAAACTAACCCTAACCTAAAATAATGAGCTATGTGATGCTAATAAATAACGATCTCAAATAAGGGATTAAGGAATGCATATTTGTATCATATAATTCAATTACAAGATGAGGTTCAAGGATATGAATAGGTGAATAAAAATGTACTCTTTGATTGTAATTGTATGTTAGGATACTTGTATTATGATAATGTCTTACTTTAATGAATTTTTGATGAGACAACTTATGTTTTGAAAGGTATCCATAATTGAAAAAATGGTAAAAAGAAATGAGGAGATTTAAGTGTGTTATGCACATTTACTCTTGAGATATATCCATATCTATAAAAATTGAATGGAATATATATTTGTTGCATGATAAGTTTGCTATGAGCATGATGAGTAACATAAGATGTTTGTACGTATTATTATTCTTTCTAATATCTATGTATATATCTAATGAGAATTATAGTATAACATGAATGTATAAGAAATTTTTTGAGGTTGAATTAGCATGCATTGATTACATTTGACGAACCCTGATGAGGGTAAATCTTGGATAATAAAATCATGTCTCGGGCTGAAAGAACATGGATGATGATTGTTATAATAAGATGTGGAAATGGAAAGAATCATGTGTTGCAAAAGTACATATTTTTTATTATTTTTTAGTCATTGTCTTACTTGATAAGCCTAATTATAATGACCATCTCGCAAAAACAAGATTAACTAATGCGAAAGCGTTCATTAAGCAGCGGATTACCAAAAATTGCTAAAAATTAAAACCTTTTTATCAAAAGATCCATCAAGTAAAAAGTTTCTCACATAGAACAAAAGTAACACAAATACATTCTTGTTCACAGGTACATATTCTGTATCATCTCCTTTTGAGAATTACAAGCATTAACTGTCCTGTCAAGCTAAACACAGATAGTTCAAAATCTCGAGGCATTGAGCCAAATCTTAAAAGCACTAATTACTACTATGAGGACCTGAGAGTATAGAAACGACACATAGGACATTATATACATCAATACATGGCATAACAGACAGTGTCTCCACCTGAGACTTCACTACTGTTACTTCTGCTGCTGTTGTCCTTCCCTTACTAAAGGGTTTCTGTCTCCTCGTCCGCGACCACCTAAAAATGTAGTTCCCACGGGGGTGAGACTATTGTAAATTTCCCCAGCGAGAGATATAACTCTCCACCAATAACATAATTATTGCAGCTTAAGAAGATAAATGTGGCAACACATCCCACTATCATACCGACAGCGAGGTGTTACGCGAAAACGTGCGGAAATCACCATAACCACAGATTACCAAAAACACGGGTTAATTAAAACCATTTGCGGAAAGCTGATAAACTGAGAAACTATTACATTCCAGTCCTCATCCTGCACAGAAATAGGTTATATATACATATACATGTTCTGATACGTGTCCAAAGCTTAAAGGAACCGCTGTCTATCCATCACATGAATTCACCCCTGTTCATATACATAAAGGCCCACGTCCGGCCAACAACAGGATATACAAAACATCATCGATCGTACATCGTGAAACAACGTCAAAACACTACCAAGGACCTGAGAGTACAGGGATGACTCTAGACTCTACTACAAAACATCCAAATCAGCAGCATATCCATCGCTTGCCTTCTACTGCTCGTCTAGCTACTCAGCCGCAACTCCACGACCACCACCACATCTAGCTCGGCTACCTAAAAAGAGTGTAAACCAGCGGAGTGAGACAATTGAACATTGTCCCAGCAGGAAACATAACTTCCCACCGCAACTACAGAACCTCAAGAAATAAAGCTATAACAATAGATATCTGATAACAGGTATAACTAGAGCAGTTTATATAAAGCAAAGCTATTCTTACCGACAAGCTTACCAGCTGTACTAAAGGCATATAACCAAGTATCTCTGCATGGAACATGATTAACAAGATACGATATATTACTATGTAACATGAGGAACATATGAGTAACCGCAAGATATAACAAGATTAACTACACAAGCAAGGCCTCAACCAATGTTTCGTGTTTGTCTTAAGCAGTAATACTATTGGGCTGAATTACGTATTATTATGCCCTGAGGAAATGAGTTGTACCGCTCAAATCCAACCTTCGGCTGCGAAGCCCAAGCCGGTGCCATACAAGGTCAATGGAAGAGCCGGACTCCACGACCTTCTCCACCTCATGGTCAGTGCATGAGTACAACAAAAGAAGGACCGCAGTCTCATGTTGAAGTGGTCTTAACCATAGGGTCAGCTCTACAGGCTACCCTCTGCCTAGACCGCCTCGGTACAGGTCTTGGCACTAGTAAAACTGAGCCACAGGCCTGTTCACTGTGCTCTGAGCCATGAACGCATTCATGCTCCTCATATCACATATCCTGATCCATGGGCCTGTTCACCATGCTCTTCATCACAACTGGGCTACGGGCCTGAACATCGCACCCTGGAGTCTAGAACCGCAGTTGCACTCTTACCTCCTCACTTTAGGCTAGGAGCAACCTCACATATTCAACAATATGCGCTCCGGGTTAACCCGCAGGAGAACCCGTTTCACCATCACCAATTCCTGACGATGATGGATCTATGGCCAGGGCAACTACATGATATATTCCAATGTGATTAATTAGTATCTTTTATATGGATTGCAAGATTCAACCAAGTTGTATAACATGCAAACTATAACAGAATAAACAACATAAAACTCAACATTATGTTATTATGGTAATTACATCAACCTGATCCATCTCAAGGATCCAACATCATATGTTATCACTTGGCCTCTAGCCAACCATCCAGATCCATCTCAAGGATCATCACATACCATGGGATCTAAATCCCTCATCATGTATTGCCACTGCCTCTCAAGGCTTACATCATCATCATGGGAAAAACACATCATACATGTAACCTCTTTAACAAGAGTAATTATCAAAGTGATGTTACTCATCACATATTTCTCATAGCCTTTTCATGGCTAAGCATCACCTGCATGGTTAGTGTATATAATAATCACAGTTTCAACATGAGGACTATGCTTGCTATTATGAAATGACATTCAAGATGCTATACTTATCAATCTTACATTATCTGGTGATCAAGTGCATAAAGCACACTATTAAGAAACCCACTAGTGTAACTACCACTATTCTCCTTAGGTAGCCAGGCTAAGGTAATGAACAAACTTATGATAACAAGCATCATTATCTATATAAGGTGTTACCATCCTTCTACCAAGATCATAACCACAAGGTTGTTTGCATAACGAGATCGACTATCATTAACGGTACTTGGAAATCCTCACTATAGGTCACCATGAATCCTCACTATAGACTGTGTCGGCCACTAGCCCTCACCCCAAAGCATAACGCCCCACGACAGATGTATATATATATATATAAGAGAGCAGCAATGCTACGCTAGATACTGCAGGACGACGCTGTGTCATGCGTCAAGGGTGTTGCGCACTAGGGTGTGTCGGGCATAAGAGCTATCGGGCAACGCCCGTCCTGGCATGGTGTTATCGGCCGACACAACAGTGTGATGCCTGTCACACTTCACCCAAAAACGCCGATACAAAGGCAAATGACCTGTTCAAGAACTATAACGCATCGTC
The DNA here is from genome assembly GCA_963693085.1 of Alisma plantago-aquatica. NCBI lineage: Eukaryota > Viridiplantae > Streptophyta > Magnoliopsida > Alismatales > Alismataceae > Alisma > Alisma plantago-aquatica. The sequence continues at coordinate 1,409,419,432 of OY856412.1, read as the reverse complement.
CAAGAGAGAGAAAGAAAGATAACTCAACCCACATGTCGTTCATCCACTGAACCAGGCATAACGGCCAACACAAAACAAAGAAGGGGGCATGACGCCCGTCACAAGCACAAGGGCTGACGCCCATCACAAGCACAAGGGCTGACGCCCGTCACAGCAATAAGGGCTGACGCCCATCACACAGGCCTGTCGGCCAACAACTAGGTCAGGAGAGTTCATCCAACAAGGTCACCTTCTTCCCCATACACAAGGTACTCGAAAACCCTAGGAAGATGGCTCACCTCAATCGACTGAGAAGGAGGGGTTTTGCACATCAACCATCACCAACGAGCTCACCCTTCGAGCCCAAGGTGAGAGGAGAGTGTTGCTTGAGCAACTAGGACACAAGCTCACCTCAATCGGTTAAGGGAAAGAGGGGTGTTGCTCATGAAACTAGCAACTCAAACTCACTCCTCTAGACCAATGGGAAAAAGGAGTATTGCTCCCTAAACCCTAGATTACAAGAGACACTAGACCACATGGTGATCATCCAACAAGGATACTAAGCAAGAAACTAAGCTATTAGCATGCATATAAACAAGATTATGACAGGAGATAGTGTAGCTAGGGTTAGAAGATATGCAACCCGCCTTAAGCTCCAAGCTCCAAGGAAGAAGAAGAGCTCCAAGCTTCAAGGGATATCGGCCACCACTGCTCCTTCAAGGGGGTGTATCGGCCGACACAAGCAAGGGAGAAGGGAGTGTCGTGCACTCAAGGTGGAGGAAAGCAAAGGAACCAAAGGAACTCCTAGCAAAGGAAAGGACACGCCTATATAGAAGGAAAGGGAGGAGAAAACAAGGTTGGTCCAGGCAAGGTGTCGTCCACCCAAAGGACACTTGTCTTAGAGCTCAAGCCACCACTCTAGCAAGCCTTATACACTTGTCCAAGGTCCTTGCCACATGCATGCATCAAGCTCCAAGTGTCCACTAGTGGTGACACAAACGAGGTCAAAGCTGGGTCAAACACTATGGGCGACACAACCACCTGCACCATGGGCGACACACAAGGCACCATGGGCGACACACACCCATGCTGGCCAACACAAACTCCTCTAGGCGGATACACTCATCTCCTGGGCGACACACACTTCTCTTGGGTGACACAAGGCTCAACCAAGCCCAAACAAGGCACCTCAAGGCCCAAACAAACTCAACCAGGCCCAAGGAACTCAAGCAACGAGCCCAAGCCTTCCTCTCAACCCTAGAGGAAGCAAAGAGAGAGGGGAACACCTCACAAGGTGGAAAACTTGCCCACAAAACCCTAGACTTGGGTTATTTGCAAGTAGCCCCTCCAACTCTCAACAAAGCACAACAAAACCCTAATCACCACTTAAAGGTGATTAGCAAGCACCAAAGCACCAAGGTTAAGGAAAACAAACAGGGTAAACCCTAAACGAAGGTCAGGGTCCTTACAAGCTAACCCCCTTTAAGGGATTTCATCCCTGAAATCCGAAGAGAAAAGTGAGGGGTACTTCCTCCACATCTCTTCCTCAAGCTCCCACGTGGCTTCTTCAATGCCATGATGATGCCAAAGAACCTTCACAAGAACAAGGTCCTTCCTCTTCAGCTTCTTAACCCTTCGGTCAAGAATCGCCACATGACCTTCCTCATAGGTCACATCTTCATCAAGCTCAACCTCAACTGGTTGTATCACTATTCCTGAATCCGGATGACTTTTCTTCAGCATACTGACATGGAACACTGGATGTAACCTGTGCAATTCTGCAGGAAACCCTAACTTGTAAGATACTCTGCCAACACGTGCTATGACTAGGTAAGGCCCCATATGCCTGGGCGCTAACTTACCCTTCCGACCAAACCTTAGCACACCTTTCACAATGAGACTTTAAGATACACTTTGTCTCCTACCTGGAACTCCAAAGGTCGTCGGTGATTGTCTGCATAAGACTTCTGTCTGTCCTGTGCCACTTTCAACTATTGTTGTATCACTTTGATCTTTTCTGTTGTTTGCTGCACTAACTCATGACCCAACAACTGATACTCACCAGACTCATACCAAAACAAAGAAGATCTACACTTCCTCCCATACAAAGCCTCATAAGGAGCCATGTCAATGCTCCGCTGATAACTGTTCTTATAAGCAAACTCTATCAAACTCAGATGCATGTCCCAACTGCCTAGGAATTGCAAAACACAAGCTCGAAGGAGATCTTCCAGAATCTGAATAGTCCTCTCAGACTGTCCATCTGTCTGTGGATGGAAGGCGGTACTGAACCTCAACTGTGTCCCCAACGCTTTGTGCAGCTGTTCCCAGAAACGACTCGTGAACTGAGGACCTCTGTCAAAAACTATCGTTGCTGGTACACCATGCAAACGTACTATCTCATCCACATATACTCGAGCGAGCTTCTCAGTTGTATACGTTGTCTTTACTGGTAAGAAATGGGCAGACTTTGTCAATCTATCCACTATCACCCAAATGGAATCATGATTCCTAGTTGTCCGGGGTAGACCAACTACGAAATCCATAGTTATATGATCCCATTTCCACTGCGGTATCGGCAAAGGTTGCAACGTACCTGCCAGTTTTTGATGCTCAGCCTTCACATGCTGGAAAACCGCACATCTCGCCACAAACTCAGCTACATCCTTCTTCAAACTGGGCCACCAATACAAGTCCTTCAGACTATAATACATCTTGGTGACACTTGGATGCATAGCATACATCGACGTGTGTGCTTCCTCAAGCACCAACTTCCTCAAATCATCAGCATCTGGAACCACCATCCTATCACAAAAGCAAACCAGTCCATCCTCGGACTCATGGAAACCATCACGCTTTTCCCTGCCGAACTCTGATATGATCAACTGTACCACATCATCTGTCTGCTGTGCATCTTTGATTTGTTGTCTCAATGTAGGTTTGACTTGCATTTGCACTAAGAGTCCAGCTAACGAGGAAACTCCCATCTTCACATTCATTTGCCGCAAAGAGACAAACATATCCCGCCTATGGCATACCAGGGAACTCAAATGTGCCTTCTTGGAAGAAAAAGAAGAAGACTTTCTGCTAAGCACATCCGCTACCACATTTGCCTTACCAGGATGATACTCGATAGTGCAGTCATAGTCATTGATCAACTCCATCCATCATCGTTGTCGCATGTTCAACTCTTGCTGCGTAAAGATGTAGTTCAGGTTCTTATGGTCCGTAAAGATCTGACATACTTCCCCATACAGATAGTGTCTCCAAATCTTTAACGCATGAACCACAACTGCCAACTCCAAGTCATGCGTAGGATCATTATCCTCATGTTTCTTGAGTTGTCACGAGGCAAGAGAAACCACATGATCTTCCTGCATCAGCACACAACCTAAACCTTTCTTGGAAGCATCACAGAAAACATCATAGCCCTTTCTAGACTATGGCAAGATTAACACTGGAGCACTGGCCAGCTTCTCCTTCAAACTCCGGAAAGCTTGCTGACATCGATCATCCCATACAAAAGGCACATCCTTCCTGGTCAACTTCGTCATTGGTAATGCAATCACACTGAAGTCCTTGATAAACCTCCGGTAGTATCTTACTAAACCCAGTAAACTACGAACTTCTATCGGTGTCTTTGGTTGTTCCCAATCTGCAACGGATTCCACCTTCTTCGGATCTACTTTGACTCCTTCTGCAGATATCACATGACCCAAGAAAGTCACTTCATCCAACCAGAACTCACACTTACTGAACTTGGCATATAATTGATGTTGGTGAAGAAGAGTCAACGCTCGTCGAAGATGTTGCTCATGCTCTAGCCTGTCCCGACTATAGATCAAAATGTCATCTATGAAGACTACGACAAACTGATCTAAGAACGGACGGAACACTCTGTTCATCAGATCCATGAAAGCAGCAGGTGCATTGGTTAGCCCAAATGACATAACCACAAACTCAAAGTCACCATACCTCATCCTGAAAGCTGACTTTGGTATGTCATCCTCCTTGATCCTCAATTGATGATATCCATAACGTAGATCGATCTTCGAAAAGACTGTAGCACCACGCAACTGATCAAACAGATCATCTATCCTCGGTAACGGGTACTTGTTCTTGATCGTGACTTTGTTCAACTTCTGGTAGTCTATACACAACCGCATCGAACCATCCTTCTTCTTAAGAAATAACACTGGAGCACCCCAAGGCGACGTACTCTGTTACGACCCCATCTGAGCTTAACTGGTAAACTAGGGTTTACCTAGACAATTGCAAAGATTAATTGGAATAATCATTCTTGAAATATAATTAATGACGATAACACAATTAGGATGTTTTAACTATGATAAGAAGTCTAAATCTTCTTTTGTTTTGAGAATTAGGGATTGAGAAGAATAAACCCTAATCGGCCCAAAATAGGGTTTTGATGATACATGAACACAAAATTTGATAAGTATAGTGTCTCAGTAAATGATTTTTAGTATTTTATGTGTAACTCTGATTTACTTCAAATTTGGATATGATTTGTATATATAAAATGTGAACAACATTGGAAAATATCAGAATTTTTGAAGAATGTTCTGACCTGTTTATCGGTCGAGTTTCAAACTCGACCGATCATATTTCCAGATTTATATAGCAGTGTGGTAATTGAATTTTATCTTTTTATTGGTATATGCAATTGATCTCAAATTTTAACTGTGCTTGAAAAGCGCAGTTTTAGACACTCTGTTAAATTGGCATAATTTTTGGATGACTTTTGATCTCTACAGTGAGGGTGTCGGTCGAGTTCTGTGCAGGACAAATTCGACCGAATCTGCTGCAGACTGCAATATAGCAGTGCACTGTTCTATTTTTAATTATTTATTGGTAACTCCAAATGATCTCAAATTTTAACTGAAGCTTTATAGATCAATTATAAACAACATGATAAATTCCCATAATTGTTGGAGAAGTTTGGATCTCTGAAATAAACGAATTACAGTAACTTTGTATAACTGAATATTCAGCCAATATAATTAAAGTTGAGTGTTGGGTCAATATGCAATTGACCCAAGCAGCTCAAATTAACTTATATGATCGAACACACACACACACAGCTCTCATTCTTCGTCATCCACCCCCGAGAAATGAAAATCTAGAGAGAGAGGGAGAGTTAGGGCTTGAGTGGAGAAAGAGGAGGAATTGCTGACCTAGGGTTTTGCGGTCCAAGGAATGGTGAAATCAAGTAAGTTTGGATCCTTTACATAGACTTTTATGGTGAATCTTCTCTCTCATGTCAAGATTCCATCCATGCTCTGATTTGATCCAAGATGATGTCGAAATTCCCTCTTTTCTCACCCTTTCTTCATAATCCCTCATTTTCAAGGTTTCCTAGTTGAATGGAAGAAGAATTGGGAGATTTGCTAGGGATTTGATATGAGTTCGAGATCCCCTGAGTTGAGCTGCAGTTTTGAGGTGTTTTCACACCTTAGGGTGAGTGGGTTCTTCCTTTAAACAGTATAATGCACGAAATTTGATTATAGCATCCAAATCCCTAATTGCTTGGTATGTGATTCTAAACCCTGAAATGTCCGTTTAATTTAAGTTGTTGCAATTTGATATGATATGGATTCCTTCTCTGTTTGAATGACTCCTTGATGGTAGATTCACATCAGAAATGTATACAACACATCTTAGAAAGAATGCTTTTCAGATTTATACCATATGATGTAATTAGGGTTTAACCTAATTGAGATATCTCTAGAGTTTCAATCTTATTGAAAAGGACTAGTAATCTTATAAGTGGTTAGGATGTACCTCATGGATTACCTTATTTGAATTTTATCCTTGGTGCATGATATCTCAGTGAATAGCATGGAAACCTAAATTTAGTTCAATTTCCATGGTTTCATACATATATCGATTGTATATGATTTGTTGAAAACAATCTTTATTTAGTGAATGCTTATATCCTATGAAATCCTTATGAGAGCCATGTGACAAGTGAATGAGGTAAATGAAAAGGTGAATGAGGCGAATGAAACCCTAAGAGTAGGGTGTTGGCATGTGATGAATGAATAAGGCAAATGAAACCCTAAGGATAGGGTGTTCAATGAATCATGTTATGGTGACATGAAAGGTCTCGATATGAGATGTGGTGATACTTAACTGTTGAATTGTATGTTTCTAGTGCATTTAAATTTATATGCTTGTTCTCTCTGAGTTGATATCTACATACTGCAGGGCTTCTTATATTTCAATACATATCTCGTAAATTGCAGGTGATGAGATATGACATGCCCTAGAAAGGGATGTTACTGAGACATGGTATATGTTGAATACATGAGCTAAGATGTTTTATATGATATGATATGGCAGGCCGTGTGAGCCTTGTGAGAAATGTAAAATGAGTTATGATTTCTATTTTACATGTATCTATAATTTTAATGTTAGACTTAGGTGCCCTAAACACCGTAGAACCCCTTTGAGAGGTCTTCTTCTTAGGGGTGAAACTCGTGTTGCAACAATAACTGTGTGGAGTCACGGTGGCACGAGGACAGAGAGCCAGTGTTGCAACAAGAACTGTGCGAAGTCACAGTGGCACTGGAGAAAATAGGGGTTATTGCAACAAGAACGTGCGGAGTCACGGTGGTAACCCAGTGAGACTCTCCGCCTGTGTGCTCAGGTTAGAGGAGGAGTCTAGAGCACTCAGAGTAGTGCATTGAGGCCGGAGAGCCTGTGGTCCTGTAGTAGAACAGGGCTGGCGTCAGACTTAGCATTTCCCGGGTGTGTCACTAAGTCTTATACGGTGTGGTCGTAGTGTACTGTGAGTCTCTATGCAGAGTACACTGCATAGATCAGGGCATAAGTTAAAATATGATCATATAGGTTCACATAGTTCATTATAAATGAAAGAGTTAAGGAAGACTAGAGCATAGTCTTCGAGTAGTTATTCTTTGGATGCAATATTTACATTCTTTGTTATTTCAATTATATTGTTTTAGAACTGCTCAATGTAGTATTTATTGTTGTTAAATTTCATATCGTTTACTCAAAGTTATATCTGTAATCACATTAGTGCCTTAGACTGTTTCTTTGAAGTACTCATTCACTGAGCGAGTAGGCTCACCCCTCTACTCAAACATTTTAGGGTTAACCGCGTGGACTTGAAGATGGTCAGAGCATCAGTGTAGATCTGCTACAAGAGTTAAGTACAAGATTAGTTGAGTCATTCGGTCCTTGTCACTCTAGGTCCTCAGTAAGAGATAAGAGAGAGAGTTGTAATTACAATGTGTAATATTGTCCCTCTTTTGATATGTATGCTAATTAGCAAGTTTTATGTGCATAAGGTGTGAGAGACATCATGAATGTTTATACATGTACCTTTACTATTGAAGTCTGATTAGTAAAAGAAATGTTCAGATTCCTTTGTTAAGATGTTATGTGGTTCAATGCGGGGAAACAAGAGTTTTAAAGAAAAGAAAAAAGTTAATGGTGTTCTTTGTGTTACATATAAGTCCTATCTTATGCCCTAATCTCATGATTTGAGGAAATTGTGAGATCGGGGTGTAACAGCTTGGTATCAGAGCTTAGGGTGAGTTGTCAAGGACCATTAAGTTAGTAAGTTAGAGTCCTAAGCGTGGCAGATAGGATATGTTTTGATGTTAGCTTTGGGGATTTGAGTATTTGGATATCCTGGCCCGATATCTGAGTACTTGGATCAACCAGTACAAGCTACTCTGTCTATTCTTTCACGTATACCCTGGCCAGGTATACAGTGGAAGAATGGGCTAGAGAGGAACCCTAGAAATGTTAGGGTTAGAAAACGAGAAAAGAAACAAGAATTAAGAGCATAAATGTAAAAGGAGATAGAACTTATATTTCATAATGTTGTTTTTGTTGGAAATGTATAGAAATGCTCTTATATGTTTGAATTGAAATATTCAATACTTTGAAATATGGGTCTTTAATATATGTTGTACACTATGCAGTTGTAGCATTTATTGATTTCATTCTTTGTAACAAGTAGACTAGAATTGACCTTTCAATGAGCTTTTGTTAGTGGATAAGTTTTCTTCCACACTTCTGAGATGAATAGGAGTTGAGTAATCCTTTGTAGTTCTTGGCTTCAGGACTTCAGGTTTGGCCTGGTCCGGCTGGCAGGATGCGTTACTGGGATCTAATGACTCCTATTAATAGTATAATAAGATTAGACTCTGGATAATTAGACCCACATTAGAGTGAGAATGTACATACAGTAAGATGTTGAAACAGATGGGCAAGATCAGAACAACTAAGAATCAGTTGAAACTGGTATCTGAGGTTCAATTTTGGGGCCTCATATGAGAAACCCTTAATTGGGAATAATAAAACATGATATGAAGTTCATAATCAGTTTATTGATTAATATTATATGAACTATACATATGAAATATAGAAAAGATATGTGAAATGTATGTATGGTTCAACATAGCAAGAATCAATCATGAAGAAGGAATCATATAATAGAGTATAATGCTTTTATGAACTCTAAAGCAAAGGCTAAGTAGAGAATTGGGTTGAGCATTCAATAGGTCCATAGAAGTAAAGAGTCTTCAAAAGAGTAAAAGTGAAGAGGATCGTATGAACATGTAATTCATAAGACTAGAACAACAAACTAGTTTCTAAGCAAAGAACATAGGTGTAGTTTTACGAATGAATAAGTCATACAAAGGTAGACTGTATTCAGGAGAGAAAAACTTGATTGAAAGAGAAACTATGTTTGACCCATGCATGATCCACTTGATTTAAAAATGAAGAATATGTAATGTATTCAACATGAGGAAAAGCTAATAGAGGGACTATTAATTTAGAACGTTAATTTCACAATAGTATAAAGATAAAGGAGGAAATATGTGCAACATGGTATACATGACCATACATATGAATAAGAAACATGGTCATAAGAGAAAAATTTAGAATTAAAGATGACGGGTTAAAGAGTAGTATATGGTAGGAGAACTATGAAACGTAAGATAGGGTTTGAAATATGATGGAGAAGTTATAAAATAAAGAGGTTGTGAGATTCAATCAAGTGCTAATTAATCAAATATCTCTATTGATAACTAAGTAAATCTACATACGAGAATGTATTAAGGGAATGTTTGAATACAAGTATTCCAAGTCTTAAAATCATCTTCTCTTTCATATATTCCTTAATGAGAGTAAGGTGGGAATGAAATGATAAGAGAAAATGAATCATATACGGTGCATAACTACCTAGGTGGGGTCATCTAGTGAATGTAATAGTGACATACATTACGATGGAGTGCGATAAGAAATAAATTCTTGTGTGATAGCAAGGATGATGAATAATCTATTCTTACCTTGAATGTTTTAATGTTAGGGATGTTTATTATATATGATCAAAATGAGAAGGAGAGGTAGCAAAACATAAGTAGTAAAGAATGAGGAGAGAGATAAAGGAAAACACTAGCTTTGTGTAATAGGTGAACTCATTTTTAGAGGTATGCTTTGTTGAAGGCATACTAAGGTATGTAAGTTGGTTCTATGTATGATTTCAGTGTATTTGTGCAAGCTATATGTTAATTAAAGGCGTATGATAGTTGTAGTAATTCATACCTGATATGCATCTTACTATTGTGTATTTGTGATATGGTGATACGGTTCGGATGATGTCAGAACACATGGAGGGATATCCTGAATAAGGTAGTTATACCTATTCACTCATATTAATAGAAAGGGATGATAATCAGATTGTCTGGACAAATAACCCTAATGAGGTGTAGCTTGTTATACCTAGCTCTAATATAACTGAGTGATGGTAATCGAGTATGATTAATGCTTGAATGACTGATACAATTGTGGATTACTTTATTACTGTGGTTGAAACCCTAAAATGATATAATACGATGGTTACACTTTGAATTGTGTGTGGGCCCATAACCCACAGGTCCCAGGATCGAAACAGGATAGTATGGAATGAGGTGGTAATGCTTCACCTCATGCATCCATGACCCAATGGGGATGCCAAGAGTAGTATTGTGCAATTGATTGTTGAATCTAGCCTTTTAATTCAAGATTGTTTTGCTATTTGAATAGCACTTTATTAAAGTTTAAAACAGCATGGTGAACTCGCTTTTGTCACTTAAAGGTGATACAGAACAATAGAACTTTCTTAGCCGCATAAGTTGAGATAGTTGTATCAGAGTATCAGAGTTGCGCAGCGAAAGCGTGATGGTTTATCTTTGCATTCTATGTTTGACTGTGGCATAAAGAATTTGCTTGATATCATTGAGAACTATTTGAAATATGTTGTGATTTAGTAAAGAATTAAAAGATCTAATGTTGAAAACTACATTCAGGTATGAAATACAAGAATATAATGACATGGAAGGCTTTAGAAGCATAAAATAACCTTGAATGTATCTTTATTGTGGGTTTATGTTTCGAGGACGAAACATTCTAAGGGGGGAAGAGTTGTTACGACCCCATCTGAGCTTAACTGGTAAACTAGGGTTTACCTAGACAATTGCAAAGATTAATTGGAATAATCATTCTTGAAATCTAATTAATGACTATAACACAATTAGGATGTTTTAACTATGATAAGAAGTCTAAATGTTCTTTTGTCTTGAGAATTAGGGTTTGAGAAGCATAAACCCTAATCGGCCCAAAATAGGGTTTTGATGATACATGAACACAAAATTTGATAAGTATAGTGTCTCAGTAAATGATTTTTAGTATTTTATGTGTAACTCTGACTTACTTCAAGTTTTGATATGATTTGGATATATAAAATGTGAACAACATTGGAAAATATCAGAAGTTTTGAAGAATGTTCTGACCTGTTTATCGGTCGAGTTTAAAACTCGACCGATCATATTTCCAGATTTATATAGCAATGTGGTAATTGAATTTTATCTTTTTATTGGTATATCCAATTGATCTCAAATTTTAACTGTGCTTTAAAAACACAGTTTTAGACACTCTGGTAAATTGGCATACTTTTTGGATGACTTTTGATCTCTACAGTGAGGGTGTCGGTGGAGTTCTTTGCAGGACAAACTCGACCGAATCTGCTGCAGACTGCAATATAGCAGTGCACTGTTATATTTTTAATTATTTATTGGTAACTCCAAATGATCTCAAATTTTAACCGAAGCTTTATAGATCAATTATAAACAACATGCTAAATTCCCATAATTGTTGGAGAAGTTTTGATCTCTGAAATAAACGAATTACAGTAACTTTGTATAACTGAATATTCAGCCAATATAATTAAAGTTGAGTGTTGGGTCAATATGCAATTGACCCAAGCAGCTCAAATTGACTTATATGATCGACCACACACACACACAGCTCTCATTCTTCGTCATCCACCCCAGAGAAACGAAAATCTAGAGAAAGAGGGAGAGTTAGGGCTTGAGTGGAGAAAGAGGAGGAATTGTTGACCTAGGGTTTTGCGGTCCAAGGAATGGTGAAATCAAGTAAGTTTGGATCCTTTGCATAGACTTTTATGGTGAATCTTCTCTCTCATGTCAAGATTCATTCCATTCTCTGATTTGATCCAAGATGATGTCGAAATTCCCTCTTTTCTCACCCTTTCTTCATAATCCCTCATTTTCAAGGTTTCCTAGTTGAATGGAAGAAGAATTGGGAGATTTGCTAGGGATTTGATATGAGTTCGAGATCCCCTGAGTTGAGCTGCAGTTTTGAGGTGTTTTCACACCTTAGGTTGAGTGGGTTCTTCCTTTAAGCAGTATAATGCACGAAATTTGATTATAGCATCCAAATCCCTAATTGCTTGGTATGTGATTCTAAACCCTGAAATGTCCGTTTAATTTAAGTTGTTGCAATTTGATATGATATGGATTCCTTCTCTGTTTGAATGACTCCTTGATGGTAGATTCACATGAGAAATGTATACAACACATCCTAGAAAGAATGTTTTTCAGATTTATACCATATGATGTAATTAGGGTTTAACCTAATTGAGATATCTCTAGAGTTTCAACCTTATTGAAAAGGACTAGTAATCTTATAAGTGGTTAGGATGTACCTCATGGATTACCTTATTTGAATTTTATTCTTCGTGCATGATATCTCAGTGAATAGCATGGAAACCTAAATTTAGTTCAATTTCCATGGTTTCATACATATATCGATTGTATATAATTTGTTGAAAACAATCTTTATTTAGTGAATGCTTATATCCTATGAAATCCTTATGAGAGCCATGTGACAAGTGAATGAGGTAAATGAAAAGGTGAATGAGGCGAATGAAACCCTAAGAGTAGGGTGTTGGCATATGATGAATGAATAAGGCAAATGAAACCCTAAGGATAGGGTGTTCAATGAATCATGTTATGGTGACATGAAAGGTCTCGATATGAGATGTGGTGATACTTAACTGTTGAATTGTATGTTTCTAGTGCATTTAAGTTTATATGCTTGTTCTCTCTGAGTTGATATCTACATACTGCAGGGCTTCTTATATTTCAATACATATCTCGTAAATTGCAGGTGATGAGATATGACATGCCCTAGAAAGGGATGTTACTGAGACATGGTATATGTTGAATACATGAGCTAAGATGTTTTATATGATATGATATGGCAGGCCGTGTGAGCCTTGTGAGAAATGTAAAATGAGTTATGATTTCTATTTTACATGTATCTATAATTTTAATGTTAGACTTAGGTGCCCTAAACACCGTAGAACCCCTTTGAGAGGTCTGCTTCTTAGGGGTGAAAATCGTGTTGCAACAATAACTGTGTGGAGTCACGGTGGCACGAGGACAGAGAGCCAGTGTTGCAACAAGAACTGTGCGGAGTCACGGTGGCACTGGAGAAAATAGGGGTTATTGCAACAAGAACGTGCGGAGTCACGGTGGTAACCCAGTGAGACTCTCCGCCTGTGTGCTCAGGTTAGAGGAGGAGTCTAGAGCACTCAGAGTAGTGCATTGAGGCCGGAGAGCCTGTGGTCCTGTAGCAGAACAGGGATGGCGTCAAAGTTAGCATTTCCCGGGTGTGTCACTAAGTCTTGTACGGTGTGGTCATAGTGCACTGCGAGTCTCTATGCAGAGTACACTGCATAGATCAGGGCATAAGTTAAAATATGATCATATAGGTTCACAGAGTTCCTTATAAATGAAAGAGTTAAGGAAGACTAGAGCATAGTCTTCTAGTAGTTATTCTTTGGATGCAATATTTACATTCTTTGTTATTTCAATTATATTGTTTTAGAACTGCTCAGTGTAGTATTTATTGTTGTTAAATTTCATATCGTTTACTCAAAGTTATATCTGTAATCACATTAGTGTCTTAGACTGTTTCTTTGAAGTACTCATTCACTGAGCGAGTAGGCTCACCCCTCTACTCAAACATTTTAGGGTTAACCGCGTGGACTTGAAGATGGTCAGAGCATCAGTGCAGATCTGCTACAAGAGTTAAGTACAAGATTAGTTGAGTCATTCGGTCCTTGTCACTCTAGGTCCTCAGTAAGAGATAAGAGAGAGAGTTGTAATTACAATGTGTAATATTGTCCCTCTTTTGATATGTATGCTAATTAGCAAGTTTTATGTGCATAAGGTGTGAGAGACATCATGAATGTTTATACATGTACCTTTACTATTGAAGTCTGATTAGTAAAAGAAATGTTCAGATTCCTTTGTTAAGATGTTATGTGGTTCAATGCGGGGAAACAAGAGTTTTAAAGAAAAGAAAAAATTTAATGGTGTTCTTTGTGTTACATATAAGTCCTATCTTATGCCCTAATCTCATGATTTGAGAAAATTGTGAGATCGGGGTGTAACAGCTTGGTATCAGAGCTTAGGGTGAGTTGTCAAGGACCATTAAGTTAGTAAGTTAGAGTCCTAAGCATGGCAGATAGGAGATGTTTTGATGTTAGCTTTGGGGATTTGAGTATTTGGATATCCTGGCCCGATATCTGAGTACTTGGATCAACCAGTACAAGTTACTCTGTCTATTCTTTCACGTATACCCTGGCCATGTATACAGTGGAAGAATGGGCTAGAGAGGAACCCTAGAAATGTTAGGGTTAGAAAATGAGAAAAGAAACAAGAATTAAGAGAATAAATGTAAACGGAGATAGAACTTACATTTCATAATGTTGTTTTTGTTGGAAATGTATAGAAATGCTCTTATATGTTTGAATTGAAATATTCAATACTTTGAAATATGGGTCTTTAATATCTGTTGTACACTATGCAGTTGTAGCATTTATTGATTTCATTCTTTGTAACAAGTAGACTAGAATTGACCTTTCAATGAGCTTTTGTTAGTGGATAAGTTTTCTTCCACACTTCTGAGATGAATAGGAGTTGAGTAATCCTTTGTAGTTCTTGGCTTCAGGACTTCAGGTTTGGCCTGGTCCGGCTGGCAGGATGCGTTACTGGGATCTAATGACTCCTATTAATAGTATAATAAGATTAGACTCTGGATAATTAGACCCACATTAGAGTGAGAATGTACATACAGTAAGATGTTGAAACAGATGGGCAAGATCAGAACAACTAAGAATCAGTTGAAACTGGTATCTGAGGTTCAATTTTGGGGCCTCATATGAGAAACCCTTAATTGGGAATAATAGAACATGATATGAAGTTCATAATCAGTTTATTGATTAACATTATATGAACTATACATATGAAATATAGAAAAGATATGTGAAATGTATGTATGGTTCAAGATAGCAAGAATCAATCATGAAGAAGGAATCATATAATAGAGTATAATGCTTTTATGAACTCTAAAACAAAGGCTAAGTAGAGAATAGGGTTGAGCATTCAATAGGTCCATAGAAGTAAAGAGTCTTCAAAAGAGTAAAAGTGAAGAGGATCGTATGAACATTTAATTCATAAGACTAGAACAACAAACTAGTTTCTAAGCAAAGAACATAGGTGTAGTTTAACGAATGAATAAGTCATACAAAGGTAGACTGTATTCAGGAGAGAAAAACTTGATTGAAAGAGAAACTATGTTTGACCCATGCATGATCCACTTGATTTAAAAATGAAGAATATGTAATGTATTCAACATGAGGAAAAACTAATAGACAGACTATTAATTTAGAACGTTAACTTCACAATAGTATAAAGATAAAGGAGGAAATATGTGCAACATGGTATACATGACCATACATATGAATAAGAAACATGGTCATAAGAGAAAAATTTAGAATTAAAGATGACGGGTTAAAGAGTAGTATATGGTAGGAGAACTATGAAATGTAAGATAGGGTTTGAAATATGATGGAGAAGTTATAAAATAAAGAGGTTGTGAGATTCAAGAAAGTGCTAATTAATCAAATATCTCTGTTGATAACTAAGTAAATCTACATACGAGAATGTATTAAGGGAATGTTTGAATACAAGTATTCCAAGTCTTAAAATCATCTTCTCTTTCATATATTCCTTAATGAGAGTAAGGTGGGAATGAAATGATAAGAGAAAATGAATCATATACGGTGCATAACTACCTAGGTGGGGTCATCTAGTGAATGTAATAGTGACATACACTACAATGGAGTGCGATAAGAAATAAATTCTTGTGTGATAGCAAGGATGATGAATAATCTATTCTTACCTTGAATGTTTTAATGTTAGGGATGTTTATTGTATATGATCAAAATGAGAAGGAGAGGTAGCAAAACATAAGTAGTAAAGAATGAGGAGAGAGATAAAGGAAAACACTAGCTTTGTGTAATAGGTGAACTCGTTTTTGGAGGTATGCTTTGTTGAAGACATACTAAGGTATGTAAGTTGGTTCTATGTATGATTTCAGTGTATTTGTGCAAGCTATATGTTAATTAAAGGCGTATGATAGTTGTAGTAATTCATACCTGATATGCATCTTACTATTGTGTATTTGTGATATGGTGATACGGTTCGGATGATGTCAGAACACATGGAGGGATATCCTGAATAAGGTAGTTATACCTATTCACTCATATTAATAGAAAGGGATGATAATCAGATTGTCTGGACAAATAACCCTAATGAGGTGTAGCTTGTTATACCTAGCTCTAATATAACTGAGTGATGGTAATCGAGTATGATTAATGCTTGAATGACTGATACAATTGTGGATTACTTTATTACTGTGGTTGAAACCCTAAAATGATATAATACAATGGTTACACTTTGAATTGTGTGGGCCCATAACCCACAGGTCCCAGGATCGAAACAGGATAGTATGGAATGAGGTGGTAATGCTTCACCTCATGCATCCATGACCCAATGGGGATGCCAAGAGTAGTATTGTGCAATTGATTGTTGAATCTAGCCTTTTAATTCAAGACTGTTTTGCTATTTGAATAGCACTTTATTAAAGTTTAAAACAGCATGGTGAACTCTCTTTTGTCACTTAAAGGTGATACAGAACAATAGAACTTTCTGAGCCGCATAAGTTGAGATAGTTGTATCAGAGTATCAAAGTTGCGCAGCGAAAGCGTGATGGTTTATCTTTTCATTCTATGTTTGAATGTGGCATAAAGAATTTGCTTGATATCATTGAGAACTATTTGAAATATGTTGTGATTTAGTAAAGAATTAAAAGATCTAATGTTGAAAACTACATTCAGGTATGAAATACAAGAATATAATGACATGGAAGGCTTTAGAAGCATAAAATAACCTTGAATGTATCTTTATTGTGGGTTTATGTTTCGAGGACGAAACATTCTAAGGGGGGAAGAGTTGTTACGACCCCATCTGAGCTTAACTGGTAAACTAGGGTTTACCTAGACATTTGCAAAGATTAATTGGAATAATCATTCTTGAAATCTAATTAATGACGATAACACAATTAGGATGTTTTAACTATGATAAGAAGTCTAAATGTTCTTTTGTCTTGAGAATTAGGGTTTGAGAAGCATAAACCATAATCGGCCCAAAATAGGGTTTTGATGATACATGAGCACAAAATTTGATAAGTATAGTGTCTCAGTAAACGATTTTTAGTATTTTATGTGTAACTCTGATTTACTTCAAGTTTTGATATGATTTGGATATATAAAATGTGAACAACATTGGAAAATATCAGAATTTTTAAAGAATGTTCTGACTTGTTTATCGGTCGAGTTTAAAACTCGACCGATCATATTTCCAGATTTATATAGCAGTGTGGTAATTGAATTTTATCTTTTTATTGGTATATCCAATTGATCGAAAATTTTAACTGTGCTTGAAAAACACAGTTTTAGACACTCTGTTAAATTGGAATAATTTTTGGATGACTTTTGATTTCTACAGTGAGGGTGTCGGTCGAGTTCTGTGCAGGACAAACTCGACCGAATCTGCTGCAGACTGCAATATAGCAGTGCACTGTTATATTTTTAATTATTTATTGGTAACTCCAAATGATCTCAAATTTCAACTGAAGCTTTATAGATCAATTATAAACAACTTGATAAATTTACATAATTGTTGGAGAAGGTTTGTCTCTGAAATAAACGAATTACAGTAACTTTGTATAACTGAATATTCAGCCAATATAATTAAAGTTGAGTGTTGGGTCAATATGCAATTGACCCAAGCAGCTCAAATTGACTTATATGATTGACCACACACACACACATCTCTCATTCTTTGTCATCCACCCAGAGAAATGAAAATCTATAGAGAGAGGGAGAGTTAGGGCTTGAGTGGAGAAAGAGGAGGAATTGCTGACCTAGGGTTTTGCGTTCCAAGGAATGGTGAAATCAAGTAAGTTTGGATCTTTTGCATAGACTTTTATGGTGAATCTTCTCTCTCATGTCAAGATTCCGTCCATGCTCTGATTTGATCCAAGATGATGTCGAAATTCCCTCTTTTCTCACCCTTTCTTCATAATCCCTCATTTTCAAGGTTTCCTAGTTGAATGGAAGAAGAATTGGGAGATTTGCTAGGGATTTGATATGAGTTTGAGATCCCCTGAGTTGAGCTGCAGTTTTGAGGTGTTTTCACACCTTAGGGTGAGTGGGTTCTTCCTTTAAACAGTATAATGCACGAAATTTGATTATAGCATCCAAATCCCTAATTGCTTGGTATGTGATTCTAAACCCTGAAATGTCCGTTTAATTTAAGTTGTTGCAATTTGATATGATATGGATTCCTTCTCTGTTTGAATGACTCCTTGATGGTAGATTCACATCAGAAACATATACAACACATCCTATAAAGAATGCTTTTCATATTTATACCATATGATGTAATTAGGGTTTAACCTAATTGAGATATCTCTAGAGTTTCAACCTTATTGAAAAGGACTAGTAATCTTATAAGTGGTTAGGATGTACCTCATGGATTACCTTATTTGAATTTTATTCTTCGTGCATGATATCTCAGTGAATAGCATGGAAACCTAAATTTAGTTCAATTTCCATGGTTTCATACATATATCGATTGTATATGATTTGTTGAAAACAATCTTTATTTAGTGAATGCTTATATCCTATGAAATCCTTATGAGAGCCATGTGACAAGTGAATGAGGTAAATGAAAAGGTGAATGAGGCGAATGAAACCCTAAGAGTAGGGTGTTGGCATGTGATGAATGAATAAGGCAAATGAAACCCTAAGGATAGGGTGTTCAATGAATCATGTTATGGTGACATGAAAGGTCTTGATATGAGATGTGGTGATACTTAACTATTGAATTGCATGTTTCTAGTGCGTTTAACTTTATATGCTTGTTCTCTCTGAGTTGATATCTACATACTGTAGGGCTTCTTATATTTCAATACATATCTCGTAAATTGCAGGTGATGAGATATGACATGCCCTAGAAAGGGATGTTACTGAGACATGGTATATGTTGAATACATGAGCTAAGATGTTTTATATGATATGATATGGCAGGCCGTGTGAGCCTTGTGAGAAATGTAAAATGAGTTATGATTTCTGTTTTACATGTATCTATAATTTTAATGTTAGACTTAGGTGCCCTGAACACCGTAGAACCCCTTTGAGAGGTCTGCTTCTTAGGGGTGAAACTCGTGTTGCAACAATAATTGTGCGGAGTCACGGTGACACGAGGACAGAGAGCCACTGTTGCAACAAGAACTGTGCAGAGTCACGGTGACACTAGAGAAAATAGGGGTTATTGCAACAAGAACGTGCAGAGTCACGGTGGTAACCCAGTGAGACTCTCCGCCTGTGTGCTCAGGTTAGAGGAAGAGTCTAGAGCACTCAGAATAGTGCATTGAGGCCGGAGAGCCTGTGGTCCTGTAGCAGAACAGGGCTGGCATCAGACTTAGCATTTCCCGGGTGTGTCGCTAAGTCTTGTACGGTGTGGTCGTAGTGCACTGCGAGTCTCTATGCAGAGTACACTGCAGAGATCAGGGCATAAGTTAAAATATGATCATATAGGTTCACAGAGTTCCTTATAAATGAAAGAGTTAAGGAAGACTAGAGCATAGTCTTCTAGTAGTTATTCTTTGGATGCAATATTTACATTCTTTGTTATTTCAATTATATTGTTTTAGAACTGCTCAGTGTAGTATTTATTGTTGTTAAATTTCATATCGTTTACTCAAAGTTATATCTGTAATCACATTAGTGCCTTAGACTGTTTCTTTGAAGTACTCATTCACTGAGCGAGTAGGCTCACCCCTCTACTCAAACATTTTAGGGTTAACCGCGTGGACTTGAAGATGGTCAGAGCATTAGTGTAGATCTGCTACAAGAGTTAAGTACAAGATTAGTTGAGTCAGTCGGTCCTTGTCACTCTAGGTCCTCAGTAAGAGATAAGAGAGAGAGTTGTAATTACAATGTGTAATATTGTCCCTCTTTTGATATGTATGCTAATTAGCAAGTTTTATGTGCATAAGGTGTGAGAGACATCATGAATGTTTATACATGTACCTTTACTATTGAAGTCTGATTAGTAAAAGAAATGTTCAGATTCCTTTGTTAAGATGTTATGTGGTTCAATGAGGGGAAACCAGAGTTTTAAAGAAAAGAAAAAAGTTAATGGTGTTCTTTGTGTTACATATAAGTCCTATCTTATGCCCTAATCTCATGATTTGAGGAAATTGTGAGATCGGGGTGTAACATACTCGGTCGGATAAAACCTTTCTCCAACAACTCTTGCAACTGCTTCTTCAGCTCCGCCATCTCTAACGGAGCCATCCTATACGGTGTCTGTGCAACTGGCTGCGTTCCTGGAACCAGATTGATCTAGAAGTCAATCTCTTGGGGTGGAGGAACGCCAGGAAACTCCTCAGGAAACACATCCATGAACTCTCGGACAACTGACACCTCCTAAAGTCTAGGACCTTTCGCCTTGGCAACCACAACGGTATCCACCACGTGAGCCAAGAACGCCTCATATCCTTGTCGTAGAAACTTCTCTGCCACTACAGCTGATACCAGACACGTCGGAAGAATCTTCCTATCTCCCTGGAAGATCCACTTCTCTCCACCATCATCAAACACTACCTATTTGGAACCACAGTCCAAAACAACCTTATACCTCTCTAAGGTATCCATCCCAAGGATAACATCGAAACCATGCATATCAAGTGGTATGAGGTCCACTTGAATGCGGTGTCCTGAGAAAGACAAGACACAAGATGGACACTCTTCTCAAAGCAAAGAGGAACCATCAAGAGGGGTTTCTAACAACAAGCTATCCTTCTTACAACTAATAGGTAAACGACAGTTCTCAAGCATACTATAGGCGATAAAAGAGTGTGTAGCACCCGGGTCAACCAGAACAGATATAAAGAAAGAAGAAGACATATCAGAATGAAATAACTCCATCTAACCTGTCACTACTCGTGGGTTGACTATCGCCTCCGGCTGACTCATGGCATAGAATCGAGTCATTGCTCGTTGTCCACGACCTCTGTTTCCTTGAGCAGACAATCTAGCCTGAGATGTTTGACCACGTCCTCATCCTCTGCTACCACTAGACTGCTGTCGATCCGATCCTTGATGACTCTGCCTCGGCTGTTGCGTTACCTCAACATCTCTATTTGGGCAGTTGAACCTCATATGCCCGATCTGACCACACCGATGGCATGCTCTATCATCAACTCGTGGCCTAGATGGCCCTGTCACTGCCACGAAAGCCAAACTTTGTGCCTTAGGTGGTGAAGAAACATAACCTCTTCCTTTACTCGGAGACCACTGAGATGGTCCACCAGAACCTCTCATCACTAACGGTGCGGTAAACCTTGACTTCTTGAAGCCACCAAACCTCTGACCCTGGAACTGAGCAGGTCTCTTCTTAGCCATAGACTCTCTCTTCTCCCTCACTAATCGTTCGATCCTCCAGACAGATTCCACGAACGTAGCAAACCGCTCTCAGTTTTCCAACGTAGACACATGTGTTGTCAGCTCAGAACTTAGACCCTTCTCGAATTGTTTGATCCGCTCCTCATCTGTTGCTGCCATGTGAGGACAAAACCTCAACAGATCCATAAACTTGGATTCATACTCGGTGATGTTCATCGTTCCCTGTCGCAAACTCTCAAATTGACTGATCTTCTCATCCAGATACGTCTTTGGAATGTACCTACTGACAAACTCGCATCGAAGCACTTCCCAACAGATCACCTCACCAGGCCGCTTCTCTTCTTTGATGGTCCACCAGTGACCAACATTACCCTTCAGAAGGTAGACAGCATGCTTTACTTTATCTGCTTCGGGGATGTCAAGGATCCGGAAAGCCTTCTCAAGACTTGTCAGCCACATATCTGCATCTGCTGGATCATCCGTTCCAGCATAATCCGAAGCTCCGACTCGGCGAAGCCGCTCGAAGGTCTTCCCAATACCCGATGCTTCTTCATGAGGAACCTGTGCTCGCGGAGGAGGCACTGGTAAACCCTCAACCATGAGATTCATCGTAGCCATCATCTGCCCCATAAGTTGTTGGTAAGAAGGATGTTCAAGAATGGCTGGGTTAGGTTGGGGGACCTCAGGCACCTGATCTTCATGTGCCTGTCCAGCTGCTCCATCTACCGATGCAGCATCGCTGTACTCAGCAGAGTGTTCTTCATGGTTTCCAGACATCTTGACTCTTCTTCTGCTGAGGGCAGAAGACATTGTAAGAAAACCTGGAAAACTCACAAGAATAGACGACCTAGTCCTAAATCCCTATAGACTCAGCGAACCTAAAGCTCTGATACCAAAACTTTTGGCAACACATCCCACTATCATACCGACAGCGAGGTGTTACGCGAAAATGTGCGGAAATCACCATAACCACAGATTACCAAAAACACGGGTTAATTAAAACCATTTGCGGAAAGCTGATAAACTGAGAAACTATTACATTCCAGTCCTCATCCTGCACAGAAACAAGTTATATATAAATATACAGGTTCTGATACGTGTCCATAGCTTAAAGGAACAGATGTCTATCCATCACATGAATTCACCCCCTGTTCATATACATAAAGGCCCACATCTGGCCAAAAGCAGGATATACAAAACATCATCGATCGTACATCGTGAAACAATGTCAAAACACTGCCAAGGACCTGAGAGTACAGGGATGACTCTAGACTCTACTACAAAACATCCAAAACAACAGCATATCCATCGCTTTCCTTCTACTGCTCGTCTATCTGCTCGGCCGCAACTCCACGACCACCACCACGTCTAGCTCGGCTACCTAAAAAGAGTGTAAACCAGCGGAGTGAGACAATTGAACATTGTCCCAGCGGGAAACATAACTTCCCACCGCAACTACAGAACCTTAAGAAATAAATCTATAACAATAGATATCTAATAACATGTATAACCAGGGCAGTTTATATAAAGAAAAGCTATTCTTACCGACAAGCTTACCAGCTATACCAAAGGCATATAACCAAGTATCTCTCCATGGAACATGATTAACAAGATATGATATATTGCTATGTAACATGAGGAACATATGAGTAACCGCAAGATATAACAAGATTAACTACACAAGCAAGGCCTCAACCAATGTTTCGTGTTTGTCTTAAGAAGTAATACTATTCGACAGAATTACGTATTATTATGCCCTGAGGAAATGAGCCGTACCGCTCAAATCCAACCTTCGGCTGCGAAGCCCAAGCCGGTGCCATACAAGGTCAATGGAAGAGCCGGACTCCATGACCTTCTCCGCCTCATGGTCAGTGCATGAGTACAACAAAAGCAGGACAACAGTCTCATGCTGAAGTGGTCTTAACCACAGGGTCAGCTCTACAGGCTACCCTCTGCCTAGCCCACCTCGGTACAGGTCTTGGCGCTAGTAAAACTGAGCCACAGGCCTGTTCACCGTGCTCTGAGCCATGAACGCATTCATGCTCCTCATATCACATATCCTGAGCCATGGGCCTGTTCACCATGCTCTTCATCACAACTGGGCTACGGGCCTGAACATCGCACCTTGGAGTCTACAACCGCAGTTGCACTCTTACCTCCTCACTTTAGGCTAGGAGCAACCTCGCATATTCAACAATATGCGCTCCGGGTTAACCCGTAGGAGAACCCATTTCACCATCACCAATTCCTGACTATGATGGATCTATGGCCAGGGCAACTACATGATATATTCCACTGTGATTAATTAGTATCTTTTATATTGATTGCAAGATTCAACCAAGTTGTATAACATGCAAACTATAACATAATAAACAACATAAAACTCAATATTATGTTATTATGGTAATTACATCAACCTGATCCATCTCAATGATCCAACATCACATGTTATCACTTGGCCTCTTGCCAACCATCCAGATCCATCTCAAGGATCATCACATACCATGGGATCTAAATCCCTCATCACGTATTGCCACTGCCTCTCAAGGCTTACATCATCATCATGGGACAAACACATCATACATGTAACCTCTTTAACAAGAGTAATTATCAAAGTGATGTTACTCATCACATATTTCTCATAGCCTTTTCATGGCTAAGCATCACCTGCATGGTTAGTGTATATAATAATCACAGTTTCAACATGAGAACTATGCTTGCTATTATGAAATGACATTCAAGATGCTATACTTATCAATCTTACATTATCTGGTGATCAAGTGCATAAAGCACACTATTAAGCAGCCCACTAGTGTAACTACCACTATTCTCCTTAAGTAGCCAGGCTAAGGTAATGAACAAACTTATGATAACAAGCATCATTATCTATATAAGGTGTTACCATCGTTCTACCAAGATCATAACCACAATGATGTTTGCATAACGAGATGGACTATCATTAACGGTACCGGGAAATACTCACTATAGGTCACCATGAATCCTCACTATAGACTGTGTCGGCCACCAGCCCTCACCCCAAAGCATAACACCCCACGGCAGATGTATATATATATATATATATATATATATATATATATATATATAAGAGCAGCAACGCTGCGCTACATACAATAGGACGACGATGCATCACGCGTCAAGGGTGTTGTGCAATAGGGTGTGTCAGGCATAAGAGCTATCAGGCAACGCCCGTCCTGGCATGGCATTATCGGCCGACACAACAGTGTGACGCCCGTCACACTTCACCCAACAACGCCCGATACAAAGGCAAACGACCTGGTCAAGCACTATAACACATCGTCTAAGAGAGAGAAAGAAAGATAACTCAACCCACATGTCATTCATCCACTGAACCAGGCATAACGACCAACACAAAACAAAGAAGGGGGTGTGACACCCGTCACAAGCACAAGGGCTAACGCCCGTCACAAGCACAAGGGCTGACGCCCGTCACAGCAACAAGGGTTGACGCCCGTCACACAGGCCTGTCGGCCAACAACTAGGTCAGGAGATATCGTCCAACAAGGTCACATTCTTCCCCATACACAAGGTACTCGAAAACCCTAGGAAGATGGCTCACCTCAATCAACTAAGAAGGAGGGGTTTTGCACATCAACCATCACCAATAAGCTCACCCTTCTAGCCCAAGGTGAGAGGAGAGTGTTGCTTGAGCAACTAGGACACAAGTTCACCTCAATCGGTTAAGGGAAAGACGAGTGTTGCTCATGACACTAGCAACTCAAACTCACTCCTCTAGACCAAGGGGAAAAAGGAGTATTGCTCCCTAAACCCTAGATTACAAGAAACACTAGACCACATGGTGATCGGCCAACAAGGATACTAAGAAAGAAACTAAGTTATTAGCCTGCATATAAACAAGATTATGACAGGATATAGTGTAGCTAGGGTTAGAAGATATGCAACCCGCCTTAAGCTCCAAGCTCCAAGGAAGAAGAAGAGCTCCAAGCTTCAAGGGATATCGACCACCACTGCTCCTTCAAGGGGGTGTATCGGCCGACACAAGCAAGGGAGAAGGGTGTCATGCACTCAAGGTGGAGGAAAGCAAAGTAACCAAAGGAACTCCTAGCAAAGGAAAGGACACGCCTATATAGAAGGAAAGGGAGGAGAAAACAAGGTTGGTCCAAGCAAGGTGTCGTCCACCCAAAGGACACTTGTCCTAGAGCTCAAGCCACCACTCAAGCAAGCCTTATACACTTTTCCAAGGTCCTTTCCACATGCATGCATCAAGCTCCAAGTTTCCACTAGTGGTGATACAAACGTGGTCAAAGCTGGGTCAAACACTATGGGCGACACAACCACCTGCACCATGGGTGACAGACAAGGCACCATGGGCAACACACACCCATGCTGGCCGACACAAACTCCTCTAGTCTGATACACGCATCTCCTAGGCGACACAAGGCTCAACCAAGCCCAAACAAGGCACCTCAAGGCCCAAACAAACTCAACCAGGCCCAAGGAACTCAAGCAACGAGCCCAAGCCTTCCTCTCAACCCTAGAGGAAGCAAAGAGAGAGGGGAACACCTCATAAGGTGGCAAACTTGCCCACAAAACCCTAGACTTGGGTTATTTGCAAGTAGCCCCTCCAACTCTCAACAAAGCACAACAAAACCCTAATCACCACTTAAAGGTGATTAGCAAGCACCAAAGCACCAAGGTTAAGCAAAACAAACAGGGTAAACCCTAAACGAAGGTCAGGGTCCTTACAATAAATATGAATAGAGGAATCATATTTGCTTGATAGCAGTTAATTCAATGTCTATCATATTAGAATATTAATCTTATTCAACATTGCAACTATAAATTGAAAGAGCATCATATCACATATCCATTAGGGAATATGAAGAACATGTATAACATTTATCCACTACAGAATCATTATCACAACATTAACTCTCTTCAGGCTTAGATCATATATCTAAAGCCTGGCATTGTCATAGTGGAGTCATGGCCTGTAGCCACACTCTTTTCTCAGAGTATTTGGATCTCAATCCCTCAACTCATCAAGTACAGTTCCACTTCTTAACACATTCATCATTATGATTATAGAATCTTAGTATTTAAACCCTTATCTCATCATAGAACACTTGTTACCACTTATTAAGTAAGTTCATACCTTCAGGACATCTGACCAAGGACATTATAATTCTTGCTACACAAAGTATTGCACATAGTTCACAAAGCTCATATCACCTCTTATTACCCCTTAATAGGCAACAAGACAAATGAAAGCTTATAAGGTCTACAGAACATTTTCAATGTACAAAACATCATAGCCCATACCTGGCTATGCTCATCTTCTCATCATATCTGCATGATTAGTAATATTGATGCAATTACATATCAGTACCATGCAATACAAGGGTTATCTTATTATATTCATAACCCATTAGTCTGTATTTGAGCTTTACATAGAATTACTCTGTGTTAGAGCTTCACATAACACCACCCTGCATTAGGGACTCACATAGCAACCACCCTACATTAGAGATTCACATAGCATTTACCCTACATTAGGGATTCACATAGCAATTACCCTGCATTAGAGACTCACATAGCAATTACCCTACATTAGGGATTCACATAGCAATTACCCTTCATTAGAGACTCACATAGCAATTACCCTGTGTTAGGGTTCATATAGTATTACCCTGTATTAGGGTTCACATAGCAAGGAATCATTATGGAATAATAAGTATTTTAATCATACTTCATTATTCTCATCATTTATCAACACACAACATGAATTTCTCTTTCATCTTTGCCAGACAATGATTACATCATAGTTTATAGGTTTGGATTAACCCTTTTCATAAGGCATGTTGGCCTACATTCAACAGGGTACATTTCATCTCAATGTAACCATTGACATGACACATCTCATGTATTATTCATCCTATTATATTAGACTTATAACACATCAAGGTATACCAATATTGGGGTGTTGGATGTGATATTTATCATATCTTGATGTATCACTTCCCTCAACACCTTTATCTTACTTGAGTTTCATACACTTAGCTTGTATTAGGGTATTACCCATCCTAATACTGTATGTACCAGTTCATCACATTTATCCTGTAAGGTAGTGATCATTAGTCACTCACTTAGAATATACAACCATTGCCAATACTATGATTCATCCATAAGTTAGGAATTAACAAAAAGACCATATTAGGTCCCTTTCAAATCAACTAAAAGTTAAGCATGGAGCACCACGGCCGTTCAACCAAGAACGGCCGTGCAAAGGTTAGTCACCACAACCGTGCTACCTTGCACGGTCGTGCAAAGTGAAGCCACCACGACCGTGCTACCTTGCATGGTCGTGCTACAGAAGATCACCACATGAATCATATTCATATATGAATTCTATTATTTCATCCTTTCAACTTGATTAGGTCACATCAACCCTTCAATCAAGTTCATACAACTATGATTAACATAGTGTATCAAGTTATTGATCCTATAAGCAATTAGGGATTCATCCCTTAATTGACACTAATCACTTAGGTACTATTAGGGTTTCAACCTTTGTACCTTCATTTATTATCATTACTAATCATCATTGGATCAATAGAACATTTATCATCTTAATTCTCAAAGATTTAATCACATTGGACCTCCATTACATAAGGTATCCAATTGAATTAGGGTTTCCAATGTTGATTCCTTCAATCATTGAATTCGTGGAACCAATCATCAATTGGACCTATACTCATACTTCAATTAAGTTTAGTAGGTCAAACTTCAACTGATTTTACCCTCAATTGACCCTCAATTGGTCATCAATTAGGGTTTGATTCAATTGAATTAGGGTTTGGAAATGATGATCCATCAACACTAATCAATGCAAGATTGGATATTTTGAAACCATTGAGCCTTCATCCAAATTGGGCATGACCTGACCCCAAACGGTCTTGAGGTCGTTTGGATACCCTCCAAACGGTCTTGAGACCATTTGCCCATCATATCATCAAAATCCAAGTCAACCAATTAAGGTTTGGATCATTGGATTAATCACCAAATCAACAATTGATTACACTTCAACTTAGTGACATTGGATCTTCAATTGCTTAGCCATACTCAACCCTAGACTTCCAAACGGTCTTGGATGACCCCCAAATGGTCTTGAGACCGTTTGGATGAGTCCCAAACGGTCTTGAGACCGTTTGTCTCATCCAAACCTTGGATTCTAGTGATATTCCATCAAGGTTTAGTCTATTGAGTTGATCAACAAATGAACACTTAATTGCAATATGATTTGGTACCTTTGGACCATCAATTGGTCAACTATACTTAACCCCAGACCTCCTAATGGTCTTGGGTGACCCCAAACGGTCTTGAGACCGTTTGGGTGATCCCCAAACGGTTTTAAAACCGTTTGGGCCAATCAACCTAAAACATCATCTCAATCACTTGCAAAATCAGCACTTAGCCGATTAGGGTTCATACCACCTCTTTGGATATTTATAAACATATACATACTTTACCCTAGACATCCAAACAGTCTTGGGTGACCCCCAAACGGTCTTGAGACCGTTTGGGTGATCCCCAAACGGTTTTGAAACCGTTTGGGCTAATCAACCCAAAATCTCAAATCTACTCATTGGAATTTCAGCACTAATTCCAATAAGGGTTTGCCTAATGGATTAGCCTTCAACTCACGATTCCTTGGGAATTAACCCCTCAAATTTGGTGAGTCATTAACCAACATAATTCGGATCAGGAATCTCAAACGGTTAACCATTGTTCAATGCTCTCAAATGGTTTTGAAACCGTTTTCCAAAAAAGTCGAATTAATCAAGCTGAAAAATCAGCACTTAATCCAATTAGGTTTCCCTAATTGATTAGCCTTCAACTCACGATTCCTTGGGAATTAACCCCTCAAATTTGGTAAGTTATTAACCAACATAATTTTATTCAGTAATATCAAACGGTCAATTCTTGGGCAACTCCCTCAAACGGTTTTGAAACCATTTACCCAAAAAGGTCAAGTTAATCAGGTTGGAAATCAGCACTTAATCCAATTAGGTTTACCTAATTGATTAGCCTTCAACTCAATATTCCTTTGGAGTTAATCCCTAATATTTTGTGGGTCATTAAAAAACACAATTAGGAACAGTAATATCAAATGGTCAACCCTTGGTGAACTCACTCAAATGGTTTTGAAACCGTTTGCTTCCAAACGGTTTGCAAACCGTTTGGTCCCAACTTCCAAACCGTTTGCCCAAGATATTTGGGGAGGTGTGTGCTTATAATGATGTCATAATCATAAATCTTCGTCCCTGAAGTTCTAACAACTTCTGATTTCATGAATTAATCAATTTCAACCAGAAATTAATCAAGATAATGAAGGAATAATTGAAATTACAAGATTAATGGTTGAATAACAATTAAAAAGGGTTCAAGTTATAAAACCCTCCTCCAATTGAGCTCCAAAGCTCCATGTCCACGGCAAAAATGGTGGATGCAACTCCTTTCACCATTCCAAGGCTCGTCCTCAAGGTTTGAGTGAAAATGAATGGTTAGAATTGAAGAGGAGATCGAAATAGGAAGAAATCCATAATTTATTTTCGATTTCCACCATGGAATCAAGGTGAAATGGATCAAGAACCTTACCAACATGTTGGGGGTCGTCATCCTGCTCCTCCCTAGCTCCTTGGTCAGTTTTTCAAGCAAGGGGAAAGAAAAAAATCCAAAAAAGCCTTTCTTTTGGCTTGGAAAAGGCACTTTTATAAGGAAATTGATGAGAGAGAAAATGCCTTATTAAAATGTATTTAATCCCAAAAATGATGCCGCCTCTCCCCCCTCAACTCCTTGGATACGAGGCTATCTTCACTGCCTCATATTCCTCTCAATTATCCATGATTTAAAGAAAAACAAATTACGCACCTTAATGCTTATTATATTAATATCCCATATGTGAGTCCTTTGTTCGTTTAGGAAAGTTTACTTAGCAAACTCTATGTTGGGAATGTTCACATAGCTTTTCCTTTTTAGTTGGGAATGTTCACATAACTTTTCCTTTTTAGTTGGGAATGTTCACATAGCTTTTCCTTTTGGTTGGGAATGTTCACACAGCTCTTCTTTTTGGTTGGGAATGTTCAAATAGCTTTTCCTTGTTGTTGGGAATGTTCACATAGCTTTTCCTTTTTAGTTGGGAATGTTCACATAGCTTTTCCTTTTTAGTTGGGAATGTTCACATAGATTTTCCTTTTTTATGGGGATGTCACATAGCTTTCCCCTATTGGTTGGGAATGTCACATAGCTTTTCCCTTTTTGTTGGGGATGTCACATAGCTTTCCCCTATTGGTTGGGAATGTCACATAGCTCTTCCCTTTTTGTTGGGGATGTCACATAGCTTTTCCCTATTGGTTGGGAATGTCACATAGCTTTTCCATTTTTGTTGGGGATGTCACATAGCTTTCCCCTATTGGTTGGGAATGTCACATAGCTTTTCCCTTTTTGTTGGGAATGTTCACATAGCTTTTTCTTTTAGTTGGGAATGTTCACATAGCTTTTCCCTTTTTGTTGGGGATGTCACATAGATTTCCCCTATTGGTTGGGAATGTCACATATCTTTTCCCTTTTTGTTGGGAATGTTCACATAGCTTTTCCTTTTAGTTGGGAATGTTCACATAGCTTTTCCTTTTTTTGTTGGGGATGTCACATAGCTTTCCCCTATTGGTTTCATTATACTCTCTAGATTGTTTTAGAATGATTGCTTGATCAGGGCAATCAAGAAGATACTAATCTAAGAGTTTCCATACTCACTTTATCATCAATAGTTGTATACCTGGCCAGGGTTTACAAATACTGAGATCAAGTAGTATGCACTTACATGCTATCATATTCCTTGCTTTTCATATCATTATACACACATGATTTTCCCTTGTTCCAACAAGACTAAGTCATTTAGGAACTCTTTTAAAGCTCAAACTTTCTGTATTAAGGACTGATAACCTAGATCGTAAGGCTAGTATCCAGTCCACTATATGCATTACTATAGCCCTAATCTGCCCAACAAGAGCATGATCATAGGATTCTCTATCCTGATCAGGTCTTAATGGGGATTCTCAGGCACTTGTTTTCCTCTTGCCTAGTCCCATGCACCCTCTCCTAGTGCAACAACATTGCCCTTAGCAATGTGTTCCTCGTGTTCTCTAGTCATTTTCAAGTTCTTCTTCTCCTATGTGAGCATAAGATACTATCAGATAAACTGGAAGACACTTAGAACAGACTCTACAACCTTAGTCCTATGTCTCTATAGACTCAGCGAACCTAGAGCTCTGATACCACTTAATTGTAACGACCATCTCGCGAAAACAAGATTAACTAATGCGGAAGCATTCATTAAGCAGTGGATTACCAAAAATCACTAAAAATTAAAACCTTTTTATCAAAAGATCCATCAAGTAAAAAATTTCTCACATAGAACAAAAGTAACACAAATACATTCTTGTTCACAGGTACATATTTTGTATCATCTCCTTTTGAGAATTACAAGCATTAACTGTCCTGTCAAGCTAAACACAGACAATTCAAAATCTCGAGGCATTGAGCCAAATCTCGAAAGCACTAATTACTACTCTGTGGACCTGAGAGTATAGAGACGACATATAGGACTTTATATACATCTATACATGGCATAACAGACAGTGTCTCCACCTGAGATTTCACTGCTGTTACTTATGCTGCTGATGTCCTTCCCTTACTGAAGGGTTTCTGTCTCCTCGTCCGTGACCACCTAAAAATGTAGTTCCCACGGGGGTGAGACAATTGTAAATTGCCCCAGCGAGAGATATAACTCTCCACCAATAACATTATTATTGCAACTTAAGAAGATAAATATGAACAGAGGAATCATATTTGCTTGATAGCAGTTAATTCAATGTCTATCAGATTAGAATATTAATCTTATTCAACATTGCAGCTATAACTTGAAAGAGCATCATATCACATATCCATTAGGGAATATGAAGAACATGTATAACATTTATCCACTACAGAATCATTATCACAACATTAACTCTCTTCAGGCTTAGATCATATATCTAAAGCCTGGAATTGTCATAGTGGAGTCATGGCATGTAGCCACACTCTTTTCTCAGAGTATTGGGATCTCAATCCCTCAACTTATCAAGTACAATTCCACTTCTTAACACATTCATCATTATGATTATAGAATATGGGTATTTAAACCCTTATCTCATCATAGAACACTTGTTACCACTTATTAAGTAAGTTCATACCTTCAGGACATCTGACCAAGGACAATATAATTCTTGCTACACAAAGTATTGCACATAGTTCACAAAGCTCATATCACCTCTTATTACCCGTTAATAGGAAACAAGACATATGAAAGCTTATAAGGTCTATAGAACATTTTCAATGTACAAAACATCATAGCCCATACCTGGCTATGCTCATCTTCTCATCATATCTGCATGATTAGTAATCATGATGCAATTACATATCAGTACCATGCAATACAAGGGTTATCTTATTATATTCATAACCCATTAGTCTGTATTTGAGCTTCACATAGAATTACTCTATGTTAGAGCTTCACATAACACCACCCTGCATTAGGGACTCACATAGCAATCACCCTACATTAGAGATTCACATAGCATTTACCCTACATTAGGGATTCACATAGCAATTACCCTTCATTAGATACTCACATAGCAATTACCCTACATTAGGGATTCACATAGCAATTACCCTGCATTAGAGACTCACATAGCAATTACCCTGTGTTAGGGTTCATATAGTATTACCCTGTATTAGGGTTCACATAGCAAGGAATCATTATGGAATAATAAGTATTTTAATCATACTTCATTATTCTCATCATTTATCAACACACAACATGAATTTCTCTTTCATCTTTGCCAGACTATGATTACATCATAATTTATAGGTTTAGATTAACCCTTTTCATAAGGCATGTTGACCTACATTCAACAGGGTACATTTAATCTCAATGTAACCATGGACATGACACATCTCATGTGTTATTCATCCAATTATATTGGACTTGTAACACATCAAGGTATACCAGTATTGGGGTGTTGGATGTGATATTTATCATATCTTGATGTATCACTTCCCTCAACACCTTTATCTTACTTGAGTTTCATACACTTAGCTTGTATTAGGGTATTACCCATCCTAATATTGTATGTACCAGTTCATCACATTTATCCTGTAAGGTAGTGATCATTAGTCACTCACTTAGAATATACAGCCATTTCCAATACTATGATTCATCCATAAGTTAGGAATTAACAAAAAGACCATATTAGGTTCCTTTCAAATCAACTAAAAGTTAAGCATGGAGCACCACGGCCGTGCAACCAAGAACGGCCGTGCAAAGGTTAGTCACCACAGCCGTGCTACCTTGCACGGTCGTGCAAAGTGAAGCCACCACGGCCGTGCTACCTTGCACGGTCGTACTACAGAAGATCACCACATGAATCATATTCATATATGAATTCTATTCTTTCATCCTTTCAACTTGATTAGGTCACATCAACCCTTCAATCAAGTTCATACAACTATGATTAACATAGTGTATGAAGTTATTGATCCTATAAGCAATTAGGGATTCATCCCTTAATTGACACTAATCACTTAGGTACTATTAGGGTTTCAACCTTTGTACCTTCATTGATTATCATTACGAATCATCATTGGATCAATAGAACATTTATCATCTTAATTCTCAAAGATTCAATCACATTGGACCTCCATTACATAAGGTATCCAATTGAATTAGGGTTTCCAATGTTGATTCCTTGAATCATTGAATTCATGGAACCAATCATCAATTAGACCTATACTCATACTTCAATTGAGTTTAGCAGGTCAACCTTCAACTGATTTGACCCTCAATTGACCCTCAATTGGTCATCAATTAGGGTCTGATTCAATTGAATTAGGGTTTGGAAACGATGATCCATCAACACTAATCAATGCAAGATTGGATATTTTGAAACCATTGAACCTTCATCCAAATTGGGCATGACCTGACCCCAAACGGTCTTGAGATCGTTTGGATTCCCTCCAAACGGTCTTGAGACCATTTGCCCATCATATCATCAAAATCCAAGTCAACCAATTAAGGTTTGGATCATTGGATTAATCACCAAATCAGCAATTGATTACACTTCAACTTAGTGACATTGGATCTTCAATTGCTTAGCCATACTCAACCCTAGACCTCCAAACGGTCTTGGATGACCCCCAAACGGTCTTGAGACCGTTTGGATGAGTCCCAAACAGTCTTGAGACCGTTCGGCTCATCCAAACCTTGGATTCTAGTGAGATTCCATCAAGGTTTAGTCTATTGAGTTGATCAACAAATCAACACTTAATTGCAATATGATTTGGTACCTTTGGACCTTCAATTGGTCAACTATACTTAACCCCATACCTCCAAACGGTCTTGGGTGACCCCCAAACGGTTTTGAAACCGTTTGGGCCAATCAACCCAAAACATCATCTCAATCACTTGCAAAATCAACACTTAGCCGATTAGGGTTCATACCACCACTTTGGATCTTTAAACACATATCCATACTTGACCCTAGACATCCAAACGGTCTTGGGTGACCCCCAAACGGTCTTGAGACCGTTTGGGTGATCCCCAAACGGTTTTGAAACCGTTTGGGCTAATCAACCCAAAATCTCAAATCAACTCATTGGAATTTCAGCATAATTCCAATTAGGGTTTGCCTAATTGATTATCCTTCAACTCACGATTCCTTGGGAATTAACCCCTCAAATATTTTGAGTCATTAACCAACATAATTAGGATCAGGAATCTCAAACGGTCAACCCTTGGTCAATGCTCTCAAATGGTTTTCAAACTGTTTTCCCAAAAAGTCGAATTAATCAAGCTGAAAAATCAGCACTTAATCCAATTAGGTTTCCCTAATTGATTAGCCTTCAACTCACGATTCCTTGGGAATTAACCCCTCAAATTTGGTAAGTTATTAACCAAATTAATTATTTTCAGGAATATCAAACGGTCAACCCTTGGTCAACTCCCTCAAACTTTTTTGAAACCGTTTGCACAAAAAGGTCAAGTTAATCAGGTTGGAAATCAGCACTTAATCCAATTAGGTTTACCTAATTGATTAGCTTTCAACTCACGATTCCTTTGGAGTTAATCCCTATTATTTGGTGGGTCATTAACCAACATAATTTGGAACAGTAATATCAAACGGTAAACCCTTGGTCAACTCACTCAAACTGTTTTGAAACATATTCTCCCAAACGGTTTGCAAACCGTTTGGTCACCAAACGGTTAGGTGAAACCGTTTGGTCCCAACTTCCAAACTGTTTGCCAAAGATATTTTGGGAGGTGTGTTCTTATGATGATGTAATCATCATCAAGCTTCGTCCCTGAAGTTCTAATAACTTCTGATTTCAGGAATTAATCAATTTCAACCAGCAATTAATCAAGATAATGAAGGAATCATTGAAATTACAAGATTAATGGTTGAATAACAATGAAAAAGGGTTCAAGTTATAAAACCCGCCTCCAATTGAGCTCCAAAGCTCCATGTCCACGGAAAAAATGGTGGATGCAACTCCTTTCATCATTCCAAGGCTCTTCCTCAAGGTTTGAGTGAAAAGGAATGGTTAGAATTGAAGAGGAGATCGAAATAGGAAGAAATCCATAATTTATTTTCAATTTCCACCATGGAATCAAGGTGAAATGGATCAAGAACCTTACCAACAGGTTGGGGGTCGTCCTCCTGCTCCTCCCTAGCTCCTTGATCAGTTTTGCAAGCAAGGGGAAAGAAAGAAATCCGAAAAAGCCTTTGTTTTGGCTTGGAAAGGGCACTTTTATAAGGAAATTGATGAGAGAGAAAATGCCTTATTAAAATGCATTTAATCCCAAAAATGATGCCGCCTCTCCCCCCTCAACTCCTTGGATACGAGGCTATCTTCATTGCCTCATATTCCTCTCCATTATCCATGATTTAAAGAAAAACAAATTAAGCACCTTAATGCTTATTATATTAATATCCCATATGTGACTGGGAATTACTTTCCTTTATAATAAGGTGAGTGGAGTTTCACCTCCTTTAGATATTTTCGTTCCTTATCTTGGAAAAAGAACGTCCATCCTTATTCAAAATCAACCAATAACATTTTGGTTGAAGGCCCTTTAATTAATACATTCATTTTTGCCCTAAATTGAATTAGGGTTTCACTTAAGATTAAATCTTGATTATTTTAATATCAAGATTCTCTCTCCTCCAACTTAATTCAAATGAGATGCCCCTCTCATTTTCTTTGCTCTACATGATGCCAAGAAACACTAAGGACCTTATTGAAGTGGTAATTTGCATATTGAACCCTAGGTTTTGGGTAAATTACACATTACACCAAAATTGGGTTTTAATGCATAAACATTGCTTTACAAGCTTGTGAGAACCATACCACTACATTATATTAATTCTTATGATGTATAAACAAAAGAGGAACATCTTATCATGCAACATTTGCAATTTAACCCCTCGACCTGGGTAACTTGCACTTTAGTCCAAAATAAGCAAACATTGCTTCAACATTGTTCAAACAAGACCAAACTTGAAACATAAGTTTCTCATGAGCTCTAATTACTTTTCCCAAGATAAGATTAAGAATATACTCAACCTTATTAAGCAAAACATCTAGGGTTAATTCATAACCCAGGTCAGGGATGTTACACTAATCTTCTTTATGTCATTCTAGTTAAGTGAAAACATACACATATGATAAATGATGATTGAATCTTCTTTAAGATGAGTAAAAAGAATTAATAACAATTGAAATTATGAGACATCTCGTTAGGTGCCTTGAACACGATGAGTTTCCCTCAAGTGCCACACTGGGGAACTGAAATAGATCTCCTTGTAGTAGTTGGAGTATTATGAGTTTCCAAAGTGTGGATCAAGACCTTAAAGGTTAGACTACTAGGATTTAGGAGTGAGTCATTTGGAGTGGCTCTAGACCTTAGTCCTTACTCTGAAAGTCTATGACCATTAGGAATATATTATGATGAAGTGAAAATTGTTAAACATGTGAAATATGATGATATGTCATATGCAATGATGATATGTGATGTATTGTTTTGTTGGTTACTATCTCATGTACATGAGATGAGGATGTGAGTCTCATTAGGAAACCCAACACTAGACCAAGGTTTGCATTTGATATCTTAGGGTGGCCGGCTAAACCATAAAATAGTGATGGAGAGTCATTGACATGAGAATCAGGCATGGAGACTTCTACTTGGTGATGTACAAGGAAAGTAGTTGTAGGGAAAATGAATAAAAATATTACAAGCCTTGTAGAACATGAGTTGAGTTCTTGTTACATTCATTTTTCTACTAGATTATATATTGTATTGTTGAATATGATTCTTGTTATGGGATTTTCTTATTCTTTTATAGATATAACTTTCTTCCATATACTTACCAGTCTGATTTGGAATATGATCTTAAAAGTTGTCAACTAGTTGATGTTGGTATTCAATATCCATTGTGAGTTTGATTTGTATTTACTTCTCATTTGAATAGGTTAGTGAGGTAGAAAAGTCTTATGTGTACTTCAACAATAGAGTGTAGGATGTGTTCCTGGTCTGACTGGTGGGGTGTCAAAAATATGATGTTATTATTGTGTATTGATTCTAAATGTTTAGAACTTGGATTATTACTCATACTAAAGGATTATCATATTTAAGTAAGTAGTATCCATTGATTTCTTCATATACATGCCCTTAAAGATGTTCTAGAGTTGGATTTGGCCTAAGTGAATAAATTATCTCATTTATTTGATTATTATCATAAAATTGATTCAATTAGATGCTTGAACTATCTGCTAGACTTTTCAATATCTTCAAGTTTCTTTTAAGTTCATTATACTTAATTTGATGTTGATGTATAGACTCAACTTGAGTGGAAGGCATCCACTCACTGGGTCTCTATATGAGTCTCATGAGGTTATTTTAAATGTTTTAGGTATAATGCTATCCAAAGGAGAGGTCATGACAAAGAAGATGTAAATATGATAATCTAGAAGGATTAGAATGTCCATGTAACATCCTAGGATTTGAGGCCTCGGATAAAATGATCTTATAAGGATTGATTGGACTACCCATATCACCAAGGGGCACCTCCTTTTCTAGGAGCCCATCACTAAAGAACTCCATAGTTAAGCATGCTCAGCTTGGGGTAGTACTAGGATGGGTGAACAGCTTGAAAGTTGACCTTGTCTTGCGTGTGAGTGAGGAAAAAGTGCACAATTAAGGCTAGTGGTGGTCTATGGGGCCAACATCATTCCTGAAACTCTACTAGAACCTTGGGCAGTGGGTCCAGACATTAAAAATGGTATCAGAGCCATAACCCCTCCAGTAGGTGGGGCCCACATGGGCATGTGGCATGCCAGTCTTGAGCCGTGTGGTCCAGTCATGTTGGAAAGGGATGTCCATGGTGGACGTAGCCACCCTTGCGCTGGTATTCCATGATCGGGAGTTGGGTTTCCATGGGCCATTCTGGGTCTGCACTAAAATGGGGTGATATTATGAGGTCATATAGTTTAGCCTTAATGAGGACGTCAAGAGTCTAAGTGGGGGAGATTGTAACATCTTAGGATTTTAGGCCTTGGATAAAATGATCTTATAAGGAATGATTGGAGTACCCATATCACCAAGCTGCACCTCCTTTTTTGGGATCCCATCACTAAATAACTCCATAGTTAAGCGTGCTCAGCTTGGAGTAGTACTAGGATGGGTGACCAGTCGGGAAGTTGAGCCTGGCTTGCGTGTGAGTGGGGAAAAAGTGCGCAGTTAAGGGTAGTGGTGGTCTGTGGGGCCAATCATCATTCTTGAAACTCTGCTAGAGCCTTGGGAAGTGGACCCAGGCATTACAGTCCATGTACTCTCTCTTTCCTAGGATGGGTAGCGCATTGAGTTTATTGTTTCATCTATATATAACTGATGTAAAGTGATCTACATATGAGTAACACGATTTTGGTTTTGGTTTTAGTGGAATGGAATATAATTTGTGTAATTGAAAATGTTGTTCTTTGATGTGACATTATTTATGAAGTCAATGTGTAAGGAAAAAGGAAAAGTTTACCTGCATTTTTCTTATATTGTGTTAATCAAATTTGTCGAGAATTAGTTGTTTTGTAGTATAATTTGGGTTGACGTTCTGGATTTCTCTCTAAAGGTTGGCATTTATGCTAATCAAAAGATAGGTCACGACATATACAATCACATTGCACATGACATGACTTTGATTTTGTCAACAATGTCAACTTTCAAGTTGTCAATGCAATTATTGCATGGAAAATACAACCTATCTCTATGTCATTCTCTATGTTTCTCTACAAATCTTATAAATTGATCGAGACCAGTAATAAAATCCATAGTGTAGAAATTTGTAATGGTCATCCATGATTGATCCATTTTGTGATCATAAAGAAAATTGGTATTGAATCATGTGTTTAGATATTAGGGTATAGAGATTAGGGTTTATCATTTAGGGTTTAGGGTTATGAGTTAAGGGTTTACATATTAAGGTTTAGGGTTTATGGTTTAGTAATGAATGTGTACCACCTATCCCATTCTTAACACCTAATTTTTCTGGCATGTGTATAATGTGTATTCAGATTTCAAGAATATTTTGATAATATTTCCCCACAATTCTCCATGTTAAAGATGTAGATGGGAAAATACCCACCTACATATGTACTTAGAGAACAAATAGTGAAGTGTTGATGAAAGATCTTGAAAACTAAATACACATTATACACTTACATCCTAACTGAGATTGAGTGTTTAGAAATGGTTCCAAATTGGAGGACTATCCAAGATTTATTACAAATAAGTAAATCTTAGACAAGTTTCTAGGACAACACCATGATTTTAAAATTAAAGTTTATAGATTAGGATCGGTTTTAATGCCACACATTTGCTGGTCATTTGTAAGAATTTATCATCATTAGGTTGGGGGTCTTGTAAACAAGGATAGACGTAATTTTCATGCCATATATGGATAATGATATCAGACATATTATTTAAAATTTATATGAGAATTCTAAAAAAAATGAAACAAACAACTATACATGCATTTTCAAAGGCATTATTTTCAATTATAATTAAATGAACAGTTAGAATTTTGTAACCTGACATGGAGATAGTCAAACATATAGTAAATAACAAAAGTTTATCACAACATAGAAAATCAACAATTATGACTAAAAAATAAAACAAAAAACCCTAGAATGGAGAGGAGAGGAGAGAGAAAAATAAAGTAGCTCAAGAAGTAACAACAATAGAGACTGTTGTGCAAACTCAAGTAGTAGTAGCGGCGACAACTCAAACAACAACAACATTGGTGATGATCAAACAAGAGGTGACAATGGAGGCAATGACCATAGTAGAAGAGGAGGAGGAATATGTTGAGATGGAGGTGAAAGTAGCATAGGTGGTAGAGAGTGGCGGCAGCAGCTAAGCACACGATTGCCAAATCTATGGGGGAAACACCTTATCACGTGATGAAACATATAATGGGGGAAGAAAGTTTCATAGGCATTGTTTGGTAGAACTTACTCTATGTTTCTCCAAAAAGCAATGTCTAAGAAATTAGTTGTCGATTTAAAAAAAAAAGAAATCGGTGATAAAGGTTACACTATATTGTCAATTGGACACTTAAAAATTGACAAAAGATGTCCTTATACCTAATACCAATGTGAACCTTACTAAGAACTTAGTCGTTAGTTTGGTCATCAAAATTGACGATAGGGGGTAAACTCTATCACAGATTGGCCACTTATGACATATGTCCTTATCCCTAGTAAAAAACACCAACCTAACTACGCACATAGTCATCAATTTAGTTTGCCAAACCAACAATAGAGGTTAAACTCTATTGTCTATTACACTTTAAGAAACCAATGACATATGTCCTTATCATTACAAAAAAAATTCCAACCTCAATAAGACACATGTCATCAGTTTCTAGGAAAAGAGTCAATGACATAACCCAATTTGGAGGGAAAACATTTTTGCGGGGCACATGGATGGAGCCTAATATTGTCGATTCTATAAGAAGGAACTGAAACCACATGACTTATGGAGGTCCTTTTCTTTATAGTGGAGGTGACCTGCGACATTAGTTTTATGGAGAATAATAGATCATAGAGGGATTAGTCTGTGAAGACTACTAAAGTTTTTATGGACTGTGAAGTGTGAACCAAGCTTTCCTTGGTTGTTTAAAAGGCTACTAAAGTTCAGATATATGATGGTCCCTCATTTGAATTGTAGTCATGGGAACAGAGATGAAATTCTCCTGTGGAGAGACCCTATTCTACCCAATGGTAAATTTCCTTTCAGAGTAGGTTGATAGAAAAATTATGGTTGAAGCTTAGTTGTTGTATCCAGGATGGGGATTGGTCTATCCCATGCTTTAGAGGCTCAGAAAAATTGTTAGAATCTATTCAACAACTTCCTAATCCGACTAGTGACACAGACTCTTTGCTCATTGAGAATTCAGTTTCTTTTAAACTCATGGATGCTTGGAAATTTGTTAGGTCTAAGAATCTGACCACTGTTTGGCGTGATTGGGTCTGGAAAGGTAAAACTTGTAGAAGGTGCTCCTGCTTTCTTTGGAAGGTTTTCTTAAATAAGCTACCTACGCTTGAATATCTGAAGAAAGTGGGTTATAGTATGGTATCAAGATGCATTCTTTACAAGGAAGGTTATGAGGACTTGGATCACATTTTATTTACTTGTGAATTCAGTTCTCTCATTTGGATCAGGTTCTCTACTATTTATGATCCTTATGTGAGATCCAAGGAACATCTATTGAAGCTTAAAGGGGATGCTATAGCTGCTACAATTTTTGTGCTATACTATATATGGCTTGAGAGAAATCATCAAACTTTCCACAATTTTGAAAGAGGCATAGAATCCGCTTGGGACTAATGTATGAGAGATACTCATAGTCTGTACAGATAGTTTCTTCTTCCTTTTGTATAGTTTTTTAGTTTATTTTTTATGCTAGTGATATACCTTAGATCACTTTCTTTTGTACTTACTCTTTTTGGTGGTATTGGAAAGGGAAACACGCTAGGTTCATCAAAAAAATAGATGATATAGGGGTTTTGAAGGTAAAGTTTATTTTGTTGGAAGGGTTCTGTCATCAGTTTCTATACAACCAATGTGGGTTGTTCGTGACATCCATTTGACCCGAATGAGTTGAAACGGTAACAAAAGGAGTACCCTTGTTTTTGTTTAATTGGCAAGACTTAACCAATAATAATGTTTGTGCATTACCAACTGACG
The DNA here is from genome assembly GCA_963693085.1 of Alisma plantago-aquatica. NCBI lineage: Eukaryota > Viridiplantae > Streptophyta > Magnoliopsida > Alismatales > Alismataceae > Alisma > Alisma plantago-aquatica. Next base: position 1,409,376,827 of record OY856412.1, on the reverse strand, counting down.
ATATAGGCTTGCAGTGTTGATTTTTTTTGAAAACTGACGTCAAGAAAACTGATACCAGAGGCCAACAATGTACTAGCATGAGCATAAAAAATCATCATTTAGGAACATAAAACCTAATCATTTATCAAATCATTGAAATTTACATGTCAAGACATGCTTTCTACATGATTAGACAAACCCATGTGCATCGTAGAAAATATGTGCCCACATGCACATTTGGAAATAAAGTAAGGCTAGGTGGAAATAATTTCATTGATGATTCATTACAGTGGATCACATTTCATGTAAATAATAAAACCCTTTTTTTATAATCCTAATAAATGTGAAAGAAGAACATGTTTCATATTTAATGCAAGTAATACATTACAATTATAACTACAATGAGTTTTTTGATGTTAATAAATTGATTCTATGGGTAAATTTAATATTAAAAATTTCCTTATATATCCATATTTCAAGGTTTTATATATACCTAAATTAATTTAATTTTCTAACACATCAAATTTAGATAGCATACATTTTTTTGTACATTGTGGGGCCAATATAAAAACATTTGTAACTATCAAAGACAAGGTTATATATAGGAAAAAATGAATATATATGTGTAGAATGCATATAATCAAGTGTGCGTGTGATGTTCTACACTTGAATTATGTTAAAATCATTGTGATTTAGGCTTTGTATACTTTAAACAATTATCATCTTAGAAATTACATGGGTTTTTTCTACACATGAACTTTGTGCAAATTTTGGATACTTGAAATCATTCAATTGAGGATTAATTCTTTATCATAATACATATTTTATTGTAAAGGTAAATTTATAATGTAGAGGAAACCATATGAGCTTATGTTTGGTCTACAGACTATCCAAAAGATACAAAAGTATGAAATGTAGAATTTCAGAAAGAGAAGTTACAAAGCACAAAAGGCTTGTCTTGTTGAGTTTTAGAAATACATGACACTCCACCAAATTTTGAATCCCCCATTCTACTTCTAGACATACATACATACTATATATATATATATATATATATATATATATATATATATATATATATATATATATATATATATATGCCGACAAGGAGTGGCTCAAGTGGTCAAGCACGGTATCCCCTAACAAAGGAACTCGGGTTCAAATCCCAATTGTTGCCTGATTTACCACCCTCTCGGGCATTCGGCCTCCGCCACGGGCATGGGAGGGGGGGGGAGAAATCTTTCTCTCTTAATTCCATTATATATATATATATATATATATATATATATATATATATATATATATATATATAGATATTAGGATTTCAATAATTTCATCCAAAGTATGACCCACAACCAGGATAATATTTTGATGGTTAAGCTAGGGCCTTGATTTTATGCCCAACAACTTATATGGGTCATTCTAGGGTTAAAGGTAAAGTCAGACATTATGAACCAATAATCCTACCCAAACATGTAAAATTAATAATGTATATCTGGATTTATAAAAAAAATTAACTTGTTTGAAGATATATAAATGTATTCACTATATAATTGTTATAGAGGAGAGAAGGCAAAAAGAATGTATCATGGATTTTACCAAAAATATATATAAATGTAGTACTTTTTATACTTATGTTAATTGTTCTGCCTTTTCATAACCAAAATTAACTATGTAATACATATGTTCATGTTATAGGTAATTTACACTTTTTATGGGTTCAAAAACTATGATATCATTGTTTTATTGTTGCATCTGAGATAGAATGTAATTGTTGTAATATATCATTTGCAGACTTGTATTTCATTTGTTGCTACAATTCTGTCATGTTTTTATTTATATTGAGATTATTATGTTAATCTTTTCTTTTTATTCATGTAATAAAATGGGGATGGAATCCAACCCACAATTTTAGTTGTTGGCATTAATTTCAGGCATCCCCTTGGGCATAAGTAAATTTGGTTCGGGTTCAAGTTGGGGTTTAGGTAAAATTGGCTTCCATTAAATGAACGACTGTAATCCAAAAATAATATTATATAACCTCACCAACCATATCTTAGAAGTGAGCATGGAGTTTTATCAAATCACATTGTGTTTGAAATAGGTCCAACTACACTGACATTATATTGTCCAATGATCATCCATTTACCCTGCTTCCAAGAAATGAATGTATTTCTATTCAATGATATTCAATAGATGGATGCATTGGCATCTTTCGAAACATTGTAAAAATTCACAATGAGTCCAACACATTTGCTATAGGAAACAAATCCCTCCACTACTATCACACGATTGAATAGTTGACCATCTATGGAGTGCTTGCTTGGTAGGAAAAGTAACATCAATAAAATTACTTTATAAAAGAATATAAGAAAGTCATGTAGACATGGGACACAAGGATGCTATTTGATAAAAAGAAGAAGAATATATGTGCTCTTTGAAAATAATGGGGCCATGCCACAAGCAATATTACTTACCAAATGTTCAACGATCATCAGATAGCGCATCCACATGCATTTGTTGATAGTACAAAAGTTTATGGTTATAAAATATGAATTATACAAAAATACATAAATGTCCCGATGTGAAAGCTTTCATGATCATAATATTACCATACACCGTTAACATAGAATTTAACTAAGTCCATGCGTATGTGCTCAATTTTGTATATTAAACTTAAGGTAATGAGGATATCTAATTAGGATAAAAATGAAAATATCCTAGAGAAAGAGAGTGTGCCACAAAAACACAACATTTGATATATAATTGATTGTATATATAATGTTTATTATTTATTATATAATATATATTACATAATAATTATGATATATCTTAAAATATATAAAATGTGCACACACATACACACATATGTATATATATATATATATATATATATATATATATATAAATATATGTATATATATATATATATATATATATATAGGGTAGCGAGCCAGTGAGAAGCATCCTACAGTGAGATCATGAGAGGCATTTGAATAACGACAAATTAGTAACTATTTTTTAAAATCCAACTGTATAGATGTAAAAAGCATAATTTCATTTACCTTCTCACAAAAAAATCATTGGAATCAGACATTGTTTACATGTCCATATGTACAATATACACTTTTTGCATCCAACGGTCAGCCTGAAATTCAATATAGAGCGTCGAAAAATATTTGATTGTTATGAATGATCTACAAATTGGATGGTGATAAAATTGTATAGGAAGGTAAATATTAAGGTATACTTGTGATATGTACGATTGGATTATGAAAAATTGATCTATGTGGAGAGTTATTCAAATGCCTCTCATGCTCTCACCAGATATGTTTCTCATTGGATCGTTGCCATATATATATATATATATATATATATATATATATATATATATATATATATTTATATATAGTGTATATGTATATACAGAGACATATACACACACATATATATTGTGTGTGTGTTTGTATATATACATCTACTATTCTACTCTACTAAAACCAATGACTCGTTTTCGTCCTTCTAGGTTACTTGAAAGAGCTGGGCTGTTGTAATCTTATGAAGATTTGTTTCCATCTATTGTGGTTACCTAAAAGAGTTATACTGTTTGTAAATGAGCATGCCGCCTTTATGGACCCCTGACAGGGCTGAACTCTTATATTAGAGAAATGCTAGGTAGACACCATTTTGGAACCTAAAATAAAATACCAAGTAATCTCCATCACATGTTACAAGGTATAACAAATAAAATCTATTGTGGTGTAGATTGTTTGGGGTTCCTTATGTCTACATAGCAAACCTTATATGACTGCGTTAATGTTTATCCGCTCCACTCATTGCTCCCTCATTATTGCTTGGATGTCACGTCCCAGCTTCCTCGCCCCCTGCCTCTTTCTCTGCAACCTCGAGCAACAAAATTTGGGCAATGGCCTATATAACCAGGCCGAATGAAAGGGGTACCCAGCAGGTGTCTGCAACAACCAAAGATGACGCCTCCGCATTAGGACTAGGGCAACCTTCGGGGGACACCATTGCAATTATCCTGGTGGGGGCACTAATTGTGTTCTTTGGTGAAGAATCTTCCAGTTAATGCAATAGACCACTACCCCAGTCTTCCTCTTCTATTCGGCATCGAGTAACCGTGCTTGGGTTTTTTTTCCTTCTGCACTTTCCATAAGCTAAAATTAAAATTGGTTTATCGAGATCAAGATCTTCACCACGCCACGCCTAGTCGTATCTGTATAGATCTATACCAAAATATCCATCTAGTGTTACCCTGACACACCCGATTGACCCCTTCTCTTCTTTCTTTTTATCTCTGCAGGTCGATCGTGCCGCATGCGACGTCGGAAACTGGTAGCTTAAGATCAACTTCTGGTATATTCATAGCAATATTTTGGTTGCTTCTCTTAATTTAAAAATGTAATTGCATTCTCTTTATTATACAAATCGAGTATGAAGTACCCATAAAAGTAAAGTGAGTTTAAAGTGATTAAGAAGTCACTGCGTTGGGAAAAAATAAACGCCGCTTATTGTGAACTAAAAGAGTAGAAACATCAATGCTTTTTGTGGTAGATTTATCGTAACGTTATTTAGCTTTCTACTGAACAGAAAGATTAATGTCTGCAATGTAACTATGTTGCAATATGTTATTTCAGTTACTGATGGATGTGATTGTGCATCTGGCTACAACACTACGAGGGAAGGCAAGCTGTTATATGCTCGTTACTTCCAGAAAATGAAGGTAGGCGCCACTTCAATTCGTGGTTTTGTTTTGTCCCTTCATGTTGGGCACTTCAAACATCGCAGGCCATCTAAAACCTGGACACTGTTAATTCCAAGTATGAGTATTGAAGCTGACCCGAATTAAAACGTTGGATAGCCTTCTTGGTCTAAATATGCATGATTTGTGTTGTCTATTTGTCAGACTTATATTTTTACGAATTGAATGTCGCACTAATGCCATCCATATCCTATGTATACTGAACCAGTCTTGCTGTGTTGTTTCTTGTGCTTTTGACATCAATTGTAAAATATTTTAGGTGAAGTATATGTTGTGTTATGTTTTTTGTCCTCAATATTTTTAAGCATTGCAACAAATCTTGTTTGATTTCTTGTCTATTTTGTGATATATATGTATTCTAGGAATTATTAACGATCAACACAATTTGGGGTTCCTATGAATGCTATGTATGATAATCAAGGGGTAAGCTTCGTCATGTTTTATAGGTAGTATTTCGGTTCTGTCAAATACAAAGTGTTATGTTTTACGTTTAGTAAGATGAAGATTTTGTCGTTGCTTGTTCATTTCAAACTTATTATGTATTTGACTTGAACAAGTTCTACAGTTACGTTGTTATCACGTTTTTATATCTTCATAAATGATACAGTAATTTTGCAAATAAGTTTGAAGGAACATGCATGGTCGTTCAGTTTCTTATTTGATGGTGTAAAACATTATATGCTCTTGATTTTAAATAATTTTTGCCGATGTAGTTAATGCCAAGCCTGATGATTTTGGCCGTAACCCTTTCATCTTTTTGACATTTATGCAAGACTCCATGCTGAATGAGTGATCAATTAAAATGTTTTGTATAGTATACACATATTTGTATCAACCAATAAATTCAAGGTTTCTTTTATTAGCTCTCACTTTTTCATCTTTTGAATTGCAAAATAAAAAATTTAATGTGGGCCTCTGGGTCTCATGCTTAATTCATGCTATTGAAACTAAATTTATATGAGACACACTTATAATCTATTTGTTGCACACAAATCCATTTTCACATTTATTAATTTTTTGGCTAACACAATATATACCAGCAAAATACTATTTCTAACTTCCAATATTTCTTCTTCTTAAACTATCATATAGCTCAACAATAGATATGGTGATCAAGATTTCACTCTTATTGTTTCACAATCTAGCAATTTTTATTTAAATGATAGACTTATGGATAGATGTTTAAGGGTTTTGAGATCCAATTCAACTAGAAGAAGTATACTACTTCTTGAAATTGGTCTTTTTATGTCATTGAAATGAGAAACCCTGCTATGAAGTCCTTATAGGAAAATAAAATTCATCAGGTGTCTCTCTTGAGGAACTATGAACTGTGAGGTAGAGAAAGCACATAGAAAGAGATGTCTAGAAAAAAATTGTCAACATAAGAATTATATTTGTGGAAAAAACATTGCAATGATATTCAATACCGTCAGTAACCTAAGTTCATTTTCAATCAACTGTATTATCCGTTGCAAAAATTCCTTATTTATATAGAAAGTGTAACTTGAGTGAATTTTAATATATGCTTCGCAAGGCTTTATTCAACACCCCTCATGTGGAATAACAAAAATACTCAAGGTTCCTAACTTTGATATTCTGGTTTTATAACTTTGTACGTCATGGTTCATATTTTTATATAGAGTTCACCATCTTGGTTTACGCTATAGTCTCAATCCAATATTATTTTTCATACATGTTTCTTAATATAAAATGGTTCATAATAATTTATATCCAGTGTTTATCATTTTGAATCTTTCTATGTAGGTTGTTCTTAACTGGTGAACAAAATAACATTTCTTTTTAACTTAATAATATGGATACTTTTTCCTCAAATTTGTAGGGTAATGATATTCTCAAACCAATGTTTGTGGATAGGGCTGTATTTATCAAATATTCAACTAAAATTACAAACACATGCATCAAATGAGGATTAGTTATTTTTACAACTATAATGTCACCATAATCATTCATCTGTATAGCAATTTACTTATTCTATAGACATGAAGAGTTACTCAATGTGCTTAAAGTGTTTTATAGTGTAGATTTTTTTTACTTTAGAGATCTCATGTGTAAGAATATTTATTCAAATTAGCAAGCACCATAAAGTGGACAACCATGTAATGTCGACATAAGATGGATGACAAACATTTCAAGTATATGTTTGGAGAAAAAAAAGGTCATTTTTACAAACTTTTAATGTAAATGATAAATGCACCCTTATTCTCATTGAAAGATAGTATTTCTAATGTGGTATGGGAGTATCCCATAGATTAAAGTTTCCAACGAGGCTAATTGTTTGCATATTTTTGTAGATCAATATTTGAATAATGGGTGTAACTCTTCAATGTAAACTCTTTAGTTGATATGTTGTGCTAATTTTATACAGTTAAATCTTAATATTTATTATTTATGTTTGTTGTGCAAAATCTTGGAAAAGTCATGACACTTTCAACTACTCATGTTACTTGGTTGATGATAAAGCGAGTATTGTTTCAATTATGGAACTAAAACATGTGTGATGTCATAACAAGGTTCTTTCAAACTTATTTATGGATATTGGCAATTGTGGAACTCATGATATTCCATATTGTTTGTAAGAGATGTCTAATGATAATGTATTCCTTAAAAAGTTTATCCCATTAACTTTTAGGTATTTTTCATGGCACATAATTATGTATGAACAATAATTTTTCTAGTGGATTAAATTTTTTATATAACAAGTAGAAAGTATAGTAGTGTCAATGTGCTATGGTGACAAAGTGTATATAATTGAATGTTGCTTTCAATGAAAAAAATTCAACTAAAAGGGAAAGTTATTAAGCCACCCAACCAAATCATTATTCCTTCATTTTTTTCTGTATCTATATATATATATATATATATATATATATATATATATATATATATATATAGATATACATATGGGCGTTCATTCATTGCCCGCACGGGTAGCCTGGATTTTCGCTACCCGGCAGCCAAAAAATTAACTCCGCTGTGAAAAAAGTAACTATGGTGATAAGAAAATAACTACACGAATAAAAGAGTAATTGTGTACAAAATATACAACAGATATATATAAGGATGGTTTTTTTAATTTTGGTGGGGCAAATGATATTATTTTTGGATGAAATTTTTTGGGGAGCTAGACAAAATGGTCCTCTGCAACTGCAAATTCTTTTTTTGAAAAAAGGTGGTCGGAAGGGTGGGTAGCTACCCGCGCGAGCAATAAAGATGGGCCCTCTCTATATATATATATAGGATTAAGAGAGAAAGATTTCTCTCCCCCTCTCCCATAACCCGTGGCAGAGGTCGGACACCCGGGAGGGTGATAAATCAAGAGATGCTTCTCCGTGTGGTTTTGAGCCCGGGTCCCTTCATTGGGGACCAGCGAAATTTGCCAACCGGGCTATTCCCTTGTCAGCATATATATATATATATATATATATATATATATATATATATATATATATATATATATATGTATACATACATACATATATATATATATGTATGTATATATATATATTTGGAAATACAAAGATCCATGGAGCTTAATACAACCAAATAGGTCCTTTATTCACTGTACTTACATTAGAATTATAGGGGATGTCAATGATGAGATCCTCCTATAGGAAGAGAAAACATGGTTGTTGGTGGAAATTGAGATTTGGATTACTCTTCTTGACATTAATAATTGATGACATAGTTAGCAAATATTATTAACTCATCAATATGTTGAGTAACTTAAATAAGCAATCCTTTTAACTAACAATTTATCTAATGATTCAGAAGAAGTGATTCAAGGTAAATCTTCATCTATCACACGTATGTGGAAGGTAAGAAATAGCAGATGTATTCATCTTTCTATAAAATTAATATTCATGGGAAATTGTATTCTTATGTAAGATTTTCATACAACAAAGAAATTTGAGTCATCTTTTGGACTCTACTTTCCTACTCAGGTCATTGCTTTTCTTAAGTGGATGTAAAAGTAGTTGCTTCAACAATACACATTAAAGTTTATGTATGTGTTTATATTAATCTTTAAATGGATGGAATATTATTTGGAAATCTTATATGTTATTCAAAAAATTGTGCTAATTCTATCTTTGTTCATATATTTTTTATTTCTAAGAGGTTTTCCTAAGTGTTAATCAAAGTCATATATGGCAACATCAAGCAGGAGAAAGGTTTGAATATGTGTTTATAGAATAGTAAATCAATGAAATATTTTCTCTAGAAAGTTAATGAAGTACATTTGATTGTTTCGCAGTTCAAATCTAAAATTAATTAATTGAGTTTCATTTAATCGATTGTAGCAGGAATTAAGGGTCTTAAAACACATGATCAAAATAAAAAAGGCTTGATCATTCAAATAGTACTCCTTGAATATGAAGTGTGTCGGTGAGAAACCAAAAATTAGGTACTCAGTTTGTTAGGATTATTTATTTTTCTTTTATCAATTTTTGGGCCTGTGTATGCTATTAATTTCATGACCACCATTGAAGCTTTTTAGATTTTTTTATTTACCGAACCATTGTAGACAAGAGTGAGATGCAAAGCACATGCATTCACTAGTATATTATATGTATATAGATATACATATATATGTATTTACATACATACATACGTGTATACATAAAAATATGTATGTGTAAAATACACATGAATATATATATATATATATATATATATATATATATATATATATATATATATATATATATATATATATATATATATGGACGTGATCTGCTGTGGACGGTTGGTTTGTGCGGACCATGCAGACCGTGAATCCTGCTCTTTGCGTGCCACTTCTGCTTCCTTTTCTTTGTACTCTCCTAAATTATCTTTTATCTGATTTGCTTCCTCTCATATTTAGTGGACGACATTCTTGACCTTTTTCCTCTCAACCGTACTCAGTAGGTATATATCTCCAACTCCACTATGTCGTAGCCCTATTGCTTGCTTCCCTTGGTATTGGCGGCTACCCTGTGAAAACTTGGTTAGTATCAACACAAACTGCACTTAAACTTTAGATTATGACAACAGTTGAGTAGGAGACATGTTTCATAAACTCATCATCCGTCCTTAACGACTTGTAAAACAATACTCTATCTACTGGTTGGAGTGTCACCGTTCCACAACGCAAATGAATGCGGTGTTGTACTATACATGCCCCAACCATTCTTTCCTTGCTCTTAACTACATGAAGTACACATTTGGGTAGAGATATATAGTCTGCTATGTTCATGGACCTCACATATACACGTTCATACATGTTATTCTAACAATGTCCAGTTCTCATCTAGAGTTCAACCTGGAAGAAGTACTTCATGGCGGTACTGTAAGTCTACACGTCTTTGTTGATGTCTCCCCACCCAACCCACTGGTCCTTGCGCAAGCAAAATTAGAATCAGAATCCTCTAGGAATCCACATTTTATGTTGCTCATCCTCGTTCCTGGGCTATGGCAATGCAGTCTTATTTTCTTCTATAGAACCGTTTTCTCTCTACAATAGCTATGCCATTGCTTGTTCTACCATCTTTGAATAAGTAGAAACTTCTTCCTCTTGTCAAAATAGGTTATTACAACTAGAAAGGTCGATCTATATTTACCTATTATATGTTTTTGGGTCATAGTGTTGCTCACAATTTCTGCTAAGCCCCCATGTGATGCTTTTAGTTTCTGATAAGGCCCTCATAATCTCTCCAAAAACCACTATGATAACTTTAGGTATAAGAGTTCTCGTCACTACTTACAAATTAGATGAGAAGAATGATCCATATCTTGTTATGCAACCAAATTATTAGACTTGTACTTGTCTAGATAATAACTAATTAGTAGTTCATCGTACCATTGTGGCAAACTACCATGTACATACCTTGACCAACAGAAGCATTTTAAATTTATGAACTTTGAGGTTGCATTCATCTCTAATGATTAGCACGTTGTAGAGGAAGCAAGCAATAGGTATATGATAGTATGGTTGAGATGAAAAAGGTCATGAATGTCATCCACTATATATGAGAGGAAGCAAATCGGATAAAAGATAATTTAGTATAGTACAAAGAAAAGGAAGCGGAAGTGGCACACAATAAGCAGGATTCATGGTCCGCACGGTCCACACAAACCAACTGTCCGCAGTAGATCACATCCATATATATATATATATATATATATATATATATATATATATATATATATATATATATATATATATATATAGGGTATATCTTCGCTACCCGTGCGGGTAACTAAGATTCGCTACCCGTGCATTAGTTTTGTAATGGGAAGGTATGCATTTGTAATGAGACAATCCAAATTTGTAATGAGACGACCGAAATTGTAATACAAAGACTCGTTTTGTATTACAACGTTGTTACAGTAATAAATATATATTTATTACTGTAACAACACTGTAATACAAAATGAGTCTTTGTATTACAATTTCGGTTGTCTCATTATAAATTTGGTTGTCTCATTACATATATGTGTCATCTCATTACAAAATTGATGCATGGGTAGCGAATCTTAGTTACCCGCACGGGTAGCGAAGATATACCCATATATATATATATATATATATATATATATATATATATATATATATATATATATATATATATATATCTACATATATATATATATATATAGATATATATATACATATATATACATATATAGGTATATATATACATATATATACATACATATCTATATACATACATATATATACCTACATACATATATATGTATATACATATATATATACATACATACATACATATATATATATATATATATATATATATATATATATACACACATATAAATACATATATGGTCATTCATTCACTACTCGTGCAAGTAGATAAGGTTTGTTACCCGTGGATCAGCTTTGTGATAGGGAGACACATATTTGTAATTAGACAATAACAATTGTAATAAGATGACCAAAATTGTAATACAAGAACTCATTTTGTATTACAATGTTGTTTCTGTTACAAAGATTATTTTTTTTGTAATCATATGTGTAATACAAAATGAGTGTTTGCATGAGAGAGATAGATAGAGAGAGAGAGATAGAGAGAGTCTAAGAACCCCACAGAATCAGGCACACCATGCCTCTGGTTGCCAAACATCATCTGGAAATACTACACACACTAACGCTGAGAAATAACTTAAGCCCAAATCGTCGGATGGGGATTGCCTTTTTTCCCTGATGATCTGATTTCAACTTGTCATCCTCCTACACTCACGGTTTTGTCTAAACTTGTATCCTAGAAGATGAAGTCCTAGCCATGGCTACTAAAAGAGCTTCACAAGTTTTGTTCTATCCCTATTAGAAGATGAAGTACCATTTGGATCTCTATTTCCTCAATTTGACTCCGCCAGTGAAGAGTTATACACATATAAAAAGAACCTCAACTCACTTATATTGGTGGTTGTTTCCATCCTTCGTCCTTGCTTGCCAGTTGGCTGACACTAGCTAAGTCTGGCCTTCGAGAAGGAACTTCTTCCTCTAACTTTAGAGGGAGTGGATTAGCTAGTCCTTGCTACATATTGAAGTACATTGGCATTGTGACGAGCATCTCCAACTATTGCGGCTAGATTCTGGCTAATTATATGGGATTGTAAACTATACAATGGCCACGGTCTATTTATTTCATGAAAGAACTACCTTTTTTGTTAGAGGGAACGGAAGTAAATGGGTTGATGATTCAAACTTTATAGTGTTATAGAAATTGTTCCTCATATGCCATGGAGGTTGATGAGTCCATTATCTAGCTCAATAAGACAGTTGTGGGGTTCCCTAATATAAGTCTATGCATGTGATGTTTAAGGGAGAATGATACCTCTGGGAGGCTATGTATAGTTGGAGAAAGGGTACAATTCCATTGGAAAACTGAATGGTCGCAACAAAGTGATTCTCCTCATGAAAATTCCAAGTTAACAATTGTCTTTGACTTGGGCATTTGGTTTGCTTTTGTAAAACAAGATTCCTTTCTCAAAGTGGAGATGAGTGTAGATGTTTTTTTTTTATAATATTGAAATTGAAGTGGTAGAGATCTTTCTTTCTTCATTTATCGACATATAAATTGTAGAGAGGATCCACATTGGAAAGAAGAACAATTTGGTGCTTTCCTTCCTAGTTTTGGTGGTTATTTTTGTGCCTAATCCTGTAAAAGAGTGAAATTACCCCTTAACTAAAAGTTTGAAATATCAAACCTCCATTCCCAACATAATCAAGAGTGTATGCTGAAAAGGGTGTAAAATTTTTAAATCTTTATTTATATGGTACACAAAAGACCATTGGAAAGCAGCGGAATAAAAATTACTGACTATATTCAATTTCATACAAAGATTATACAAGAATACATCATTCTCCTATTAGGGTTTACATCAAGATAAACATATAGGATCTAGATAGAGGGAAGTCTAGACTACTACAGTCTTGTTTCCAAAGAAAAACCTCCAAGAGCTAGGTCCAAGCCAAAGGCTAAGTTCTCCTTGTCTAATCCATCATTTTGCACAACACTTGGGTGGTTTGGAAGGCACCCAGAAAAAGGGAAAGGGAAGAAAAAGTATGTGTCACAAAACTAGTCTATGATAACAAGAAAAGTAAAGCATGTAAAAGTAGGCTAGTGATCATCATATGATGAAGAAAACAAGAGTATGAGGCTACTTTCAATAGTTGTTTTCCATAAATAAAGTATAATAAAAGAATAGCATGCATGATTAATATTGACTACCTTAACTAAGTAGGGTTGAGGCACCTACCGGACCTTCAACCAAAAGGTGAGGGGAGAATAAGACATTCCCAGTCACCTACACACATTTTGTGTGTGGGGGAGAATAAGACGTTCCCTAGGGTGAATGAACACATGCCCTACTATGGGTGGTTGTGTTGGGTTTTTAGGGGAGGCAGAGAAGGCAGCGGAAACAAAAAATTTCTCCTCCCCAAACCCAGAACAAGGAAATGTGTCAACGTCTATACAATAGGAAAGGATGGTTTGTGGAATCATACCTTGTCCTGAGGCTTGCTCGACGACAATACCTCGCGCCTTGTGCGGTCTTATCCTCCTGTATTGGACAGTGTCTGTGCAGCTCCTGGTCGCACCGAGACTGACAGGATTGAAGGCTATCCTCCTAGCACAGAAACCTCCCGCCTCTGAAGTAGTCCACACAGACAACCTGGAACTCCAATCTCCTTGTCCCACAAGGAATTCGAAGGAATCACACCCTCCTGTGGGCGTACTAGTCGCCGATACACTCTCCTGCCACCAATTGCTTTCTGCAGTTGTCTTTCCCTTGTTGTGCCTCCCTTATCGGGTAGTACTTGTTCGGGCTCTCTCTTGGTTACCAAAACCAGAGAGAACGACAACTTCACAGAGTAACTGGTTGCACTGGGTTGTACTTTGAGAAGCCCCCAATACCCCTATATATAGGAGGGTCATGGGACAGGGTTCTCCATCCCGGGAAATGCGGGACTAAAAGTAGGAGTAGAAGGGTTCGATATTTTCCACAAAAACAACCAACTCGCAACCTGAACCGATCGTTTCACAACTGAAACGGTCGGTTGGGGACCTGAGCCAGTCAGTTGACACCTCAACTGATCAGTTGGGACACCTCAACCGGTCGGTTCATTTCTAAACCGGTCGGTTCATAGTCATGATCAGTTCCCGATTGACTTTCCATCTTTTATTTCTAATTGGTATCAAATACCAATCCTTGTTCCAATCAAATTGGGCAAGTGAAACGAAAGGAAATTTCTCACCAATCCTACTTTCCCAACTTGCTCGGTTGCATCAGTTGAACCGATCATTTCAACACTTGAAGCAATCGTTTCACCCTGACCATGACCCGATCGACTCACAACCTGAGCCGGTCGGTTCACCAAGCTGAGCTGATCGGTTCATCACATGAGCCGATCGGTTGGGAGTACAGATCGTGCAGAAACAGTCAATTGCAGTTTCAATCAATCCGATACTCTAATTAATCTGTCCAACACCTTGAACACTATGATTTTGAGCTATCAATTAATTGAGTGTTTAATTGAACTACTAAACTCCTTTAGTAATCAATCTAAACATTGTTTGTGGACAAAACTCCTCTTCCATGTTAAATCCTTTGTCTGTGACCCTGCAGGTCCATTTCACTTTGGCAGTGAAAGTCCATAACACTTATGACTTCACAAGCAAAGAGTGGTGCCTAGTCACACATCAGTGTTACCCAAGTGAAAAAGAAAGTTGGAGAACAACTTTCAATCCTACAATCTATGAATGGTGTTACAATGAATGTATAACTCCTTTGTCATTGATATCCCGAATGAACTCGAGGCATGGAACAGTCAACCTGTCAATGTTCATTCACTTTCTTGATCTCAGAGTAGATTGGAAGAGATATGTATGACATCAATATCACATACTGATTCACACATGCATGCGCACACCTATTTCAATCCTACTCATCAAGTGGCTTTGGATATCAAACTCCCTCAGGAGGGACAAATCCCATATCTATCACTCACCCCTCAAAAGCCCCATGTGTCAAATCCACCCAATCATCACCTTTATAACAACCCATGTTTCAGGACTATGTTTGATGATGTGGAAGTGTGCCCAACGACATGTGTTGAGTGTAGTGATTTCAGGTCAAAGAATCACACTCACCACCATCACTGTGAGTACTGACTGTGACTACCATGTCATGGTTCCATGTGTCAAACTCATGGTGGGTCTGTCTGGTACACTTGTTCTCTAACAAGTACCTATATGTTTGGTTTGATATCTCTATATCATGAGTAATGAGATTCTGTTATCAACCAACACCACAATCTAGTCGTGTGTGTCATTGTTGTCTATCTACCTTCCAGAATGACATCTGACTAGGGACACAACAAGAATGTACAAACTCTTAGCATCCAAATGATCTCATCGTTCAGGTCCTCAACCTGAAGGCATACGTCATTGAGTACTGTCATTCTCTAGACATTCAATCTGTTCTATCACTATCTCATATGACTGAACCAGAAAGAATTGGAAGCTTGCCTTTGATGTTTATCAAATCAATCTTAATGTATCCCACCAATCATCCCATGATTGGCTCTCAGGGCATACATACCAATAGACTCCCACTTGCACTGTGAGCCAATCACCCTTGAATCATATTCATAGTGATCTTCAAACATGTCTCACATGTTACTGTGCTCTTGTGCCAACATAGTGAGTTATGGCAACACCTTGCCAAAGTCAGTATTAATTGCTTGTCTCACATCTCTTCACTGTACGTCACACGTATAAGATGGAGTTGCCATAATATGCGATCTAGTATTCCTTTGCTAACCTTTAGCCTCATTTCATGATCAAGGATTCCATACTTGTCATCAATGACCGGAATATCTATAAGTTCATCTCATGAACTTCCAGATCCATATAGTATCCACTATTGTTCTCTAACACACGGTTACTCGGCATTTCCTTTTAAATGGTTTCATTGGAACACTTCCAATTATCAACAAACTTTCACTTTTATATATCCTATATATATTTTGCGATTAATTTTCTGTCCTTTTCGGAAGTTCACATCAATGTAACTCTTTACATCGAACTTTTCCTTATCACCACAGAACTAGTACTTCTCAAGTACTTATCAAGTTCTTATGGTTTCCAGTAACCCTTACTGGAAGTAGACAGACATCCACTCATCATGTCCCACGTACGAGTTATCAGGATGAGCACATCATATTGGCATGTCCTACATACAAGATGATGAATGCATTTTATTCTTGCCATGTCCATACATGCAAGATAATGGGATGATTACATACATGATAGATCCATATCTATTCTTAGTGTTCCCATTCTTCATAAGAATTGGACACTTGGCCTTGGGATATTAACTCCATGTAACATGGACAAGTTTTCTCCCACTGAATCTGTGCATACTAAACCCTTCAGTACAGATTGCCAATGTATGCTTTCTCTTTTCAGGTCAAGAGGTTTTCAAGAACTATCTCTATAGATCTCTATTCTTATCACATAGGAAACATCTCTATCTTCCTTAAAGATAATTTCCACTTTTGGATTTCCATTCTAGAACATTTCCATTTCACATCATCATGTGGAATGTGAATACGCTCCCACTAAATCATAGATCCCTTCTTTATCTTTGACATATCAGTCAAACACTTTGACTATATCATCAAAGTAAAGATCCAATTCTGAGTTGCTTGTACTCAATCAATCACATTGATTAGTCTGTTTTTACTTATAGACTTCATTTGCATTAATGGATTCATAAACCTTATAGGTTGTGTCACGTACACATCCTTGTTTTATTCCTCATAGGAATGCAGTTTTAGTTATCCATATGCCAAATGTCTTAGTTATTAAGTTGCAATAAAAAAGCATCATCCTTCTCAAAAAGTTATCCATGTGTCTTAACGCTTAAGACTTATTTTCACTTATGGATTTCCATCCAATGGGTGCTACCATCAAGGTCATACCTTATGGTTCACATGGAAGTCATTTAGGATGTAATGGTCATAAACCATAACTCAAGATTCAGTTCCTCATATTCATCTGGATAGTTGACTCATCACATGAACAACTCATCACATAGATAATTGAGGTGTGTCTGTTAAGGATATAAGAACTCACAACTCCTTATGATTATTAATGTTCTTTATTAGTGTGGGGTATTCTTTTATTAAGAAGAATTCAATTATTTGATAATCATTCTCTTTCTCCTTAGAGTATGATTCCTTCTTGATTTAGACACACTACTACAGAAACGGCCTTTGGCGTCGGTCTTTTAACCCCATTTGGCGTCGGTTTCCGACCGACGCCTATGTGGGCGCCGCTAAAGGTCGAACACTTCGGCGTCGGTTTTTTAACCGACGCCTATTTAACCTATAGGCGTCGGTCTTTTAGTAGATAACCGACGCCAAAAGGGTTCGCGCCACAAAAAAGGCGTCATCTAGGGCACTTTCTGCGTCGGTGATTTACTAAAAGACCGACGCCTATATTCCATTTAGCGTCGGTCTTTTAGTAGATAACTGACGCATAAAGTGTCCTAGATGACACCGTTTTCTATGGCGCGAACCCTTTTGGCGTCGGTTATATACCAAAAGACCGACGCCTAGTTGTTTAAATAGGCGTCGGTTCGATACGAATATCCGACGCCATTTCCAGGACTGCTTTGGCCACATCAGGCGTCGGTTATCTATACATAACCGACGCTGTATGTCTTTGCTGACGGTTTTCTATAAATAACCGACGCCTATTTATATATATTTTTTTCATATCAGTTTGCAGGCCTACTGTGGCTGGTCAGCAGGATGAGAACCTGCAGTTCAATTTTCTGAACTGCAGGTTTACGACATCCATTGATATCAGCCTACAAACAGGCCGCAAACCTGCAAAAGTCACAAGGAAAATTTCACACAAGTACATACATTTAGACATCAATTCAATTCTCACATTCACACATATAGAAACATTCAAATAAATGTATTAACATTCAGAAATATTCATTTACAAAGTATCATTCATTATCGCTATCAACATCCCAATTATATCTTACAGTTGCCACTGCTTGTATGGCTTTTGCCCATTCTTCTCTTACTTCATTTAATGCTTCCATCGTATATGGAGCATGTATATTTTTTAAGCATTTACCTATAGTGTGGTCAGTTTTAAACACCTGCAAAGAGAATGATGTATATATATAAGTAATAATATAAAAATAAGATTGATATATTTCATACTAACTAATGAGACTATATATAATACCTCATGTATGCTATCGATGTCCAATGCGGCATGTTTGATAATCATCTGCATAAATCGCATCACATAGTATGCGCATGCCCAGCCATTGTCTTGTGTAGCACACTATAAATTGAAACATACAAAATAATACAACTAAGCACAATTCACATCAATGGTATATACATTGGAGTCGGGGAGTCAGGAACTTACTTGTACGTTCTCCCAATTTATTGGTTGGTTCTTTTTCCTTGGGACCTTTCCTCCAGCCTTTTTGAATGCATCTAAACCCCTACATGTTAATATAACACAGTAAATTGCATAAGTAAATAGTAATGTAATAAAAGATGTTAACGGATATAAAAATGAAATATTTCTCACCAGAATAATGGCATTCTCATTACGTGTCCAATTTTAGGGTTCAATGTACTCCCCGCAGGATCTAGATAATAAACAGTGAATGTCCCGGGGACAATAACTAGTAACTCCCAATGTCTACCGCTAGAGGTAAGAAGTTAACAATTAATAACTCAAAATGCAAAATAAAAATGGAATTTTCTTAAGTCCAAATTATAAATAAAGTAAACTTACTTGACATTGAATGGAGCTATTATTATCGTCTTCTTTTGCTGACCAAAAATTGTAAAAGCATCTATACAGTATTGTTGAACATTATCAGGGTCTTTAGCTACCAAACTAATCAATGATGGAATCAAAAATCCCAAATGATCAAATGCAAATTGTTTGCAATGATCTTCGACTAAGTAGCTGCAAAACATATAGGCGTATGCATTAATATATAAGAAACCAGATCACCGGATCTTACACAAGGTATATGGATGTATAAACAAGATCTCACCTTATCCATGTCTCGATCATTGATGTATTCAGCCAATCATACATAAACAACTCAATAATATCTTGTATAAATAAAGAGCTATCGTATGATTGACCTGCATAATCTGCATCTAAAGAAATAATTATAGGGCAATGTACATTATGTGCCCGTAGCCAACATGCCATTCCCCTACAAGCAGGACCTAACGGGTATGTTAGGTCAGTTGGAACCCAATCGGGTAATGCGGGAAGTGGAAGTGGAGGCCTAGGTGCTCCTGGTGTCTTCTTTTTAACCTGTACATATAATTTCAGATCAGTTGACATCATATATACACATTAACAGTCTAAATCAATGTAAATTTATCTTACAATTTCAGTCGTGTAGACGACATCTGCTTTGGGCCACAATATCACCCCGCCTTCTGCATCAGCAAGTCTATCAATATCCGGGTGGGGATATGGCAATGTAGCTTCTCTCCAATCGGGTAACACACGTATCGGGCTCACACGGACGTAGCCCTGTGGCATTGGAGTCCCGTGAAACATTGCCCCAGGAAGGGACGGGTAAGCCTGCGCCTCTACAACAACGTAGTCTTGCATTCTTAAGCGGCATGGCTTCAATGCCTACAAATTTACGTAAAGAATATTATACATATATACATATCATCTTGAAAACATAACAACTTGAAAAGACTAACTACAATGTCATAAACAATACTTACAGCAGACGTGCTAGGCGATGGGTCTCCAGGATTACTCGCAGTCTGTGCATCAGGAGAAGAGTGGGTCGCCATAGGCGTATTGGAAGCCTGAGATGCCTGCCACCGCAGCAATTCTTCCTTGACCTTCTCAGCAACTACATCGTTGACATTCTTAGCAACTAAATCCTCAACTCTCTTATTCTCCTATACATGGATAAAAGAAACATTAGCTTCTTATTAATGAATTTCCTTTTGCAGTAACATTCTAAAAAAAGAATAGGTTACCTCTTCTTGAGAAAGTCCCGCTCTGGGTTTGCGCTGGGATGACCCAAAGAATGCTTTAATGCCAACACCAGCACCGACACCTCTAACACGTCCAGGATGCTCTGGGTTACCCAGAGCAACTGTCAATTCATCCCTTGTGCCCTGAGGGATGAACGTGCCTTGTTTCCTCTGCTCGTGCAGCTCCCGCTAATCACCATAAATAGAAATTGGTAAGTTAACACCACAAATAATCAATATTCAAATGATTTCTCTAAGAGTTGTATTTTACCATTTTTGCAGCCGCCTCAGCAGTTACATGCTTCTTTATTTCACCCTTCTTGTTTTGCCTGCCAGCTATCCAGATATCATGGCGAGGCATGGGTGTGGCAGACTCCTGAGTAGGAGCAGACTCCTGAGTAGCCGTAGACTCCGCCTGTAGTCTTTGGCGAACGCTTGCATAGCCTTTTGGACCCATAGTGTGGTCATGCACATTCAGTGCACGCCTTGCTTTTTGTGCGTCACTGAGGGCCTAGTTAGTATGCACATTAATGATTTGGTTAGTAGCACTAAATGTTAATCTTGAATAGGTGAATACAATGTATATTAATTAAATTGGGAGTGACGCCTAATACCTTGAATTCTTCAGATTTTCTTGAAGCAACAAAATTTTCCCAATCTTCTTTGTCCAAGAAGTTCCATTGTTCAAGGGATGACTTCTTCTTCTTATCACCCTCTTTTATGTATTCTCTGTTCAGATTTGTCCTATAATTCCTAAGCATCTTTCCAGCGCGTTGCATCACATTTTTACGATGCAACTTCTCATCCAATGCAAACATATTCTGTAAAATAGAAATGTTATTAACTAGTATCCAAAATAGAATTGCAAATAATAGAATTTGTAATCTACAAAATAGAATTGCAAATAATAATAACTCACGCATAAATCCTTCCATATCAAGTCTTTTTTCCCTTGAGGAACTTTATGCCAATTATCATACTTAACACCACAATGGCTCCGAGTGGTACACCCAAGATAGTTTACAAAATTATTACGGTTCACTCCAATTGGATTTCCTCCATTATCAAACTCCACCACCAATTTGGATCCACTACCACTTAGCGCTAATAACTTCTTCAACAGAGTGATGCCCCTTTTCTTGTTAAGTGTTTGGTGTTGCGCATCAAGTTGCTCCAGTGCTTCAGTGGGTACAGGTGCATCAACCTAAAATTTGACAAAAATAAACACACTAAATTAGCCCAATATAGAAATATAGGATATATGACATAACTAGAAGATAATGAATTTTATAGAAATACAGGATATGTTTTTAGAACTTACATTAGTATCCTCGCCATGCTCATCATGGACAGCATGCTCATCATGGACTTCATGCTCATCATGGACATCATGCTCATCATGGTCAGCCATCTGAAAATGTCATTTAAAAGGCAAACATTTAGCATTTGTATTAACTAGAAAAAGGCAGACATTTAGCATTTGTATTAACTAGAAAAAGGCAAACATTTAGCATTTGTATTAACTAGAAAAAGGCAAACATTTAGCATTTGT
Organism: Alisma plantago-aquatica; assembly: GCA_963693085.1. NCBI lineage: Eukaryota > Viridiplantae > Streptophyta > Magnoliopsida > Alismatales > Alismataceae > Alisma > Alisma plantago-aquatica. The sequence continues at coordinate 1,409,354,918 of OY856412.1, read as the reverse complement.
ATTAACATACATGTCTCTAAAATTGTGATCTTTTATCAATTAACAATCCTTCATTGTGATCTCCGCGCACATATAAGTCATCATTACCTTCAATATTTTTTGGAGTGGGCAACCCAACTGAGAATGGACTGGAGTCATCATACTTATCATAGTACTCTTCTTCATCTATAGGATCTTCAATGAACTGTCTTTTACCATGAAGAACAACCGACCATTTATCATTCGCAGGATCATCGATATAGAATATTTGTTTCGCCTGTGATGCCAATATGAATGGTTCACCCTTCTCTCCAATCTTTTCAAAGTTCACCAAAGTGAAACCCAATTCATCCACTATAACTCCTTTGGTGTTATCAACCCAATTACATTTAAAGAGCGGAATTTTGAAATCTATGTAGTCAAACTCCCAAATGTCCTCAATGACACTATAATATGACATTTTAGCTTCACGTGGACTCTTATCCTTTGCACTTGCAAAGTACATAGTTGACGCTTGAAGAGTGACCCCACTATTTTGGACGATACTCTTATCATCTTGGCGCTTTGTGTAATATGTGAATCCATTAATGTCAAACCCTTCATAAGACATAACATTCGGTTTTGGTTTAAAGGCGAGGCATTTGATAGTTTCTGTAATATCATTTGGTGTTTGAGATAGTTGATGTAAGACTTTATCTTCAAACCACTTAGTAAAAGTCTTATTATGCTCTCTAGCAAGCCACATTGAACTTGCTCGAGGATGTTGTCTCTTTATGAAATTGGTATGTTCCTCGATATAAACACTCACTTCGTCCATATTATGTAAAATATACAAGTGAGCTTGTTCCAACTGCTCACGGCTGATTACTTTCACCCGTGATCCCAAAATTCCTTTGCCCTCCTCAATATTCTTGTCATTATCAGGAGTGTCATTACCACTGAGAAAGTCATTGCAAAAATCCATAACCTCTCTCGCCACATTACCTTCAATAATACTCCCTTCAGGCCGATAACGTTTCGAACATCACCTTTAAAAATGCTCATGTATCGTTCAAAGGGATACATCCAATGCAAGAAAACTGGTCCCAACATTTTCACTTCCCTAGTCAAGTGGACAACAAGATGTACCATGATATCAAAGAACGAAGGAGGGAAATACATCTCAAGATGACATAGGGTAACAACCACTTCTTTTTGCAAATTATCGAGAGTATTAGGGTCAATAACTTTGCTGCATAGACTGTTGAAAAAGAAACAAAGTTTGGTAATTGCAAACCTTACATGCTTCGGCAATATAGATCGAATTGCCACGGGCAATATTTGTTGCATTAGAGTGTGACAATCATGAGATTTAAGACCTATCAACTTCAGATCTTTCATTGATACCAATCTACGGATGTTGGATGAGTAACCATGTGGCACCTTAACATTTACCAAGCATTCACAAAAAGTTTTCTTCTCCTTTCTAGACAACGTGTAACAAGCAGGAGGTAAGTATGTTCTTTTATTACCCATTTCACGTAATTCTGTTAATTCTGACCTTATTCCCATTTCACGTAGGTCCAGTCTGGATTTTATCCCATCTTTAGTCTTACCTGGTATATTTAATAGAGTACCAATGATGCTATCACAGACATTTTTCTCAATGTGCATTACATCGATACAATGCCTGACTGTCAAAGAACTCCAATAAGAAAGATCCCAAAATATTGACTTCTTCTTGAATGAAGAATTGTCACTCCGTGTGGCCATACTACATTGTGATTTCTTACCAAATTCATTGACAATGTCTTTTACTCTTTCATAAACAACATCCCCTGGTATAGGTTTAGGTGCACTCCGTTCATCATTCCATCCATTGAATGCTTTGCGCTTCCTACGATACGAATGGAATTTTGAAAGAAACCTTCGATGACCAAGATATACAGTCTTGCCGCCATGTTTTAGTCTTATTGAATCAGTGTTTTCTTCACATATAGGACACGCTTTAGCTCCTTTGACACTATATCCAGACAAATTCCCATATGCTGGAAAGTCATTAATAGTGCAAAACAACATAGCGTGCAAACGAAATGTCTCTCTTGCTGAAGCATCATAGGTCATCACACCTTCAGCCCAAAGTTTCTTTAAGTCATCAATCAAAGGTTCAAGATAAACATCGATATCATTTCCAGGTTGTTTAGGGCCCGATATCAACAATGACAACATAACGTACTTATTTTTCAAACACATCCAGGGAGGAAGATTGTATATAACAAGCATGACTGGCCAAGTGCTATGTTGGCTGCTCAATGTCCCGTACAGATTCATCCCATCTGTACAAAGCCCAAGTCTTAGATTCCTATCTTCTTCACCAAATTTAGGGTACAATAGATCAATCTTCTTCCACTGTGGGGAATCAGACGCATGTCGTAGGATCCCATCATTATTTTTCTTAACATCTGCATGCCACCTCAAATTCTTCGCATCTTTCGGATTTGCAAACAAGCGTTGAAACCATGATATTATAGGTAGATACCACAACACCTTGGCAGGAGAACCAGTTTTGGACTCCCCCGAAATCATCAATTTATACCGTGACGCACCACATTTTGGACAATCTTTCAAATCTACATAGTCCTTTTGAAATAATACACAATCATTCGGGCATGCGTGTATCTTCTTGGCCTCCATTCCCATTGGGCACAACATTTTCTTTACCTGGTATGTTGAGATTGGAAGCTCGTTTCCTTCAGGAAGCATTTCTTTCAACAAAGTCAACAATGAAGTGAAGCTTTTTTCGCTCCATCTATTGTTAGCTTTCAACTTATACAATCTCAACACAGCGCTAAGCTTCGTAAACTTAGCACAACCTGTGTATAACGGTATCTCAGCATCATGCACAATGTTTGTAAAGATAGGAGGTGGATCGGTGTGCTCTACCCTACAACTATCCAGCATCGCATCAACGATGTCTGCTGGAACTGGTTCGTTCACATTTACGTCATCGGAGGCAATTTCTTCTTCCACCCAAGCACTGCTATCGACATCTACTGGTTTCGATTTTGAAATCTCTCCATGCCAGTGCCATTCTGTATAGCCTTGTACAATCCCGTTGCACATGACATGACTTTTGATTTCCTCACCAGTGTTGACTTTCAAGTTGTTACCGCAATGCCTACATGGACAGTAGAACCTATATGTAGGTTTTTTCCTATGTTCCTCGGCAAATCTAATAAACTGATCAAGACCAGATATAAACTCTGGGGTGCAACGATTACGAATGGACATCCATGATCTATCCATTCTATGATCAGAGAAAACAAGTATATATTAGGAAACAAGTATATATTAGGAAAAGATTAGGCAGCATTTCCCCGCTGTTCTCTAAGTACATATGTACTTAGAGAACAAACGGGGAAATGCCAACAAACACATTTGATGTCATTCTTATATATAATAAATGTGTACCACCTATCCCATCCTTGAACACCTAATCTCACTAGTAAGTGTATAATGTGTATTGGGCTTTCAAGAAAATTTCGGCAGCATTTCCCCGCTGTTCTCTAAGTACATATGTACTTAGAGAACAAACGGGGAAATGCTACCAAAATTTTCTCGAAAACCCAATACACATTATACACTTACATCCTAAGTGAGATTAGGTGTTCAAGAACAGTCCCAAACCGGGGACTATCCAAGATTTACTCCTAATGAGTCAATCTTGGACGGGTTTCTAGGCCAACAAACACAATAATAGATATCTACAATGAAGTCGGACTCCATACAAACAGTATATAATTTAGTGATTGTTCATTCTAATTTATACCAATGTACAAGTAATATAAAAAATAATGATTGTTCACATTCTAGGCCAACAAACACATGTGATGTCATTCTTATATATAATAAATGTGTACCACCTATCCCATCCTTGAACACCTAATCTCACTAGTAAGTGTATAATGTGTATTGGGTTTTCAAGAAAATTTCGGCAACATTTCCCCGCTGTTCTCTAAGTACATATGTACTTAGAGAACAAACGGGGAAATGCTACCAAAATTTTCTCGAAAACCCAATACACAATACACATTATACACTTACATCCTAAGTGAGATTAGGTGTTCAAGAATAGTCCCAAACCGGGGACTATCCAATATTTACTCCTAATGAGTCAATCTTGGACGGGTTTCTAGGCCAACAAACACAATAATAGATATCTACAACGAAGCCGGACTCCATACAAATAGTATATAATTTAGTGATTGTTCATTCTAATTTATACCAATGTATAAGTAATATAAAGAACAATGATTGTTGACTTTCTAGGCCAACAAACACATGTGATGTCATTCTTATATAATAAATGTGTACCACCTATAACAAACACATTGTCCAAAATTAGGTTCAACACTTGAAACATACATTCATTTTCAACATAAAAAATTTGTATCATTAGGGTCCAACATGTGGATTATATGGGACATACACATCAAGGTGGTCATAAGGGAGGATATTTCCTTATTTATGAGTAAGAGATATATGATTAAGATCCATATAAAAATTAGGGCAGAAGGAAGAAATAAATCTTCTTTAGGATACAATAGACCCTTATGGATGTATTTAGGGACATAGGTACCATCATAGAACAAAAGGGGTACACTCTAGGATTTAAGATCACACTACATCATGTATTTTATACAAAATTACATGTATGTGTATATAAAAAATATATTTATAAGGAACTTCTATACATATCTAATCAACAAATCAGTAATTAACTAAGTATTCATCAATACTTATTATTAATCAGTATCTCTAATCATTAAAATCGGCAAACAGATCAGTAATTGTAAATAACAAACTATGAATTGTTGAATTAAAGTAATCACTAAAGTAATACTAACCAGTAGTACCAATCATTAATCACTGAAAGCAGCAAGGAAATCAGTAAAACTAATCATGCATTACTAGTATATAAGAGCAATAGGATATTTACTTCGATGCATTACAGCAGTACCCAATTATTTCAGCTTACATACCTTTCGTTAGCGGCGGCGGACAAATAGGCAAGCTCCCAGCAGTGGTGGTCGAAGCAGGAAGAAGGGGGTGGCGTCGGGCGTGAGCAGGAAGAAAGGAGCTAGGGCGGCGGGTGACGCTGGACGAAGCTGGCAGGTGGGCAGGCAGGTGGGCAGGCAGCGGCACACTGGGCAGGCACGCGGAGCGACGGCACCAGGCGTGGCGGCGGCGCCGGTTCTCAGGCATGGCGGCAGCGTAGGGCGATTGGAGCAGCAGGGGCGGGCAGCAGGGGCGGCGGAGAAGAAACTAGCCGGAGAGGGGCGCCGGAGAGGGGGCGCCGGAGATGGGGCGCCGGAGAGGGGGCGCCGGAGAAGAAACTAGCCGGAGAAATGGTGCTGGAGAAGAAATCGCCGGAGAGAAATCGCCGCAGCAGAGAAATCGCTCACAATGAAACAGAAGAAAGGGGAAGAGTCGGGTGATCGAAGGTTATGAAGTTCCCAAATAGCGTCAGTTGTTTACAACAACCGACGCCTAAACATCTTTAGTGTCGGTTGTTTGCAACAACCGACGTCCAATTGGACGATATTTTCATGAAAATGTTTGGCGGGAACCACCTTCAGCGTCGGTTATACAAGGATAACCGACGCTGAAAGTGACATTTTCGATGCAAATTTTCATCGCACATAGGCGTCGATTTTCTAGGTATATAACCAACGCTGACAATGACACTATTTTTTTTATCGAAAAATGGATTTCGCGGGCGACTTTAAGCGTCGGTTTTTTATAAACAATCGACGCTTAATACAAAGCGGTACCCGTGTCTGGCTGGTCTTCGAATATAGACGTCAGTTTGCTTAAACAACCGACGCCTTATATGATAGGCGTCGGTTTTCCTTAATAACCGACGCCCAGAAAAGCGACACTGAATGCTATTTCTGTAGTAGTGACATCACCATGCCTTAATCATGAGTTCACTATGATACACTATCATAATCACTCATAAGGATCTCAAACATTTGGTCTAAGTTTTTCATTCATTGATCTCATCAAGAATTAACACTTTATCAAATTTGCACTTCATCTATGATAATCTTGAACACTTCAAGATATGCATATTGGTATTTCTCTAAACACCATTTGAAGTATTAGCATTTGTTCCAATAGGTATGTAAATACATCACATGTATTATACCTAATAGGATAATCATTCTCCCACTATCATTAGTGAAGATTGATTAATCATGTTCAAGATATTCATGTCTCTTACTCGTTCTCTAACCAAAAGAGTCTAGATTTATCCATCACATGGAAACTAGAAATGAATTTCTCATGATTGATGATAATTTGATTGTTTGAGTTATCTATAACTTTTAGGTATCATTTTATCTTATGCATATCAAATACCACAAGATAAACAAGGCATTGCCACAAAGATCATATCTTTAGAAATTGAAACATCTCTTTATTGATTGCCATCATTGTCATACAATATGCAAAAATAAGGTGTTTCTATCTATTGGAAAATATGAAATAGCAGTTAATAACTGTATTACATGCCTTTTAGGCTGAAAATAAACTAAAGTAATCCTATCTATGGCCGCAACACTTGCCCCATTTATTGAGTTCTTTACACTTTACATCTTGGTATCATATACCTCAAAAGTGTTACAAGTTTACTTTCATGACACCTTTAAGTAGAGACGTCTGTCGCCTCCTTGTTCTTTTGTTCTTCCAGATAGAGAGGACAATTCCTTTTCCAATATCCTGGCTTTTGACAATGGTGGCAATTTCCATTCTTGGTCACGCCTCCCTTGGCCTTGAGAGCTGAAGATGACTTGGGCTCCTGGCTAGCATCAGAACCTTTCTTAGCTTTGCCCTTTCCCTTGCGCTTGGACTTACCTTTCTTGCTCGTGATCACCATCACAGACTTACACTTGTCCTTCTTCATCTATATCTCAGCTATCCTCAACATGCCCAACAACTCTGAAAGTGGCCTATCAAAGTTGTTCATGTTGTAGTTCATCACAAACTGACTGTAGGATTCTGGCAACGATTGCAGTATCACGTCAGTAGCCAACTCTTGGCTCAGTGGAAATCCCAGTCTTGTCAGGTTCTCCACATACCCAATCATCTTGAGTGTGTGAGGACCAACTGGATCTCCTTCTGTCATGACGCACTTGAACAGTGCCCTTGAGACATTGTATCTCTCTTGCCGTGCTCGATCTTCATACATGTTCCTGAGATGCTGAATCATCTCAATGACACCCATGTTATCATGCTGTCTCTACAACTCGTGGTTCATAGAGCACAACATCAAGAACTTTGCATCAATGGCATCATCAGAATACTTCTTGTAAGCATCCCTTTCTGCCTTTGGTGCATTAGGAGCAGGTTCCTCTAGAATTGGAGTATCCAGGACATAGAGCTTTCACTCTTAAGTGAGAACAATTCTCAATGTCCTATACCAGTCATGGAAGTGTGTCCCATTTAGCTTGTCCTTTTCAAGGACCGATCGCAAAGAAAAGTGATTGTTATTTGTTGTCATTTGTACTACAAAAGGAAATATGCAATTTTAGTCCAAAAACTCATTTTTGACTTATTTGATTGATTTGAAAAGTTTACAATATAATTAGGCCTTTAATTAATTATCGATCTCACTATTTTAATTCAAATTGATAACCCTCACCATCAATTCGGAAGATTGCAACATACAATCTTCTAGTGGGCAAGATCCTGAAATCCTCTAAGTCATGGACCAGCTTGGACTGTCACCCACAACTTAGATCTCTCAGGTAGGCAACTTTTTCCAATTGCATCATATGCAACTCTTGGTGAATGAACATGCACAACACCTTGCCATGAACATTCCTTTCCTCTGGGCTTAGACACTCTAAGAATCACCAGTTAAGTCTAACCCAAAAGGTGACACGGTAAACATGCACCCTGCTTTGGCAGAACCTACATGTATACCCTTCACACTTCCACAAGATAGATGGCGCACCACGCTTTGGCGTAACCTACACTTGGTCGATCAAGTTTTTCAAGTGTGCCTCTAATGGAAGGCATATAAGACTTAATATTTTAATGAGGGATTTGGTTTTATATACATATACATATCCAATCACCACAATACATAGTACGTATCATATACATGCTATATCCCACAAAAAACATGCAAAACGATAAAAGTGATGATTATGGCCATACTAATGTGATTCCTCGAGCCAAGAGGAATCATGATCATCTAGGTCTACATCACATGCAACATGTACAAGATGAACTATGTGCTTTGCCTTTCTGGGTTTGATCAATTCATCACATGAATGATCGGCTCGCCATCAGACTGGTCGGCTGGGTGCCACCAGCCGATCGGTTGGCTCCTCCAACCGATCGGTTCACCTGGTCGTCGTACATCTCTTCATGGCCGCCACCCGCTCGTCTCGCTCCTCGAACCAGTCATCAATCAATCGGCTCACTCTTGAACCGGTCGTCTCAAACGTCAACCGATCAGTTCACGCCTTGAACCGATCGTCTCAGCTGTCGTCTGGATGTCCTCCATTCTTTGACATAATAGGAAATAAAATTCTATCCTATTTTACATTGTAAAAAGAGAAACCTCGAGTTACATTCGAGGGGAGCAAAGGTAAGAAAGAAATCTCGAATTATTTCGAGTTACATCAGGAATAGGAGAAGGAAGATCGATGCGCAGACCGAGATGCAAGCAACCACATTCAACCATACACAGATAGGGTTTATTGGCCATAACCACGCTATACATCCACCACAAAACTCATTTAAGGGTGACGCGTATCGAGTGCATTAATAATACATATGATATATGTAAATTGGGATTTGTGGATTTAGGATTGGACATGCATAAAACCAATATTATTTGCATCATATGCAATAAATAAAGGCGACAAACCAAAATCGATCATATTGATAATCCCTAAAGTATAGAGAAGTTGACGTGGCTTTGATACCACTGTTGGGTTTTTAGGGGAGGCAGAGAAGGCAGCGGAAACAGAAAATTTCTCCTCCCCAAACCCAGAACAAGGAAACGCGTCAACGTCTATACATTAGGAAAGGATGGTTTGTGGAATCATACCTTGTCCCGAGGCTTGCTCGGAAACAATACCTAGTGCCTTACGCAGTCTTCACCTCCTATCTTGGACGGTGTCTGTGCAGCTCCTGGTCGCACCGGGACTGACGGGATTGAAGGCTGTCCTCCTAGCGGCAGAAACCTCCCACCTCTGAAGTAGTCCACACGGACCACCTGGAACTCCAATCTCCTTGTCCCACAAGGAATTGGAAGGAGTCACACCCTCCTATCGGTGTACTAGTCATTGACACACTCTCCTGCCACCAATTTCTTTCTGTAGTTGTCTTTCCCTTGTTGTGCCTCCCTTATCGGGTAGCACTTGCTCGGGCTCTCTCTCGGTTACCAAAACCAGAGAGAATGACAACTTCACAGAGCAACTGGTTGCACTAGGTTGTACTTTGAGAAGCCCCCAATACCCCTATATATATAGGAGGGTCATCGGATAGGGTTCTCCATCCCGGGCAATGCGGGACTAAAAGCAGGAGTAGAAGGATTCGATATTTTCCACAAAAACAACCAACTCGCAACTTGAACTGATCGTTTCACAACTGAAATGGTATGTTGGGGACCTGAGCCGGTCGGTTGACACCTCAACCGATCGGTTGGGACACCTCAACCGGTCGGTTCATTTCTAAACCAGTCGGTTCGTGGTCCTGATCAGTTCCCGATTGACTTTCCATCTTTTGTTTCTAATTGGTATCAAATACCAATCCTTGTTCCAATCAAATTGGGCAAGTGAAACGAAAGGAAATTTCTCACCAATCCTACTTTCCCAACTTGCTCGGTTGCATCAGTTGAACCGATCGTTTCAACACTTGAAGCAATCATTTCACCCTGACCATGAGCCGATCAACTCACAACCTGAGCCGGTCGGTTCACCAAGCTGAGCCGATCGGTTCATCACATGAGCCGATTGGTTGGGAGTACAGATCATGCAGAAACAGTCAATTGCAGTTTCAATCAATCTGGTACTCTAATCAATCTGTCCAACACCTTGAACACTATGATTTTGAGCTATCAATTAATTGAGTGTTTAATTGAACTACTAAACTCCTTTAGTAATCAATCTAAACATTGTTTGTGGACAAAAATCCTCTTCTAGGTTAAATCCTTTGTGTTTGACTCTACAGGTCCATTTCACGTTGGCAGTGAAAATCCATAACACTTATGACTTCACAAGCAAAGAGCGGTGCCTAGTCACACATCAATGCTACCCAAGTGAAAAAGAAAGTTGGAGAAAAACTTTCAATCCTACAAGCCGTGAATTGTGTTACAGTGAATGTATAATTCCTTTGTCACTGATATCCCGAATGAACTCGAGGCATGGAACAGTCATCATGTCAACGTTCATTCACTTTCTTGATCTCAGAGTAGATTGGAAGAGATATGTATGACATCAATATCACATACTGATTCACACATGCGTGCGCACGCCTATTTCAATCCTACTCATCAAGTGGCCTTGGATATCAAACTCCCTCAGGAGGGACAAATCCCATATCTATCACTCACCCCTCAAAAGCCCCATGTGTCAAAGCCACACAATCATCACCTTTATAACAACCCATGTTTCAGGACGGCGTTTGATGATGTCAAAGTATGCCCAACGACATGTGTTGAGTGTAGTGATTTTAGGTCAAAGAATCACACTCACCACCATCACTGTGAGTACTGACTGTGACTACCATGTCATGGTTCCATGTGTCAAACTCACAGTGGGTCTGTTCGGTACACTTGTTCTCTAACAAGTACCTTTGTGTTTGGTTTGATATCTCTATATCATGACTAATGAGATTCTATTATCAACCAACACCACAATCTAGTCTTGTGTGTCATTGCTATCTATCTACCTTCCACAATGACATCCGACTAGGGACACAACAAGAATGTACAAACTCTTAGCATCCGTATGATCTCATCGTTCAGGTCCTCAACCTGAAGGCATACATCATTGAGTACTGTCATTCTCTAGACATTCAATATGTTTTATCACTATCTCAAATGACTGAACCAGAAAGAATTGGAAGCTTGCCTTTGATGTTTATCAAATCAATCGTAATGTATCCCACCAATCATCCCATGATTGGCACTCAGGGCATACATACCAACATGTTGTACATAAGTACCACTACTATAGCCAGTTAGTCTGATAAAATAATCTTGCTAGAATCAATGGCAAGTAATAGCATCATTTAAATAAAACATGGTAGTGGGGTACCAAGACCCAATGATAATATTCCAAAACTGATTTATGAGGCAAGTATAACAAAAGATTCAAGAGTATAGGAAATAGGGTTTAATAAAGCCTCATTAGGGAAAAAAGTAGGTTAAGGAACAAATATTCCCAACATAAGGTGTAAATGCACATACCTCTTCCTTAGAGTCCTAGAAACCACTTTTCAGAATCTTGAGATTAGGGTCCACATGTCTTAATATCATAAACATGTTCATGTATTAGATCTATGTACATTCATTAAAGACATGAAAACCCCAAAGTTACCAACTTTTTACACAAACCATTAATTTAGACATTGAAATTATCACCACTATCTTAGTTAGGTTTTTTCTGATCAAAATAACATATAATACTTTGTATTTTGAAGATATGGACTTTTGGGGATATTTTTAGTGATTTTTACTTAATTAAATCATTCCCAAAAACACTTTTGTGAGAAACTTAGAATCAAGCATCAAAATTATTTTTATTAGATAGGTCATCATTTTCTTAGTCTAGAACTTATTTTACTTTTAATTTTGGCCCAAGGAATTAATAGATATGAATTTCCTAAAATTGACCAATAGGAAAATGCCAAGTAATCATTTTCGGTAAAAAACTAAGAGAGAGAGAGCGAGAGAGATAGGATGGCACGCTGAGTTCACCCAATAGTTGTTGGCCAATTCGGCCGATCCTACAGCCACTTCAACAACTCGCTAAGAAGCAGACAAGGGAGTAAAAGGGGCAAAAGGATGATCTTGCCCCTGACGAAGAAAAAGAAAAAAAAGGGTGAGCGAGGGTAAAAATGAAAAAAAAGGGAGTCACCCCCTTTCTCTAGTGTGTACCATGGGTGTCGCGTGAGGAGCAGCTGGAGCAAGAAAAGTTGGGGAAATCCAGGAGATACCTTAATCAGGAAAAGTGAAAGAGGGGAAAGCTCTGTGAGGTCCTGCCGAACAGACCCTTGTGGTTTGTGGAGACTCCGTCAACTTGCACCTCTCCATTGGGCACAAAGTGGGCGGTAACAGTAGGCTGTGAAGGAAGGATTGAAGCCAGGGTGAATGTGGGAAAAAAAACCATGTAACACGACCAAATCGTTTGCACATATATATAGGAATCGTTTTGTTGATGCCCGATGGCCCATAGTGGCGAGAAAAAGGAAAAGGAAAGGAAACTAGGTAAGAAACAAGTCTAGAACAGGGCACATCCGGCAGCCCCCTTTCCAACAAAATTTAGGAAGTAATACCTTAGATATCTAGAATCAAACACCGCATAATTTCATAAGGAAAGTATAGGCGACGAAATCGTAGCAAAATTCCATGAGACGGGTGAGAAAATCAAAGATCGAATCTCACATGACTGGGGCTGCCTTCCAAACCTATGCGAGCTAGATGACGGACTCCCAGTCATCCGATCAAAAAACCAATATTCAAAATCGCCTGCAAAATTATAAATGGTGTGTGACATATATTCCTAATCCAATTATAATGTGATACATATATTATTAAATGAATTTCTCTCTCTTCATATGAGGGCTAAAACAATTTCCAAATTTAATAAAAATTGACACCTTGACTAATTTTGAGGTATAGAATCAAAGTATAGAATTAGTTTTTCTTTTGGAGACTTTTAATGGGTTAAATAATTCAAAACTCGTTTTCTTTTTCCTCCTACATTTATAACTCGAAGATAATCTAAATTTGATGAAACTTCACCCACAAGTCACATTAAGTGTCTTGGACACGAATTTGCCATCAATTTTACATTTCAATGTTGTATATATATTTATTTAATATTTTGAAGGTTCTACATACTTTCTCTCTCCTAATTTCACATGTATATTAAAGATTATTCAAAGTATATGAAAATTCACTCAAAGGCTATTTTTAATGAGTAAACCATGAATCTAAGATTAGTTCCACTTTTGGAGTCATTTAATATTTTCTTTAATATTTTAAGGAAAACTCATCTTTTCTTTTCAAAATAAATAATATATAATTACTATTGCCCCAAAATTATGAAACTTGACTTACAAGCCAAACCAAACCCAAGGAAAATGAATCTCAACTTATTTTTAACCAATTAGTGTTCCTTTTATGAACTTTATCCTATTATCCAAAATTACCAATATTTCTCATATTAATTTATTCCATATCACATTAGCATGTTGAAAGCAACATTATTCATTCATTTTTCTCTTCCTTTATCCATAAGGCAAAGGAATGATCTAGAACGAATATATTTTATTAATATTTTACATGAGTGGTAAATTTGCACATTAGACCCTTATTAAAATATTTATTGAGGTATTTGTGCATAAACCCCTTTATTGGCATAAAAGGTGAACAAATATCCACTAAACCACCATAATATCCACAAATTAAATTGAAAGGCCAAGAAGGATTGAAATGAAAGGAAAAGCTTAGAAAGGGGGTCATAAAGACAAAATATCTAGGATTCGATATGTTACAGATCCATACAGTTAATAATGCAAGTCCAACTTTGGTGAATATAGAAAATCTGCTCAAAATGATAATAAAAAGCAAACTACATTAGTGTAGAAGCAATCAATGCTCTCGCTATTCCTCCTTTGGTGACTATTCCTACAATGTATATGTTCTCATTGAGGGTGTCTACGGTCACCTTTTTATCATTTGATAATTGATCCTATAAATGAAAAAAATAAATAAACAAATGGAATTTAATCTCTGAAAAAGATGAACCGTTAGAATAGTTACTTATACCTTACTCAGACATTTGGTCATGTAGTGACCCTTTTTACCATAAACGCTACAAGTTCTTTATTTCTTAGGATCTTTACTCAACTCTTCCAACAACGATTTCTTCCTTAAAATGTTTTTTGGCCTCCCTTTTGGTCTTATACACATAGGATCACGGAAGCTAATTTTAGATAAATAAGACAAAAATTTTGGGAGCTTGTGATATTATAGAATGTGAACATTCTATAATATTTAATCTGAAATAATTTCATCCAAAATTATTTCCATATCCTATACTGAGACAAATGTTGTCTCATTTATCTAAAATTATCTTATGTGATCCTATGTCTATAAGACCAAAAGGGAGACCAAAAAATATTTGAAGGAAGAAATCAATATTGGAAGAGTTGAATAAAGATCCTAAGAAACAAAGAACTTGTAGCATTTGTGGAAAAAAGGGTCACTACAAGACCACCTATCTGAATAAGGTATAAGTAACTATTCTAGCAGTTCATCTTTTTTAGAGATTAAATTCCATTTGTTTATTTCTTTTTTCATTTTTAGGATCAATTTTCAGACGACGAAGAAGGTGACCATGGACACCCTCGATGAGAACATATACATTGTAGGAATAGTCACCAAAAGACGAATAGCGAGAGCACTGGTAGATTATATACTAATGTAGTTTGCTTTTTTATTTCATTTTGAACATAATTTCTTGATTCATTAAAGTTGGACTTGCATGTCCTTAATTTTTCTATTGGGTCGAAATTGCAATTATTGATTTCTTCAAAAAGGTATTTTCTTGAGTTGATATGTTTTAGATCTATTGACTTATTTTTCTAGTTAGTTCTGGCAAAATACAACATCAAAGTAATTTCCTACTGGTGCTTGTTTTCTTCCGACTAGGTTTGGTTTGAAAGTTGTTGAAATATATACCTAGAAATAATTAAAATTTATAATTTCTTGCATTAGGCATGATTTTTCTAAGATATTTTTAGTTCCAGACTTACTCGTCATTGTTTATTGGTGTTATGTTTGTTTGTTGATATATGTGAGCAGAGGTTATTGTTTTACATTCCATACAAGCAGTTGTATTTGATATTGAATATGATATCACACAACCTTTTGGTTCAGTATATTTGATATATTTAGTAATGTTAGATTCTATTTGATCATATGATGTCAACATTTTCTGTATTTTCTGATTATTATGTATGAAGGTTTCAAGATTTCATACTACTAGTTTAGAGGTGTTTCATGTGTCTATAGGAATGTACATAACAACGAGTTTTGAGTACTCCAAACATCTTTCTATGTTTGTGTGGTTGTTTCATGTCACATGGATTACATATCAAATACTACACTTGACATTTGAACTTACTAAATTATATTGGTTAACATGCTATCATTTGTTGGTGTTGTGTACATAGGTGTGGAATGGTTTAGCTTGATTTCCCTTCATCTTCTAAGAAGGGTGAAGCACATGTACTGGTTCTACAGTTTGATATCCTATCTAAAGTGCAAGTTACTATTAGTGTCTTGCAAACCAACAATTAATTAATTGACTGGATTAGGCACAACAATAACCACCAAAACTAGGAAGCAAAGCACCAAATTGTTCTGCTTTCCGATTTGGATCCTCTCTACAATTTATATGTGGACAAATGAAGAAAGAAAGATCTATCCTACTTCAATTTCAATATTATACAAATAAAAAACGTCTACACTCATCACCACTTTGTGAAAGGAATTCCGTTTTAAAAACAAACCAAATGCCCAAGTAAAAAAAAATCATCCCTCGACAACATGATCTTCTATTCTTTTCTCAATCTACTATCCTCTTATATAAATTATCATTTTTGATGGAAAGTCGACTTTTATTAAAATTGGTTTCACAAGTGGTACGAATCATTCTTTGCTTTCTTTTGTGGTTTGCATAGGCTCTTACAGTCTTCTATCCTTTAAATTTAAAATCTGAAGGTGACTTTTACTTTGTAATTTGGACAAAGTTTTATTTGTGGACATTGATTTATATGATTTGAAAAATATATTTTTAGTTCAAAAAATATTTTGGGTTATGTTTTCCTTTTTATATGATGATGCTCCTATTATGATGTTTCTATCATTTTATTACTTTCTTCCTGAAATATTTTTTAGGTTTAACATCCCTTATTACTATGGTGACGAATTTTTTTATGATATAATAAAGAAAATTATTTTCTATTAATAGGAACAAAGATGTGAGCCCTCTTTACTACATTCTCAATGCATTGCTTCTTGGTTCGATAAAGGTGATCTTTTTGGCGGGCATCAAAGGTTAGATGATTATAATTATCTATTATCACATGAATCACATAATATGTTGTTGGTCATTGAGTCCATGATGACATACATCCTCAAAGTTGCATTTTTCAATAGTATGAGATATTGTTCCAAGGAGGCTTAATATCTCAGTGGGCATGATTTCTTTGTTATCAGGTATACTACATACACTTGGACACCAAGTTTACATCAATAACCTGGTGGATTACTTCTTAAGATATAGTGTGTAGGTCAGGTAACATGTAGAGAATATCTGATAGTCATTTCCGATGATCTTTCTTTGTCCAATGTTAAGTTTGCATTATCCAACATCATTTAACAAGTATACGCTTTCCATTATTATAGATTTACCCTGATGGTTGGACTGAAATTATGGATTTCCATCAGCATACAACTCAACTCCAAGTGTAACATTCAACAAATGATCCACTTTTCATAATCAATCATCCATGCTTGATCAAATTTGCTGACAACTGATCAAGGCCTTATTTTTCAATTTCAATTGAGATACTTGTGAATCCAACTACGTGTTTTTTTCACAAATAAGTAGTTATTCAGCTGTGAGTAGGCAGCTGGTGTATATTTCAGGTCTTAATGTGTATATGTTCTAATTATTTTGTAAATGATAAGTCCAAAACAAAAACATTTGTATCATCTTGCTTTAGTAATGTCATGATATGTATTCATTTTGACTTGGAAAAGAAACTCGGTATGGCTAACAAACAAGAGGTTAGGAGATTTTAATTTCTTCATTGATAACCAGTCATGGATAACGTCATTACAAAACAATTCAGGTTTTACATGTCATTCGATTAATTTGATATGTCTTCAAGTACAAGGAACTTTGTCAAAACAGTTGTGCACCATATTTGACATTACTCAAACACATTACAATTCAATAATATTCTTAATTTCATCAAATTATATTCATAGATAAAGTGTATCTACTCTCTAATTAAATATATATTGATTTTTTTAAAGATACATTCAGCAAAAACTAAACCAATTAATATTTAACGTGCCTGAGACTTGTATTATACTTTTTTTTCTTTTAAAATGATCATTACATTGTTGTTACAATGATACAAATTTCTTAATTTTCCATATCCTCACATTTATTGTAGGATAAATTTTATGAAAATGCATCACGTTTATACTTTGTTACAAATATATCACAATGTTCAGAAAATTACATGCATACAATAGTTTTTTTTTTTTTTAAATTGGCATATCATAGCTAGCTCTTTTTATTATCATTCCTATCAAAAATTAAATCTGTTAGTGGATCTGTCAGATTACATGTTCCCCCATACTTATTGTGTGCCTATCCAGGTTGCGATGACTACTACTCTTTGGCCTCCAGTGTCCAGATTAGCATTGCCATCTACGGCTTGCCACAACAAATTTCTAGGCCACCAGCACTGACCAGAGATGATGCTGCGTACGACCATGTTCACGTTTATCGGCTTGGTTATGGGGTTGCCATCGCTATGCTGAGACCCAACGTCACGCCTCTTGGCAACTGAGATATGATAGTTTCCAAAGTTCGACCTCGTCATCTCTATTTTCATTTCAATGGACACCTATACCTATGTATTGTTGTTTGAGGAAGTTTATGAATATTAGGCAAAGAGATCAAAGAGAAGTCACCCCACGGCCATGGTTATTTTGGGAACCTAGCAGTGGTCTGCCATGCTGTAGGTGCGTCGCAACAGGACTGACCGGAGATGACGATGGGCATCCCAGTGAAGACGAGGACACAAAGGTTTAGTTCAAGTGATCTGTTGGTTGTTATTTTGTTGGTAAATGAGGGTATATTATCCAAATCGTAGTAATTTGGCGTGGATCCATTGACACCTGATAGGCTGGTTTACAGGTGGTTAATAGAGTTTAGTGTATATATGATAGAAATGAAAATGGTTTTACCAACAAATGATATGGGTGTAATTTTTGAAAGATGAAGATAAATATGTTATGTGGGGGACACATGATGTATATCTATGAAATTTACCCTTTATTGTATCACTATTGCTCCTACCTAAACCATGGTTTAGGTCACACATTTATCTTTCCTCACACCCAATCCCAACAAGTTAGCTTCCTTCTTGACTCTCACCATCTCTTAATCAGACATGATATCAAATTAACCCCTCTTTGTCCCTAAACTATCTCTCTCCTCTCTCTCTCTCTTCTTGATTATCTCATTCGAACTACTTAACTCTCTTTCCCATTCTCGCCATCTCATCATTTCTCACAACTTCAAATTTCCATCATCTCACTCCTGCCATGGTAATACATCTATGCTTAAAATTAAATTATATCTATGCTTAAACACATCCATGTCTTCCTATTTTTGGATGACTACATAGGCTTTAGTTAAAACTAGTGTGTTTACTTTTCCTTTAAATGTCCAACACTTTTTATTACATGTTTACATCCTCCTTAATTGTCCATATACTCACATGATTTTACTTCTAACTAAAGAATTTATACTGAAACAAAATCATTAGATCTATCTCTCTCTTTCACCACCATCAATCACCTTCTCTTTCTTCTCTCTCCCACAATTGTTCAATTCCCTCACAACCCACTCAACAAATTAACTCCTTTCACGGCTTTTACCATCTCTTAATGATCCATGAGTTGGAATTTAATCTCTCTGTCTCTCTCTAAACTTTCTTTCTTCCTCCTCTCTTCTAAATTATCTCATCGCAATGACTCAAATCTCTCTATGGTCCTCACATCTGTTGATTTCCCATGATTAAAACTTTTACAATACTATATTTTATGGTAAAGACATATGAACGTAATTGTAAAAGTCTTACTATGATAAATAAGTTTTTTTATATGCGTATTACAATGCTCTATTTTATAATCTTAGAGTCAATCAAGAAAGGATTACATATTTTTTGTATCACATAGACATACATAAATATTTTACTACTCACGGATTAGTAAGAGAGAGATATAGAGTTTTATAATAAGCATGTTTGAGGAAATCTGAAAGGCAAATCATACAAGTTAGCATAGTTTTGTGTTTTTATTTTTCTAAATATTATTTATTGATGCAATTATGATTCGTTTGTTCCCATTGACATGGTTGACAAGTGTTCTCTTCGGAGTTATTTTTGCAATGACATTATCATATTCAAATAATACTTTTACTGGATCAAAATCTCATTTTTTGACAAACAACTTCAAGAGATCTTGATTAAATTTAAAATTCGATTTGCTTTTTAAATGATATAAAAATTTGACAAGTGTTTGACAAGTGTGTGTCCTCATTCTTAACTAAATGATACAAAAAATATTTGTTTTAACCTTAAAATTTATTAATATAAATTTAATATTTATATTGCGTCACGTGCATGTGCATGTGTGCATTCACCAGTATATATATATATATATATATATATATATATATATATATATATATATATATATATATATATATATATATATATATATATATATATATATATATATATATATGTGTGTGTGTGTGTGTGTGTGTGTGTGTGTGTATATACATATATATATATATATATATATATATATATATATATATATATATACTATAAAAAGAGGGAGTTTTTTTTTCAACTTCTTACAATCCTGTCATTTATTTTGAATTGATGTCCTCTCCTTCCCTCGATCTCTTCTCACATTTTTTTTTCTCAATTTTTTTCAATTTTAATGTTATTTAACTTCTCCACCCACATCTCCATCGTATGCTTCAAGTAATTCCTACGTTTACATCTCCTATGTCATCCTCTAACTAAATCCCACGTTTCCGAACTCTCCGCGCACTTTCTCCTCTCCACACTCCATTATAACGATTACGATCATCACTCTCACTTCCCTTCTATATAGGTTCTCTGAATTAAACAATAAACACATACCATGATATTTAGTTTCTTTAATCTGATTGCTCTCGCTCCTCTTTCCTTTTAAATCTTCTTTCCTCTCACTCTCTCTACATTCAACTGTCGCTGATCACATTACATTTTTTTTCTTCTAGAGATTCAATTATCTCGGACGTAGAGACTACCTAACCATTTCTGTTGCCAAAATATCTTTATGTTGACTTAGCCCACTCTTTAGATTCTATTGGAAGTCCTCACTCACCACTATTACTACTCTCTTTGAACTCCTTCTCGCCCTTTACACTACCAACCTTTATTTATTTACTAGTGAATGTGCACGTGATATATAAAATTTGTTGGAAATGTGCGGGGAGAGGATTCGTCCGTGAAAGGGTTCCTACGGTAAAAGATATTTGTGTTGGTTGTTTGAAAGAAGAGAAACAAGGAACTATTTTCCTGAGATGGAGAGAAAAATATAGAATTAAAAATAATAAAAGTTAATAGGAGAGTGTGAGAATAAATATTTGTAGGAGCAAAATTCTTTGAAAAATGGAGAGAAGAGAGTGAATCAAGGAGAGCGCAACATCAAACTCGCTCTTTTTATAGTAGTATAGATTCTTCATATTTTCTTCGAAAGTTCTTCCCTTCAATCTTCATTCATCCATCACCAAGCATTGCAAGTGAATAAAACCGCTACGGCCTTGCTGAGCATTGGTAAAGAAGACACATGTTGTTACATACATGCATTCTATCCACAAATACCTATACATTCTTATAGGTCTCCGCTGGAACTGCAATTGCTTACTAGAGACTCAATCATATGTCCCTTCTTTGTTTGTAGTAGACATGTTTATCACGTTGCTTTTAATGGAAATGAGCTCCATTTGCTCGCCCTAGGCTGTCGCAGGTTAGATTTCAATACAACTATTCGACTAAATAATATCTTTGTATTAGATTATCTCTCTCACTGCCCTTCCACCCTTTAGTGTTGTGGATTAAATAATGAATACATACCTGTTATAAGTTTCTTCAATCTCATTTCTCTCACCTCTCCTTCATATTAAATCTTCTTTTCTCTCTCTCTCTCTACATTGAGATGTCCTTAATAGAAATGAGTCTGATTTGCTCGCCCTAGGCTGTCTCAGGTTAGATTTTTAATGTAGTTTTACTTGACTACTGATTCTTATAACATCATTGAATAAAGAAAATGTAAATTTAAAATTAATGATCTAGTGGACATCTCACCTTTATAAAATCCGAAAGAAAACTTATACTTTTGAATATTATTCTCTCTCATTATGTCAACAGTGGCATTCTATACTTCTACAACCACTTCTTATTTAACCCATCTTTTGCCATATATTATATGTTACCACATTCTTCTTATAATATAAATTTTCGTTTTTATTTCAAGGAGAATATATATAGATATAAGTATACACAAGATCTAGGACATATTTCAGAAAAAATATGCACATGATATTGGTAGGCAATTGTTCTTTATTATTGTCCAGACATAGTTGGTTTCTCACAGCTTTAAATAGTTGCTAAGCCGTTGTAAGAATGGTTCCACAATATTCTTATATTTAGTCATCCACGTCTAGCATGCCATCTGTAATGGCACCCTTTTTTTGTATTTTAGTTTATCCTACATTCTCCTCTCAATGTCTGGCTATTTTTGTGTGGGAAATATATAAAGGCCAACAAACACCATAAAAACAAGCAATATGCGCATGCATGTGAATGCTAGCATTGCTCCATTGGCACGCCACCGGTGAAAACAGTGAGAAATTTATTGTCATTTGATGATAATATTTATCCATGTCTTATACTGGAGACATGATGTATTCTCTTTTTATTATTAGAAGCTTACTAGGCTATTGACTCGTTCTCTTATTGTTACCTATAGTTTATTATTCTACATTTTGAAGTTTCACTCAATCATTTAACTAAACATATCTATTCATCTTTGTTTGTAATCTTTTCTAATTGCCATTGGCTAATGGCACAAAGGTGAAACTACATCGCAACTCTAAGTATCGAATATGGTAATAAGCTCTAAGTGTGTTGAGTTTATAGTTATGCATTTTGTTTTACCAACAAAGTAAATAAATATCGTTGTGCTTTAAAAACACAAATACAATTAGAACACGGGAGAATTTTGTAGCATTGATAGCCGCTAACATTATTATAGTCATGTGAGTTCGTCATTTATGTTTATAACTTCAATAAAGATAAATCAACTATTATATGTACAAAAAGATAGGAGAAACAGTATTCATGCACCTTCTCCCGACCCTATCTCTGGACCAACTCTGGCGATTCTAGGACGATTTCAGGCACCCTGCCCCGCCGCCGGTGGGCGTGATCTCTCCCCTCCTTCGGGGTTCTCTTGGTGTCAAGGCTTTGTCCCTCTCACCCTCCCAGCTGATTATGGCAGATGAAATCATAGAAAGATACGGAGCCCTAAACATTGTGGGCGACGACGATGCTGTAGCAGATTTCATGGATGGCTCGGTCACCATAAACGAAGAAAAGCTAGATCTACAGTTGGCGGTGAGGCTCCTCACCGACCGACTTTTCAACTTCAATGCGCTGCAAAGAACCATGAACATGGCCTGGAACCTGGCGAGAGGCGTGTAGTTCAAGCAAATAGAGAACAACATCATGGTGGTCATGTTCGCCAACAAGTGTGACAAGGAGAAGGTGCTCGAAGGAGCATCCTGGAAGATCGACGACAAGATCCACCTGCTGAAGACGATCAACAATGGAGATCAACCATCGGAAATGACAATAGAAGAAAGCCCCTTTTGGGTGAGATTCTACAACGTACCACTGGGGTATAGAACGGCGGAAGCTGTGAGGAAAATAGTTGGGATGCTAGGAAGAGTAATGGAGGTGGAAACTGAATCAACAGGCTGGGCTAGAGCTAAAAGGGCGAGGGTGATGCTAAATGTCAAGAAGTCGTTGAAGACAACACAGAAAATGCGATGCACAAACGGGGAAGTGGTGGAAATCGAGTTGCGCTATGAGAAACTACCAAACTTTTGCTTCCTGTGTGGATGTATAGGACATAACAGAAGGGACTATCCAAGAGAAGATGAGGAAGAAGCTAGGGAGGAGAGATGGGGGAGCTGGGTCAGAGTGTCTCCATGAAGAGGACCCAGACGAGAGGAACCACCCATATCGTATGAGAAATCTAGAAGAAAACCGTTCACAAACAGGGAAGGGACACCAACTGCAAGTGGCGAGAAGCTGAGGACACATGAAGAGCAAGAGGTACAGGCCCATACAAGAGAAGACAAGAGGGCGGAATTTGCACAACAGAGAGAAAGTAGGGTGGGGAGTGAGAGCATCGTGGGTGAGGGTTCAAGGATCAACCCGTCCCCACCTGTCCAAAACAACAGAAGCAAGGAGATAAATACTCCCACCAGCATTGAACACCCGACAGGTGCTCCGATAAATGCCGATACCACCCCAGCAGCCACGAAGCACACGAGTAGAATAGAGACAGGTGATGGGAGTAAAGAAGATGCCATGCCTTTAACTAAGGGCTTTACTTCCACAACAGAAGGGGACCACACCAGCAAAACCAATGAGAAGGCATCAGTAGAGAAAGCTAAAGAACTGAGAGCAGTGAAGGGCAACATACCTACAGATAATAATGGAAAATGCCTGAGACAAGCTAAGATCATAAGAAGAAGTGCCAGGACAGGGGAAGGAAGCAAACTAACAAAGAGTAGCACCGTGAAAGAAAGCAAGAGAATCAAAAGGGGGGCCAACACAAATGAAGGGGAAAGCACATGACTGGAGGAGAATAGGCAAGAGAAGATGGGAAGAGCAGAGAATACATCTATGGTATGGGAATCCTACACCCAAGTAGTGGCGACTGGGGTTACCCAGCGTCGTGAAGAACAATGAAAATGCTAAGCTGGAATTGTCGAGGTATGGGTGGCCTCGGCAAGGTGCAAAACCTTCGAGCTATTTGTCGAAGGGAACGACCCGATATGGTCTTCTTAATGGAAACAATTATAAAGGAGACTGAGCTTGAAAAAACAAAGAAGAATATAGGCTTCACAAATGGCCTGTGTCTTAGCAGCGAGGGAAGATCGGGTGGATTGGCCTTTGGTGGAATAGCATCAATGTGAACATCAAATCCTATTCAAAACACCACATCTTCGTAGTCATCAACGAGCCAAACGAGGAGGATCGGTGGGTTGTAGCCGACATCTATGGCTGGGCAGAAAATCGCAATAAATGGAAGACCAGGGAGCTCATGGAGAAGATTATGGAGGAAAACAACCTTCCCACCCTGCTGATTGGGGATTTCAACGAGATACTGTAGAACGATGAGAAAGAGGGTGGAGCTGAGAATAGTCGCAGGCACTGTGATGAGTTCAGAACCGTGGTCAACAATTGCAACGTGATAGACTTGGGCTACTCAGGCAACAAGTGTAACATCCCAGGATTTGAGGCCTCAGATAACATGATCTTAAAAGAAATGATTGGACTACCCGTATCACCAAGGTGCACCTCCTTTTCCGAGAGCCCATCACTAAGAACTCCATAGTTAAGCATGCTCATCTTGGAGTAGTACTGGGATGGGTGACCTGTCAGG
Organism: Alisma plantago-aquatica; assembly: GCA_963693085.1. Taxonomy (NCBI): domain Eukaryota; kingdom Viridiplantae; phylum Streptophyta; class Magnoliopsida; order Alismatales; family Alismataceae; genus Alisma; species Alisma plantago-aquatica. Next base: position 1,409,330,098 of record OY856412.1, on the reverse strand, counting down.
AAGTGGATCCTGGCATGTGTGTGAATGAGGACAAAGCGTACAGTTAAGGCTAGTGGTGGTCTGTGGGGATAGTTGTCATTCCTAAAACTCTACTAGAGCCTAGGGCAGTGGGCCCATGCATTACAAATGGTATCAGAGCCAATTCCCCTGTAGCAGGTGGGGCCCAAATGGGCATGTCATGCCAGTCTTAAGCTGTGCGGTCCAGGCATGTAGGAAAGGGTTGTCCATGGTTGACGTAGCCACCCTTGCACTGGTATTCGGTGATCGCGAGCTGGGTTTGATCCTGGCATGCGCGTGAGTGAGGACAAAGTGCGTAGTTAAGGCTAGTGGTGGTCTGTGGGGACAGTCATCATTCCTGAAACTCTACTAAACCTAGGGAAGTGGGCCCAGGCATTACAACAAGTTCACCTGGATAAAGGGTAAAGAGGAGAAAACATCTATTAGAGAGAGACTGGACAGGGGGCTGGCCAACCCCGAATGGCATACCTGTTTCCCAAACACTATCATAAAACACCTCCTGATGTAAAAATATGATCACACACCTCTTATGCTCAATAAAAACAACACTAGGCAACGATGGAAAGTGCAAAAATGCTTCTTCTTTGAATCTTTCTGGCTGACGGATGAGGAATGCAAGAAAGTAGTAAAGGAGACGCGGAAGGAGAAACCAAATGACAAAGTAACTAACAAGATCAACAAATGTTGCACAAACCTTAGCGAGTGGGCAACTATCATGTATGGGGACATTAACAGAAGGTTGAAGAAAGCAGAAGAAGATCTCCTCAAAGAGCAGAAGAAGCATATGTCAACCGAGAGCCTCAAGAGGTGAAAAGAGCTGAGTGAGGAGGTTGATAAGCTGCACAAGGCAAAATAAAGCTACAAGTACATAAGGGGAAAAGCAAATGAAATGTGCGATGGTGACCACAACACCGCATATTTCCACAAAAAAGCTTCCCAGAGGCGTAAGCGCAACGAGATTGTAAAACTCAAAGATGAGGGGGGAATATTAAGGGATGGGGAGAGTAACATCACCGATATTATCTCTTTGTATTATAAAAATCTCTTTACCTCACATGGTGTTTTTTTTGACGAAAACATTTTAACAGGACTAACTAGAAATGTAGACGAGCATATGAATAACAATCTTCAAAAAGTCCCTACCGAGGAGGAGGTTGTTGGGTTTTAGGGGAGGTAGAGAAGGCAGTGGAAACAAAAATTTTCTCCCCCAAACCTAGAATAAGGATATGCGTCAACGTCTATACAATAGGAAAGGATGGTTTGTGGAATCATACCTTGTCGCGAGGCTTGCTCGGCGACAATACCTCGTGCCTTGTGCGGTCTTTACCTCCGGTCTTAGACGGTGTATGTGCAGCTCCTGGTCGCACCAGGACTGATGACTCCTGGTTTCACCGGGACTGTCGGGATTGACAATTGTCCTCCAAGCGACAATAATCTCCCGCCTCTGAAGTAGTCCACACAGACCACCTGGAAGTCCAATCTCCTTGTCTCATAAGGAATTGGAATGAGTCACACCCTTCTGTCAGCGTACTAGTCGCCAACACACTCTCCTGCCACCAATTTCTTTCTACAGTTGTCTTTCCCTTACTATGCCTCCCTTATCAGGTAGCACTTGCTCGAGCTCTCTCTCGGTTACCAAAACCAGAGAGAACGAAAACTTCACAGAGCAACTGGTTGCACTGGGTTGTACTATGAGAAGCCCCCAATACCCCTATATATAGGAGGGTCATGGGACAGGGTTCTCCATCCCAGGCAATATGGGACTAAAGCAGGAGTAGAAGGGTTCGAGATTTTCCACAAAAACAACCAACTGCGCAACCTGAACCGATCGTTTCACAACTGAAATGTTCGGTTGGGAATCTGATCCGGTCGGTTGACACCTCAACTGATCGGTTGGGACACATGAGCCGATCGATTCACTTCTAAACTGGTCGCTTCGTGGTCCTGATCAGTTCCCGATTGACTTTCCATCTTTTATTTCTAATTGGTATCAAATACCAATTCTTGTTCCAATCCAATTGGGCAAGTGAAACGAAAGGAAATTTCTCACCAATCCTACTTTCCCAACTTGCTCAGTTGCATCAGTTGAACCAATCATTTCAACACTTGAAGTAATCGTTTCACCCTGACCATGAGCCGATCGACTCACAACTTGAGCTGATCGGTACACCAAGCTGAGTCGTTCAGTTCATCACATGAACCGATCAGTTGGGAGTGCAGATCGTGTAGAAATAGTCAATTGCAGTTTCAATCAATCCGATACTCTAATCAATCTGTCCAACACCTTGAACACTATGATTTTGAGCTATCAATTAATTGAGTGTTTAATTGAACTACTAAACTCCTTTAGTAATCAATCTAAACATTGTTTGTGGACAAAAATCCTCTTCCAGGTTGCATCCTATGTGTGTGACCCTGTAGGTCCTTTTCACGTTGGCAGTGAAGGTCCATAACACTTATGACTTCACAAGCAAAGAGAGGTGCCTAGTCACACATCAGTGCTACCCAAGTGAAATAGAAATTTGGAGAACAACCTTCAATCCTACAATCCGTGAATGGTGTTACAGTGAATGTATAATTTCTTTTTCACTGATATCCCTAATGAACTCGAGGCATGGATCAGTCATCCTGTCAACGTTCATTCACTTTCTTGATCTCAGAGCAGATTGGAAGAGATATGTATGACATCAATATCACATACTGATTCACACATGCATGTGCATGCCTATTTCAATCCTACTCATCAAGTGGCCTTAGATGTCAAACTCCCTCAGGAGGGACAAATCCCATATCTATCACTCACCCCTCAAAAGCCCCATGTGTCAAAGCCACCCAATCATCACCTTTATAACAACCCATGTTTCAGGACTGCGTTTGATGATGTCAAAGTGTGCCCAACGACATGTGTTGAGTGTAGTGATTTTAGGTCAAAGAATCACACTCACCACCATCACTGTGAGTACTAACTGTGACTACCATGTCATTGTTCCATGTGTCAAACTTACGGTGGGTCTGTCTGGTACACTTGTTCTCTAACAAGTACCTATGTGTTTGGTTTGATATATCTATATCATGACTAATGAGATTCTGTCATCAACCAACACCACAATCTAGTCTTGTGTGTCATTGTTGTCTGTCTACCTTCCACAATGACATCCGACTAGGGACATAATGAGAATGTACAAACTATTAGCATCCGTATGATCTCATCGTTCAGGTCCTCAACCTGAAGGCATACGACATTGAGTACTGTCATTCTCTAGACATTCAATTTGTTCTATCACTATCTCATATGACTGAACCAGAATGAATTGGAAGCTTGCCTTTGATGTTTATCAAATCAATCTTAATGTATCCCACCAATCATCCCATGATTGGCTCTCAGGGCATACATACCAACAAACTCCCACTTGCACTGTGAGCCAATCACCCTTGAATCATATTCATAGTGATCTTCAAACATGTCCCACTTGTTACTATGCTCTTATGCCAACATAGTGAGTTATGGCAGCACCTTGCCAAAGTCAGTATTAACTGCATGTCTCACACCTCTTCATTGTACGTTACACGTATGAGATGGAGTTGCCATAATATGCGATCCAATATTCCTTTGCTAACCTTTAGCCACATTGCATGATCAAGGATTCCATACTTGTCATCAATGACCGAAATATCTATAAGTTCATCTCATGAACTTCCAGATCCATATAGTATCCACTGCTGTTCTCTAACACACGGATACTCGGCATATACTTTTAAATGGTTTCATTGGAACACTTCCAATTATCAACAAACTTTCACTTTTATATATCCTATATATATTTTGCGATTAATTTGTTGTCCTTTTCAAAAGTTCGCATCAATGTAACTCTTTACATCGAACTCTTCCTTATCTCCATAGAACTAGTACTTCTCAAGTACTTATCAAGTTCTTATGGTTTCCAGTAACCCTTACTGGAAGTAGACAGACATCCACTCGTCATGTCCCACATACGAGTTATCAGGATGAGCACATCATATTGTCATGTCCTACATACAAGATGATGAATGCATTTTATTCTTGCCATGTCCATACATGCAAGATAATGGGATGATTACATACATGATAGATCCATATCTATTCTTAGTGTTCCCATTCTTCATAAGAATTAGACACTTGGCCTTGGGATACTAACTCCATGTAACATGGACAAGTTTTCTCCCACTGAATCTGTGTACACTGAACCCTTCAGTCCAGATTGCCAATGTATGATCTCTCTTTTCCAGGTCAAGAGGTTTTCGAGAACTATCTCAATCGATCTCTATTCCTATCACATAGGAAACATCTCTACCTTCCTTAAAGATAATTTCCACTTTTGGATTTCCATTCTAGAACATTTCCATTTCACATCAATATGTGGAATGTGAATACGCTCCCACTAAATCACAGATCCCTTCTTTATCTTTGACATATCAGTCAAACCCTTTGACTATATCATCAAAGTAAAGATCCAATTCTGAGTTGCTTGTACTCAATCAATCACATTGATCAGTCCATTGCAACTTATAGACTTGATTTGTATTAGTGGATTCATAAACCTTATAGGTTTTTTTGCGTACACATACTTGTTTTATTCCTCATAGGAATGTGGTTTTAGTATCCATATGTCAAATGCTTAGTCATTAAGTTGCAATCAACAAGCATCATCCTTCTCAAAATGTTATCCATGTGTCTTAACACTTAAGATTCATTTGCACTTATGGATTTCATCCAATGGGTGCTACCATCAAGGTCATACCTTATGGTTCACATGAATGTCATTTAGGATGTAATGGTCATAAACCATAACTCAAAATTTGGTTCCTCATATTCATCTAGATAGTTGACTCATCACATGAACAACTCATCACATAGATAATTGAGGTGTATCTGTCAAGGATATAAGAACTCACAAGTCCTTTTGATTCTCAATGTCCTTTATTAGTTTGGGGTATTCTTTTATTAAGAAGAATTCAGTTATTTGATAATCATTCTCTAACTCCTTAGAGTATGATTCCTTCTTGATTTAGACATCACAATGCCTTAATCATGAGTTCACTATGATACATTATCATAATCACTCATAAGGATCTCAAACATTTGGTCCAAGTATTTCATTCATTGATCTCATCAAGAATTAACACTTTACCAAATTTGCACTTCATCTATGATAATTTTGAACACTTCAAGATATTCATACTGGTATTTCTCTAAACACCTTTTTGAAGTATTATCATTTACTCCAATAGGTATGTAAATACATCACATGTATTATACCTAATTGGATAATCATTCTCCCACTACCATTAGTGAAGATTGATTAATCATGTACAAGAGATTCATGTCTCTTACTGGTTCTCTAACCAAAAGAGTCTAGATTTATCCATCACATGGAAACTAGAAATGAATTTCTTATGATTTATGCTAATTTGATTGTTTGAGTTATCAATAACATTAGGTATCATTTTATCTTATGCATACCATGTATCACAAGATAAACAAGGCATTGCCACAAAGATCATATCTTTATGATTGAAACATCAACTTTATTAATTGCCATCATTGTCATACAATATGCAAAAATAAAGTGTTTCTATCTATTGGCAAAATATGAAATAGCAGTTTTCAACTCTATTTTGTGCCCTTTAGGCTGAAATAAACTGAAAGATACTCCTATCTATGGCAGCAACACTTGCCCCAATAATGAGTACTTCTTTCTCGGTCATGTCACAAAGGCCATCACTTCTTTGTGGATCTTGCATATCATATATGACATATCCATATCTTGGTATCATATACCTGAGATAAAGAAGCAGCTCATTTCATGATACCTTAGGTGGAGATCTCCATCCCCTCCTGCATCTTCTTTTGTTCTTCCAGATATAGAGGGCAATCCCTCATACACCCTTTCCCCATGTGCCTTGAGGCTGAAGACGGCTTGGATTGCTGGCTAGCATCAGAACACTTCTTTTCTTTGCCCTTACCCTTGCCCTTAAGAATTACCTTTTCTTTGATCACATCAAAGATTATGGTTTGTCTTTCTTCATCTTTTTCTCTACTATCCTCAACATGTCCAACAACTCTGTCAACGCTTGTCAAAGTTGTAGCTTATCATGAATTGTATGATTCTCACAACATTTGTAGTATCATACCAATAGCCAACTCTTGGCTCAGAGGGAATCCTTCTTAGTCAGGTCTTTCCATATACCTAATCACATTGAGTGTGTGAATACCTTACTGGATCTCCTTCTGTCATGACATACTAGGACAGTGTCTTGGAGACATCATATGTCTCATGTTGTCTCTGCAACTCATAGTTCAGAGAACACAACATCAAGCACTCCTCATCAATGTCATCCTCGGTATGCTTCCATAAGTATACTTTCAGCCATTGATGTGGTGGGATCGAGTTCATCCGGTTTTGGTATAACTAGGACTTAGAGCTTTCACTCTTTGATTGAGAAAACTTCTCATCATCCTAGCCAGTCATGGAATTATTCCCATTTAATTTGTTGGTATCAAAGATTGATCGCAAATAAATTGATTATTGTTGTTTAACCATTTATTTTAACAAAAGGAAATATATGCAATTTTAGTCCAAAAACTCATTTTTGACTTATTTGATTGATTTGAAAAGGTGACGATATAAATTAGGCCTTTAATTAATTATCACTCCCACTATTTTACTTCAAATTTATAGCCCTCACCATCAATTCGGAAGATTGCAACGTACAACCTTCTAGTGGGCAAGATCCATATTTCATCAAGTCATGAGTCAGCTTTGGCTGATCGCCCACAATCTTAACTATTTAGGTAGGCCATCATGCCAATTGCATCATATGCAACTCTTGATGAATGAACATGCACAACACCTTGCCATGAAAATTCCTTGCCTTTAGGCTTAGACGCTCTAAGAATCACCAGTTAAGTCTAACCCAAAAGCCGACACGGTAAACATGCACCCTACTTTGGCAGAACCTACATGTCTACCCTTCACACTTCTACAAGATAGACGGCGCACCACGCTTTGGCGTAACCTGCGCTTGGCCGATCGAGTTTTTCATGTGTGCCGCTAATTGAAGGCATAAAAGACTTAATATTTTGATGAGGGATTTGGTTTTATATACATATACATATCCAATCACCACAATATATAGTACGTATCATATACATTCTATATCCCACAGAAAACATGTGAAACGATAAAAGCAATGATTATGGCCATCCTAATGTGATTCCTCAAGCCAATAGGAATCACGGTCATCTAGGTCTACATCACATGAAACCTATACAAGATGAAATCTGTGCTTTACCTTTCTGGGTTTGATCAACTCATCACATGACTGATCGGCTCGCCATCAGGATGGTCGGCTGGGTGCCACCAGCCGATCGGTTGGCTCTTCCAACCGATCTGTTCGCCTAGTCATCATGCATCTCTTCATGGCCGCCACCCGCTCATCTCGCTCCTCGAACTGGTCATCAACCGATCGGCTCACTCCTTGAACCGATCGTCTGGAACGTCAACCGATCGGTTCACTCCTTGAACCGATCGTCTCAGCTGTCGTCAGGATGTCCTCCATTCTTTGACATAACAGGAAATAAAATTCTATCCTATTTTACATTGTAAAAAGAGAAACCTCTAGTTACATTCGAGGGGAGAAAAGGTAGGAAAGAAATCTTGAATTATTTCAAGTTACATCAGGAATAGGGGAAAGAAGATCGGTGCGCAGACCGCGATGCAAGCAACCACATACAACCATAAACAGATAGGGTTTATTGGCCATAACCACGCTATACATCCACCACAAAACTCATTTAAGGGCGACGTGTATCGAGTGCATTCATAATACATATCATATATGTAAATTGGGATTTGTGGATTTATGATTGGACATGCATAAAGCCAATTTTATTCGCATCGTATGCAATAAATAAAGGTGACAAACCAGAATCGATCATATCGACAATCCTAAAGTATAGAGAAGTTGACGTGGCTCTGATACCACTGTTGGGTTTTAGAGGAGGCAGAGAAGGCAGCGGAAACAAAAATTTTCTCCCCCAAACCCAGGACAAGGAAACACGTCAATGTCTATACAATAGGAAAGGATGGTTTGTGGAATCATACCTTGTCCCGAGGCTTGCTCGACGACAATACCTCGCGCCTTGCGTGGTCTTCACCTCCGGTCTTGGACGATGTCTGTGCAGCTCCTAGTCGCACAGGGATTGATGACTCCTGGTTTCACCGGGACTGTCGGGATTTACATCTGTCCTCCAAGCGACAAAAATCTCTCGCTTCTGAAGTAGTCCACACGGACCACCTCGAACTCCAATATCCTTGTCTCACAAGGAATTGGAAGGAGTCACACCCTTCTGTCAGCGTACTATTCGCCAACACACTCTCCTGCCACCAATTTCTTTCTGTAGTTGTCTTTCCTTTGCTGTGCCTCCCTTATCGGGTTGCACTTGCTCGGGCTCTCTCTCGGTTACCAAAAACCAAAGAGAACGACAACTTCACAGAGCAACTGGTTGCACTGGTTTGTACTATGAGAAGCCCCCAATACCCCTATATATAGGAGGGTCATGGGAGAGGGTTCTCCATCCCAAGCAATATGGGACTAAAGTAGGAGTAGAAGGGTTCGAGATTTTCCACAAAAATAACCAACTATGCAACCTGAACTGATCATTTCACAACTGAAACGGTCGGTTGGGGATCTGAGCCGGTCGGTTGACACCTCAATCAATCGGTTGGGACACATGAGTCGATCGGTTCACTTCTGAACCAGTCGGTTCATGGTCCTGATCAGTTCCCGATTGACTTTCCATCTTTTGTTTCTAATTGGTATCAAATACCAATTCTTGTTCCAATCAAATTGGGAAGTGAAATGAAAGGAAATTTCTCACCAATCCTACTTTCCCAACTTGCTCGATTGCATCAGTTAAATCGATCGTTTCAACACTTGAAGCAATCGTTTCACCCTGACCATGAGCCGATCGACTCACAACCTGAGTCAGTCGGTTCACCAAGCTGAGCCGATCGATTCATCACATGAGTCGATCGGTTAGGAGTGCAGATCGTGCAGAAATAGTCAATTGTAGTTTCAATCAATCTGATACTCTAATCAATCTGTCTAACACCTTGAACACTATGATTTTGAGCTATCAATTACTTGAGTGTTTAATTGAACTACTAAACTCCTTTAGTAATCAATCTAAACATTGTTTGTGGACAAAATTCCTCTTCCAGGTTGAATCCTATGTGTGTGACCCTGTAGGTCCTTTTCACGTTGGCAGTGAAGGTCCAGAACACTTATGATTTCATAAGCAAAGAGTGGTGCCGAGTCACAAATCAATGCTACCCAAGTGAAATAGAAAGTTGGAGAACAACCTTCAATCCTACAATCCGTGAATGGTGTTACAGTGAATGCATAATTCCTTTGTCACTGATATCCCGAATGAACTCGAGGCATGGATCAGTCATCCTGACAATGTTCATTCACTTTGTTGATCTCAGAGCAGATTGGAAGAGATATGTATGACATCAATATCACATACCGATTCACACATGCGTGCGCACGCCTATTTCAATCCTACTCATCAAGAGGCCTTGGATATCAAACTCCCTCAGGAGGGACAAATCCCATATCTATCACTCACCCCTCAAAAGCCCCATGTATCAAAGCCACCCAATCATCACCTTTATAACAACCCATGTTTCAGGACTGCATTTTATGATTTCAAAGTGTGCCCAATGACATGTGTTGAGTGTAGTGATTTTAGGTCAAAGAATCACACTCACCACCATCACTGTGAGTACTGACTGTGACTACCATGTCATGGTTCCATGTGTCAAACTCACGGTGGGTCTGTCTGGTACACCTGTTCTCTAACAAGTACCTATGTGTTTGGTTTGATATCTCTATATCATGACTAATGAGATTCTATCATCAACCAACACCACAATCTAGTCTTGTGTGTCATTGCTGTCTATCTACCTTCCACAATGACATCCAACTAGGGACATAATGAGAATGTACAAACTCTTAGCATCTGTATGATGTCATCATTCAGGTCCTCAACCTGAAGGCATACGTCATTGAGTACTGTCATTCTCTAGACATTCAATCTGTTCTATCACTATCTCATATGACTGAACCAGAAAGAATTATAAGCTTGCCTTTGATGTTTATCAAATCAATCTTAATGTATCCCACCAATCATCCCATGATTGGCTCTCAGGGCATACATACCAATAGAGGTGTGGAGATCTCTCAACCAAATGCACCGGACAAAAGCACCGGGCCCGGTTGGTTTGCATGCCGACTTCTACCAGGCACTCTGGCCTCTCGTGGGTGACGACATCACCAACTTCGTGGTCGGGTGGTGGAATGACGAACAGAAGCTTGAAGACATCAACAAGACGAACGTGGTCCTCATTCCAAAGTGCAAAGACCCCATCGACATGGCAGACTTCGGTCCGATAAGCTTGTGCAACATTCTCTACAAGATCATCTCCAAGCTCACGATGAATAGGCTGAAAGAGTACCTTAATGGCATCATAACTAATAACCAAAGTGCCTTCACCACCGGACATCTAATTATGGACAACGTGTTGATTCCTTTCGAGCTGTTTCACACCATGAAGAGAAGAACCAAGGGGAAGAGGGGACACATGGGTATCAAGATTGATATGAGCAAAGCATACGAAAAAATCGAATGGGACTTCCTCGACAGCGTGATGAGCCAGATTGGTTTTGGCGACATGTGGAGAAGGAAGGTAGGGGTGTGCTTCAAATCACCAACCTTCTCTTTCATCATCAATGGGTGAAAGAGGGGTCTGGTAACCCCCTCGAGGGGGAAACAAGAGGGGGATCCTCTCTCCCCCTACCTCTTCCTCCTTTGCGCTGATGTGTATTCAGAGATGATCAACAAGGCTGCTAAAGAGGGAAAGATACATGGTTTATCATCTAGCAAAGGAGGACCTGAGATAACGCATCTCTTCTTTGTTGACGATAGCATCCTTTTCACGAGGGCAAATCCGTAAGAAGCTGCTGTGATAGCTGAGATAACCAGCCGCTACGAGAGAGCTTCGGGGCAAAAAATTAACTATACCAAGTCGGAAATTGCCATCAGTAGAAATGCAAACCTAGAGAATATGAGCACTATTCTGAATACTCTCAACATGAAGAAGGTCGACAAGCACGAGAGGTACCGCGGTCTACCAACGGTTATAGGAAGATCAAAGAAGGTGATTTTCGGAGGGCTAAAGGACAAAATTTGGGGGAAGCTCAATGGGTGGAAGGAACGTTATCTAAGCCAAGCTGGGAAGGAGGTTCTAATTAAGTTTTTTATCCAAGCCATCCCATCCTACATGGTGGGTATGTTCCAAATTCCGGGCAACATCATTGACGACATGAACAAATACATAGCAAATTTCTGGTGGGGCGGCACGACTGAGAAGAAAAAGATACATTGGAAGACGTGGGAGAAGATGTGTAGACCTAAATATGAGGGAGGGCTTGGCATTAGAAACCTCAAAATTTTTAATGTAGCCCTCCTAAAAAAATAGGTCTGGTGCCTCCTCTCAAGCCTGGACAACTTGGTGGGTCAAGTTATGAGGAGCAAGTACTACAAAAACACTAATATCCTTGAAGCCTACAGGGGTTTTGATCCTAGCTACTCCTGGCGTAGTATATGGGGGGCTAAATTGCTTCTCTTAGAGGGCATCGTATGGAAAGTGGGGGATGGAACTAAAATTAATGTTTGGAAGGACATGTGGCTCCTGAATTCTAAAGAAAGCTATACAAGAGTCGGGGATGATGAAGCTCTGAACGATTTGAAGGTGGAATGCCTCACTGACAATCAGAAGTGGTGTTGGAAAATTGACACTCTGAACATGTTCCTGCAAGCAAACGAGGTAGATATAGTCAGAACTATCCCCCTCTGCCCTAACAACTCAGATGAGAGGTACTGGTACCCAACCCAAGATGGTTTGTTCACTGTCCGGTCAGCTTATGCCCTTGGCACTGACCAGGGTGCCCTGAGCTGGCTGAACTAGTGAGGCGGAAACACCAACAAATGGGCCAGAATTTGGAAGCTGAACACCCCACCAAAAATTAAGAATTTCATCCAGAGAGTTTGTGCAAACCAGGTTCCCACAAAAGCAAGACTCTTCAGTAAAAATATCACAACAGATGAGAAATGCCCAATCTGCAATGCTGACAGAGAAACACTCTCCCATGCTCTTTTCGAGTGAAACTACTCTGCCCAAATCTGGAACTCCAAAATTAGCATGAATCACATCCTCCCTGTGGCGCGCAACCTCGAAGATGCATCCCTTGACAACTTGTGGATGATGGCGTCTGAGGATAAGATTAAAACCTTCTTCACCCTCTGCCTCGCTGGCTGGAAATGCAGAAATGAATCCATCTTCAACCAATCCAACCCCAACCCAGTGCTGGCGGCTGATAGACTGCTAAAATGGGGGGACAACCACAAAGAAATAAGGAGCAGGTTCACTCCGGGGTCCACACAGCCAGTGCCCAACAGAGCTCCCTCTTCTTGGACACCCTCGAGTGGCACACTGGAGAAGATGAACATGGATGCTGCTATCCTTCCAAATGTCTGAGCCTGCTTTACTGCCATCTTCAGAGAGAGTACAGAAAGGATGGTGGCCATGTCCATCTTGACGATGGAGGGCAACTGAACTCCTTTTACGACTGAGGCGTATGCGGTCATCAGTGGTCTCAGGGCTACCCTTCAGCTGAACATCAACGACGTATGCATGGAGTCTGACGCCCTCAACGTGGTTTAGAAAATCAACATCTAGATTAAAGGTGGAGGACCGATTATGCAACTGTTCAAGCATATCAACCAGATGCGAGCTAATCTTAATGTGGTGGCCGATACTCATGTTAGAAGGGACTATAATACTGAGGCTCACAACCTGGCTAAATGGGGGGTTCAGAACGATGTAAATGGAATCTGGGTGGATCATTTCCCAAATCCTCAACAACATGTTTTCCAAAGCACGAATGAATGAGAAACATATGTTTAAAAATAAAAAACTATTATATGTACATAACAATGATAAACAAGGTTGAGAAGGGAGAATGTTAATTTTGAAATGATTTTGATAGTTCATAGGAGAATATTGACTACATATAAACATATTATCCAAGTTTATATCATTAGTATATTTTGAATAAATTATATTATACTTATTTAGAGATGAGGAAAATATGTTTACATTATACCTTTTCTTGGGAAAATGATAGGAGATACTATTCAAAGCTTAACAATATGTTAAATTAAACTCCTTCATAAAATATTCTCATTGGACAACCTATTAGTAATTATAATTTTTTCTAACTCCCCATGTAATAAAGAAGTTCATATCAAAACCTATTGAAATTATATGACATATATCTTCTATATAAAATGTTAATGACATAACTATGTTTCTAGTACCTCACAACTACAAATATATATACTTGTTTCTACAATAAAAGAGTTATTCTATTACTTAACATAACATGTATTTATCCTTTTATTTCCATCATATGCCAATTTATTAAATGCTAATCTACTATTTATTTTTAGTTATCATATTATATTGACTACATTCCATACTATTATTTTGATATATTAACGAGTAAAAATAGATAATATGAAGAAAAAATGTCTTGTGTTTTGACCATTTTCTTTCTATTAAATTTAATAAGATTTTCTAAAAATAATTAAAGCATAATTGGTGTTTAATTTTATACATATACAAATAATACAAAGATATTTTATCGATCTAATCAATTTTCTAATATGAGTTCAATGTTTTTCTAATATGAGTTCAATGTGTGTGTGTTTGTGTATGAATGTATGTATGTACATGTATGTATATGATTAAGAGAGGTGTTTCCTCCTCTCCCATGCTCTTGACGAAGGCAGAACATCTAGGAGGGTGGTAAACCAAGGCGACAATTGGGATTTGAACCCTGGTCCCTTTGTTAGGGGACACCATACTTGACCACTTGAGTCTCTCCTTGTCCACATGTATATAAGTATGTATCAGACTCAGGTAAATATATTTTGTCTACCTCCTAAAATTATAGGAGGTCAAGGTTTACATGTAGACCCAAGGCGGTACATCCTGAAATGAGCTACAACTCACTCCCTATCTAATGTGCAATTTATGTTTAACACATTTATAAATTTTTACAGCAATACTCATGGCATTTGTAGAAACTCCATGGTGTCTTTTGAAATTCCGTTCCTCCCATAAATGGTAGCATAGACCAGCAAATAGAAACTTCTTTCTATCATCATTTCTGCATTTTGACAGCTTCCTTATTGGATCACTCGTTAGTTGAATTTGTAACCTAAATTCTTGCATATTATTCCCCATACCTCTCTTGTGAATTTGCATTCACCCACAAGATAGTTATGAGATTCCGCCATCTCCTGTAACATCAAGCATAGAGTGGAAACATCATAGTTCCACCCCTTTATCCTATCAAGGGTAGCAAGAACAGTGTGCAGAATTTATATACACATACTGCATTTTGACACATACCTACCAGTCCAAATATGTTCCCCATATCAGTCCTTTGTGCTACTTGATCGAGTGACCTCCCATATGCATGTCTTCGGATCTCTGAGCATCCATCCACCAATATCATTTGCCTCAAACAAGTGTTTGACTTGCTGCCATGTTTCTGTCATGACGTTGATGGTGCACGAGTATCCTTATCTTGTCTTTGGAGTGAAGTTCAACCCTCTTGGATATCTATCCCTCAACCACTTCCCCCATGTTGAGGTCCTTCTTGATAGATGATGACTATCCACATTGTCCCCCATTTTTCTATGTCTCTGAGTGATTTTAGATTCATCCCTCCTTCATCTCTTAGATGTGCCACTCTAGCATATTTCATAGGGTGATGTTCACTTGCCCATAAAATATTTGCCATCTTCATCTCTATTCTATCCAAGATAGAACCAGGAATCTCCCCTTGCTGTACCCAAAAAATAAGAAGTCCTTCTATAGCATCCTTTATAAGTGTTGCTCGTCCCGCCATGGATGTCTTTTGTGTCGGTCAATGTATTCAGCAAAGTCCTTAACATGCATATTACCTCTATCTAGAGGGAAACCCAGATATTTTATTGGGAAGTATCCTCTTTCCACGTCCATAACCTCCACTAATCTGTCATCCATATGGTAGTATTTCTTAGACAAGAAAATATGTGTTTTGTTTGAATTTATGCACACCCCCATTTTCTTAACAAACTCAACAAGTAGATTTTTGAGATTTTCTAGAGAGTGTTGTTTGGCTTCTATAAAAACTAGAACATCATCTGCAAAGATCAAATGTGTATTTACCTTTGTTCCATGGACTGTGTAGGGATTGATTTCCTTCTTTCCCTCAGCCTGCTGCATCTTCTATGTAAAGTACTCCATAACAATCACAAAGAGAAGAGGTGAGAGGGGGTCACCTTGACACAACCCATTACCACCTTTGAATAAACCTGCATACATGCCATTAACTAGAATAGTGTAGCTTATTGTCCCAACACATTGCTTCATCCAGCCAATCTATTGTTCATTGAACCCCATTTGCTGTATACTCACCATAGATTCTCTCATCTAACACTGTCATAGGCTTTGAAAATATCTAATTTTAAATAGGCTTTCCTACTTCCTCTCATGACATTGTAGTCTAGCAAGAAATCTCCCACCAATAGATCACAATCACTAATGCTTCTACCTATCACAAAGGCTCCTTGATTTGCAGAAATAAGATAGGGAAGAACCATCTTTAGTCTAGAAGCCAAAATCTTAGCAATCATTTTATATTGTACTGAGCAACATGCAATGGGTCTAAAACCAGCAAGAGAGGAAGTGACCTTCTTTTTTAGAATAAGGACTATAAAAGAATGATCAACCTATCTCACCATATTACCTCCCTCCAGGAACCATCTCACATATGCAACCAAGTCATCCTTGATAATATCTCAAGTCTTCTTATAAAAGAGAGGTAGTGACTTTCTTTTTTAGAATAAGAACTAGAAAAGAATGATCAACCTATCTCACCATATTACCTCCCTACAAGAACCACCTCACATATACAACCAAGTCATCCTTGATAATATCCCAAGTCTTCTTATACAAGAAATTAATAAAATGATCTGACCCGGGGGATTTGTTGCTGCCTATGCTCCAAACTGCTTCCTTGCCCTCTTGTTCATTGGTTCTTCTTGTGAGAATATTGTTGTGTGTGCTTGTAAGTTTGAATTTTCATTTCATTTCCCACTCTTCTACAACATTAATGAAACTCTTTTTGTATAGTGAATCCTTTCCATTCAACCCAGTTGTTTAGGAATCAGAAACACTTCCTCTCGTGCTTCTTTTCTGTGATCTGAACTGAGATTCACACGTGATCACTGAATTTAGATCCTCTTGCCTTCACCTACATATTAGGGAGAATTTGCAGCCATTCATCATTCACTGAAGCTCTCTCTAGTTTACTCGCTATCCTATGCTCTGGCCCCATTCATTATTCCACGTGAATATGTCACCTCCCACCATTGGTAGTTCATACAGTCCCGCTTTATCAATAGTATGATTAAATGCATCAACCTCTACATTCAGTGCAAGCCTTCTCCCTTTTTTCTTAGCCTGTAGACAAACCGTATTGAAATCCCCAATCATCAACTACGGTAGTTTTACCTTTTTGGATAAGGAAACCAAATCTTTCCATAGGACCAATCTGGCTCTGCCATCATTATGACCATAAACAACAGTCATCCATATCTATAGTCCCCCATTGTTCCGGCATTCAACTGTAACCTGCGGGTCTGAGATCTATATCACTAGCACCTTCCAAGCATTAGGCTTCCAGACCACAAAAAATCTAGAAACCTCAGCTCACTCCACATTAGATAATTTCTCCCAACCATGCAGAAAAAGATATCTAATACTATTTTTATTCTGCACCTTTATTTTCATTTCTACCAAAGCAACTAAAGAGTGACCACTAGTAGCAATCCACTCATGGATCTCCTTCTTCTTGTTTCTATCACACCCACCCTTAATATTCTAAAAAAGCATGGACATATCAAGGGTTTTTGTTTGACCTAGTGCGCATTCTCGACGCCTTCCTATTTTCCTTCTTTTGCACCACTTTTTTCTTCACAATCTCTCCATCTTCTTTGTTTGAGTTAGAAAGGGCATCAAATTTATTTGTAGTGTCAATGATGGTTTCCACGCCCACCTTCTTTGGGATACCTGCCATCCTTGTTGCCTTCTTCTTTGTAGAAAAAACAAATGTGTTGTCTTCATCATCGTTCACTGCAGCAAACATTCACATTTGTGGCCTTTTAGAAATGCCACTGAAACAAAATAAACGCCACTAAACATGTTTAGTGGCATTTGTTGACACTTAAAAAAATGCCTCTAGTACCAATTCCACTAGAAAGATAGTGGCATAAGTTGTAAATGCCACTAAAATTTTGTCTTTAGTGGCATCCAATAAATGCCAAATAAAGGCCACTAAAACATCATTTGACATTTATAAAAAAGCCACTATCCATCAATTGGCTTTTATACAAATGCCACTATTTTGTATTATGTTGGTGTATGAAAAATGTTCTTATTGAGTTTACTGGCGTATAAAAAAAGCCACTAATGACTACTAGTTTTGTATTACTACATTTTCATGGCTTTTAGTCATTCCGTTTTCAATTTATTTTCATGATTTCTAAATGAATGTCAATTGTAGACGAACTCACTTGTTTGTAAGTATGAATATTTTTTATTTATAAAAAAATGAGAATTACATGGGGAGGACATTTTACCTTGCCCCTAATATTGAATACAACACCAATGTTATACTTTCATACAACATTTTACCCTGCCCCTTATATTAAATTACATGGGGAGAACATTTTACCTTGCCCCTTATATTGAATACAACACCAATGTTTACTGCTGCATTTTATGGTTTGCAAAATCTTCTTGCTGAATAACATGGCATACATGATGTCTTCAACATTGCTGGAGCTGGCTCAACAACTGCTACTGTATCTGGTCTCATATTTCCTGGTTCCTTGAGATGGCGAGTGCGGAATATGCTCCTTGGTTCTACACTTGGAGCTGTGTTTTGCTTTCCACTCAGTTGGGCCCATCTGAAACTTGTAGAGAAGGTAGCTGAGCGGAGTGTAGTTCCGTTGGCGTCTGATTCTGGTGAAATTGATGCAGGAAGTAGGGTGGGTGTGACAATTGAAAGGCTTGAAAGTAGCCTAAGAAAATATTTCCTGCACGTCATTGGCATCAAATCTGGAAACAATTAAAAAGTGACTTATCTTTTATTTGTATCATGCCAACAAAACACAAGTTGAATTCAACTTTCTTTTTTATCATTTACTTCCACCTACTGCAAGGGTCTTGATTGGTTATGTGCTTGTAGTTATCAGTTTCATGTATCTAGCAATGCATAAGGTAGCATCTCAGCCATGAAAAGTGTGTGAATTATAGCATGAAATGGATAGACATTGGAGTTCTTTGTGAATAATAAGATGATCTTTTTCCATTATAAAAAAACATTATCATCTTGAACAATTAAGGCAAAACAAAATCCAAAGTACCAATGATTGTCCCTTATTGATTAAGAATAAGAGGGAAATATGATCATGGTAAAATAGAGAAGAAAGAAAACAAATACAAAGGCATTGTACCTTCCAGTTGTTGGCTCCATATTCAAATCACTGTCATTACAGTGCGGTTGAGCTCCAGATCTCCATTTTGGTCTTCCTATCTCTTGATCTCCATCATTGTAGGTTCCAAATCTTTGCATCAATCATTCTATGTCTATTGTGTAGTGCATTAAAATGTGCAACAGTCTTGACACAATCAAGGTATAAGGAAGGGTGTTCACTTGGTTCCCTACAAATGACATGATTTATTACCAAAGAAGCAACTCTTTAATACTGAGAGAACAATTTTAGAATCATATAAAATATATACTGACAAACTTTGATAGTCCCAATAGTTTTCACACCTAACAGATTTCATGAAGGAACTAATGCCATGATCATATCAAAATTATTGTTAATGAATTAATAAGCTTGTATTTAAATAAAACTCTTTTTCAAATTCAAGAAGACAAATGCTACCTAGAAAAAATATGTATAAAACTATTCATTGACAGCTAGAACACTAAGGAACCTTATACTAAAAATCAAATATTCATGCACCATATATGGACAATCAAATCTACAAAAAGATAGCTCACAAGCATGGGAACAAGATGAAGAGACAATAAATCAGTCCACCATATTCAAATAGATCAATAGTTTAAACCAAGATAAGACACTCTATGAGATTCTAAAGAGAAGGCTAGAAGAACCTTAAACAAATAACATGGGTTGCATACCTTCCTGGGATTGGTTTAGTATGATAATACATTGTAGTAACCAGAGTGTAAGACCCACACAAGGAATGTGCCATATCCAGAACATGAGTCATCTTTCCAAGCAATATATCGACAGGTATTGCCTCTAAGTGTCCTATTTCCATCGAGAATATCATCCCAACTGTCAAATTTCAGGTTGCCCTTTGTGTTGGTGTCTATATAGAGTTGTTTACCATTTTCCATCAATACTGAAATTGATCAGGTAACATGATTATGTATTCTGCATAAAAACAAAGTTTCAGTTACAAGACTAATATGTGAGAGGCATGTGTCAATTGTGTGATAAATGTGTTCATCACTAACAAGACTAATAGTATCAAAAATTTATATTCAGATGAGATACAAACTTGAATGCGAGCCTATAATAGAGTTAAGTATTTGTGATCTTCATATTTAGGGGTCACTGGTTCCTTAGATCTGTAAGATTGCTCAGGAGGAGGATAGTTGGCATGTTAATTTCTGTTAATTAAGAAGGTCGTGTCTTTTTGAAATTTAGAGTAATCATATTATGACAAAGATCTATAAGATTGCTTCAGTAGCAGTTGCAGCTGAATAATTCATTGAGCTTGAGTTAGCAACAATTCCAACTATTGCAACCGGTACAATTCTGGTGACCTGTAATTGGACGAAATGAAAATGATTAGTAATGGAGATAAAATAGTAATAAAAAAGAGACAATTTTGCAATTTTTTGTAGTCACAATTGGCTATCATATTGGATGAAAGATATTTCCATTATCATCCTACAAACATATCACCTGGAACTTAATGCTTAGATAAGCATATGCCCAAACAAGCCCAATTTTTATTCAATATCTTGCCATGCCATTTCTTAATGTTCCTAAACTGCAAGGAAAGTTTGTAGCTACTGAGAACTTCTTTTATAATTCAAAGGTTAAATTCTACACTGGCTCTATTTTTATCTAACAACACGTATAAAAAAGAAATAATACTGGTTTGTTATAAAGCATTTTAAATAAGATATAAATAATATTGTCTACTATAAATCATAATGGAATGCAGCTCTTACCTCAAGGTTTCTAATCATTTGTTCTCCAAAAGCATCAATAGGATGAGTCTATATCATAGTGAAATACACAAATTAGTTTAGACAACTGTAAATGAGTGCACACTACGGTCATGGTGATACTGTGGTAGAACGACCGTGCTGGTCAGCACGGTCGTGGTGAGGCTGGTGATGGTGGCCATTTTGGGCTAACACACCCATTTTGGGTGTCTGCAGAACAGCTGTGCAAGGTGGCACGACCGTGGTGTCTGTCCCCTACAATGTTTGCACTAAAATATAATGTTGTCTCATATGTGGATGCAAGGTTATTTTAAAAGGGGAAGTACAAAGTGCACAACACAACTCCTAGAAAAAACATATATAGAATTTTAGACAGAATCCCAATTCTTCTTCCTTGATCCACAATCAAGCTGCCAAACTTTATTATACCAGTATATATCACAAATTAATATAGTGACATTATTAGTGTAGAGCATAGTGACAAATTAGAAAGATTGTAGTTGGGAGTTCAATAGTTTGTGCTAGCCACCAAGATGCCAAACTTTTACATATACTGAATGCCAGCTAAAAGACCAATCTTAATCATGAACCCTAAGTGAAATGCAGCAGTCAATCCATATATAAAATGTTGAAGTGAGAAGAAAAACATGAAGGTAGTTTAGTTCAATCATTTTCCAAGCTCTAAAATACAATATTTGTTTATCTATTACCTGGCTCTGTTTATTAACTAAAACACATCTATTACCTTCAAGAAGCTAACCTATGTGCAATGAGTCAATCTCAACAATGCTTCAGGGTCAATGCCTACCGCTATCAAAGCTCTGTAATCACTGAAGAAGCCAACAAATGAAGAATTTGCATCAAGTGTTGTATTTCTTTTGGTATGTGAACAACTTATGTAAATATGAAGAATAAATCTATCTGCATAAAGCTATGACTATCCCAGCAAACCATCATAACTGAGAAGAGAACAACACTCAAAATATGCATCTCAACCTTCCATTAAGGAAACATCAGTTGGAATCATTGCTTCATGTTACCAAGGAAGCATCAAACGACATACACACATCAATAGGTTCACATCTAAGACATAATTCATTACCAAGGCCAACAAATAACTTACCTCATGTACAAGACCCACATCGAACACTAATTTCTTATAAACTATGCAATGTAGTTGATTACATCCTAAGCACCAATCAGACCAATTTTGAGACTCTAAGAAGAATTCGACCACTCAGTGTGCATTTCCTAAAAATAAACCCATGTTTGTCTCATAATCGAACTAAAAGCTGAGAATAACACCAAGGAATGTATGCACTTAGCACCATATAAGAACCAAATGGATACTCTCATACATAAGAGATTTGTTGCTATATCAGAACTTTCTAACAATGCAAATTCTGATTTCAATTGAAAATTCATTAAGGGGTAGGATGGATGGTTTAGTTTTTCATTTATTAAGCTAAATGATAACCTATCCACACATGATTAATACAATAAAAAAACAAAGCATGGTAATTGTTCAAAATGAGGTAATGTAAATGACATAAGACTTATGTGGAAGGAGCTCACCTGTAAATGGAAATCAAATGAATTCTTTGAACTTAGGAGTTAATCAAATGTTACAGAGTATCTTTGCAACTAAAGATAAGATAGGAAGCAACCTTTTTATAATCCAATGTAAGTCATTTCATATATGTAGTTCACCATTAGAACTCAAACTATCCAACAAAGAATAATATATGAAGGTTTCAAAAAAATCAAATTACAATATAGGCATCCCATTTATAAACTAAAATTAGCTACCCTTATTTTAAAATTAAAAAGTTCAATGTTTGTAGACTCCCCAACCACTATCAAATACACCTTTTTCCACTACATCAGGTTCCTGGTGTAGCGTTCCTTGTCATTAACATGTATGATGGGGGATCCACATGGGGTGGTGATCATTGTTATTTCCTACAGTTACAATCATTGAAGTAAAGTTATTAGAAAGAAAATTGACTACAACATACAAGAACGACTGTACCGTAAGTAATCCTCATGAAATTAGGTTTTAGACATTACATGCAACATTCTAATAGTTTTAATCATAGTTTTGAAACCTGACTCGACTGATTGAACCTCCACCCCGCATGTTTTGGGGATCGGGTGGGGCCGAAACCTATTTTTGGCTAAGACATGGAGTTGGCCTAGTGACCCGGCCGGTTCAACCACCGACTTGGTGACCCGACCCTCAGGTCAAAGACTCAGTGGGGTCTGGTTGGAATAATTTTTCCTTACCTAAATGACCATATAACTGATTTTAATGTCCTTACATGCAAATCCAACTATTCCATATAGTCATATATTCACTTATTAAGTATTTATCACTTGTTTTAAATATTGCAGGACCATTTCTTTGCTTCTTTATGAACATATACTAGGTTTTGTTTGTTTGATGTTTCATAATTTATCATCTCATAGTTCCATATAGTAGATTAGGTACACATGCATACACACTTATATAGTTACATATATGGACATACATAAAACTGTAAGATGCATGCATATACATGTATCATGTATGTATATAGTAATATCATGTATAGGTGTCATGTTGATGTCACAGGGTCAACCACTCGACCTGTTGGTTGAAACAGAGACACATGTCCCAAAAGCTTTGTCAGGTCGGTCTCATGGTCGGGTCTAAAAACCTTTGTTTTAATAAGGAAAGTAGAAAGGAATTTTACTTCTCAATAACTAAGATGAAATATTAAACTTTAGCATTGTCATAATATCTTTAATAAAATGAACAAGAAATTGAAATTTAACATTAGCATCTAATTAATTTGGTTTCATCAAAATAGACACAGTATATAATATCAAAATTTTAATATGTCATAAGACATATATTAAGCATGCACTATTTTAATCAAGAAGCCCATGAAAGTAAATAAGATATGGGTACCATGTGAAACTTTTTCTTCGCGTCTTGTCTATTTCCACTCTAAAAAAGAAAAACACATTTATCTTATTAAAATAAGAAGAAAACAAAATAAGAAAATATTAAACATGATGGCATGAATGATCATTGCACACAGACAACTACAAACAACTACAACAAGAGGCAAACACAATAAATTAACAGCGCAAGCATAAAAATGAAGAGGTGATTACCTACAGCAGGTGACACATACGTATAAATTCCTATAGGATCAATTTTGGTGATAATCAGTCAACTAGAAAGCACATATAAACAAAGTCACCTCTTTACAATCGACTTGAGGCCTTAGTTTAATGCATTGTTTAAATTAGTTGGCATATGCAATGTGTTAAGATTGGTGATGTAACCTTCACGCAAAATCCTATGTTTTGGGACACCCTTTTAATCTAATTCCAGTTGTGTGGTCTATTAATGAGACTAGCATAAGTCCACCGAGAAGACTTATAATGTTATATGATCATAACTCTTTGTTTTCTTAAGGGGCATATTATTATTCCATAATAAATAAGATTTATTGTAATGGGAAAACAACAATGCTTAATTGTATCAATCGTTTTAAAGCAAAAGAAGAAACCAGTAGCATACAACGATGCATGATATACATATGGAAACTAAATGGTGGATATTTGGTAGACTTACCTTTAAAGATAGATCTTCTATGAAACCTTGCTAGCTTCCATGTTTTTAGCATGTTGATGTCTACTATAACAGTGGATGATGTAGAGACATTATCTTTGTGACATTCTGTCGAAGGCATTGGAAACATGAAATGAACATTCAATGAAGGAGAGCATGAAGTATGCAAGGATGGACCTACCATTAATTTGATTTGCACTCACCTTACACAATGCCAACAAATAATCAATTAGATTAGGGAGCCATACGACCACAAAATTTGCACGATTGTAACTCTAGTTCGGGCAACTACTACTGGAGTCATATTCACAACTAGTAACAAGATGCAATTTGAACCGTGGTAGTTTTCACCTTTCCAGACTTCATCATTGGCTCTTCCAGAATCCTCGAAATAAATCCACACAACAAAATAAACCCACGCAACAGATAGTTGTAAGGAAGCACACAACAGAAAGCTGTAAAAAACTGCTAGATAGAGCACGAAAAGATTTGAAATTTGATATGCTATAGAGTTAAAGGACAGAGTAATATGGTTTTGTTAAAGGTGGATCTGAGTTTACATGGGGAATTTATTTTGCAAAGCAAAGGATTAGTAGGAAAGTGGATTATGGTTCCCCTCTTTTAGGAAAGCCAAAAAATTGTGGGAACTGATATGACAGTGTGGGGAGTTTTCTTTTCAGACAGCTGCTCCAAAAATACGATTATAAATATGAAAATTAAAAGTTAGTTTACAGCGACTACCGTCAATGAAGAAAATGGGAAGCCATGGCTTCTATTCAAAGGTCGAATCAGCACCCATTTTGCCAGGCTTGTTTGGCAGCAATGTATCTGCCATTGGCGATATTCACGGTACCAAGAAGCTTGCTGAGTTCTTCATCGTTCCTGATGGCGAGCTGGATGTGGCGAGGCACAATCATGTTCTTCTTATTGTCCCGTGTAGTGTTACTAGCCAACTCAAGAACCTCAACAGTGAGGTACTTCAGGACAGCCGAGAGGTAGACAGGGGCACCCGTACCAACGTGCTCGACATAGTCGCCGGCCTTGAGGAACTGACCAAAACAACCGACGGGGAACTGCAATCCAGCCTTCGATGATCGGGAGATGGACTTTGAGGCCTTGGGCTTGCCTCTCCCTCCCATGGATGCTCCAACGAAACTCATGTCTACTGGCGAATGGCGATCGAGAAGGTAACCCTAGATAGTGGAATGCAGAAAGGTTTGTGTTTGCAAGCGAGAAGATGGACACATGCTTTCACAATCATCATTGTCAGCTGCCTCCACATGTGCTCCTCTTCACGATGACAGTTTATTGCTATGATCCAGCCGGGATCCCTCTGCACTCCCATCTCTCGACTACTCACAAGAGAGTGAAGGAATTAGGGATGAACAAATAGCGGAGAAAATTAGATTATATGAGTGTAAGCGGAAAGTTGGAGCAAAATTTGCTAACTATCTTCAATTAGGTAGTGATCCTCGTTTAATTTGGAAATTTTAGATTGCCACTAATTAGATGTATAAAAGCCTTTAATATTTATTCCTTTTTAGAAATTGTATAATAAGTGGTTTAGAGGCATTTTAATTAAAAAGCCTGTAAATTAATTAGATAGTGGCCTTTTTTTTATAAAAGCCACTAGAATAAACGCCACTAATGGGTAGTTTTGGTGTAGTGGTTGTCCCCAGGCATCATGCTTCCTTATTCCCCCAAGTCTTGCTGTTTATTAATGGCTATTTCAATTGCTTCCTTCATGTCCAATGCCTTCCCCCCATTGTTGGGTTATGTTTCCTTGATCTGGACTTTCTTTTTCCACACCTTTACTTGTACCTATTTAGGCATCGCCTTTGTGGCCTACTTCTCTTCAATGCATGCTCCTTCGCCATGGCCAAAGTCTTGGCACTAGCTGCATCATTGAGGCACATGGTCATAAACCACCTTGATAGGTATGGGCTCGTGTCCTTTCACATCTAGCCAAACCATGTCTGGTTATCTTCCATCCGCTTGATGTTTGACTATTATCCTCACCTCGTCGCTATCCAGTGATCTATTGTCCACATGGAGGACTCACCTAACACCGACGACCACCATCCCTACCTCCCTCCTTGTCCACGACCATCTAAAGGATCTAAGAGTAATCCACATCAAAATTGTGTTAAACATGCCCTTCTGTAGTTCATCTCCATACTTGTATTCTTTGGCAACAACCAGAGCTTCCCATCGATCCATCTAGGTCACAATATGAGGACTGCCTCCTTATCGACTTCCATCGAGAACCAGATCAAGAAGATGTCATTTTAACGAGACAGTAGTTCAAAGGAGCCCTTTGGCCTCCCAGTCATGTTGATCCATGCTAGAAGATGGGGGTAATATGGATGTTTACCCAAGACATATACTACCACCGTGTGCTCCCAAATATTCTTCATACAGTTGAATTCATCCTCTTCCAACTCAACGTGGACTTCTCCCTCTACCTCATGAGATTTCGGGAAATTCAGATCTTCTTTGTTGCTCAATGAAGGTTGCTTCATAATATTTGTCAAATCCATCCCTCCTGTGCTTGGAGTCTTCTTCGCAGCCATCAAGGACTCATCCACCCAACAAGGGTTTCCTGGGTCCCCTCTATTGTTGTTGCCATCCTTGTTGCTGGGTAGTCAAGGGTTGCATAGGTAGTGTTTGGGTGGATGGGCGAGTGGGAGTCTAGACGCCGACAGCCGGAGTAGATGATCATGTTGGTGCCATGCACCAGTCGCCAGGTCACTTAGTCGATTGCCAGACCTATCGGGTGACACATTGTATTGTTGTATGTAAAATTTTGCTAAATAAGATATTGAACTTGTGACACCAAATTATAAAATTTTGGAATCTACCATTCGACCAACTGCTTGCCATTATATATAAGTATGTATGGGATTAAGGGAGAAAGGTTTCTCCCCCCCATGTATGTGGAAGAGGCCAACTGTCTGGGAGGTGGTAAATTAAGGTAGAAACTGGGATTCGAACCCAGTCCCTTGGTTAGGGGACACCGTGCTTGACCACTTGAGCCAATCCTTGTCAGCATATATAAGTATGTATGGGATTAAGAGAGGGAAATATTTCTCTCCCCTTCTCCCACACCCATGGTAGAGGCCAAATTCCCGGGAGGGTGGTAAATTGAGGCGACAACTGTGATTCAAACCCTGGTCCCTTCATGAGGAAACACCATGCTTTACTACTTGAGCCACTCCTTGTCGGCATATATAAGTATGTATGTATGAATATATGTATGTATATATGTGTCTATATATATAAATATATCTATATCTATATATATATATATCTAAGTATATGTATATATATATACTTACACACACAGATATATATATATATATATATATCTAAGTATATGTATATATATATACTTACATATATATATATATATATATATATATATAGACACACATATATATATTCATATATAGGTACATGTATATATATGTATCCATTCATTTAGTACAAGTTCTGATAACCAAGGTTATTTACCCATGCATCTATTTTGTAATACGAAGGCACATATTGGTAATGAAACAACCAACATAGTAATGACATCATCAAAATTGAAATACAACGACTCATTTTGTAATACTATGTGAACTATTGTCATAAATATAATTTTCACTATTTTTAGATGGAGAATAAAATTATTTGGGTGTATTTACAAAAGGAGTCTTTGTATTACAATTTTAGTTGTCTCATTACAATTAGGTACCTTCCTATTACAAAATAGATCCATGGGAAGTGAAAATTAGTTAACCGCGCAGGTAGAAAATATATATGTACCCATATATACACACACACACACACACACATATAGTGGGTATTTCTATAAATACATATATATGTATGTATAATTCCTACACATTATATATGTATAAAACCTACACATTAACTACACCCTTTGGTAATAGTAGATGCTATTTTTCACTACACATTCGTTACATATTTAATTGTAATATCACATTCAACTGTATTTATGGTTACATCTATATATGTGAAGACAACATTTAGCTACCTTCAGGCTAGATTTGTATTTGTATTAAATATGTTATATAACAATTTATATGAAAAGTATTGCCAAATGAATAGCTCCAAGAACATATACTATGCTTTCTGTAATGTAAACATAATTGTAGCTAAATCCTTTATCTATGAAATATGTGGTTTTCACTACAACTTTTTTTAGTTAAAAAAAATTTACACAGCCAATGTAGTGGAACCATAGTGGTGAAGTTTATGTAGTATGAATTTTAGGTCACAAGTTTGAAACCCCTTCACAATGGGATGGATTTTTTCCAATAAAAAAACTATTTTACACAGTGACAAGAAAAGAAATTATATTGATTAAAATCCATCAACATGCTTAGATTATAACAATAACTTGATGTTAAGTTCTTCGATGTAAGTACTTAATATCTCTCATGTTGCATGGACCCACATTAGTTATAACAAAACATGTTATAGAATAGAAGAAAGCTATGATTTCTCTCACACTCAAATTCCACAATCACTAATAGATCATGTAATTGAAGCATAACCTGAGTTCAAGAAGACTAAATACCGCTCTTAACTTCTTTTTTATCTCTTTCTAAAACACAAATAGTATATTAAAACAAATAACATGAAACAATATATATAATAAACAAAACCTTTAGTTTTTTATTTGATTGGAAAACATAAACGAATAAATTAAGTTAGGTATACTAAATTTCAAAATTCATAATTTTTAGTTTGATTATTAAATACAAATATTGTAATGATCACACATTATTACAACTTCATTCATTTAGAACTATTTTAACTTCTTAATTAGGACCAAGAGTGACAATGACCGACTATCTGAACTTTTCTAGTATCTAACTTATAGAAGGCCTTCTATTATACTTTCAAATCTTAGTATGCTGAGGGTGAACCTTAAATTTTGTGTATAAAGTGATGAGATACTCACCTAGTGAATGAGTAGCTCAATGAAACAGGTTAAAGCACTAAAATAGTCAAATATATATTCTTGATCAACTGAATATAAAGTAGAACGATAACAAACTATAAAGGAACAAGTTATTCACAAACATATAAACAAAAGGATTGCTCTGAATAACTATAAGGAGCACTTAAATATTTTAATTTACTTTATTAATCTCAAAAGAAAGTAGTCATTATGAAACATACATATGACATGTTACTCTAGATAACTACAACGAATAGATTACAAACTGAATATACTTAATTAATCTCTTATTTATCTTGTTATGCCCTAAACCCATATGAAGTGTACCATGACATGTGAAGGCATCATATTAATCTATTATATCACCCTATAGCACTTAAATAGGTTGAAGACTCTAAGTCTTCCAACTAGCTACTCGGTCTGCAATGGGCCTTGCCATGTATGGCTTCAGTGGTTAAACAGTTCATCGGTGAAAACTAGACTCCTTCTCTAAACCTGGATACTCATGCAGAGGATTCAAAAGTACTATGGATAAAATTGGCTACTCTAGGGGTTCCACAAGGGAAGGCTCGCTGAGTAGTAGATGAACTAGGTACCACTGAGATCTCCAGCAAGTGTTGAGTACCTAACTGAAACAATATTGTACTTAGTATAACTGGGATCTCTAGTTAATTTTAGGTACCTCTAGGTATCATCGTAATCTCTACTTAATTTTGGATACCCCTACTATTTTAATGAGTCCTTTGTTACTATGTTTAGACTCCCACACCCCTATGGTATACTCTGGCTACCTCATCCTAGACTATATTAATCAATATGTCATTTCCTTCACCAGAGTGCAAACCTTTGTATGGAATCTATGGAGTTCAGGGTGTCTAATGTCTAATTAATTCTTTAAGTTTAGTGCACAATCATTTGATCAACATTTCCTAAGTTTACATTGTGTTATGTTCCTTTCATATATTTTCTATAACATGTACTATAAACTAATCCAATAAGCAACTTCACTTGTCATATTAAGAAATACTAAAATGAAAAATACTTGATTTACTATATAACTAATTCTTAGGGTTTCATTAACTTCATTCACATATAACATGGCTTGCATATAAGAATTTACTACATCATAAATATTAATTGGTAGAAAGACTATTTCGACTAGCTCACATATGACCAAACATGTATATGAAACTGTGGTATGAAATTGAACTAGGGTTCCATACCATTCACTTAAATATCATGCATCAAGAATATAATGAATAAGTAAAACTAAAATCTTCAAATGAATCATTTTAATGACTTCCTTTCTTTCTATTCACAAACTCCCAAATTTTCACTTGTCTAGGTTTCACCCTCTTTATTGAGATGTCAACTAAACATTGATAATTTGAATTAAATTCTAAACTAATATATGTCTATATGTACTAAACATTCATATAAAAAATTGAATAATATACAAGAAGATTCAAATATGCAATTTTACTTTATTTAGTTATACTGCAAATTCAGATATAATTGGAAACCTTAGGATTCAATATTTCCTTCTAACTTCAGTAATAACTTTCAGAATTCTGTTCTAGGTGATTTATATCCATTTAGAACATGATTTCATCATCAGAAATTCATTACATGAAAAATAACCGATTTCCAAACCATCTTGTAAACATTAGAATTGAAAGGCAAATTTAGGGTTTATAGCTGCATATAGTAAAAACTCAGGATGTTAATGGATTTAATCTACTTTAGTGAAATATATTGTTAAATGGAAGTGCCCAATCACCTAAGGTATGAAACTCCTTCAAAAAATAGCCAAAGGTCCTATCTCATTGATTGAATCTATATCAAACTTTGAGCAAACCATCATTTTCTTCTTCTTTCCAACTCAAAAACTCTAATAATAAAGAATTGTAGAGAAAGAATGAGAAAAGAGGGTGATTTGATACCATCTTGAATCAAGTCAGAGAGGGATAAAACCTAGACATGAATGAGATGATGCAACATGAAAACCTATCTAATGAAGTTAAAAGTTACTTGCTTTCAACACTCCTCAAAAGATAAAACCCTAGACTGGCAACTCCATATCCTTCCTCACTCAAACTTTAATTCTCCATCTCTCTCTAGGATTTATTCTCTGGAATGAATTAAAAACTATGGGAGCTACTAGTGTGTTAGGTTACTTATATATAGTAATTAAGGTTCTTTGGACAATTGCAAATTAACCTTACCTTAATTTTCATTTATTTCACAAATTTTTTTTGCATAAAAAGGTTACAAAAAATGTTATTTGAATCAGCCAAGCTCATCTAAAAAGCATATAAATTAGTAGCTTGTTTGAAATAAAATTTATATGTATAGTAAAAATTTCATCTCATTCTTATTTACAAATGAATAAGTAAAAATCAAATAGTATACTACTATAATGGTCACCAAATTGCAATTCCACTGAGAAAACCCATTCGAAGACTATCCAAATATTCTAATAATTTCACTAACACATACAATTAAGATATCCAAATATATAAAAATTTAGTAAATATAAATTACATCTAATATATTAAAAATAGTTTGCATCACCATTGTATTTATCAAATTTTGTGTTCATATCCTATTAAAATTCTTTTTTTGGCTGACTAGGGTTTACTCTTCTCAAACCCTAATTGTCCAAAATAAAATTATTTTCATAGTGCCTCATTCGGTTTAAAATGTTTTAATAAGACATCTCATTCTTAATGAAGCTTAAATCATTATCGTTCCAGCTAAGCATGCAATCAACTATGTAAACCCTAATTAGATGCTAAGATGAAACGAGGTCATTATAATCTCTGTTCCTTAAAAGGTTTCTCCTCGAAACATAAATATGTACGAAATTTGTATTCCATATTTCTTATAAAATTCTAAAATCATTTATTTCATTAACTCTTTTATTTCTTCTTTGAATATTAAATTCAACACTGAGTCCTTTATTCATCTTTCAATCACAATAGTTTGAAATAAGGGGCAGGGGAATAGCCCAGTGGTGCGGCTCGACAATCCCCAATGAAGGGACCCGGGTTCGACTATGGGAAAAAAACCCCATGCTGCAACAAAGACCCCATGTTACTGAGCGCGCCACGGTGCCCCCAAGTACATGGCTAGTTCCGAGGTTTACCCTTGGCTGGCTGGGGTCCAATAGTGGCCGATCCCAAGAGGGGTTCCTCATTGTAAAAAAAATAGTTTGAAATAAAGCTTTTCAATAACAAAAACAATTCAATGACACACTCAATTTCTAGGAAAGAGAATTAAAAATAAACCATCTTCAAACTTGTCATACTCTCTTGAGGTGTTACGCTAGTACTATTAATCCAATAAAACCATATCATTTATACAATTTACTCCATTTTGTTTTTCTATATAATAATTGAGTTTACTAAAAAGAGCTCACTTTGTTGTTCTGAATATTACTATTGTTATATTCTAACATCAAATCACTCATAAGCTATAAGACTAGAATTTATAACAACTGTATAATATTGAACTGGATTACTAGTATGAACGATCAGAATCACAACTAACAATCTTTTCAATTTGATATTTTCGTTGCACATATACAATATAGATCAT
The DNA here is from genome assembly GCA_963693085.1 of Alisma plantago-aquatica. Lineage (NCBI taxonomy): Eukaryota > Viridiplantae > Streptophyta > Magnoliopsida > Alismatales > Alismataceae > Alisma > Alisma plantago-aquatica. The sequence goes on along the minus strand of OY856412.1, from coordinate 1,409,297,375 downwards.
ATGCAAATAAAATTACATCCTTTGGTACACCTTTAACAAATTATATTTCTAAATCCAAAGTCATATATTGTTGAAGAACACTTGTTTTCTCTTACTTCTCTCTTACATATTACTATTTACTTGAGCTTATTTATCTATATTTTTCTACAACAATTGTGCCTATCCTTTTTTTCTTTTTTTCAAATGAAAAAAGGTATGTGTACAAGCTATAAGCATAAAAAAGAGAACCAACGCGAGGAATTGTACATAAGAAAGGCTATAGAGAAGAAAAAAACTTTACAAATTAGGCTAGAAAATCTCTATAAGCTAAAATACTTCTCCAAACAACCCCAACATTAGAGGGCCTACCTTCAAAAAGACATTTATTTCGTTCTTTCTGAATTGAATCAATAAGTAAAGCTCCAAAAACTTTGGCCTCACGACCAGTCTGAAACAACAGATTCCAACCTACAATATGCCTCACATACAAGTCATCAAATAGATTCTAGAGCACACTAGAGTCGGAATAGTTAAAGAATAAATCAACAAAGGCTTCCCCATATTCAAAGCACAAAGAACATCTGGAAGAAATATGAAAGAGAAAATGCTTAAGAATATCTTTAGTAAGTAGCCTATCTAGAATAGCTTTCCAGAGAATAATTAAGATATGTCTAGAAATATTCTTAAACCACAACCAATCCACCCACTCCACCTTAAAGAACTTGAGTCTAAATGCATCTCACACATCTCTAAATTGAATAACACCCTTTCCATGAACCAGACTACATTAGGGGAATCAAGGGGACTTTCTAAAGTTTTGAAGAAGTCAATGACAATATCTAACCCTCTCATAGTAGGGAATTTCTAGCTACCATTCATAATAAACTCAAATACTTTGCAAAACTCACCTCTACAAAACCTCAACATAAGTTATTTACCAAGAATTGTGTGGAGATCATTACCACCAGGGCACCATGGATCTCTCCATAAGAGAAAGCTTTGTCCATTAGCAACTTTCAGTTCAAAATCACCCATGAATTTATCAAGGATAATAAGGATCTGCCTCCAAAGCCAGGAACAGTTTGCCTTTGGCTTACAACACCAAATAGAAGAACCAAAAATATATCTCTCATGCACCCACTTGACCCATAGAGAAGTTTTATTAATAGAAAAACTCCAAAGATTATTAATTAACCCTAAAGTAACCCAATCTTCGATGTGACTTATACCAAACCTACCTTCTTTTTTTGTTCTACAAACATGCCCCCAAGAAATAGTGTGAACCTTCCTTTTTTCCTTTGAATTTCCCCAAAGAAATTTTCTGAAGATCTTCTCTAAATATGTAATAATAGACTTGAAAATAGGAGAGAAAGCCAACCAGAAAATGTAGTAAGATGACAGTGTAGAGTTCAAAATCTCTAATCTACTAGCCATGTATAATAATTTGCTTTTCTAAGAATTCAACTTAAGGCTAACATTATCCACAATAGGAAGGCACATGCTCCTTATATGTCTTCCTAAGAAAAGAGGAAGCCCCAGATACTTGACATGAAGTTGACCAACACTGACATTCAAAGAAGTTACCACATCCATTTCCATAGCATTTCTACTAAGAAGTGCCTAAATTTTTCTAGGATTGGACCTCAAACTAGAAACATCACCAAATAAATTCAAAGCATGTTTGATGGCAGTGGCATTACCAACATTGCCTTTAGCAATGAGTAGAAAGTCATTAGAAAAAATTAAATGAGAGATACCAAATTCCTTAGAAGATCATAGAGAATCAATTATTTCATATTAACAAACCATTTCATAATAGAGCTAAATCCTTGCATGGTGAACATAGACAAATATGGGGCAATGGGGTCCCCTTGAAGGATCCCATTGGAGGAACTAAAAGGCATGTAAGGTACTCCATTTATTATCACCTGAAAACAAGTAGTCTTGAAACAAGTATCCATCCTCCAAATCCAACACTCAAGAATTTTTTTTTCATTATCATAAATAGAACAAACTTCCTATCCACAGTATCATATGCCTTTGATAGATCAACTTTTATACAAAGTTTAGGTCCACCAGAATGAATTGGAAAAGAACTCATAATCTCATTCGCTAAGAAAAAAGCATCTCCAATATTCCTGCCTTTGATAAACACCACTTAGCTTAAGTCAATCAAATAAGGAAGGACTCCCTGCAATCTATTAGCCAAGATTTTCATGATGATTGTACACACAATATTAAATAAAGAAATTGATCTCCAATCTTTAATAGTTTGAGTATAACTATTCTTAGGAATAAGAGTAATAAAATCTATGTTGCACTTTTGTAGGATCTTGGAGTTGTCAAAGAAATTCAATACTACCTCTCTAACATTTCCTCCCACAATGTCCCAAGAGTTTTTGAAAAAATCAATGTTAAACCCATCAGGGTCAGTTACTTTATCGTACTTAAGACCATCCACAATTAATTTTACTTCTTTAGTAACCCACCTACTTAGATGCCTCACCTGATCTAGGGATAGATGAGGCACCACCCATTCATCCTTCCAATCTTTCAAAGAAGCTAATGTTGAATACAACACATTCTCGTAGTACCCAACAATATGCTCTTTTATAACTTCATGATTAGAAACATATGTGTCTTCAATCTTGATAATAGAAATACTATTTCTGAGCTTGCAAGTTTTAGTAGATGTATTAAAAATGTGTGTTACTATGGACCTCAGTGAGCCAAAGGACTCTAGACTTTTATTTGTAAAAAAGATCCTCATCCTCCTTAGAATCAATAGCATTCTTTCTAACAACAACAATATCGCCAGCCATGAAAGAATCCAGAGGGTTAGCATCTACCACCTTTTGGTGGTTTAAAGCTTCCATCTCTAGTTTCCCAGTATTAGTCATAAAATTCCCAACAGAATCTTGAATCCAAGAAACAAGTGCTCTTCTGAATTGATTTAATTTTCAATAGAGGTTTTACATAGGGGGGCCCTCAAACACAGTGCTCTCCTAGAAATATTTAACAACGTTGAGAAAATCAATCCTTCTCAACTAGGCATTAATAAATCTGAATGGAGTACCCTTCTTCAGAGTTTTAGATAAAATAAGGGATGTACTTATTTATCCTTCTCCTTTTGATGACATAAGATAAATTTCTCTTATATTAAAATATATGAGGTTAAAATGGATTACCCATCATCCTTTCTATTACTAAAAGAATTTATTTTAGACCACATGTTCTCATATATCTCGTATCCTTTTGTTCAAATAACACTTCCTATATTTCCAATTTATGTATTATCCATTTCTATTATTATTTCAATGTTGTTTATCTATCTTATTCATTTGCTACCTTTAAACCCTAGAATTCTATCAGTGCTAGTTTACTTCTCATATTGCTAACCTCGAGATCTTATTTCATAATATTGTTAGTACTTAAGGTAAAATCACTAGTGGCTTCCCTTGAACTCCTAAAACAAAACAAAAAACTTTTAACATGTGATCCTTATTCATAAGCTAACCTCATAGAAACATGCTCTTACATTCTTTAATTCAATATTCAAATAATATCTCTCTTGTAGTTTACTAAAATCTTCCTTATATTTTATCACTTGAATTCTTTTTCTCTTATTTGACATTTATGGTAAGCTAAATTCTTTTTTTACCCTATCAGGGTTTCGTCATTGTACTATGTGTCATTGCTACATTCAAAATAGATGTATCTATCCTGGTGGTTATGCATCATTTCAGAGTTTACTTCTGTATCACTTTATCCCACATTACTCTCATTGAGAAGGAGACAAAAGCAAAAATGATTTAGAGATTTAGAATTTTGAACTTCAAGTACTCACTTAACACACTTCTCTATCTTGTTTAATTACTTATTTATCATTTTTAATTAATTCTTTATCATCTCAAATCTCACAATATCTCTCTTTTATCATCAATATTACTCACTTATATTTCAAGACCTTCTTTATTTTCCATCATTTTCTCCCTATATGATATTGTTCTATCTACCATTACTAACTTTTATTTGTCTATCAAGTTCATTTTCCTCATTTATGGGTATGATTCCATATTCCATTCCACATATTTACTATTATTTTTTACTTTATCAAGTTGAAACTATGACTCATCTCCCTCCTGGTTTCTTTATACCTTATGCATTGCATGTCCTTCATATCAATTCAAATGGCTTATGCCTGGGTCAAGCATAGTTTCTTAGTCATCTTTTTATATACTGCATAGAATTCATATTTATATGTCATATCCATTTCTTTATCTTCATCTTTGTTCTTATTTGAAAACTATCTTCATTTCATTACAAAGAACTTATTGAGATCGATTGACTAAAACTAGGTAGCTACCCTATATAGAATTTGAATCAAACTAGTAGTGAGGATGAATGAATTAGAGTTCATCATATAAATGCACACTTAATGTTCCCTATTTCATCATGTAACCCTATTTCCTTAATAAAGTTCATCATTTCCTCATGTTTCATCTTAGTTCTTATCCTAAAATTATATTTACGTGTTTGTCTTCATATGAAAAATGTTCACTTCTATGTACTCATTTTATACTTCTAACTATTTTCTTCTATTTATCCTTTATTTTGGAGTACATAAATGAATTTTACTCGTTATAGGACCCATTCCTTGTATTTAATTCTTTCTATATCTCCATCTAGTTATCTTCTCTAGTTTGTCCATATTTCATATTAAGAGGATTCACGTACTCCATTTGATTAAGCCTTCATCCCAATCTTATATTATTTCCTTTTGATTTCTTTCTATTTTTCTCATTATTTGATATACTTTTACTATCGTGTGGACTTTAACAACTGTTCCATCTCTTCATGTGTCTTTTAGTGTTCTTTAACTCCTTTCTTCTTTACTTTCTTGTGTTACATATTGAATAAAAATTACTCAGTTAATCATATGACTCATTTCTCTTTACCATTCTTTCTTCTTCATTTTGTATCGACCATATTAGTCCATCCCCTGAATCTATATCCATACTTCCTTTTTTCTCAAATCTGTGTTTCTTGTATGATGCCCAAAACATAAATATATTTATCATTGTGAAATGATTCTTAGTTATTCTAGTCTTTACCTTATATTTCAATATCTTAAGTACATTTTCATTGCAATATGGGTTTACCTCTCAATAGTTTAGTTATTAACTTATTAATAGTAATCATTAGATCACAGTAACACATCTTGCCAGTCAGACCAAGCCAAACCTCTAGCCATGAATACAAGAGAAAATTAGGATTAACCAACTTCTATTTATCTTAAACATGTGAAAAGGACTTCAAGAAAATTCATTTAAAGATAATTTCTAGTCTAATTGATACAAACATTATTAACAAGAACTGAAGTAACTTCATGATGTACAAAAGTCACAAAGAATCATATATATATATATATATATATATATATATTGAAAACTGAATATTTGGCTTCATATAGATAAGACCATTTATATTTATCTCATGTCAAAACAACAATATAAAATAAAAGTTGTATTACAGTCTATCTTAATGCTCTTATTGTTTTCCTAATTTATGGTTTTATAATCCTAACACTTCTAGGGTTTCTCTCTTTCCCATCCTCCCTTTGGATACCTAGATAGGGCATCCTGAGAGAACATATAGAGTAGCTTTATATTGGTCAACGTAAGTACTCAAAAATTGGGCTAGGGTATCGAAATATTCTGAATTCCAAAATATATAATAACATAAACTCCTCACTACCACACATATGACTCCAACTTACTAAATTAATGGTCCTTGATGACTCAACCTAAGCTTGATACCAAGGTGCCACACCCAAAATCCACAAAACCAAATAGATCATGAAATTAGGGCAAAACTTGAGTTGGAGCAAACTAAACACCCCTCTTAACTTGTTTTTGTTATCTCTTTATGAGTATTGAACAATATATTATAACCTATTACATGAAACTACATGAATGAGAAACAAAACTTTTATTCTTTGATATTATTACAACCATATACGAATAACTTAAGTTATGTATACTATATTTCAAGATTTCATTATTATTGGCTTGACAATTAAATGCAAACACTGTCATGATAAAACAATATCACAACTTCACCCACTGACAACTCTTTGAACTTATAAACAAGGACTTAGAGAGGCAAGGATTGACTCTCAAAGCTTCTCTTGCATATGATTTTGGATGGACTTCTATTATACTTCTAGATCTCCATAGAATGAAGGTGCAGCTAAAAACTTTAGTGGGTATAGTGATGATTTAGTCACCCAATGAATCAGTACTTCAATGAAATAGTTTAGTGGCAATAAATGGTAAAAGATATATTCTTGAGAAACTAAATTTAAAGTAGAACAATAATGAACTATAAAGAAAAAGAGTCATTCACAAAGTATAAATGAAAGAATTGTTCTAAATAACTATAAGAAGTAAATTTATATTTGAATATACTTGATTAATCTTAGAGAAAACTAGACAATATGCAACGTATAAGTAGCATGTTACTCCAGATAAACAAAAAAAATAAATCAATATTTGAATATACTTGACTAATCTCTTAGTCATGTTACTATGTTAGAACCCACATGGTGTACCACAACATGTGAAAGTATCAACGTAAGCTACTATCTCTCCATACAAGACATAAGGTAGACTTGTGACTCTAAGTTGGCTGAATATCTACCCAGTTTGTAAAGGTTCTTGCCATGTTTGGCCTCACCTGCAAAACAATTGGCCAGTTAAAATTGAAAACCTCCTCCAAACCTGGGTAATCAGGTGGAGAGTCAAAAGTACTTTGGATAAAACTATCTACTCTACTGGTACAACGAGATTTGACTCCCTGAGTAGTAACTGAATTAGGTACCATTGGGATCTTCAATTATTATTGGTACCTAATTGAAAATGTACCAAACTTGGTACCACGAAGATCTCTAGTTAATGTTAGATATCTTTAGGTATCACTAAAATCTCCACTTAATGTTGGATAACCCAACTATTTTATAATTACATTTCATTTTGGGATTACACTTGCGTACCCCTCTAATACGCTCTGCCTACCTCATCCTAGAGTTTTCTAGTAGGTATGTCATTTCATATACTATGGTGCAACTCTCCATAGGAAGTCTATAGTTTCCAGGGTGTCTAATATCTAATCAACTCTTTAGTTTTATTGTACAATCATCTGAACAACATTTCTTGACTTAGCATTGTATTTCATTTTTTCATAGCTTTTCTATAGTATATACTATAAACTGAGCTACTGAGATACTTCACTTATCATACTAATAAATAATACAATAAAAATACTTTATTTACTAATATCCTATTCTTAAGGTTTCATTTGATTCATTCACATATAACACGACTCACACATAAGAATTTACTGCATCACAAACTTTAACTAGTAAAATGACTATTCTACTAGCTCACATAGAACTAAACATGTATATGGAACCCTAGCATGACGAATGACTAAGGTTTCAATACAATTGCACCAAAAATAAACTTATTAAAGAAAACTAAAATCATTGAATGAATCATTTTTACTAAGTTCCATTTTCTCTATTAAAAAACTCCCAAATTTTCACTCATTTAGGTTTCACCCGCTTTACTATGATATCAACCAAACATTGATAATTTCAATTAAATCTCTACTTAATATGTGGTGTATGTTTAATAATATTATGATAAAATAATTGAACAATATACATGAAGAATCAGATGGGCAATTATCCATTACTTAATTATACTAAAAATTTATATATCATTGGAAACTGTAGGTTTTGGTATTTCCTTCTGATTTTAGAAATAACTTTAGAAATTTTGTACTAGGTGATTTGTATCCATTGATAATGTGATTTCATCATCTAAAATTCTTCAGATGAAGAAATAACCTATTTCTAAATCGTCGTGTAAAAGTTAGAATTGAAAGGCAAATTTTGGGTTTATTGTCACATATAGAATGAGGTGAAATTTTTCATGGACTTAATAAATTTTAGTGCAATCTACTATTAAATGAAAGTACCCACTCACCTAAGTTGTGATTCACCTTAAAGACGTATCTGAAGATCTTATCTCATTGAACATATATCAAACTTCAAGCAATTCACCATTTTCTTTTTCCAACTTAGAAACTCTAGGGAATAGGGAATTGTAGAGGAAGAATCAGAAAAGAGGTTGATTTAATACCATCTTGAATCAAATAAAAGGAGGGACAAAATATAGACATGAAAGAGATTATTCACCATGAAAATATATCTAAAGAAGGTAAACTTACTTGCTTTCAACACTACTCAGAAGATAAAACCCTATATCAACATCTCCACCTCCTTCCTCCCTCAAAGCTTAATTCTCTATCTCTCTCTAGGATTTTGTTTATCTGGAATGCATCACAAAATATGGGACCTAGATGTTTGTTAGGTTGCTTGAATAGTGCAATTAAGGTTCTTGGGACAAGAAAATTAGCACTACCTTACATTTTCTTTTATTTCAGCACATTCTTTTATAAAAAGTTTATTGAAAACATTATCTAAATCAGTCCAAACAACTCCAAACATTATAAAAATTAGTATGTTATCAAATAACATTTTAGAGCTCCAGTAAAAATTTGCGCTCATTTAGAGTTACTGATAAATGATAATAATCATTCACTTCATTACTAAATTGCAATCGTTATCGTGGTTGGTCAAATTGCAAGTTGACCGTCAAATACAAATACTCTAAATATTTTCTCTGACACGCATAATTCAGTTATCAAAATATAATACAAATCAAAGTTTCCTATAAAATATGAATATAATTTATTACACCATTGTATTTATCAAATTTTGCATTCGTAAGCTATCAAAACTCGAGTTTTGGAAACCCAAGATCACACTTCTCACACCTAATTATTAAAAATAAAAGCATTTATATAGTTTCTGATTAGGTTTAAATTTCATAATAAGACATCTCATTATTAGTGAAGCTTAAAGAATTAGCACTCTACTTAAGCATGTAATTATTATTGGTAAATATGCCCAGAGAGCCAATCATATGATGATTTTCATGGCATATCATGTAAATAATTTGATTAATAATAAATGAAAATCCATCTATATGTTTTTTCAAATATGGGATGATGATATAACATGATAGATGTGTAAAGAATCATACTACTCAATGACATCTATTTTTAGGTTGAGGACATAAGCAATGAAATTACTTGTATGATAAGAGTATTTACATGCTTGATTATTTTGCTAGTCTGATATTATTGTGGAAGCTAGTAGACAAGAATAATACATAAGAATATAGTGTGTGTTGATTGATGAGATAATCTCATTAGTCATAATATATGATATCAGTCTAAACACATACGTACTTGTTAGTGAGTAGTGTACCTGACAGACCCACCTTGAAAGTGATACATGGAAACCATTGAGTGGTAGTCTGAATCAACTTTCATAGTGATAGTCATGATTATGGTTCTTAGGCCTAAAGTTACTAAACTCATCACATGTTGTTTGATGTACTTTGATACCATTGAACTTGACCTTGAATAAGGCTTACCATATAGGTGATTTTCGAGAATGTTGTGGCACTTGGGTGTTGACTGTGAGTGATGCAGATGGAATTTGTCCCTCCTATAGGATTTAATATCCTAACCACTTGATAAGAGAGACTATGAAGTGTATGGATAAATGAATGTGAATCAATATATGATATTTGAGCTCACACGCACCTCATACAGTCTTCTCTAGTTCAAGGAACATAGGTTGAATATTATGACAATGACAATTCCATGCCTCAACTTCATTCTGGATATCTAATACAAATGAATTATACAATCATAGTAACACTAATAATAGATCTAGGTTAAAGTTATTCTCCAACTTTCCAATTACTTCGGTAGCAATGATGTGTTGCTATACCTCTCATTGCTTGTGATATCATAAATTAGTCATGGACATTCACGACAAATGTAACTAGGTACCTATATGGTCACAAGATGCACCTAGAACATGATTTTACTCATGAATACCGTTTGATTTGATTACTAAAGTGTTTAGGTAATCAATTTTAAACAACATTGGCTGAAAATTGACTGACTGGGAATGTCAGTCGACCGACTCAAGTGTTGAGTTGACAGACTTTAATATCAAGTCGAGCAACTCCAGTCGACCAACTGGATGATAAGTATGACTGGATCAAGGTTTGATGTTAATGTCATGTTGTGCATTGATTTTTATGTATGTGAATAGAAAAGTATTCCAATCGACTGACTGGATGTTCCAGTTCATTGATAGGGGTGCAAATTGATTGACTCAATTGTTGAGTCAATCTAGTTGTGATTCACAGTAGCCAAAAATTTGTGAAAATCTATCTCTTCAACTCTGAGTTGGCTTTAAAACCCTAACCCTCCTTTAAATATAGGGTTTGTCAAGGCTTCAAAATACACAACTAATGTGACAAACATTGTCCTCTCAAAATTGTAGCAACTTGAGAGCCTGAGCAAGTCTTACCCATAAAAGGGAGAGACAACATAGGAGAATAAGTTAGTGGTATCACTTTAACATCAAAGGGACAAAATCCTTCATGTTAGCTCTAACAAGAGCAACATGGAGCTCCTAGTAGTCCATTTGGACTACCATAGAGGCGTGGAGGTTGTTTCCAGCATGCTAGGAGGACTACATCAGCCGTTATCTATGGTGTCACACCAAGAAGCTGCCCCAGCTGCCTTTTAGGTATTGTTAGATCTAGAAGCACTGTGTTGTAAGGATTGTCATTCGAATTGCTCTAGGTCGAGATATATATCTTGTATAACCTCTTTCTTAAATAGATTGTTGTTGAAGCAATCTTCTTGATTGGGATACAAGTAGATTTTTTTTATTTTTACTACCTTATCTACTGTAAGAAATCCCTATAGTGGTATCAGAGCCACATCAATTTATGTTGTATTGGGATTTAATTGATATGATCAGATTTCATTTTATCATTTATTTTTTTGCATACAATGCAAATACATAAAATGATTAATGTACATATTCAATTAAAACAACATGTGATCCTATATATATGATATGATATATGTATCCAATCGATATGTCCCTCCCTAAAATTTGTTTTGATGGTGGATGAATGTGTGGTTGTGGCCAAACCCCTTATGGATGTGTGTACTTGGTTGAATAATTTTATTTCTTCTATTATTGCATTCTAAACCTCTACCTTTTTGTCCACATGTAAGTTAATGCTTCACTCCATATACTCCCCTCAAATGTAACTTGAGGTTTCACCTTTAAAATATAATAAATTAATAGGAATAGGATAATTTAAAATATATTTTGACAAGAGAAGGCATTCTGCACCAAGCGAGTCAGTCTAATGGGAAGTAGATTCCATAGATGGGAGGATCGAGGAGGCCAGACGATGGGAGGAAACAATTGACTAGAGGCCCAACTGATCGAGTGAAGGAGTCTGGATACCGCTTGAGCCAGGATCTAGTTGACCAGTCAATGAAGACCAGTCAATCGAGTAGAAGGCCAATGATTGACTTAAAGAGTTCAGTCTATCGATCGAGTTAGTTCTTGTATAGATTTTCTACAAGAACATGTTTCTACATATGATGTGGACCTTAGATGGTAGACATTCTTTGTGGCTCCAAATAATTGCATTAATATGTCCATAACCATCACTCATATTTTATGATTGCATATTCTATTTGTCCATATAGTATGTATATAATATGTATTATAAGTATGTGATGTTTTGATATGTATATGTATTTATAAATACAAATCCCTCATTTAGATATTGAGTCTTATATGCTTTCCATAAGCAACATAACTGAAAAGAGTGATCGATTAAGCATGGGCACACCTTAGAGTGGTGCGTCATCTACCTCATGGAAGTGTGATGATAGATATGTGGGTCTGCCTCTGTAGGGTGCATATTCTATTATGTTGGCTTTTAGGTCAGGCTTAACTTGGTGATCTTAATGGGATTAAGGACCTCAAAGCATAAAGATGTATTATGATAAGATTTGTGTGTACCATCTATTAAAAGTTGCATATGATGCAAATGGAAAGTGGTGTCTACCTAAATTATCATGTTGTGGGATATCAGTCCTAGTTGACTCATGATTTTGATGAAATATAGATCTTGACTCACTAAAAGGTTGTATGTTGTGATCTTATAAATTGGTAGTGAGGGCTATCAATTTGAAAAAAATAGTGGGAGCAATAATAAATTAAGGGCCTAATTAATGTCATCAAATTTTCTATAATAAAATCAAATCAGTAAGTATTTCTATAGAATACTAACATTTTTATAGAAACTAATGTCAGAAAACATGTTTTCATTGTGATCAGTCCTTGAGAAGAATAGGATAAATGGGAATAAATTCCATGACTGGTTAAGGGCGTTGAGAATCATTCTCACACAAGAGTGCAAGATCTATGTCCTGGAGACACTAGAGTAAGATGAACCTTCTCCCAATGCACCTAAGACTGAAATGAATGCTTACCTGAATCATGCCAATGATTCCTGAGATATCAATGACCTTATGCTATGTTGTATGAACAATGAGTTTCATAAACAACATGGAAACATGAACATTCTCGAGATGGTAACACGTCTTAAGATACATGTGAAGCAAGAAAGGCACAATGCCTCCAAAGCATTGTTTGAGAGAAAACTGACAAAGGGAGATCTAGTAGAGCTCCATGTTATCAATATGATTGGGCATGTGGAAAACCTCAGATTTCCTTATATGATTCTACAATATTTCCTAAATCATACAACCAGTTTATTGAGTGCTATTACTTGAGTAACTTGGCCAAATCACTGTCCAAATTTCTTGGCATGTTGATGAATGTTGAAGCACTCATGAATAAGGACAAACCCATTATGATGATTAGAAATGGGGGGTCCATGGACAAAGGCAAGCCCAAGAAATGTTTAGAGGATAAGCTAAAGTCTGAATCTTCTACACTCATGATAAGGAGAATGGTAAGTGCAAAAGGAATCTATCTGTTTCACTTAAAGGAAGTGAGGAAGAAGAAGTAGGGGATAGAGATCTCCACTTCAATTGCATACTTTATCAAGATAAACATGTCTACTTATTCATCTTGGGTACTAGATACCATATGTGGATCTCACATATGCTCTAATATGCAGGGTATGAAAAAAAATAAACCTTTAAGAAAGAGTGAGGCCGAACTGCGTATTGCAAATGGAGAAAGATTTGTAGTCATTGTAGTTGGAAGTTGTCATTTATGTTTTCCCAGTGCGCTTGTTTTAGAATTAGAGAAATACTATTATGTACCTGCCATTAATAGAAACATCATAACTGTATCTTGTATAGATAAGAATGGATTAAAATTTCACATTAAGAATGGTCTATGTTCTATTTCTAAAGATGATATCTTTTATTACAGTGTCCCAATGTCCTATGGTCTTCATTTTCTAGATCTAAAGACAAGTGTTAAGAACATAATTACCAAAACACTAAAAGTTGATAACTCAAATAAAATTTACCTTTGGGATTATTATCTAGGGAAACATTAATGAGAGACACATCTATATATTCAATAAAGATGGTTATCTAGACACTTTTGATTTTAAATACATAGACATGCCAATCTTGTTTGTTGGGAAAGATCACAAAGACTCCTTTCACTGGCCATAGTGAGAGAGCAAAAGATCTATTAGGACTTATACATACTGATGTATATCAACCTTTTAGAACAAATGCAAGTGGTGGTTACCAATACTTCATTACCTTTACTGATGATTTCAATAGGTTTGGCAATGTGTAATTGATGAAACACAAGTCAGAAACCCTCACAAAGTTCACCAATTTCATGAATGAAGTACAACACCAATTTGGTAAAAGTATTAAAGAACTTTGTTTTGATCAAGGTGGAGAATATGTACGCTAAAAGTAAGAGGACCTTCTACAAGACCATGGTATCGTATCACAATGGAATCCACCTGGATCACCGCAACATAATTTTAACAACCTCACCTTTTAGAAAACCCCGATTAAGGAAGGAAAAAAATATGAGAGCCATTACCAAAAAAATTCCCAAGGATCCATATTTAAAAAAATAATAATCAATAACAAATAATTTCATTCATTTCAAATATTATGTTTGCAAGATGTTCCTCTAGAATTTACACAACTTTCCATCATCAAAATTGTGCATATGAGATCTATATGAGAAGAAGTATCTATCTAATCCTCCTTACAAGTTAACTTTAATGTCTTCAAATAAAATTCATTTGTCCATCACATCTTGATATCACCTTATCTAGCATGTACCTAAACCATCATGAAATAAAAGCATTGATAAGTATAACACGCTATATTGTATATGTGGAGTGCATGCAAAAGTGTGAAATTAAACTAAAAACTTATACTCCATCAAATAATTGCAAATAAGAACTGGCATTTTCTTGACATAATCTTTCTTTATATGATACTCATAGTGGCATTATAATTGAATATTATTAAATAAACATCCAACATTTCAATTGTCCAATCCTTGAGAACCACTTGGGAAACACTGAAAAACTAATGTGGGTAGTCATAGGCGTAGCCACATACCTTTTGTAGAACCATCTAGATTATTATGTAGTGTATACTTTAGTCATAGTCAAACAATCCAAGAAATAGAGAAAATTCTGAGTAATTTACCATGACTTTGCATGTATGTAAATCTTAAAGTGTCACTATCACATTAATTACATTAAACCATACTCAACTCAAATATAGGATTTAGGTTTCCTTGGTATCAAGCTATTACTACAGTTATGCTTCAAAACCCTAATTACTATATCCAACATATCCTTTAATGATAAGCATTTTGACTGGAGTATATCAAGTTATGATCTTTAACCCCTAATTCTTCATTTGGATGAATATTTACAATAGAAACTCTATTTATCATTATTATGGTCATAATCACCTTGATTTCTCTTGTGGTTCAACAATATTAGTTATTATGGCAAAGAAATCATTTTTAACTTATTCAACCATTTTATTTGGAAAACTAGGATTTAAATGCATTAATCACCACATAAACATATCTTTACACTACTTTTGGAATTAGAATCATAATTAGACTCTGAAACTATTTTATTGAGATTCTTCTTCTATTTTATCAAAATGATATATAATATTGTTATTTTTGGGTATTCCTAGATATTTCTAAAAATTAAACAAAATAAAAAGGTTATACCTTAATTATTGGCCATGTGGCACCATATCATAGATTGGCGCCAGTGCCACATCTTTTTAGTCAGGGGTGCGATTCATTTATTGATTCTCTCATAGATTGGATGAAACTATTGGTTTTCTCTATCTGACTTGAACAAACCGTCACTTACTCACTTGGCTAGGCCTCTGGCTGGCCACTGGACTGGATCGGGCTTGACACGTCATCCTCATACTCACAAGAGGGGACTCTATCCTGCACAACACACGGAACGGTAGCCTACCTTCCACAGAGTGGTTGATGGTGCCTACTACCTAACCTGATATCCTCACTACCGTCCTTCTAGATAAAACGTCTAGACCCTCTCCCTTCCTCAAAACTCCTTCTTCCATCTATAGATGACTTACCTTCTTCTTATGACCATGGTTGTTGATGCAACCACAACCCCTGCCACCGGCACATCACTTCTGATGTCACCACATGCACCTTTGGTGCCTAGTTTCCTAGCTGAAGGTGCCCACAATCTATCTTTGATTTCCTCCTTCACGCCAGAGGATATAAAAAGACCTACTCCCCCACATGTTCAGGATTCTGATAACGAAGAGTTGTCCACCGCTAGTTGTTGGCATAGAAAAGGGTCTTAGAAGTCTTAGGAACTTAATGCACTTATGGTTGAGACAATTTTGAACAAAGGAAATGGGAGAGAGAGTCCTTTGGTTTCTCTGGAGACCATCAAACCTCCTGCAGAAACTGCCTTGCATGTCTATTTGGGAAGATTATTTTTTGAAGAAACTGGGGACTCCAAAGATCTATATATATGCTCATCTAGGTGGAAACCCTAGATATCCCTACAAAGACTGAAAGGAAGGAGAAAGTGAAGAGGGGAAAATGATCTAATGGGGAAAGTTGTGGGGAGAGGGGAATATGTCTTGGTTGTTTATGTGTGGATTCCCTCATGTATATATACCCATATACATACCCTATCAATTTTATTTCTCATTTCCTTTTCTCCTCTCTTCCAAAAGTGGAATGCATATTATAGTGCACCCTGTTATTCTTTCCATAAGTATTACAATGATGTTCCTTTTTATTCAACAATTGGTCTCCAACTAAAAATGGGAGAAGGGTAAGACATATTGTTTAGAAAGTAAGTAAACATATTCTCCTTATTTTCCCTTATATGAAACTCTTTACTTTTAAGACTTTGATTTGGCAACAAATAGTCATCAAAGAAATCACATAACTATTTGGTACACATTGGGTAATATGTTCCTTAAATCCATTATAGAAACTCATTTATCTCTTCTGACTCATAACCCAATTGTGGGGTTCTATTGGAATATTTCACACAAAATGTGTTCCTTTTAAACCTTTATTTAAAACAATTTATTATCCCGTTGTATATCTTTTTTCCTCCTAGTTTCTAGAATTCTCCTCTTTTCCTTATTATTTTCAAGTGTGCAAAAAGTCAAATTGATTTATTCTTATTTGTTGGCTCAAACATTGTGTTGCCATTTATGTCTAGATAATTACTCTAATAATTGTCTAAAACTCCACATATCTTATTTTCCTTTCAGGAACTTGGATATTATTCAATATTTTAGTTATTTATCAACCATAACTACATTATTCTTTATTTATGCATGAAAACTCTTTTTGGTATAATATTCCACATAATTCCATATTTAAAATTCCAACTGACCATTTCTTTTGGAAATCACTTCATTATTGAATTTTCCCCTATTTATTTATCCAATATCTATTAATGAACTATTGAAAGTAGTAAACTACATTAAATCTATTCGATATGGAGTATTTTCACTTTCACACCACAATTTCCAAACAAGACACATAAAGAACCATCTTTCTATTGTGACCTTCATATTACATTATTTGCAAACAAATATATTAAAACATGGGAAAAACTAGGTTATAACATCCTTTCCCTCTTATAGTAATTTTGTCCTCAAAATTCTACTAGTCATCCAGGATGATGGTATGATACAATTTCCTCATATATTAGTTATCCAATATCTCACAATGCCATTATCTTTCATTTCTATGCTAATATCTTTAATTTGTTCCATAAGGACCTTTATGCAAAGAAATTAGTCTCATGGCCCTTACTTGGGCCATGGGTCAAACCCATGCCACAAAGATGATGATATTGTATTCAATTCATGATTTATATCATTCAATTTTATCAAAATAGAGGATATTACATTCACCCCTCCATAAAAGGAATTTTGTCCCCAAAATTCACACCCAGTAAAGCTTAAGGTAAATGATAACTTAACTTATCTTCACAACTAAGGGTTATCAACCCTACTTAGATTATCTTTAATCACATTTGTTGATGTACATATTCTACTTACAATTGCTAAGATTGATACTTGAATTCAATTCAAGGTATATCCAAATCCTTAGTATTCCCATGGTATAACCTCTTGGTGATTATAATTTCATTTATGATTTTCAATCTCATTTGGTGATTTTCCTTTTCATCTAGGTTTCCAACCTATTGTTAATTTATATCCACATAAGGGTGAGGTAACACCTCCAACCCTAGATCATGTCATCAAGTTCAACTTAAGGTATTCAATATTATATGCCATTTTTTAGTACAACATGTGTCTATCAAATCTCTCTCACTCATAATGAGATGGTGTACACACATATCATCCCAAAATTTCACATTTTAGATTTAGTCATTCTCAACATGAGTCTAAACCATATACTTTTAATTCCACCAGTTTCTTACATTTCTTTAAGTCAAATACCCTTTTCACTCTTAAGTTTATGCACCCCTACTCTTAAGATTTCATTATTACATGACTTCTTTGTATCTTCTATACTTACACCTCATGTATTATGAGCCTTGGCCAATTCCTTGAGGTCTCTAGGGGTACAAGTACTTTTGTAGTGATTCTCATCCTTATGCATATAGGCAGTGCCTCTCACATTCACCCATTGGCCTCATGACTCATGATGGTGGCAAATCTCCAGATACATGGGCCTCTGGAAGACATAGTTATTACCTCTTGACTAGATGGTCTTGTACATTAAGGAAACAATCAACTCCTAATCCCATCAGTCCCATGTACCTTTAATACCACCTACTTGAGCTTAGGATTGACTTAGGGCTCTACCCTTCGCATGGGTTTCTTTGAGATATTTCAACTTTAACTATTTACAAGGACCTTATTTTCATATGTAATTTTCTAAACCATATTTGATCCATATCTTGTGATGCTCATTTTCATTTTATATTCCCTTGTTGGACTCATGCCAACTTTCTTTTCTATGCTTGGTCTCATATTGTCAACAACTTCTACAGTGACTTTTCATCATGTTCCTCAGAGATGACATACTTGGGTTCAATGAATCGTACTCAACATACATACTTTCATGTTTTCTATCCTTAATTCTCCACCCTTTAGGTGGCAACTAAGGTTAACTCAATCTTTAAATTGATTTATAAACTCGCCCTTCTAGGGAAGGTCCTAACCTAGGCTGGCTTCTTGGCTCACAAGAGAAAGTTAGGCTCTCTAGTTAGAACTTGACCGCAAGGTCTAAGGTTTTGACTCCCCCATAAGCCATTTTCCCACTCTTAGTTTGACCAACCACTGGTTGGGACACCAACCCTAAAGTTGAATTTCAATTTTATTACGTAACCATAATATGTTGAACATACATTTATTCTACAATTTCTCAACCCATAATTGCTCAATCTCTAGGGTATACCCCCTCTCTAGGAGGTATTCATACTCACTCTCCAGGAGTATTTGAATGATCTACCCACTCTGTAACGTACGGGCCCACTGCCCTAGGCTCTAGTAGAGTTTCAGGAATGATGACTGGCCCCAAAAATCACCACTAGCCTTAACTGTGCGCTTTTCCCACACTCATGCGCAAGCCGGGGTCAACTTCCCGACTGGTCACCCATCCTAGTACTACTCCTAGCTGAGCACGCTTAACTATGGAGTTCTTTAGTGGTGGGCTCCCGAAAAAGGAGGTGCACCTTGGTTATATGGGTAGTCCAATCATTCCTTTTAAGATCAACTTATCCAATGCCTCAAATCCTAGGATGTTACAATCTCCCCCACTTAGACTCTTGACGTCCTCGTCAAGGCTCAACTATATGGCCTCACAATCATTCCCCATTTTAGTGCTGACCCAAATGACCCATGTACACCCAGCTCCCGATCACGACTGCCAATGCAAGGGCGGCTCCATCAACTCGGATAGCCCTTTCCAACATGCCTGGACACTACCAGTGCATGGGCGGCTCCATCAACTCGGATAGCCCTTTCCAACATCCGTGGATCGCACGACTCAAAGACTGGCATGCCACAAGCCCATGTGGTCCCCACCTACTGGAGGCGAATTGGCTCTGATACCATTTGTAATGCCCGGGCTCACTGCCCAAGGCTCTAGTAGAGTTTCAGGAATGACGACTGGCCCCACAGACCACCACTAGCCTTAACTGCGCACTTTGTCCACACTAACGTGCATGCCAGGATCAACTTCCCAACAGGTCACCCATCCCAGTACTACTCCAAGCTGAGCACGCTTAACTATGGAGTTCTTTAGTGATGGGCTCCCAGAAAAGGAGGTGCACCTTGGTGATATGGGTAGTCCAATCATTCCTTTTAAGATCAACTTATCCAAGGCCTCAAATCCTAGGATGTTACACACTCTCTCTGGGTAATATCTAATCATACCCACTTGTTGGTGGTGTCCATGATATCTTAATCACTCTCTGGGAGTATTTTTGTGTCATACCCACTCACTGGGGGTAGCATACTCATTCTCTTAAGGTAATTTCAATAACACACCCACTTAATGGGGGTAGTTTCAATGACATACCCACTCGCTGGGGGTAGTCTCAATAGCTTACCCACTCACTGGGGGTAGCATATCCACTCTCTAGGGGCATACTTTATCCATCCATCCATTCCTCCATAGATACCAATAGGTTGATCACCAAGTTATATTTATATTATTTTATACTTTTTTTTAGCAAACGTAGAGCTTATTTATTCATCCCTTGCTCTACTTCCGTCCAAGTACTAGAGAGTGAAATATTTACATCCATAGAGAGCCACGGAGGCTTAATATGAAAGAAGTGGTGAGCGGAGAAAGAATAAAGGGTATGTTTTGTGATGCCATCAACTACAGTATTGTAACTGTGGGGAATATACTGTAATTGCATGCTGGGGCAGGCCAGCAAAATGGAGGCATATCTTCTCTGGTGAGGAATGAGGGTACTGGTCCGCCAGTCCTGGTTTGTCAGTGCCTTGATCACTACTGAGGCGTCAGAAAGAATAATAGGTGAGGACCATCCTTTCTCTTGGCACATCTCAGCTGCCATTAGAATGCCATTCACTTCTGCTTCCTGGGTTGAGGATGCATACCCATGGCTGCCCAATCCCAAGGTACAACGTCCATCTCTGTCGACCACATGAATCCCAATACCCGTCTTCCTGGAGTGGGACTGATAGGCGGCGTCAACAAAAATAAGGGCTTGGCAGTCCGGCGAAGGGTGAGCCGGCATCGAAGCCTCATGTCTAACTTGTTGCGTACGAGGTTTCAGCCCAAGGATGGCATTAGTTTGTTCCTTGATGGATTTAGCAAGCACAGTGGCCGGCCTACCCAAGCCACCATGGGTGATATCATTTCGGTTTCTCCAGATCATCCAACAACCAACACCGAACGTCGTACATTGCTCCAGATTCAGCGTGGAGGAAATCAATAGGGCAAGCCATTCACCTTCAAGAGGGGTAAAGAAATCAGGTGGCATGAAAAGGAGAGACCAGACGTCTTTCGCAATAGAGCAGTCTCTAAGGCAGTGAAGAATGGACTCATGGGCATTGTTACATAAAGGACATATGCATGAAGTTGCAATATGTCGCATGTATAGCTCGACATTTGTGAGTAGGGCGCCATGGAGCATCAGCCAGCCGAAGGTTCCGAACTTGAGAGGTAGAGGAAGGGCCCGTAGCTTCTTCCATTTAGAAGAGAATTGTGGTTGTACTTGATTAGTAAACCAATTGTAGGCTGAACCCACCGAGAAGATGCCTGAACTAGTGAAGGGCCACAAACATAAGTCATCACCGCCAGCTGGATCAGGTGGGTTGTAGAAGCGGAGGATATGTTTTGCTTCATCAGGCAGATATGTGTCGATGAAACTCCAGTCCCATGTGTTATCAGGAAGGACCATGAAATTGATAGTGAGGTCTTCCAGACCGTGAGGTATGATATACAAGCCTGCCATGTCGATGACGAACCTGCCATGCAGCCAGCGATCTGTCCATACGTTTGTACTCCGACCTGAGAGGATGGTTTTGTGGCCAATGGCTTGGATCCTGTCCAGGTTTCGTTTGATAAACGCCTAGGCCGATGAGCAAGGGCGTTTGCTGATGATGTTGTTCTTCATATACTTGTCTTGCATCACTTTGACCCACAGGGTTTCAGGCTTTGAAAGGAATTTCCAGACATTCTGTAACATAAGAGCCTCATTTTTCTCTCGCGAACTCTTGAGGCCAAGGCCTCCTGACCCCTTGGGCAGGATAAGCTTCTCCCATGCTACCAAGGACAGCTTGTGCACATCGCGACCGCCATACCAGATGATGGAACAGATGTGTTTGTCAATATCATCACAGAGGCTCGGTGATAATTTGACCGATTGCATGGTGTGAGATGGGATGGATTGCAGGGTACTCTTAGCAAGAGTGATACGTCCTGCGAGAGATAAGCATTTGGATGCCCAACTATTCATTCTGCCTTTTATAGCAGTGGTGATATTAGAATGTGTTGCCTTATTGAGGCGGTGATGGAGAACAGGGACCCCCAAGTATTTTCCTAGGTCCATAGTTTGAGGAATTCCGATACGTCTGTAGAAAGATCGGCAAGCTATGGTGGGTGTGTTGGGAGAGAAGAAGCATCTCGACTTCTCCTTGGAGAGGACTTGTCCAGAGACAGACCCAAATTCTTCAAGCACCGTTAGGATGAGCAAGGCTTGCGAAGGCGTTGCCTCAGCCATGAGCAGTAGATCGTCGGCAAACATAACGTGAGATAGGGGCACACTGCCTCTCGATAGAACAATAGGTTTCCATCTGCCATTACTGACTTCATGAAGAATAGCTTGGGTGAGCCGCTCCATGCAAAGAACAAACAGATAGGGGCTAAGGGGATCCCCTTGACGCACCCCCTGGCTGGGAGCGAAGGCCTCCAGCTGCGAACCTTCCCATAGAATAGAGGTTTGCCCTTTGGATATAATTTGCATGATAATGGATATCAGTTTGTTAGGGAGGCCCACTTTGATCAGCATATCTTTGATGAAAGGACACTACATTCTATCGAATGCCTTAGACATGTCAATTTTGATACTAACCCATTCTTTGCCCTCCTTCTTCATTTTCATAGAATGAATTACCTCCTGGACAAGAAGGATGTTGTCCGCAATGCGTCTGCCCGGTATGAAACTTGACTAATTCTCAAAAATTCATCCATTCAAATAGGGCTTTAGTCTTTTTACGATGACCTTGGAGGTCAATTTTAAACAGCAGTTGTTAAGCGAGATGGGTCTGAGCTCACTGCATCGCTGAGGTTGTGCCGTCTTAGGTATGAGCACCATGTGTGATTGAACCAGAGATGGGTCTATCCACCCACTACTGAAGGCTTGCTGCACTTGAAGGATGACAGAGGCGCCTACGTGGTTCCAATTTTCTTGGATGAAGCCAGTGTAGATTCCGTCAGGGCCGGGAGCCTTGATAGCAGACATTTGGAAGACAATGGATCAGATCTCTTCCGCGGACGGGGTACTCACCAGTTGTGCCTGGTCGATGATACCTGGAAAGGAGCCATGGTAGGCGGGCATAAGGTCCACAACCAACGTGGATTGAGGCACCGCTGTTAGCAATTGCTGAAAGAAACTCCGCACATATACTTTAATTTCATCTGACGAGGTGAGCCATACTCTATCATCATTGTAGATACCGGAGATTTTGTTGTGATGCCTCCTGGCTTTGACATAGGTTTTTAAAAACATGTTGTTTCCGTCACCGCGTTGGAGCCAATTAATATTAGCTCTCTGCTGCCAATCGGCCTCCTCTCAACGAAGGATTGCAGCAAATTCTTCTTGTACGGAAATAACTTTGAGCTCATTAGATAAATGAAAGTGTAATTGGCTTTGTACATGGCACCTGTTGAGGTCCTCCAAGATAGCATTCTTCTTATTATGGTGTTGCTTCAGGCGTGCAGCTTCCCATTTGACAGCAGCTGCTTGGAAACAGGGTAAGGCCTCAGCGAAGGAGAGAGTGGCATCCCAGCAGGGTAACAACTCAGTATGGAACTCGGTATTGAGGGACTAGCTTGCTTTGGTCCTGAAAGAAGGTTTTCTTCTGGTGTGCGCCGTGTTTCCAGAGATGAGAATAGGATTGTGATCGCTATAGATGCGGGTAAGGACTTGGATCTTCATGCCATTTTCAGTATTGAGCCAGCAAGCATTCGCTACCACTCTGTCTAGTTTTTCACGGAGCCCTCCTTTCTTGAAAGTAAAGAAGTGCCCTGAAGGGCTGGTGTCTGCGAGACCTGTAGCTAACAAGGTAGCATGGAATTTGTTGTTACTGCGGCTGTCAAAGCCTTTACCTCCTTTCTTCTTGCTAATATCAAGCATGGTATTAAAGTCTCCAACAACTACCCAAGCTTCTGAAGGGGAAGGTGTTAAAGAGGTGAGGCGATTCCATAGATGGTCTTGCTTCTGCAGATTGGGGCTAGCATAGACGAAAGTGATAAGCCAAGAATTGTTCATTTTGCAATGTATATACTGCCTGTGGCATTGGAGAATGTCAAGTTGACAACGATTGCTATCCCAGAGGATCCATATACCTCCTGAAAACCCTAGGGCTTCAACTCGATGCGACAAGTTAAACCCGAGCTTCTTGATGACGTTTGTGGCCTTTTCACCGCTACACCTTGGTTCAAGGATAGCCAGAACATGTAAACAAAATCTACGTTTATAGTATTTAAGGAGATTGATTTTGTCCTTGGAGCATGCTCCTTGGACATTCCAGCATATGATGTTTGTCATTTACGACACCACAGTTGAGAAGCACTGGGTAGAACTAGTTGATTGCAGCGAGAAGGCCCGCTGTCTGGTCCTCAATGGACATGTCATTGTTGGGATTTTTTGGAATTTCCTCATCCTGGAAGGAGAGGGTACGAGACGCCGTCTACTTAGCATGGACGTCTTCAACAAGCTGTGCTAACTTGCCCTTTTTACTATCACGACCAGGGCTTACGGTTTGGTAAATAACCCTGCGATTATGAAGAAGGACTCCTCCGTTGCCCGGAGTGAAACCCCAGTCGAAGGAGGCTGTAAATTGTCCAGTGTCTGTGGCTTTACTACCTTGGAAGATGAAGGAGGCTACGACGTCAGGGGCTGTGGAACGACCATCACAGACTTCGTCATCCACAAGAGTGATGGCAGTGTTAGGTTGTCTAGGGTGTTGTTTGGAAGTTCCCACGCTCTGATCCTTGGAAGCAGGCGGGGCGACTGGTGGACGACTCTCGGCGACCATCTTTTTATTAAGTTTTTTCTTGCTTTTGCTCACCACGGTTTCCCACTCGCCCTCGTCTTTTTTGCTCGCGGGCTGGGAATTTGCTGCTGCCACAGTAGGATCATCAGGTGAGGTTGCGCCCTCTTTGGGACGGGGCAGGTTCTTTTTCGTGGTGCTCTGCCTTCTTTGTGGCATCTTGGCGTGTATTGCAACCGTGTAGGGTTGCTGGACCACGATGGATGTGGATGGGGCAGCGGTGGGATCACCGACCGAGAACTGTGGTATAAATTTGCAGTCTGCTTTGATGTGTCCTATACGACCACACTTCATACAGAGGGTGGGTAGGTTTTCGTACTCCATGTGTGCCATTTAGGCAGATGGCTGGGAGTAGGGGGGTGCCGGTTTCAACTTCAACAGCGATGCGCGTGAACTTACCCCGGTGCCCTTGTTGCGTGGTTGTGTCAATCTTTATAGTCTACCCAATCAAGTTGCCGATGCTTTCAAGAAGCAGGTTTTGGTATAGGTAGATGGGCATATCCACTATCTGCGCCCATACCACCAGTTTTCTAGGGATTGGGTCCGATGGACGGAACGCCGGCGACCAGGACTGGACGGACATGTAGTGATTAAATATCATCCATGGGCCTCCCGTCATGGCTCAGACAAAATCATCGTTATTGGCAAGTTGTATGATATAGTATCCCATATCAAGATCAATAGCCCGGAATTCGCCGGCGACTTGCCACATGACAGCTATCCGATTCATGAGGACTTGGAAACCAATAGTGGTGCCGATGACCTTAATAACAACAACATGTTTCCATGGTTCAAGTAGATGTGGCAGCCGGTCTGGATTAACAGTGATCACAGGGCGGTTGCCGCTTTTATTCACGTAGATATCATCGGCCTGTAGAAGGTCCGGTGATACCTGCACTAGGCCAGATGGAATCTTGTTGGTACGGTTGATTACCATATCCTTGTACGACTTGGTGGTGGTATCCTTAGGGGAATCATCCGTTTGTGCTTCCTTCTCTTCGATCTGCATGCCTGACGTCGAATCTCCAGTCTCAGGGCGGGTAGATGACTGGGCGGATGGGCGTGGATGTGAGGGGGTCGACCTAAACCTCGTCCTCCGCGGCCGCCGCCGCGGGCACCAAACCCTACCATCGCTCTCTTATTTATATTTATATTTCAATTTCATGTATAACGATTGGTTACTAATTTTCTCAGGTATTTTCAAAACCTTTCACTTACATTATGCATGAATTCTTCCACAATCATTCATTGAAGAATGGACCACATAGATCTATTAAAATTTTCTTAATTCTTGTTATTGTTATCCTATAAGCTTCATATTATCATATTTTTATGCAACCTAAAAAAACATCTCTTATTTTAACCTCACTACCCTTATGTTTTTTTCATTGGTGTTCCCTCTCTTTAGGGGAGACTCTTTATGGGGAACACTCATTAAAGGTTTGGTCCCTGTAGTGGATATTTTAAACATAGACCTTCCTCTCTTGACCTGAGGTGATTTTATACCTTACATAGGCTTCCCTTTGTAAGCCCGATCAGTTCACTAGTCATCTCCATGATGATTGTATTCACTGAATGCTCTTTAACTCACCAGAGATTGATATAAGGTTTGAGAAAGTTATCACCATAAATGAATTAATCATTGGTTGCTTATATTTCTTAAAAAAATTCTTATTATTGCCTTGTTCCACATGCACATTCGCATGGGAGACTGTGTCACCTAACTCATTTACTTAATATTTTTCTAATTCCTTTTGAAGGATCATATGAGCAATGTTCTATATCACCACACTACTGTCATTCCCCATAATTAGGTTTTAGGATTATGATTAAGGACTGCTCAACCTACATCTCGTACCTTAGGGTTTATATGTCCTTTAACCCACTAGGGTTGTCCCGAAACCAATCCTAGTTCCATATAGGGCTATCCTCACAAGAGAAAACCCATAAAATATTTTTCTTTTCTCTATCATTATTTCCACATACATGTACATTATAATTTCAATATTTATATGTACATTATTATTTTTGAATTCCATCTTCCATGTACATTAATTGGCAGATGATACCTTAATCCTACTTCTTCTCAACAACCCTAACATCCGATGAGGAGCAAAATTCCTTTTAGGTTTTATTAAGCAAGAGGATGATAAGTGGATGAATCAAGATGAGAAGAAAACCTAAAGGTATTTTACTTTAGGAACAATCTTCTGTCTTTGGATAGGAAGCATGAATGGGCCCAGGAGTCCTCATAAGCTGACTATCAGTGTGGAGGAAACTTTTGCTAGCCCCCAGGTTGTGGTCCCTTCTAGACACCATCTTGTCTGGAAAATGCCTTAATAATTCCCTTATATTTATATAGATTACTTGAGATTACAATCTATGAAATATTATTTGAAAAATTTGGGGCTCTAATACCAAATGTAATAGCCTCACTTTTCAGCAACCATCAATTAAGGAAGGCCAAAAAGATGAGAGTCATTACTAAAATTTTCCCAACCACCCTTATTTTAAAAGTGTAATAATCAATAGTAAATAATTTCATTCATTTCAAATAATATGCTTACAAGATGTTCCTCTAGAACTTAAGTAACTTTCCATCATCAAAATTATACATATGACAACTATATGAGAAGAAGTATCTATCTAATCCTCCTTACAAGTTAACTTAAATGTCTTCAAATAAATTCATTTTTCCATCACATCTTGATATCACCTTATCTAGTATGTACCTAAAACACCGTGAAACAAAGTGTAATGACCCCACTTCTTGGTAACCCCCAGTTAAGGAAGACTAAGAAGTTAGAGGAGTTATCCCAAAAATAGGATCAATGGTTTTGCAAATTATTAATAAATTCTACAAAAGGCTAAACTAAAAACTGGAATAAATTTTTCTTTTCACATACTTTCAGAAAATAGGTAACTCAGACTTCTACTCACAGTAGAATTCTATCTAACTAAATCGTCCTTTATGAATTAACTTTAATCTTCATAAGTTCCACTTTAATATTTGTCCCATTTCAGATAATCCTAAAACGTCGACAAACAAAACATCGGTCAGTATAAATGAATATATCGGTATGTGGTGATAACCAAAACATTGCAAATATATTCTAACAACATAATCACATCAAATAGTTGTTGATAATGCAAGATTACATTTTTCAATATGACTTCCCAACCACTTTTACTCATACTCTAGGATACCCTCTCTTAGGGTTTAGTCCTTACAAGGGACTTAAGGCTAACTTCTCCATCCTGAGCTCAGTACCTTGGGTCACCACTTAGACTCTGATAACAAATGTAACAACCCACACTTTTAAGTGTCTAAAAGACCTTAAAGTCACGAATCATTACTCATAAATTCTAGGATCAGATTCAAGAAATAATACAGAATAGTAAAGTGGAACTTATGAAGATTAAAGTTAATTCATAACGGAGGATTTAGTTAGATAGAATTTTACTGCGGGTAGAAGTATCAGTTACCTATTTTTTGAAGGTATGTGAAAAGTAAAAATTTATTTGAGTTTAGTCATTCATAGAATTTATTTATTATTTATTTATTATTTGCAAAACCATTGATCATGTTTTTGGGACAACTCCTCTGAATTCTTGGTCTTCCTTAATTGGGGGTTATCGGGAAGCGAGGTCATTACATATGGTACCAAAGCCATAACCCCTCCGATAGGTGGGTCCCACATGGGCATGTGACATGCCAGTCTTGAGCCGTGCGGTCCTGGCATGCAGGAAAGGGTTTTCCATGGTGACATAGCCACCCTTACACTGGTATTCCGTGATCAAGAGTTGGGTGTCCATGGGCCATTCTGGGTCTACACTGAAATGGGGAAATATTATGAGGTCGTATAGTTGAGCCTTGACAAGGACGTCAATTGTCTATGTGGGGGAGATTGTAACATACCAGGATTTGAGGCCTTGGATAAAATGATCTTAAATGGAATCATTGGACTACCGATATCACCAAGGTGCACCTCCTTTTTTAGGATCCCATCTCTAAAGAAATCCATAGTTATGCATGCTCAACTTGGAGTAGTATTAGGATGGGTGACAAGTTGGGAAGTCTATCTTGACTTGCGTGTGAGTGAGGATAAAGTGCAAAGTTAAGGCTAGTGGTGGTCTATGGGGCCAGTCATCATTTGTGAAACTCTACTAGAGCCTAGGTTAGTGTGCTCGAGCATTACACAAAGGCATGTAGGGTGCTTGCAAAAGTGTGCAAGTAAACTAACAACATATGTTCCATCAAATACTTGCAATTAAGAATTTTCATTTTCATCACATTATCTTTCTTTATGTGGTACTTATAGTGGTATTATAATTGAACAAAATTAAATAAACATTCATAAGTTTAGTTGTTTAAACCTCAAGAAACTCTCGAAAACACTGACAAACTAAAGTGGTTAGTCATAGGCATAACCACACACCCTTTGTAGGACCACATAGATTATCATGTAGTGTATACTTCAAGCATATTCAAACAATCCTATTAATGGAGAAGATTACAAGAAATCCACTATAACTCTACATGTGTGTAAATCCTAAAGTGTCACTATCACATTAATTATATTAAACCATACTCAGCTCAGATCTAGGGTTTAGGTTTCCTTAGTATCACGATGTCACTAGAGTTATTCTTCAAAACCTAACCACTACATTCAACATAATCTTTCATAATAAGCATTTAGATTCGAGTATATCAAGTTATGAGTTTGAACACCTAATTCTTCATAGCATGACTATTCAGATAAGAAACCCTAATTATCATTATTATGGTCATAATCACCTTGATTTATCTTGTTGTTCAACAATATCAGTTATGATGGAAAAGAAATCATTTTTTACTTATTCAACCATCTTATTACACAAATTTAGGGTTTAAATGATTTAATCACCAATAAAACCCATATGTGCACTACTTTTGGAATTGGAAAAATAATTCAACTTTAAAACTATTTTAATTAGATTCTTCTCATTTTTCAAATCAAAATAACATAGTATTGCTAATTTTGGGTATACCTAGATATTTCTAAGAATTAAACAAAATAAAAAGTTATACCTTAATTATTGGGAATGTGGTGCCATAGCATTTTTGGTGCCAGTGCTACATCATTTTTTTGGATCTAAGGGCTCTAGGGGGGAGGTGAATAGAGCTACAAAATTTCTCAAAAAATAGATTAGACCTTCAAATTATATCAAGTTTAAAGCAATAGCTTAAGTGTAATTTGAAGTCCTATCTAACAAGAATAGCAAGGATGAGAGATATTGATATCAATCACTTGACAAAGGGATGTAGAGTGGTTCCACACTTCAAACTAAAAGTGAGTTAGTCAACTACCTAGAGAGGTCAACCTCTAGGACTTTGCAAGTGCTTTTCTCCATATTATCATGAAATATGAGTTACAACTTGGAATGAACTCCAAGGGGTCCTATTTATAGTTGTGGGTGTTCCCTTGGGTTTGGTATCACACAGGATTGAAATATAACCATTTTGCAAGAAGAAACAGATGTATTTTCACCCAAAACAACTCTCCAACGGTTATAACCACTTTTCTGCATTTTCCATACAGTACATTCGGTCAAGTTTCAATAGTGGTAACTCGATCGATCAACTAAAAGACAAAGCCAATTTTCAAACTATTAGTCGAGTTTGTTTTGGGGAACTCGACCGATGAGCTAAAATTGAGTTTGCTCAGTGAGTCAGTCGGTTGACTTCTGTGAGTGTACAACTTGATCGATGGGTCATCTTTAGAAAATCCATCGTAGGATCGATCAAGTTTCCAACTCGACCGATGAACGACCTGTGATCAATTTTCTAAGTAGCGTTTTGGGTGATTAAACCTTGTTATTAAGTGACCCACATATTTTTCTCATCTTGGTTACAAGTCATATCATCAATACAATTGATTATGAAATTCTTCTAAGGTCGTTTGGAGTGATTTCCCAAATAGCACACTTGCATTGCATTTGACTTGTACTTGGACAAGCTAGGGCTTGTGTAATTTGATCCTTTTCATGTACCTAAAGCCTAAAATCAATCTTTAACAAACATATTAGATGCATAGGAATGGAATGGTTAAGTCATTATCAAAATATGGACAATGTATATTCCTTAGGTCAACATTCTCCCTCTTTTTGACAATAACAAACCATTCCTCAATCATATTGAAAAGAATATTGAAAAATTGGACCTTTGCCTTGTGAATTGTAAGAGGATTCAAGATTTGAACAATGTGATTGCTCCCCCTCAATCTATGCTTGCTTTAACCTGCATAGTTAGTTTATCTACACAAAGCAATATAACATACATGTACTATGTGGTCCTTTAGCAAGTCACATGATGAAGCATATAATGAATAAGTAAAGGATTACATAGGCAACAAAAACAATATGGTTGAGCTTCAAAGCATTGAATTTCTCTCCACCTTTTGACATTATCAAAAAGGAAAGGGGGTAGAAGAACATAAAAATAGGTCTTCTCCAAGCACAACCAAGAATATATCCATAACAAGCATTCTCAAAACATGCAACACACAAAGACAAGAGAAATAAACAAGCTAAGTCATAATAAAAATATGGTGAAACATGCCACCAACTCTTAAGATATAACAGATCAAAGAGTAAGAGTGCAAAGAATATAGATTACAACCCAGAAGCAAGTTCGCAGAAAATAGCTACAAGCCAAAGTGATGAAAGCTAAAGATAAAATAGTACATCTCAGATCATGTACCCAAATGTTTTATATACAAAATAGCCTAGAATGATATATATGATCAGCAAACTAGAATAAAAACCTAAGAACATCTAGACATCTAAGTTATCTATATCAACAACATCATCATCCTCAACATCATGCTTGTAGTCATCATATCCATCTAAAGGTGAAGCAACATCGCCTTCATTACTGGAGTCACTAGAAGAGCCACCACAGCCATCATCATCGTCATATGCAGCACCATCATCCTCACCATCACTAGCAGCCTCGTCAACATTAGTAGTCTCCTTTTCAGCCTAATCTGACATCTCTTCATCAACAGAGGGACTGAAGAGATGACCATGCCAACAAGCATTCTGCTCATCCCAAGACATACCAAGAGTATAGAGCTCATTGGCCTATGGGAAGGAAGGAGCAGAACTACTGAGGCTGGCAAGAAGAGTGGCCAAAGGGCCAACAGGAAGAGGTAGGACAATGAGATCAGGTCCACTAGTAGCAGAGGGTGTAGCAGCAACAATGAAAGGTGAAAGTGGAGGGGTTGGGTAAAAGTGATTGTATGCATAGGATGCATAATCACTTCTCGGATAGGGCTGGTAGGCAGGACAAGGTGCGCACAGGACATGTTCATGTTGGACATGATTGAACATAAGACCTGATGCACCTATTCCTGGACCTGGAGGTTGTATTCCTGTTGATGTATCATGTATCAAATGAGGCACGGGCAAGTCGGGTACACAGAGGGGGTGGAGGTTCTTGGGTAAAGGTAGGGGCAGGGGTAGAAACTGAAGCAAAAATAGAGGCAGAGGCACTGAGTGTGGTGGAGGAAAGGATAGGCACAAACCTTTGAATAGTGGTCTCACTAATACAACCTCCCTTTTGGGTAGGTCTGTAATGAAAGTCATGGAAGAGAGATTTTTCAGTTGCAAATTGAAAAAGACCATAAATCAGGGTAGGGTAGGGAGGGTGAGTGCCACATGTATTCTTTCCTGGGTCAAAGCAAGTCATATGGTGGAGAATGTATCGAGACCACTTGACTCTGACATTTTCTAAGAGGTAGTACATGATTTCCAAAGTGTTCTCTACAATCTCCATTTGATTTTTCTTCGGATGGATGTTGTAGTTAACAACTAGGGCAAGGATGCGCCTCTTAAGATCCAAGGTAGAGGAGGGAAGGGTGTTCTTCTTCTTATATGGGAATTGAGGTTTATTCAAGTAATGATGGATGTTAGGATGAGTGAGATCGTATTGCTTGTAGAAAGCTTCAGGGTCAATAAGGTCAAAATACTCATTGTAATCCTTACGCCAGGTGTCAGTCTCATCGATACTTGAGAAAAAGATGTTTAGGGTATCATCCGAGACTTGGCATTTCTTCCCGACAATCATGCACGTTAGGAACACTTGAGTATTAGGAGGGGGTAAAAGGGTGTTGTAATTCCAACGCAAGTTCATGTAAATTTGTGAACCACTTTCATTCTAGTCATGGAATTGTTGTAGCATGCACATTAAACACTCAGGGTTGAGAGATGGTGAACATGTAACATGCACTTGATCGATGACCTCTTGACTTCTAGGTCTAGGCTGAAAGAGGGAACGAAAAGGGAAAGGATTCTATGGAAGGAGGTCCATATACCTATTTACAACCTCATTTAAGACAAAGAAGGTCTCATCAAAGGGGATCAAGTGAGAAGATGAAGAAGAGGATGGTGCATTGGAAAGGGCGGCTCTCTTCCTTCTATTTGAGGCCATGGAGACAAAATAGAGAGGAAAGAGGAAGCAAGAGTAAGAAATGCACCACCAAAAATGTCCACACACCTAGGTTAGTAAGGGGGAAGGTCAAGGATGGTCTATCTAGGTCAGATTAGGGCTAAGTTGTGGAAGGGAATGGCAAGGGTGGAGAGCTTAGGGCTAAGGGAGGTGGAATTGGTCGACTTTTCTCTAATTGAGAGGGAGAATAGTCGGCTGAACCCAACTTATGATTGCTCCAGCCCGGCCATCGGTCGAGTTTTGTGAACTTAGAAACTTGACCGATTGGCTTTTTTATAAAGCTCTCATCCATTGATCAGTTATGTTGGCAACTCAATCGATGACCAACCTGACCTAAAACCAACAAACTTAATTTCTAGAAATTTGAGTTCTAACAAAATTTATTTTTCAAGTCCATTTTATATTTTGAACATACTTAGGCACATGTCACTCATCATTGGGTACTATTTATTGATAAAACATGCGTTTGCAAAAAATACCCAAAAATAAGAGAAAAACAAGGTAAAATGAACATGAAAAATGGATTTTTGGCATATTAGCAAGCAAAGATGATCAAAACAGGGGCAAAGCATATAGGGTAGATGACAACTATCTAGAAATCATATCAGATTCATTCAAAGAAGTTATAAGTAATTTTGATCTAATAAAGTTATATTGCTCTATTGCTAGAGATTTAGTGAAAATGGTTACCAACTAATTTTCGGTGTCCACATGTATGATATAGATATCCTTCTTGGCAATGTGATCACGAAGAAGATGATGAAAACCCTCTATATGTTTATCTCTACTAAGAAAATTACGATTTTATGACAAGTTAATTGCACTAGTATTTTCAAAATAGATAGGAGAAGGATCAAACTGAATGTTAAAGTCTTGGAGCATTTGCTTCATCCATTGAACCTTGGCACAACAACTTTCAGCTGTAATGTATTCAGCCTTGGTGGTTGATAATGCCACTGTGCTCTATTTCTTGGAGAACCAAGACACCAAGCATGGTCCTAGGAGGAAACAAGTGCCACTTGTGCACTTTCTATCAATCAAGCATCCTGCATAATCCACATCACTATAAGAAGTAAGAGTAAAGTCCCTTGACTTGGGATACCATAGTAAATAGGACCCCTTGGAGTTCTTTCCAACTATTTATTGTTGTGGGTGTTCCCTTGTGTTCCCTTGAGTTGGGGATCACATAGGGTTGAAATATAACCATTTTGCAAGAAGCAACAGATGTATTTTCACCCAAAACAACTCTCAAACGTTTATAACCACTTTTTCTGCATTTTCCATACAGTATATTCGGCTGAGTTTCAATAGTGGTAACTCAATCGATCAACTAAAAGACAAAGCCAATTCTCAAACTATTAGTCGAGTTTGTTTTGGGGAACTCGACCGATGAGCTAAAATTGAGTTTTCTCAGTGGTTCAGTCGGTTGAGTTCTGTGAGTGTACAACTTAATCGATGGGGCATCTTTAGAAAATCCATCATAGGATCGATCAAGTTTCCAACTCGATCGATGAACAACCTGTGATCAATTTTATAATTTTAGTTTTGGGTAATTAAACCTTGTTATTAAGTGACCCACATATTTTTCTCATCTTAGTTACAAGTCATATCATCAATACAAGTGATTATGAAATTCTTCTAAGGTCATTTGGAGTGATTTCCCAAATAGCACACTTGCATTGCATTTGATTTGTACTTGGACAAGCTAGGGCTTGTGTAATTTGATCCTTTTCATGTACCTAAAGCCTGAAATCAATCTTTAACAAACATATTAGAGGCATTAGAATGGAATGGTTAATTCATTATCAAAATATGGACAATGTATATTCCTTAGGTCAACATTCTCCCTCTTTTTGACAATGACAAACCATTCCTCAATCATATTGAAAAGGATATTGAAAAATTGTACCTTTGCCTTGTGAATTGTAAGGGGATTCAAGATTTGAACAATGTGAATTGCTCCTCCTCAATCTATTCTTGCTTTAACCTGCATAGTTAGTATATCTACACAAAGCAATATAACATACATGTGCTATATGGTCATTTAGCAAGTCACATGATGAAGCATATAATGAATAAGTAAAGGATCACATAGGCAACAAAAACAATATGGTTGAGCTTCAAAGCATTGATTTTCTCTCCACCTTTTGACATTATCAAAAAGGAAAGGGGGTAGAAGAACATAAAAATAGGTCTTCTCCAAGCACAACCAAGAATATATCCATAACAAGCATTCTCAAAATATGCAACACATAAAGACAAGAGAGACAAACAAGCTAAGTCATAATAAAAATATGGTGAAACATGCCACCAACTCATAAGATATAACAGATCAAAGAGTAAGAGTGCAAAGAATATAGATTACAACCCGGAAGCAAGTTCGTAGAAAATAACTACAAGCCAAAGTGATGAAAGCTAAAGATAAAATAGTACATCTCAGATCATGTACCCAAATGTTTTTCATACAAAATAGCCTAGAATGATATATATGATCAGAAAACTAGAATAAAAAACTAAGAACATCTAGACATCTAAGCTATCTATATCAACAACATCATCATCCTCAGAATCATGCTTGTAGTCATCATCTCCATCTAAAGGTGCAGCAACATCGCCTTCATCACTGGAGTCACTAGAAGAGCCACCATAGCCATCATCATCGTCATATGCAGCACCATCATCCTCACCATCACCAGCAGCCTCGTCAGCATCCGTAGTCTCCTTATCACCCTAATCTGACATCTCTTCATCAACAGAGGGACTGAAGATATGACCACGCCAACAAGCATTATGCTCATCCCAAGACATACCAAGAGTATAGAGCTCATTGGCCTATGGGAAGGAAGGAGCAGAACTGCTGAGGCTGGCAAGCAGAGTGGCCAAAGGGCCAGCAGGAAGAGGTAGGACAATGAGATCAGGTCCACCAATAGTAGAGGGTGTAGAAGAAACAACAAAAGGTGTAGGTGGAGGGGTTGGGTAAAAGTGATTGTATGCATAGGATGCATAAGAACTTCTTAGATAGGGCTGGTAGGTAGGGTAGGGTGCACACAGGACATGTTCATGTTTGACATGATTGAACATAAGACCTGATGCAGGTGCTCCTGGACCTGGAGGTTGTATGCCTATTGATGTATCATGTATCCCATGAGGTCTTCATTGGAGCCATCAAATGAGGTACGGGCAAGTCAGGTACATTGAGGGGGTGGAGTTTCTTGGGTAAAGGTAGGGGCAGGGGTAGAAACTGAAGCAGAAATAGAGGCAGAGGCACCGAGTGTGGTGGAGGAAAGGATAGGCACAAACTTCTGAATAGTGGTCTCACTAATACAAAATCGCTTTTGGGTAGGTCTGTAATGAAAGTCATGGAAGAGAGATTTTTCAGTTGCAAATTGAAAAAGACCATAAATCAGGGTAGGGTAGGGAGGGTGAGTGCTACATGTATTCTTTCCTGGGTCGAAGCAAGTCATATGGTGGAGGATGTATCAAGACCACTTGAATCTGACATTCTCTAAGAGGTAGTACATGATTACCACAGTGTTCTCTACAATCTCCATTTGATTTTTCTTCGGATGGATGTTGTAGTTAACAACTAGGGCAAGGATTCCCCTATTGAGATTCAAGGTAGAGGAGGGAAGGGTTTTCTTCTTCTTATAGGGGAATTGAGGTTTATTCAAGTAATGATGGATGTTAGGACGAGTGAGATCATATTTCTTGTAGAAAGCCT
Source organism: Alisma plantago-aquatica (assembly GCA_963693085.1). NCBI lineage: Eukaryota > Viridiplantae > Streptophyta > Magnoliopsida > Alismatales > Alismataceae > Alisma > Alisma plantago-aquatica. Next base: position 1,409,260,368 of record OY856412.1, on the reverse strand, counting down.
CAGGGTCAATAAGGTCAAAATACTCATTGTAGTCCTTACGCTAGGTGTCAGTCTCATCGATACTTGAGAAAAAGATGTTCAGGGTATCATCCGAGACTTGGAATTTCTTCCCGGCTATCATACACATTAGGAACACTTGAGTATTAGGAGTGGGTACAAGGGTGTTGTATTTACAATGCAAGTTCATGTAAATTTGTGAACCACTTTCATTGTAGTCATGGAATTGTTGTAGCATGCACGTTCAACACTCAGGGTTGAGAGATGGTGAACATGTAACATCTTTTCCACTTGATCGATGACCTCTTGACTTCTAGGTCTAGGCTCAAAGAGGGAACGAAAAGGGAAAGGATTCTATGGAAGGAGGTCCTTATACCTATTTACAGCCTCATTTGAGACAAAGAAGGTATCATCAAAGGGGATCAAGTGAGAAGATGAAGAAGAGGATGGTGCATTGGAATGGGCGGCTCTCTTCCTTATTTGAGGCCATGGAGACAAAATAGAGAGGAAAGAGGAAGCAAGAGTAAGAAATGCACCACCAAAAATGTCCACACACCTAGGTTAGTAAGGGGGAAGGTCAAGGATGGTCTAGCTTGGTCAGATTAAGGCTAAGTTGAGGAAGGGAATGGAAAGGGTGGAGAGCTTAGGGCAAAGGGAGGTGGAATTGATCGACTTTTCTCTAATTGAGAAGGATAATAGTCGACTGAACCTAACTTATGATTGCTCCATCCTGACCATCGGTCAAGTTTTGTGAACTCAGAAACTTGACCGATTGGCTATTTTAAAAAGCTCTCAGCCATCGATCAGTTGAGTTGGCAACTCGATCGATGGCCAACCTGACCTAAAACCAACAAACTTAATTTCTAGATATTTGAGTTCTAACTAAATTTATTTTTCAAGTCCATTTTATATTTTGAACATAGTTAGGCACATATCACTCATCATTGGGTACTATTTAGTGATAAAACATGTGTTTGCAACAAATACCCAAAAATAAGAGAAAAACAAGGTAAAATGAACATGAAAAATGGATTTTTGGCATATTAGCAAGCAAACATGATCAAAACAGAGGCATAGCATATAGGATAGATGAAAACTATCTAGAAGGCATATTAGATTCATTCAAAGAAATTATAAGTAATTTTGATCTAATAAAGTTATATTTCTCTATAGCTAGAGGTTTAGTGAAAATGGTTGCCAACTAATTTTCTGTGTCCACATGTGTGATATAGATATCCTTCTTGGCAATGTAATCATGAAGAAAATGATGAAAAACCTCTATATGTTTATCTCTACTAAGCAAAATAGGATTTTATGACATGTTAATTGCACTAGTATTATCACAATAGATAGGAGAAGCATCAAAATGAATGTTAAAGTCTTGGAGCATTTGCTTCATCCATTTGACCCTGGCACAACAACTTTCAGCTGTAATGTATTTAGCCTTGGTGGTTGATAATTCCACTGTGCAATATTTCTTGGAGAACCAAGACACCAACCATGGTCCTAGGAGGAAACAAGTGCCACTTGTGCACTTTATATCAATCAAGTATCCTTCGTAATCTACATCACTATAAGCAGTAAGATTAAAGTCCCTTGACTTGGGATACCATAGTCCAAAATTTTTGGGTTTTGGCTAAGTACCTTAAAATCCTCTTAACATCTATAAGATGTGATTTCTTAGGATTTGATTGAAAGTGAGTACACAGGCCAACACTAAACATTATATCGGGTCTAGAGACAGTTATGTAAAGTAAACTTCCAATCATACCTCTATAGAGCTTCTCATCTACCTTCTCATCTTATTCATCTTTATCAAGTTTGGCGGTGTTTGACATGGGTGTGTCCATCGGCTTGGTGTCCTCCATCCCAAAGAGCTTAAGTAGTTCACTTGTGTACTTGCCTTGGTTGTTGAAGTTTCCATCTTTTGTTTGCTTGATTTGAAAGCCAAGGAAGAATGTGAGTTCACCCATCATACTCATCTCAAATTCACTCTACATAAGATCACTAAATTCTTTGTAAAGATCAAGGTTAGTTCTGCCAAAGTTGATATCATCAACATATATTTGTATGATAAGAAAATTGTTAGAAGTGTGTTTTAGGAATAAGGTAGAATCCACTTTGCCCATGATATAACCATGATCTAATAGAAAGTTCTTTAATTTCTCATACCAAGCCCTTGGTGCTTGTTTGAGTCCATAGAGAGCTTTTTGCAACAAATAAACATGGCTAGGTAGACTATCGGGTTCAAAGCCTGGGGTTTGTGAAACATATACTTCATCCACAATTGTACCATTTAGAATCAAACTTTTAACATATATTTGATATAGGAGGAAATTCTTGTAACTAGAAAAAGCAAGAAACGTTCTAATGGACTCCAGTCTAGCTACATGTGCATATGTTTCATCAAAATCTATACCTTCATGTTGGTTGTAGCGTTGAGCCACTAGCCTTGCTTTGTTCCTTACCACTTTGCTATTTTCATCAAGCTTGTTTCGGTAGACCCATTTGGTGCCAATAATCTTTCTATCACTTGGTATTGGCACAAGGGTCCAAACTTTGTTCTTTTCGAATTATTCCAACTCCTCTTGCATAGCTAGGATTCATTCTTCATCCCCAAGAGTTTCCTTGACATTTTTAGGCTCGATTTGTGAGATGAAGGTGTTGTTGGCTTGTTATTTGTTGAATGCAGGCCGTGTCTTCACTCTTTCAAATGGATCACCTAAAAATTATCTCATTTGGATGATTGTTTGCATATTGTGGGGTTGGATCCTTCTTCTCATCATCTTTGTCTTTTTCTTGAGTGACCACCTCTTTTTCCTTTTAGGTGATGTTGAGCTCTTTAAGAATAGGAAATATTTCACCTACAACATCATCATTTAGAATAATATCTTTGGGAATAGAGGGGTTAGTCTCAATAAACTTCACATTAATGGATTAATGGATTCTTGTACTTTTGTAAGATCAACATTAAAAGCTATATAAGCCTTTCTAGTAGTGTTATAGCCAAGAAAGAAAGCCTTAGATCAAACTTGTCAAGAGAATATTTCATATTCAAAACAAAACAAGGACATCCAAAAACATGGAAATACTCAATATAAGGCTTCCTACCATGCCATAGCTCATAGGGGGTTTTCTTCAGCTAAGAATGAGTAAAAACTTGATTTTGCACAAAACATGAGGTACTGACAGCTTCAACCCAAAACTTCTTAGGGGTATCAATGTTATGTCCTCAATTTTGGTAAAATTGAATGATATGAATGTAAAGCATGGTTAGATAAATAATTTTTTCCAATGATACAATTGATGGAATAATAGTGTTAATTGCCTTCGTGGCATTGGTGCTTGTGGCACAAATTGATAAATAGAAGGAACTCGTAATAATGGTTTTGTTTTGTCAATAAAGTGTCATGCTTTCCTTGACGGCTTATTACTGCCAAATCCAAAGTCTTAATAAGAATATGATAATGCTTTTTCATGACCTTTGGATTAATAAGAATAAAAGGCAAGAGTTTTGTAGAAAGGATTGAGGGAGGAATATATTCTCTTCTAGAATTATTCCTTGTTTTTCCATGGTATTAGTTATCGGGTATAAGGGTGTCTTTAATGCATACGGAAAAGAGAGTTATGCATGCCTTGCCTTTTTGGCATATTGCTTGAATGTAATGTAAAGGATGAGAAAAGAAAGGAGAGAGAGAGATAGATGCCTCATGAGGTCTCTCTCCTTACTAGATCAACAAATTAACAATATGGGGAAAGGAAAAAGAAAAGAACAAGGAAAGTAATTAATCATCTTCCTTTTTGTGGATCATGGTATACATGTCTCTCTCACCCTTCCTTGCCTCATACGTAGTACCCCTTAGGGTTTCTACTATATATCTATATATATATATATATATATATATATGAGACCATAAACTCTCGTATCGACCTTGGATATCAACCACCGTTGTCCACAAGAACCGTATAATGGTCCTAGATGGCAGAACTCCCCTCCAGGGATAAGCCGAGCAGGTCATGGAGTGGTTCTTCGACTCCAAGAGGGATGAAACCTTGCCACCTCCCTCCATCGTCCTCCATGAGCAACTTAAAGGTCTCCCAACCTCTTCTATACTCACTGCTCCCCTGCCTGCCTTCTTCCTACCTGCACTCAAACACGTCAAAAGGGAGATAGTCTTGGAGCCGGTCTAAGGGGGAGATATCAATCTGCTCATAAGGACTTGCAGAGGATACCCGCCCCAGGTACGTCGGCTTGAGCGGTAGGACTTCCCCTCTATGGAGTTCTTGGAACTGTCACGTCAAGTCGAAACCTTATTTGAGAAGGCGACGGCTCGAAGCTGCAAGTGCGATCCTCCAAGAGAAGGCGGCTGCTACAGGTCCGACACCAACCAGGGATCGGGTTCGCTGCTGCACGGCGAGCCAGGTTGGGGAGAAAGCTCCTCGCCGAGTCTCCGAACAGAGGTCAGGAGAACGAGAGTCTATCCACGGCGAGATGATTCTTCTCCATCTATTCTAAACATCGCAAGGTAACCTTTCTTCCTAGTCATGTGCGAGGTTGGAAGTGATCGTAACCCTAGAGCTTGAACAGTAGCGTTTCTGCACCTCTAGACCTCGCAAAACATACCCTCATTACGTTTCCTTAGGGTTGGCCTGAGTCCGTCGGAGGTCTGGGAATCTTCTCTGACCTACACCGGGGTTCTTGAGCCACTGGGCCAAGGATCCAACCACAGGGTTGGTCCTCCCGCCGTCCCGCGGGGTCGCGCAGCCGCGATCGCAAGGTAGGGGGCGACCCGGAGGTGTTTGACCAAGATACCCCGACCTGGTAATGTAAGGCATGGGGCTACAATAGTCAATTCATTCTATTTTTAAGTCATCAGCCTTGTGGGCGCTGGGCTGAGATGGCCGCTGGCCATTGGCCAAGCCTGGGCCCGCGTGACATATAAAGGTATAGCAAATGCTGACGTGTCAGTGTGTAATTGGTCCAATCTGATTATCTTGTGAATAATTTAGTTAATTACTGACAGCTCAGAATATAGCAAAACTATATATCAAATTGATCATAAAAATGAGTAGAATCCAAATAAAATATGATCAAAGTCTGTTTATGCTTCTTGTTCTAAAAGTATGTACAATACATGTTCTAATGTTTTTAATGTAAAAGAAAGACTAGTTTTGGTTAATATGACACGTAATTGGACATGTTCGTTTATGTTAAGATAATGCCTAATCTAGACCTGTATAATGAAGAAATCCTTGATAATGATGAATAATGGATGATTCTAGATTAATGACCTTATTCATGTTATTTTAGGGTTCGAAACCAATGTGAACATCTTGATATAATTTTAATGTGACTTAGGTGTCTTGACTAGTTTAATATGATTAAGATGCTAATTAGGGTTTAACCTAACATGGACGATTGAGTGGTAATATTAGAAACCATGATATAATAGAATTAGGGTTTGTAACCCTAATCCTTAGTCCAAACAAGAGATAACCAAAACCCTAGTCTAGGAGCGCATCTAGATCTGAGTAATGTCATGCGAATACATTGTGACACATATGTAGTATGCTTGTTTCAGATTGAATGTCTTATTGCTTGGATGTTTGGATACACTCTTAAAGCATATCATGTTCTGCATGGTTTCTACATGGCAAAGGTACGTGGTTATGCTTATGATTACATGTATCGAATTCTGAGATTTCCGATGTTTCTCGATGAGATTGAATGACAAATAAAATGCTTGCTTGTTTATTTAGTTCTTGCAAACTATAAAGTTCATATGAGTATCATGTAAAGTACATAACTACATTCTGAACCCTGGGTCAGACTGATCTTAAGGGTAATGCACACGAGCCCCAGAGGGACAGTGATTACACCTGAGGTAGTGGACCAGATAAGGGTTAGAATATGAAAATGAGTTTATATTCAAGATAAAGATGTTTTCTTATATCTGTACTTGTGATTATTGTTTGAATCCATGTACCAGTATAGAAATATACTGATCGCGTATTTGTTTGTCGGTGTTTTAGGTATCAGATATACTTGATAGTGTGGACATGAGGGTAAAGATAAAGATGTTGAAGACACTACAGTTTAATCATGAAGGTTTAGTCTTAATGGTTTATCTTCACACCTGTAAAAGTTAATTCTATTTAAGAGTTATGTAACTCCTTAGAGGAGCTTTTTATCTAAACATGTAAATATTTGATCATTAATGGAAATTTTTTACTATTTTGTATTATTTCATGAATCTGATCCTGGAAATTATGATTAACGATCTGCGACTTTAAGGTCTTTTAGACACTCAAAAGTGCGGGTCTTTACATTTGGTATCAGAGCACAGATTCATCAATTAATACTTAATAGTGTATAATTTCAAATTATCTTTAGAAATGTTAAGAGAAAAATTAGGTTTCTCATCTCACATTTTCGTCTACTTCTCATCTCTTGCTTTTAAAAAAAAAACTTTGAAAAGAAAATATTAATAAGAGTAGTAAAATGTGAAAATTTAAAATCGTTAATCCACATGGTGTGGTGGTATGGGACACTACCCATGTGAAAATTTAAAATTGTTAATCCACATGGTGTGGTGGTATGGGACACTACCCATGTGAAACTTAAAATCGGTAATCCACATGGTGTGGTGGTATGGGACACTACCCATGTGAAAATTTAAAATCGTTAATCCACATGGTGTGGTGGTATGGGACACTACCCATGTGAAACTTAAAATCGGTAATCAACATGGTGTGGTGGTATGGGACACTACCCATGTGAAACTTAAAATTTGTAATCAACATGGTGTGGTGGTATGTGACACTGCCCATGTGAAACTTGAAATCATGAATAAAAAGATAAGGGATGGTTTAGGAAACCCAATCTCCCATGCATGTGGGCATGAGGAGCATAAAACTTATGTGATAAGTCTTAAGAGATATAAAAACCCAATAGTTGAATATATCATAAAATGAAAAGTTGGAATATAACTTGCTCAAACTCCTCATGTTGTCTCTAGAAGTTTAGTGATGGTGGCCAAGCCCCTGGAGGGGAAGGTCGGGGTAGCACCAAGCCCTGGAGGGAAGGTGACCCAAGTTCATTAAATGGACAGAGACCATGAGGGGGGTATTCCAGAGATTGAGTAAACATGGGTTGATGATAAAAGTTATGCCTAATGAAAGGAAAAAACAAGATGTCTAAGAAACCTTTAGGGTTAGTGAGCCAACCTGGGGTGGGTCAACCCAAAGAATGGGAAGATGACCTATGAGGGAGGCAAAACCTTAGATCTTGGGATCAGGTTGTGGCTAGAGAGCCTAACCCCCTCCTATGAGCCAAGAAGGCACCCTAGGCTAGGACTTTCCCTTAAAAGGTAAGTGAATAAATGTAATTAAGTCTTATTTTAACCTTAATCCTCACCTAAAAGAGTGAAGAGTTAAAGAAAAAAAATGAAAGCACTTAAATTCTTTGAACCCAAGGATGCCAACTCTGAGTGACACAGCTGGTCAAGCCCAGGAGGGAAGACCAGTAAGGCACCAAGCCCAGGAGGGAAGGTGGCCTAAGTGGATGACCAAGCCCAGGAGGGAAGGTCATGAAATGGTCGAGCCCAGGAGGGAAGACCAGGAAGGCACCAAGCCCAGGAGGGAAGGTGGCCTAAGTCCACAATGCAGTTGTTTAGGATCAAGCCCCTGGAGGGGAAGATCACAGAGGTCAAGCACAGGAGGGAAGACTAACATGGCACCAAGCCCTGGAGGGAAGGTGGCCCGAGCCCAATGATGGGACAACACTGCATTATGTGTACTCAAAAGAGAGATATGAATGCAATTCTGGTTAAATAATTAAATAAGAGGATAATGTGCTTAAAAGATGTGAAATCTCAAAAGAAACCCTTAGGGAGGGTAGAGTCCTAATGCAATCCTAGGGTCAAGTAGGGTGTATTAAAGGTACATAGGACCAATGGGTTGGGAGTTGATAAATCTTGAATGCACATGACCACGTGGTCGGGAGATAACAATTGGTTTGCCCTAGGCCCATGTCTCAGGAGGTTGGCCACCTACTTGATGTTCATGTGGCCCAGTAGGGTGAATGTAAAGAAACTCCCTTGATGCATGAGGGTGAGATCACTCCAAAAGTACCTATACCCCTAGAGACCTCGAGGATTTGTCTAAGGCTCATAATGATACATGAGATGTAAAAATAAAAGAAGTCATGAAAACTTGAGAGAAGTTGTTCCCTAGATTAAGAGTAAGAAAAGGGACACTTGACTTCATGAGATAAAGAATGCTATAAAATTAAGAGAAAGAAAATTTAGAGTCATATAGAGTATGATTCAACTTAATATGTGAAATTGCAAGGTAATGTGTGGATGTACTATCTCCGCTCTTGGAATGGATTGAACTTTGTGTTTGGGCTGCAGCCAAATGCTTATTTCATTTCATTATGAGGGAGGGAGATTGGATAGACACACGTTATTCTTAAAATTGAGATAATAAGGATAAATATCCTACATTTAATGTGTAATGACATGATCTAGGGTTAGAGGCGTTACCTCACCCTTGTGTGCAAATAATGAATAATAGGTTGGAAACCTAGGTGAAAAGAGAAATCACCAAGTAATAATGAAATCACCAATAAGAATGGAATCATCAAGAGATGATGAGGTGTGAATACTAAAGATGGGGATTTACTTGAATTTCAATTCAAGTGCCAATCTTAGTAATGAAATGAAAATTGATTAAGTAGGGTCTTAACCCTAAGTTTTAAAAATAATATGAGTTATCATTCACCTAGGCTTAGTGGGCCTGAATTTTGGGGACAAAATTCCTTTTAAGGAGGGGTGAATGTTATGTCCTCAATTTTGGTAAAATTGAATGATATGAATGTAAAGCATGGTTGGATAAATAATTTTGTCCAATGATACAATTGATGGAATAATAGTGTTAATAGCCTTTGTGGCATTGGTGCTTGTGGCACAAATTGATAAATAGAAGGAACTCGTAATAATGGTTTTGTTTTGTCAATAAAGTGTCATGCTTTCCTTGACGACTTATTACTGCCAAATCCAAAGTCTTAATAAGAATATGATAATGCTTTTTCATGACCTTTGGATTAATAAGAATAAAAGGCAAGAGTTTTGTAGAAAGGATTGAGGGAGGAATATATTCTCTTCTAGAATTATTCCTTGTTTTTCCATGGTATTAGTTATCGGGTATAAGGGTGTCTTTAATGCATACGGAAAAGAGAGTTATGCATGCCTTGCCTTTTTGGCATATTGCTTGAATGTAATGTAAAGGATGAGAAAAGAAAGGAGAGAGAGAGATAGATGCCTCATGAGGTCTCTCTCCTTACTAGATCAACAAATTAACAATATGGGGAAAGGAAAAAGAAAAGAACAAGGAAAGTAATTAATCATCTTCCTTTTTGTGGATCATGGTATACGTGTCTCTCTCACCCTTCCTTGCCTCATACGTAGTACCCCTTAGGGTTTCTACTATATATCTATATATATATATATATATATGAGACCATAAACTCTCGTATCGACCTTGGATATCAGCCACCGTTGTCCACAAGAACCGTATAATGGTCCTAGATGGCAGAACTCCCCTCCAGGGATAAGCCGAGCAGGTCATGGAGTGGTTCTTCGACTCCAAGAGGGATGAAACCTTGCCACCTCCCTCCATCGTCCTCCATGAGAAACTTAAAGGTCTCCCAACCTCTTCTATACTCACTGCTCCCCTGCTTGCCTTCTTCCTACCTGCACTCAAACACGTCAAAAGGGAGATAGTCTTGGAGCCGGTCTAAGGGGGAGATATCAATCTGCTCATAAGGACTTGCAGAGGATCCCCGCGCCAGGTACGTCATCTTGAGCGGTAGGACTGCCCCTCTACGGAGTTCTTGGGACGGTCATGTAAAGTCGCAACCTTATTTGAGAAGGCGACGACTCGAAGCTGCAAGTGCGATCCTCCAAGAGAAGGCGGCTGCTACAGGTCCGACACCAACCAGGGATCGGGTTCGCTGCTGCACGACAAGCCAGGTCGGGGAGAAAGCTCCTCGCCGAGTCTCCGAACAGAGGTCAGGAGAACGAGAGTTTTTCCACGGTGACATGATTCTTCTCCATCTATTCTAAACATCGCAAGGTAACCTTTCTTCCTAGTCATGTGCGAGGTTGGAAGTGATTGTAACCCTAGAGCTTGAACAATAGCGTTTATGCACCTCTAGACCTCGCAAACCAGACCATCATTACGTTTCCTTAGGGTTGGCCTGAGTCCATCGGAGGTCTAGGAATCTTCTCTGACCTACACCGGGGTTCTTGAGCCACTGGGCCAAGGATCCAACCACGGGGTTGGTCCGCCCGCCATCCCGTGGGGTCGCGCAGCCGCGATCGCAAGGTAGGGGCGACCCGGAGGTGTTTGACCAAGATACCCTGACCTGGTAATGTAAGGCATGGGGCTACAATAGTCATTTCATTCTATTTTTAAGTCATCATCCTTGTGGGCGCTGGGCTGAGATGGCCACTTGCCATTGGCCAAGCCTGGGCCCGCGTGACATATAAAGGTATAGCAAACGCTGACGTGTCAGTGTGTAATTGGTCCAATCTGATTATCTTGTGAATAATTTAGTTAATTACTGACAGCTCAGAATATAGTGAAACTATATATCAAATTGATCAGAAAAATGAGTAGAATCCAAATAAAATATGATCAAAGTTTGTTTATGCTTCCTGTTATAAAAGTATGTACAATACATGTTCTAATGTGTTTAATGTAAAACAAAGACTAGTTTTGGTTATAATGACACATAATTGGACATGTTCGTTTATGTTAAGATAATGCCTAATCTAGACATGTATAATGAAGAAATCCTTGATAATGATGAATAATGGATGATTCTAAATTAATGACCTTATTCATGTTATTTTAGGGTTCGAAACCAATGTGAACATCTTGATATAATTTTAATGTGACTTAGGTGTCATGAATAGTTTAATATGATTAAGATGCTAATTAGGGTTTAACCTAACATGGACGATTGAGTGGTAATATTGGAAACCATGATATAATAGAATTAGGGTTTGTAACCCTAATCCTTAGTCCAAACGAGAGATAACCAAAACCCTAGTCTAGGAGCGCATCTAGATCTAAGTAATGTAATGTGAATACATGGTGACACACATGTAGTGTGCTTTTTTCAGATTGAATGTCTTATTGCTTGGATGTTTGGATACACTCTTAAAGCATATCATGTTCTGCATGGTTTCTACATGGAAAAGGTACGTGGTTACGCTTATGATTACATGTATCGAATTCCGAGATTTCCGATGTTTCTCGATGAGATTGAATGACAAATAAAATGCTTGCTTGTTTATTTAGTTCTTGCAAACTATAAAGTTCATATGAGTATCATGTAAAGTACATAACTACATTCTGAACCCTGGGTCAGACTGATCTTAAGGGTAATGCACACGAGCCCCAGAGGGACAGTGATTACACCTGAGGTAGTGGACTAGATAAGGGTTAGAATATGAAAATGAGTTTATATTCAAGATAAAGATGTTTTCTTATATCTGTACTTGTGATTATTGTTTGAATCCACGTACCAGTATAGAAATATACTGATCGCGTATTTGTTTGTCGGAGTTTTAGGTATCAGATATACTTGATAGCGTGGACATGAGGGTAAAGATAAATATGTTGAAGACACTACAGTTTAATCATGAAGGTTTAGTCATAATGGTTTATCTTCACACCTGTAAAAGTTAATTCTGTTTAAAAGTTATGTAACTCCTTAGAGGAGCTTTTTATCTAAACATGTAAATATTTGATTGTTAATGGAAATTGTTTACTATTTTGTATTATTTCATGAATCTGATCCTGGAAATTATGATTAACGATCTGCGACTTTAAGGTCTTTTAGACACTCAAAAGTGCAGGTCGTTACAATCATACTCTAGAAGCATAGTCCTAGCCATCTCTTGTAAAGACCTATTCTTCCTCTCTACAACCCCATTTTCTTGAGGTGTTCGAGGTGAAGAAAAGTTATGTGCATAAACCGATTCTTGACAAAAATGCTCAAAACAATCATATTCAAATTCAATCCCATGGTCACTACAGATTCAAATAACGCGACAAGAAGTGTCATTCTCAACTCATTTGTAAAAGCTCAAGAAAACATCAAGCATATCATTTTTATAATTGAGAAATAAAGTCCAAGAATATCTAGAGAAATCATTGACAATAACAAGGCAATACTTAGAACCACAAAGCAATTGAGTTCTCATTGGTCCAAATAGATCAATGTGAAGAAGCTCAAGAGATCTCTTAGTACTAAGGACTCCTTTGGATTTGAAGGAGGACTTGGTTTGCTTTCCTTGGGTACATGGTTTACACTCCTCATACTTTTCAAAGTCCAATTTAGGAAGTCCCTTGAGCAAGTCCTTTTTGCTCAACTTCTTAAATTGATGCATAATTTACATGACCAAGCCGGCGGTGCCAAAGAGAAATATCAATCAAGTTGACTACTAGGCATCTACCAACAACATGCTTAATAGAGTCAAGAATAATAACATACAAATTACCACTTCTAGTTCCTTTATATATAACTTGTTAGGTGAGGGAATCTAGAATCAAGCGTTCAATGGAAGTAAATAACACAAGGTCCATTATCACATAGTTGTCTAACAATAATCAAATTGTGATGTAGGCCATCCACAAAGAGAACATTCTTTATACATAAGGATTTACCTACATGACCCTCACCTTTGACTTTACCTTTCTTGTTGTCCCCGAAGGTGATCGATCCTCCTTTCTTTTTCTTGAAGTTGTTGAAATGGCTTATATCACCTGTCATATGCTTAGTGCAGCCACTGTCAACAATCCATCATCCTTTTTCCTATAAGAAAGGAGAATGTCAGTTCCCAACTTAAACTTTGGGATTTAGAGTTAGCTTGTGGACCCATTTCATCTTTGGGTTGGTCCCCTTAGGCTTGTAAGGATAATAAGTGCAGTAATGATCATCACATTTGCAATATGAACAAACTATAGGATTCTTAGTGCTAGAAGACTCTCCTAGAATGAAAGAGGTCTCCTTGCTCTTTTTCTTACCTTTAGAGTTGATCTTGCCCTTTGATGCTCCCCCTACAAATCCCAAACCACTAGTACCACTTTGTTTGGTAAAATGGTCAAGGATTTCATTTAGGGAGTTCTTCCCTTTGAGGAATGTCTGTAGGAATGCTCTCAATCTATGGTTATCATTATTTAAAGAAACAATGGTAGAAGATAAGCTATATATGTCATCCCTAGCATGTAAAAGATCAGTCTCAAGACATAAGGCTTTAGTTAAATATGAATCCTTTTCAAGAGAGATAGAAGAAACATTAACATTAGGCAATAAAGATCTAGTAGATAGATCATTTACGTGACCAAGTAATCTAGAATTTTCAGATTTAAGCATTTGTATTTCTTTAATATAGACATCTCTCTCTTCTCTATGAGCATCAATAAGGAGCTTAAATTTAGCATTTTCAGTTTTAACCAATTCAAGCTCTTTAAGGCAATTTTGGTTTTCTTCCTTAAGATTCTCAATGTTCTTAAGGTAGATACCATTCTAAACTTCAACCCCATTGTATTGGAGCTCAATATCAAGGTATTGCCCTTGCAAATTATCAATACTCTTAAGATTTTTTTCTCATTCAATTCAAGAATTTCAAGCTTAGCATATAGATCATCAATAATTTTTCCTAACTATTTCATTTTAGATTTACATTTAGCAAAAGATGAACAAGTAGAAATAAGCATGTCAATAATAGCTTCCTTAGATAACTCATGCAAGATTACCTCACTTACCTAACCAATATCTTCACTTGTAGAGGCTATGAGTGCAAGGTGGCACTCTCCATCTTCTTCGGAACTTGAGCTGCTTGAAGATGAAGCTTCCCAAGATACATTCATGTGTTTCTTCTCCTTCTTGTCCTTCCTATTATATTTTCTCTCCTTCTTGTATTTTTTGTCCTTCTTTGAGCTTCCTTTGTGGTGTGACTTCCTTGACTTTGGGCATTCACTCTTGTAGTGGCCCTTTTTCTCACACTTGTAGCATCTCGAAGTAGAAGAGGAGGAGGCTTGCTTTCCCTTGAAGTGTTTGCCCTTGATGTAGTTGGCTTCGTGCTCACTAGGGCCTTCATCTTCACTAGAGGAGGAGGGAGAAGTTTGGCAAGTAATTTGTTGTTGAATGATGACAACCTCCACTTGTGCTTTGAAAGCACTATCTTTGATCTTCTTGGCTTCCTTCTCTTCTTGCTTGGGTTCTTCTTCTTGCTTGTCAAGCCTAGGCTCATAAGCTTGAAGGTTTCCATTGAGCTCTTCGGTTGGGATGCCATCAAGGCTCCTCCCTTCTTCAATGGAGGTGAACTTTGATTCCCATCACATTAGTAGAGTCCTCAAGATCTTGGAGTTGATTACACCTCTATCCCTTCTTTCTTACCCATCTTGAAGTTCTCTAGAAGGTTGTTCAACATGTAGATCTTTACGTCCTTGACTTGCTTTGTGCCTTCATAGGTGATGCACAATTTGTCCCAAATCTCATAGGCGGTGTCACAAGATGATATCCGGTTGAACTCCGTTGGGGTGAGGGCTGCATAGAGGATGCTAATGGCTTTGGCTTTGAGTTGGTCTTCTTTGAGTGAATCTTCACTCCATGTTGCTACATCTCTAGTTGGATCCTTGTAAGGTGTGACCATCACCTTCCGCGTATCAAATTTCATTCCTTGAATGTAGAATTGCATACACCTTTTCCAATAGAGGAAGTTGGTGCCATAAAAGACCAGAAGACATACGAAGAAGCCTCCCTCGAGGATCAGAGAAGCAAGTACATTGTTGCCCATCTTCTCCTCTTATGGGAGATTTTTAGCGAAGATCCTTGGCTCTGATACCACTTGTTGGATCTAAAGGCTCTAGAGGGGGGATGAATAGAGCTATAAATTATCCACAAAACAAATTAGACCTTCAAATTATATCAAGTTTAATGCAATAGCTTAAGTGAAATTTGAAGTTCTATCTAACAAGCATACCAAGGATGAGAGATATTGATAGCAAGCACTATACAAACTGATGTAGAGTGGTTCCACACTTCAAACTAGAAGTGAGTCAGTCCACTACCTATAGAGGTCAACCTCTGGTACATTGCAAGTGCTTTTCTCCATATTATGACCAAATATGAGTTACAACAAAAGACCACCAAAGGACTTACTTATCCAACACAGAAGGAGTATCCACCTTACCAAGGAATTACCCACATTACTATTGTCTTCAACCTTCAACAAGGTCTTACTCACTCAAGCACAAGTCTTCCGCCTTTAAGGACTTTTCCACTCCCCTTAGATCTTCATCCTTTGTCTTCTCTTTCATGTGGAGAAGATCACCACCTCTTCATCAACCTTGAAGAGGACCAACTACAACTCCTTCTTCACTCGAGGAAGCTTGCTTCACCTTTTCTTCATGTAGGAAGGGATAGGGAAGTAGGAGAAGATGAGAGATTTACATGAACAAGGGTGGACCTCTCTTATAAAGGGCCTAACTCACACATAATCATGAAATGAAGTGTAAACTAGAGAGAGAAAGGGGCTCAAGGAGTTGCAACAAAGTCAACTATAACAAGTACTTAGAATATCATGAATGAGAAGCCTTAGAATGAACTCCAAGGGGTCCTATTTATAGCTGGGGGTGTTCCATTGAGTTGGAGATCACTTAGTGTCGAAATATAGCCATTTTGCAAGAAGAAACAGATCTATTTTTGCCCAAAACAACTCTCCAATGGTTATAATCACTTTTTCTACATTTTTTGTACAGTACATTCTATCGAGTTTCAATAATGTTAACTCGACAGAACAACTAAAAGACAAAGCCAATTTTCAAACTATCGGTCAAATTTGTTCTGGGGAACTCGACCGATGAGCTAAAATTAAGTTTGCTCAGTAAGTCGGTCGGTTGAGTTTTTTGAGTGTAGAACTCAATCAATGGGTCATCTTTAGAAAATCCATCATAGGATCGATCAAGTTTCCAAATCGACCGATGAACATCCTGTCATCAATTTTCTATGTTGACATTTGGGGGACTAAACCTTAGTATTAAGTATCCCTCGTATTTTTCTCATCTTAGTTACAAGTCATATCATCAATACAAGTGATTACAAAATTCTTCTAAGGTCGTTTGGAGTGATTTCCCAAATAGTGCACTTGCATTGCATTTGACTTGTACTTGGACAAGCTAGGGCTTGTGTAGTTTGATCCTTTTCATGTACCTAATGCCTCAAATCAATCATGAACAAACATATTAGATACATTGGAATGGAATGGTTAAGTCATTATCAAAATATGGACAATGTATAACCCTTAGGTAAACACTTTTAAGTCATGGTTTTGGTTCATTTGGCAGTTCTCTCCTGGATCGACTACAATTACTGGTTCTCTATCTGACCTAAACCAAGCTTCACTTACTTCACCTAGGTGGGTGGCCGACTGGCCACTGGACCCAATCGGGCTTGCTCGTTGTCCTCATACTCATGTGAGGTGACTTTGTCCCGCATGACGCACAGCGCGATAGCATGCCTATCATAGATCAGATGATGGTACCTACTATCGAACTTGATATCCTCACTACTGCCCTACTAGATGACACCTTTAGCTCCTATCCCTTCCTCAAAACTCCTTCCTCCATCTATAGAGGATTGATCTTCTTTGTGCAGTGATGAGCGTATTTATACCCATTTTTACATACTATTTTGCTCACTTTTTAGGGGTGGTTGTGCTTCTATTTCCTAGTTTTAGCTTTATTTTCACTCAATTGCAACTATCTTTCCTTTGTCAAAATTTAATGCATTATTCAGAACCAGGAAAAATTGTTCGATAACACCCATATGAATTATTGAACCCTTGTGATACTACACCTCAGGGGAAGGAAGGCCCAAATTTTTTTCATTTGATCACCTTCCAACCACCTAGTCAAGAAAGCGGCTCTGCCATTTGCCTGACTCAAACCGCTCTGCACCTAGAGTCCTTCAAATTTCAATGTCCTGAGGTGCGCACTCAGCATATAGTCCATTCTGGTTCACATCATGTTAGTCCTCTAAAGAACCGAACGCAAGGTCCAAATTGAGTAACCCACATGAGTCGCCGAGTACGGGCCATGCAATCATATGCATTCGACCACAATAATTCAGGTATATGGTTTTAGAAGTGAGGAATGCATCTAAAATATGGAACCCCTGTCATCCATTCAAAGGGTTTGTGATTAGTGATTAGAAGCCACATGTAGCGGCCATAGTGGAGAGATTGGTCTTCCTACACCAGGCACCATGACCTTCTCCATTGTTCCTACTATGTCTTTGTTATTGTCCCACACCATGAGCGAGTAGACACCTTGTGCTGGGGCATGGGTACCATACCCGATCACCTATATTTTACCTTAATTTGTATCTAAACTCAACAATATAGTTTCTAAATAAAGTATCATTCTGCTTAATTCCTTTCCTTGCAAATTTACAACTTACTTTGGATATATGTTATAATCATAGATATGCAGGTTGTTGTAAGCATGATAAGAACACCAAAATGATCTTATTGTCCTCCTAAGCTATCAGAAAGGGATAGTGAGGTGATTGGATTTTTAATCTTCCATGTGTCGAGGATTTTCAGTCATATGTAAGGGAGTTTAGTTGGAATAAACTGGAAACTTAGGTGTCGAGGATGGTCGTCTCCAAGGAAGTTTAAGCCAAGTGAAGACATGTATCCCATGAGGGTGCCACATCTAAGCCTCGAGTTAGCCACAATTATTGGAGAGTTTAATCTTGTTAGGATATTTACACAGGCCCAAGTAGAAAAAAAACCAATGCCCTAATGTTCTTTCTTACCTATTATTTTCTTCTTTAATCTCTATTGCTTTTGGAAAAAAATTGGTTTAATCAATCTTTCAACTACTCAGTGATAAATATTAGTATTAATACAGCTAAATCTATATAACTACTTAAAATGGTTGTCCTTTGGGTTCGATCCTATAGTATACTACAATAAGGCTTCCACTTGTGTGGATTGGGGAATTAGTTGACTACTTTTGGTTAAGCCTAGAAGTTATTCTTTTAGGGTTCTCTTGGTGTTATGTTCCAAGCCCCATAAAAAATTGGCGCCATTGTCAGGGACAACAATAGTTGAATATTTTCAGAAGTATAAGCTTAATTAGGGTTTTTTTATTTATTTCTCTTGATAATATTGAAAATCTTCTAGAACCAAATGCACCACTGACAATCATTTCTTTATTTTCTTAGGTACTTCTAGTCTATGCAAAGTTCCAGGAGTCTTGACTCTAGATTTCTATTCAAACTTGATATCGAGAAAACCCTACAAAAACTTCACATGGAGAGATCCATGGCGGATGTGGTGGCTATAGAAGCAGCTATCAAGGAGTGCATAGTTGCAACTATCATGGACCAGTGAGAATTACTCATCGCAAAAGCTAGAGAACAGATGGAGGACAAGTTCAACACCAGCCTAGAAGTTGACCAAGCCACCAAATGTGCAAAAGAATTGTGGAACTTTTCCATTCCTAAGGGTACAAACTTAACTCATCCCGTGAAAGCTCTAGGAAACCTGATCAAGATCAGAACCCAATAGGTTAGCTTATTGAAAAACTCCACCTTTACACGAAGGATTAGAGATGATAGTCAGGAACACCTTCTTAAATTCATCGACCTTTACTCAATGATGAAGCCACCCGATCCAACTAATGACTCCATGCGACTGCAATGTTTCAAATATTCCTTGACGAATCAAGCTAGAGTTAGGTATAGAACTCTTCGATGGGACCCATCACTATGTGCAAAATTCTAGAAAACAAGTTCTTAAGAAAATTCTACCCTCCTTCTATGACATATTGGATCCTTGGATAAATTACAAGATTCAATGAAGTACCTAAAGAATCTGTGTATGAAGCATGTGAGTGCTTGAATAAACTCCTACACAAGTTCCCACACCATGAAATCCCTAAGAACCAGATCATTGAATTCTTCTATTGAGGAGTAGATGATAAGATGAAGAAGTTCCTTGATTCTTGTTCCAATGGAAATCCATGTGATAGAGCTTTGAGAACGCACTTAAGATAATGAACCTCACAGAAGAAAATTAGACTCATTGGACAAGACCCTCAAGAAAAGGATTACTGAAAATAGCTATGGTGGAGGATCATTTAGAACTTAAATCTAACCTCTGAAGCACTAAAATCTCTCTCTCTCTCTCTCCAATAGGATGATCTCAAAAAATCCTTCAGCCCATGCAAAAGGAAGAGCCATACGCCTCAGGTAGAAATCATTGCACCATGTTGTAAATTTTGTCATGTGGTGGATCACAACACAATCCATTGTCAACAACTATATGGTGTGTTCCATGAACACCAAGTAGGCAAAAAGTACATAGTCACTCAGGCCCAAGTCATAATATCAATCTATAATATCTCAGGGCAAGAGTACAATAATCCAACCCAATTTCAAATTCATCCTAGTGTCCAATATGGTAACCCCACTATAGATGAAAATCCAAACCGGACTACGATGCCACCTGCCCAGGATAGAGAACCAATGAGCTATAATGGCCCACGCAACCAGGGAATTCTAGGTTCAATTTTCCCAGCAAAAATTACCAGCAATGACAACAATATCAGAATCTAAATCAAGCCCCACCACTGCAATCAAAGTTGCATCAATACATGACTTAATGAAGACACTCCAAGAGATGATGGCATCGTATCAAACCCAACTCGCCAATGCCACAACAAATCAAAAAGCATTGGAATCTCATATCACTCATTTGGCAGCCAGCCAATAGCCTCTAGAGGGCATAATCGCTAACCAACCAAAGGGAATAACCCCAAGCAATGAGAACTGTCGAAACAATTGAACGCCATAGCGACCAGATCAGGAAATGTGTATAGCACACCTCCTGCCTTTGTTCCTGTAGATAAAATTAAGAGCACCTCAATTGAAGCTCAAATTTCCCGATCAATCATTCGATAGACAACCTTTTAGAGGATCAAATTGATGGAACCTTCCATGACGCTAGTGCATACTAGTACTAGTGAGAATATGACGAAAGCACCATCGATAGTCAACTCTTAACCACTAGTAACTCCAATGTACACGCCTTGTGTGCTCTTTGTAGGGTGTCTCAAGAAGACCAATCTCAGCACCGACTCATGAAATTCAAGGACACCATGAAGAGAATACATGGTCATATATCGTTCCTCAATCTAATGACCAAAACACCCATTGGGTTCAAGTACCTCAAGTCAATTTTGTCAAGAAAGCATTTTTCCCAGGGAACCAAGATGGTGAAGTTAACACAAACAACCTAATGTGTTATACAAAATGACCTAACTCAAATAAGGATTGATCCCATGTCCTTTTGGATAGAATGTTTCTTGGGAGACGACATGTGTCATAAGGGACTTTCTGATTTAGGTGCTAGCATATCCAGTATGCCTTACACTCTATTCCAGCAACTAGGGTTTACAGACCCCATACCTAAAACAATGATGATTCAGTTAGCCAATGCATCTATAACTAATCCCTTGGGAATTATTGAAGAGGTCACACTGAAGTTGGGTCATGACACATATGTCCTATGTGATTTCATGGTCATGCACATCAATGAAGATAAGCAGTTCTCGCTCATTTTGGGAAGTCCATTCCTACCTACTGCGAGAGCGCTAGTGGACATCAAAGCTGGAAAACTCATTCTACGACTAGAGAAGAAGACTATTGAATATCGAGTCCTTGAAAATTTAAAGAGGGTGCATAATTCAATCAAATACTTTAAGGCAGAAGGTAATATGGAATTGCAACATACACACCTACATAGTATCGATCAAGACAACATGGTCCTGCCCACATGCAAGCTATGCAGATCATCTAACCATGATCTAGGGCCCACATGGTTGAAGGATAAGGTTTCAGATACCATGTCGGGTTGTTTGACTTGAAAAGCGCCACCATCGATCAAGTCCACGACGTTAAACCGGGATACTTGCTGGGAGGTAGCCCAACACTTCTTTTTTTTTCTTCCATTATTTTTATCCCTTAATTTCTTCTGACAAATGTTTTTTGAAAAAAAAGAAGAGAAGAGAATGGAGAGAAGGGAAAGAGGGAAGAGTACCACATCTTTGAGAAGCCTAATAAATGGATATCTTACATGAGGAGAAAGAATCATGATGATATTCTCTCCTCTTTCCATAAATCCCTTGTTGCCTAGTTGTTCGGTTAATAGAGGGAAATTTTACCATCTTGTGAAATGATAAGTGATGCGGCGAGTGGGACATGTGGCCTATGATTTTGGTCCCTCTATTTTCCATAAGTACTTTTATTTCCTTCACATAGATAATTTGTCCTTACCCTTTATGAGATTCATCATTTCTTTGTAATAGTATTATATTCTTCTCACTCCAATTATCAATATTCACTGTCATATTCTGATCAAGACTTTCCTGGAAATGATTGATGTGAAGTCCCTATGCATTAGGGATAACACATGCATGGTGTAACCATTGATTCTTTCTAGGGAACTCATAATGTCTCCCCGATGCAGCTATATAATGGGTGAAGTGTAGGTCTTAGAAATATAAAAACTTTTCGAGGTTCAAGCATAGCCTAGGTTTCCATATTCCTTCTGCATTGACAACACCCATGGAAGCAGCAAATACCAACATCAACGGCGGATTCTGACGATCAGGCGATGACCCTCCATCGATAGAAGAAATCCCATTAGATCAGGATTTACTCCACTACAACTCCTAGGACATTTATGTCCCTTGGGATTTTTAATTTATGCACCCACACATTGACGAGGGAAGCTAACACTAGACCCATATCTGCTGATCAAGTAGCTATATGACCAATGAAGCCATCACCCTAAAAGTAAGGTGTTGGTTGGACGTAGGCAGTAGGGAACTGGGTGCAAGGTCTAGTAACCCTCACCACCACAAAATGAAGACCGTGGCAATTGGTAGCTAAGGATACACTCAAATCAAGTAGTCCCAAATGGGAGAAAAACCCATTCTTAATGTTATAACCCCAAATTTTGGGTTCTTTTGGTGAGAAATGTAATTTCTCATATTAAAGATATTTGAACAAATAATGATATAATTTTCTTCAAATAAATGGATTTCATTTACAATAGCCTTGATGATTGTGTTGTGGGCTTTATTGGCTATTGGGCCCAAATGACAAGGAAATTCAATTAGTAATTGAATAATTGAATTTTTGAGAAAAGAAATATGTAGAAACCTCTAGAAGGCAAATCCAAAGAGGATTTTGTGCCTCTTGGGTTCCTTGGGTACCAAGGAGTCCAAGGTTGCAAAAAGAAAGAAATAAGAAAAGAAAATATTAATTAAGTATTTCTGTATTAAGAAATAAATAAAAAGTAATGATAAAATATGGAAAATAAGTGGAAAGAGGCATAAATGAGATTTCTTGGGGAAATTTCGTATCCATGAGATTTATAAGATAAAAGGAATGCCAATGAGGAAAATAAAAGAGAAATAAAGAGAAATCCTCAAAAAGAACTATTTTTAATGAGAGATAAACAAGATAATAAGGAATTATGTGAAATAATGCATTTATATGCATCTAGAAGGATAATGAGTGTCCCATAAAAAGAATTTCGAAATAATGGAGTGTCTTGGGATACAAGGAGTCCTAATAAAGAGGAAAGAAAGAGAAAATACTAAAAAGGAAAAATAAGAGGATAATATAATGCATTATTAAGGAATTATGTGGTGTTGCAATAAAGGGGGTATTTTTCTATTAAAAGAAAATAGAAACTCTATCTAATGGATTAAAGAGCAAGAATAAAGGGGATAAGAAAGAGGAATTTCGAATTTCCTATATAATAAAATATTAGAAAATATCAAAAGGTTTAAGAAGAGAGAAAATTATTTCTTCTCCTTGAAAAAATAGGAGTCCTTATGGTAGTGGGACTTGTCCCCACTTAGAGGGCCACGTTAGGGCGTGTATGAACTCCCCTATAAAAGGGATAGACCCCTGGTTCGAGCTTAAGGAGAAATCCATGTCTCTTTCTCCTCTTCTTCTTTCTTTGTGTTTCAAACCCTAACCGAAAGCTTTAGCGCTACTCCTGGGGCAACGAAGGATCTTGGAGCCATCACGATGGAGGTATGGTGTTGCACGTCGTCCAAGGGAACCACAACCATCATCCTCATGCTCCAGTCTTCGCGCAAGGGCTGTAGCACAGCCTGCAATTCTGGTCACGGATCATGAGCTGCCCAGCCTGAGACGACAGCCCTAGTCATGCACAAAGGACTCCCTAGGTGCGCGAGGGTATGGCGGAGGTAGTGAGAGCTTCATCGAAGGTCAGCGGGGTGCAGAGAAGGAAGGAGAGGTGGCGCAGTCGGCTGCTAGGGCGGCGGCCAGCCGCTGGCGCGAGGTTGAAGGAGGCAAGGATCAATTGGACAATTATACCCCCAGCTTAACAAGGGACGCTCGGGTTAAGTGGAGGGTAACCAAGTAATTTGGTTATATTTTCCCAAAGGGCGTGTTGCATGGCTATGCTGACGTGTCAGCATGCTATTGGCCAAGTAAGTTTTTTATTACAAAAATCATAGTTAAATATTCGTAGCTCGGATGACAAAAGTTTATATATGAATTTTGATCAAGAGAACAAGAGGAATCCAATAAAAATAGTTTTATAGCCTGAATCTAATCATAGTTCGAAATGTAGTGTAAATTATCATCTTTAATGAATTAAAGATTAAGAAACCCTATTTAGGATTGAATAAAGTGTTTAATAGGGTTTAATGGATCTTTAGAGTTGATATTAACCTGTTAAATGTAAAAAGGGTACATTATGTTCAAAAAGGGAGACTTTGCACATGATTAGTCTAATTTATAATTTATGTGCTTAAATATGCTTGAAATTTGAAAAGGACATAAAGTTGTCATCTTTAATGATTTAATTAAGAAAAGACCCTTAGATTTGATAATAGATGGATTTAATGTTGTTCAATGAATAATTCAGGCCAATATTAACATGTGGTTAATAAAAATGAAAATAGGATCTAAAAAGATGATCTTTTTATAAAATTGGCTTAATTTAGGGTTTCGTGCACGAATATGCATTAATGAGCTTGAAAACCCTAATTTAGGCGAATATGACATTTAAATGTTTTAATTGTTCAAATCCATAAACAAATAGGGATATGATGATCCTAAGTCAATCTAGGTATAAAAGACTATTAAATGAATAGTTTGAGCAATTAGGGTTTATATGAGTGGAAAAGAGTATTTTATGGTTTGTTGATCTAAAAGGAATAAAGTTTGAGAAATTGATCTAAGAAACCCTAATGAATATTAATGAAACCTTAATGGGGATTAGAAACCCTAGAAAGAGAATCCAATTCAATAAAGTAGATTCTTGATAAAGTGTGTAATAAATAGAGTACATATCCTTTTCAGGAATTATGTGATGATTGAATTGCTTGCTTGGATCTGTTGATTGGCTTGATTGTATATACATGAAGTATATGTTCAATAATCTACATGACTCATCAAATCAGGTATGTGGTTACTCTTATGACTATTCCGATTAGTTTTTCGAGGATTGTATCGACGTTTCCCTCAATGCATGAAATAACTGTTGGATGTTTTAATTCATGCAACTATAGAGTGACTATGACTATCACTATGAATATACATGTATAACTGGCTAGATCTGGGTCCACCTCTGTGGCTTGTAAAGGCTAGAAAGGGGTAACCTAGAGTAAGGTGTGGGTTATCGTGGGTTAGAAATTGGGCTACCAAGTGTAGTGCCATGCGACCCATTAGCATGCCATGAGTTAAGGAGTGGGCTACTTACGAGTAGTGCCATGTGACTCAACCCTAGAAACTGGTTCACTTGATAGGTGGATCATGAGGGGTTTAATGGGGACAACACAGAGGATCAGGTACCCTTGGATCGCGGAGTTATCTTTAAAGCGTAATCTTGGTTGTTAAATGATGAATTGAATGATTACGTTGTTATCATAGTTGCACATTTATTGTTTCCTCCACATACCAGCTTCGGCTGACCGACGTTTTGTTTGTCGACGTTTTAGGTACCAGCCAAAAGGACAAACTGTAAATCATCATATTGTGAAATACATGAAGTAAAATACAAGGAGGATTAGTTAGAGTAGAATCCTTAAGTGGATATAAGTTTAGAGATCCAAGTGTTCAAAAAGGTATGCAAAAATTTATTTTCTTACAGTTTTTCAGTATAGTATGTTAAAATTTGATAATTATTCTTGGTTAATTGTCGAACCTTTGATCCGGGTTATTGGTTAACGGCTCTGACCTTTCAGTCTCCCTTAATTGGGGGTTACCGGGAGTCGGCGTTGAAACAATTGGTATCAGAGCGAAGGTTCCTCAGTTAACAATTAATAATTATTAAATTTTACAAACTTTGTAGAACCCAAGGGAGTTATTAGAGGATTATCCAAAAGACAGAGGTGTCTAGAAAAGGATCACGACCGGGGGCTGGAAATATTTTCCTCCGCACCGCTAGTCGGAATACGAGGACTCCTGGATCTGTGTGACTGCCTGGCCAAAGTCTTAGGGTATGAATCGAAATAAGATACCTTTAGGACTTTCTCATCTTATTCATCCCTTCTCATCACAAAATTCTGATAAGGACCTAAAGGATTAGGGTTTTCTTTCTTCTCCTCACCCTCTTGAGGTATGGGTAAGGTTAATAAGTTTTAAGGAATCCTCCAATAAATTAATGAAAAGCATGTAAATAAGATGTCATGGACACAAGCTTAATAGAGTAAGTGTAAATTAAAGAATAGATACATGCTTAGGTCGTATGACATAAGTTGTCATGCCCTCAGAAGAGACCTGAGGCTAGACCTTCTTGTCGGGAGGATAAGTTAGTCTTGGAGATAGAGATCTCCGTTGCAAGTAGAATCTTGGCTCATCCTACGAGGATGACGTTAACCCTAACCCTAAGTGAATGTTAGAGAGAGATGGCATGATGAGTTAGACCAGGTGTTTGGATGGACGTGCCTGGGATGCCATATGAGCCATGAGAGTTTGGATGGCCGAGTACCTTTGGCCACCCAACCCTGGAAAGGGGTCGTGTAGGTCAGGGCAAAGGATAGCTCCTTCCTTAATAAGGATAGAGAAGAACCCATGGAAACCCCACGAGCTGATATGAGCATGGCATACCCAGTAGGCATCAGTGGTGCGAGCAATAGGTTTAAACCCTGGCTGAGGGAGTTTGATGGATAGCTTATGTGATAAGTATAAGGGGTTATGGATAACCTTGAGCAAACATAAGTTGACCATAGGCTTCATCTAGCTAGGGGAATGCTTTTGAGGTTGACCCTTCATGAAGATAGGACCTCTAATAGTGAGGTTGGATGTAGGATTAACTCTAGAGAGAGAGCATGACCCCAGGCAAGAAGGCTGGAAGCCTAAAACCCGAGATATGAGGAACAATGGGGAGTCAAGGATGATGCGACCTAAGTGAATGATAGCAGTTGCCTCATGCATAAAACCTGGAGGCTGATGATATCTTGGTTGTCTTAGAGGAACCAAACCCTATAGAGAGGATGAGTCTGCTTATACCTTTGTACCTATGGTATAGATGAGAAGAAGAATTCCATAAACCCTAGAGAGGTATAGTAACAGGTTATGAGGTCTTGCATCTTGTTGATTGTCCTTGAGGAGGACTCAACCTTAAAGTGTTGATCGAGGAGAAGGATGACAAGAAGTGTATGTCATACCCGGTACATGCTTGGTTTGTGGTTAAGGGATTGAGCATGCAGTTGGACACCCAAAGTGAACATAGGGTTCCTGACATAAGAGGGGAAGGGGTATACCTAATGCTCATGAAGGGAATTAAGTTGCTATAGTTTCAAGCATGTCACGCCTCATGTATAAAGGAAAAGGGAAGTCCCTTAAGTTTAAGGTATGTGTGATGAACCCCTTACAGCTAGGTTGATGATAAAGGAAGGTATGATCTTGATCCAACATTAAGGAAAAGGACAAGTATGACCTAGCATGGTTCAATAGGTGATCTGCTTATGCCTTAATGGCTTGCTAGGGTTAAGTAGGCTCATGTGGATGTAAACCCTAGACCTAAGAGATTTTGTGATCTTGTTGTCAAGAGATAGTTTTCCTCCCATCCTGGGAGAGGGACCCCTTTAGTAGGGTGTATATCAGTTTTTTTGGTTTAAGGTAACCTAAAGAGGTCTCATAGGATCTTGAGAAGCTAAGTGAAAAGTACATAGTATGAGAATGAACATGTAGACCCATAGATATCCATCTCTAATTGCATATGAATGTGTTACCATGGAGGTAACCGGTATGGGGCTTCACCAAGGTAGGCAGGTTGCCATGATCCCTATGAAAGGATGAAAGTCAACCCATGAATGCAGAAAGAGAGACGATGAAGACTTGGGTAAGGTGCTAAGTGAACATGTACTATGATGGATAATCCTAAGTCTATCCTAGGTTCAGGTAGGGATAAGACAGATGAAAGAAGGAGTTGCCTAATTCCCCAGTTGCACATGACCATAGGGTCGGGAGGTAACAACTATCACAGTTTGAGGGCCATGGGTTAGGAGATTGATCACCTTCATGAACTCATAGGACCCAAAGGACGGATGAGTAGGGCACTCTCTTGATGCATGAGGGAAGAGGGATGACCCCAAAAGAGCTGGTACCCTATAGACCTAGAGGAGATGACCAAGTATAAAAATCTCAGTAGGTTTAAGATTAGTTTGTTATCATGATGTCTGTGATGTAGAGACATATGTGGCACGTTGCAACTTAGATGTAAAGGTGTATTAGCAAGGTGGAATGTACCATCTCTACTCTTGGAACAGGAAGAACTCTGTATTTGGACTGCATCCAAATGCTTATTTCCTCTTGTTATGGGGGTGAGAGATAGGACATTACACATGTCACACACCAAGGATAAGAGATGATGTAGGTTGGAACGTTGCCACGAGAAATGGGGATAGAGAAGATAACCTACCCTGGTAAAGTGAATGATACATGGATGGTTTGCAAACACTAAGAGGAATGAGGTAATCACCTTATGAGGATTTTTTTATCATGAGCTATGTTGAACTTACAAGTTATACCAGGATGAGTTTGATCACCATGATGATGAAATCAGAGAGTGTTCTTAATGAATATAGACATAGAGTTTTAGGTGAGACGATAAGTGAAATATATGGAAGTGTATGTCTTCAATGTTACCTAATACCTAAGGATGTGAAGTGGTAATGAATGCTCTGGATGGGATATAGCTGCCTAGTTTGGCTAGAAGAGGTGTTTTGGATAACCCTAAGTTTGGAAAGGAGATATGTTTGGCTAATCCTCTGATGTAATGAGATCCGTTGAACAAGTTAATGGATGTTTGGTTAGCCAGCCTAGTCCTGGATGCAATGAAAGGATGGTGGTAGAACCTCAGATGTACTTCTTTAGAAAAGAAAGTGATGAAACCCCGACTAGAGTGGTTTAGGGTTTCTGAGGAATCGATCTTGAGGAATCATGACATATAGGAGATCATGATTTTAAGGTCACTATATACCGTACCACCAAGATAATAAGTGACAGTAGGACTTTGGATACCTAAGATGAAGTTGCTTGTGGCATGTGTCCATGCAAGCCAGGAGATAAAGGACGAACACCAGTAACCCAGGATAAAGAGTCCCCGAAAGAGAAAGGGAGTTCATCACTATGGATGTTGTAAGTCTCCCCTGGACCAAGGAAGGTCGAGATTGCAATATGGGTTATGGTAGATCGCCTTATCTAGATGACATAAGAAAGAAAGAGTACTGTCAAGGGGCAGATTGAGTTGAACTACATATGAGAGAGATGGTTCGACTACACCATGAAGTGAGTTCGAAGGTTCTGGATTTTGACCTAAAGGTTCCCTTCCCAAAAAGGTTGAAGTAGATACATAAAGAACTCGATGATAGTACAGTTTATTACCCCTAACTAATGGTTAGTATGATCCAGACTAAAGGGTCTGATGAGAGCATATGTGCTTGTTCAGGGTGATAGATAGAGACAGTTCTTGCCCTATGAAAGATGTGATGATGACCACC
The DNA here is from genome assembly GCA_963693085.1 of Alisma plantago-aquatica. Classification (NCBI taxonomy): domain Eukaryota; kingdom Viridiplantae; phylum Streptophyta; class Magnoliopsida; order Alismatales; family Alismataceae; genus Alisma; species Alisma plantago-aquatica. The sequence continues at coordinate 1,409,231,226 of OY856412.1, read as the reverse complement.
ATAGCCAGTATCAGGATTTAAAGAAGCTCGATAAGGGAGGTTGTGTCGGTCACCACTTTAGTAAGGTGATGTTGGTGAATGGACCACAGTGTGTGTAGATGAAGTCACTTGATCATGCAATGGATGAAAGGAGCCTAGAGACGACAAAAGTCGTGAGCAGATGCACAGTAGACTGACATGAAATTCACTATGGGAGAATATAATGAGAATATGACCCCTCTAAGCTGCAGCTGAGAAAGATGAGTCCCCGATACATGGGTCCATTAGAGATGGATGGGTGGAGATGGTTAGGTTTTGACCTTACCCCTCAGGATAAAGTAATGTGGGATGTTTTCCATGTGTCCAATTTAGATCACTATGTGAGGTATCCCGACCATGTGCTGAGCAATGAACCTAGTAAGCCCCAAGGGAGGCTGAAATGGCATGAGTCACCTGTGTAGTTTATAAACACCAGGATGAAAGAACTCAGAGAAAAGAATATGTGACGATAAAGTTTCTTTGGATGCTCCATGAGTACGGTAAATCCACATAGGGGCCAATGATGGATATGGAAAAGTCTTATCCTGAATTGTTTGTTTGCTTGATAGAATTTTGAGGACAAAATTCCTATAAGAGGGGAATGATGTTATAACCCCAAATTTTGGGTTCTTTTGGTGAGAAATGTAATTTCTCATATTAAAGATATTTGAACAAATAATGATATAATTTTCTTCAAATAAATGGATTTCATTTACAATAGCCTTGATGATTGTGTTGTGGGCTTTATTGGCTATTGGGCCCAAATGACAAGGAAATTCAATTAGTAATTGAATAATTGAATATTTGAGAAAAGAAATATGTAGAAACCTCTACAAGGCAAATCCAAAGAGGATTTTGTGCCTCTTGGGTTCCTTGGGTACCAAGGAGTCCAAGGTTGCAAAAAGAAAGCAATAAGAAAAGAAAAGATTAATTAAGTATTTCTGTATTAAGAAATAAATAGAAAATAATGATAAAATATGGAAAATAAGTGGATAGAGGCATAAATGAGATTTCTTGGGGAAATTTTGTATCCATGAGATTTATGATGATAAAAGGAATTCCAATGAGGAAAATAAAAGAGAAATAAAGAGAAATCCTCAAAAAGAACTATTTTTAATAAGAGATAAACAAGATAATAAGGAATTATGTGAAATAATGCATTTAGATGCATCTAGAAGGATAATGAGTGTCCCATAAAAAGAATTTCGAAATAATGGAGTGTCTTGGGATCCAAGGAGTTCTAATAAATAGGAAAGAAGGAGAAAATACTAAAAAGGCAAAATAAGAGGATAATATAATGCATTATTAAGGAATTAAGTGGTGTTGCAATAAAGGGGGTATTTTTCTATTAAAAGAAAATAGAAACTCTATCTAATGGATTAAAGAGCAAGAATAAAGGGGATAAGAAAGAGAAATTTCGAATTTCCTATATACTCAAATATTAGAAAATATCAAAAGGTTTAAGAAGAGAGAAAAGGATTTCTTCTCCTTGAAGAAATAGGAGTCCTTATGGGAGTGGACTTGTCCCCACTTTGAGGGCCGCGTTAGGGCATGTATGAACTCCCCTATAAAAGGGATAGACCCCTGGTTCGAGCTTTAGGAGAAATCCACGTCTCTTTCTCCTCTTCTTCTTTCTTTGCATTTGAAACCCTAACTGAAAGCTTTAGCGCTACCCCTGGGGCAACGAAGGATCTTGGAGCCATCACGATGGAGGTATGGTGTTGCACATCGTCCAAGGGAACCGCAGCCATCATCCTCATGCTCCAGTCTTCGCGCAAGGGCTGCAGCACAGCCTACAATTCTGGTCATGGATTACGAGCTGCCTAGCCTGAGACGACGACCCTAGTCACGCACGAAGGACTCCGTAGGTGCGCGAGGGTATGGAGGAGGTAGTGAGAGCTTCATCAGAGGTCAGCGGGGTGCAGAGAAGGAAGGAGAGGTGGCACAGTCGGTTTCTAGGGAAACGGCCAGCCGCTGGCGCGAGGTTGAAGGAGGTAAGGATCGATAGGACAATTCTACCCCCAGCTTAACAAGGGATGCTCGGGTTAAGTGGAGGGTAACCAAGTAATTTGGTTATATTTTCCCAAAGGGCGCGTTGCATGGCTATGCTGACATGTCAGCATGCTATTGGCCAAGTAAGTGTTTTATTGCAAAAATCATAGTTAAATATTCGTAGCTCGGATAACAAAAGTTTATATATGAATTTTGATCAGGAGAACAAGAGGAATCCAATAAAAATAGTTTTATAGCCTGAATCTGATAATCGTTCGAAATGTAGTGTAAATTATCATCTTTAATGAATTAAAGATTAAGAAACCCTATTTAGGAATGAATAAAGTGTTTAATAGGGTTTAATGGATCTTTAGAGTTGATATTAACCTGTTAAATGTAAAAAGGGTACATTATGTTCAAAAAGGGAGAACTTTGCACATGATTAGTCTAATTTAGAATTTATGTGCTTAAATATGCTTGAAATTTGAAAAGGACATAAAGTTGTCATCTTTAATGATTTAATTAAGGAAAGACCCTTAGATTTGATGATAGATGGATTTAATGTTGTTCAATGAATAATTCAGGCCAATATTAACATGTGGTTAATAAAAATGAAAATAGGATCTAAAAGATGATATTTTTATAAAATTGGCTTAATTTAGGGTTTCGTGCATGAATATGCATTAATGAGCTTGAAAACCCTAATTTAGGTGAATATGGCATTTAAATGTTTTAATTGTTCAAATTCATAAACAAATAGAGATATGATGATCCTAAGTCAATCTGGGTATAAAAGACTATTAAATGAATAGTTTGAGCAATTAGGGTTTATATGAGTGGAAAATAGTATTTTAGGGTTTGTTGATCTAAAAGGAATAAAGTTTGAGAAATTGATCTAAGAAACCCTAATGAATATTAAAGAAACCTTAATGTGGATTAGAAACCCTAGAAAGAGAATCCAAGTCAATAAAGTAGATTCTTGATATAGTGTGTAATAAATAGAATACATATCCTTTTCAGGAATTATGTGATGATTGAATTGCTTGCTTGGATCTGTTGATTGGCTTGATTGTATATACATGAAGTATATGTTCAATAATCTGCATGACTCATCAAATCAGGTATGTGGTTACGCTTATGACTATTCCGATTAGTTTTCCGAGGATTGTATCGATGTTTCCCTCAATGCATGAAATAACTGTTGGATGTTTTAATTCATGCAACTATAGAGTGACTATGACTTTCACTATGAATATACATGTATAACTGGCTAGATCTGAGTCCACCTCTCTGTCTTGTAAAGGCTAGAAAGGGGTAACCTAGAGTAAGGTATGGGTTATCATGGGTTAGAAATTGGGCTACCAAGTGTAGTGCCATGCGACCCATTAGCATGCCATGAGTTAAGGAGTGGGCTACTTACGAGTAGTGCCATGTGACTCAACCCTAGAAACTGGTTCACTTGATAGGTAGATCATGAGGGGTTTAATGGGGACAACACAGAGGATCGGGTACCCTTAGATCGCGGAGTTATCTTTAAAGCGTAATCTTGGTTGTTAAATGATTAATTGAATGATTACGTTGTTATCATAGTTGCACGTTTATTGTTTCCTCCACATACCAGCTTCGGCTGACCGACGTTTTGTTTGTCGGCGTTTGAGGTACCAGCCAAAAGGACAAACAATAAATCATCATATTGTGAAATACATGAAGTAAAATACAAGGAGGATTAGTTAGAGTAGAATCCTTAAGTGGATAGAAGTCTAGAGATCCAAGTTTTCAAAAAGGTATGCAAAAATTTATTTTCTTACAACTTTTCAGTATAGTATGTTAAAATTTGATAATTATTCTTGGTTAATTGCCGAACCTTTGATCCGGGTTATTGGTTAACAGCCCTGACCTTTCGGTCTCCCTTAATTGGGGGTTACCGAGAGTCGGGGTTGTAACACTTAAGGTTTTATTGTGTGCTCTTAGATGAACAAGAATTGTCCAACCCCTCTATCTCCACCTCCATTTCTCTCCATATCAAATCCCCTCCATCTCTATCTTCTCTCTTCCTAAGGATGGAAATTTTTTTGAAGTTGGGGGTGCAGGGTGGGTGGTACATTATGTCCACCTCCTCAACTCTAACATTTTTCTTTCTCATCTTCAAACACTTCTTTCTTCTTCTTCTCCATCTTTTATTTGCATCTGTCTTGTTTCCATCTTCTTTTTCATTTTTTATGTGACTTGTGACCTTTACCTAGTCAATCATTTTTATGTATGTTCAAAATGTCAAATATATGAATGAACTATCCCTTTTTCTTTTTCTCAAGATAACCAATATAAAAATAAGTTTTAAGGAATAAACATGTAACGACCCCGCCTCCCGGTGACCCCCAACTAAGGGAGACCGAAAGGTCAGAGCCGTTAACCAATAACCCGGATCAAAGGTTCGACAAACAATCAATAACAATTAATAAACTTTACCAATTAAACTGAAAACTGGTATAAAATAAAACTTTGCTTACCTTTTAAAAACTGGGATTTCTAAACTTTTATCCATGAAGACACTAATCTAACTAATCCTCCTGTGCACGTTAATCCTCGTTTAATTCCACATATGCCACTTTACTATTTTTTCTTTTCACTTGTACCTAAAATGTCGACAAACAAAATTTCGATCAGCAAGAAGCTGGTATGTGGGGGAAACAACAATCGTGCGACTATAATAACAATGTAGTCATCCAAATATCATTTAACATCCAAAATTACATTTTACGCAATACTACTCAATCCTTGCCTATCCCCTATCTCTGTGCAATCCCTGTAGTGGACATTGATACGACCTATCTTGTATGGTAGATCCTTACCCCCATGGCCCTACCACACAGGTAGCCAATACCTAGGGTTATGGAGTCGCATCGCCCTACCCAAAGGTAGCCCAATCCCTGACTCATGATGACTTGATGGTCCTACCCCATTGGTAGCCATGTACTAAGTCATTCAATGACCTGATGGGCCTACCCCATTGGTAGCCATGTACTAGGTCAATCCATTAGGCTACATAGGGGACTAGGATCTGATCTAGTACGTACATCTCTTATGTGATAGTCATATTCACATTATAATTTGAAAGAATTAAATTCATCCAACAATTAATTCAAGCCACGATGTAAACATCTATAAAATCCTCGGAAAACTATTGTGGGATAATCATAAGTGTAACCACATACCTGTCAAGTTGATGTGAGATAGAAATAATCCAATCAATCAATAGGCAAGAAAGCACTCAATAAGATCTTGAAACAATTATACAATTTGCTTTTATTACTCATGTCATTAAGATCTATTAAGTCTAGCTCTCTTCCTAGGGTTTCTAGTCCACTTTTAGGGTTTCCATTGCAATTATGGTTTCCCTTCATCTTTTACTATTTTAAACCCTAATTTAACACAATTGATCACAAACCCTAATTATTTCCACATCTAATCCTCAGTTCCGGATTAAAGGCATAATTAACCATTAATTAAGCTCATTAAGCCTCTTTTATATTAAAGTGACTATTTTTATCCTTATAATCCATGACAAGATCATTATACACATTTATCATCAATTCATAGTTCATTATGGTCCAAATCACATATGAACTCGATTTTCCATGAATTCCACCTTTTATTCATGAGAAAACCCTAATTACTACATTTCAGGTATTTATCTACAAATTCTGAACTTTAATGCTCAAAATAGCTTATAACCATAAAACTCAGTTCTATACATGAAATCAAATAATTAAAGCAATTAGTAGTCCTAATTACCAACATTAGGGTTTCAAGGCCCAGTAAAGCCTATTTAGGCACATAAACTCTAAATTAAACTAATTATATGCAAAGTTCTTCTTTTTCAAACTTAATGTTCCTTTTCATCATTAACAGGTTAATATCAACTTTAAACACTCATTTAACCCTTTCTAATTCATTAATCATCAAAGGTTAGGGTTTTTCATTGATTAAACTATTACAGATAACATCTTTATATACTTTTTGAATTGCAATCAGAATCAGGCTTCAATTTTATTTTATTAGATTCCCCTCATTTTTCTGAGCAATATTCATCTATAATACGCATCCATCTGAGCTACGGTTAAATAGATATGATTTTTGTAATAAAATCTTACTTTGGCCAATAGGGAGGCGCCATGTAGCCCATTGCATGCAACGTTACTTTCGTTGGAAACATTTCGAAAGGTCCAAAATACCCCCAGTTAGGTTAACCATTGCTATAGCCCATGGAAGGGCATAACTGTCCAAAGGACCTCGTCGCCTTCTTCCTTGGAATGGCGTCCTGCAGCCGCCCTAGCCTCCGATCGCAGGGTTGCTCCTCCCTCCCTCGGACCCCAACGACCACCAGAGTGGCTTCCCATGCCTCCTTCGTGCCTTTTGCGCACACGAGGGTGCTGCTGGGTTGCGGTCAAGTCGGTTGGTTCAAGCTCCTTAGCTCTACAACACACGGACGATACGCTGCTCTCCTGCGGCTGTCGCGCAAGAACCAAAGCTCAGGGAAGATGGTTGAGTCTTCGTGAGATGTCGTGGGAGCATTGTGCTTCCCTCGTACTCATCTACTCATTCCTCGTTGCTCATAGACGCACTACTCCTCTCCCTTAGGGTTTATTTACAAAGAAGGAGAAGAAGAAGATAGGAATATTTGGAACCTCCTGGAACTTGTCCCTGGGCTCTACCCCTTATATAGGGGAGGGCACCCAAGCCCCAAGACGTTCATATAAGAGGGAACAAGTCCCTTTCCTAATAGGAAACAACTTCCCTTAATTAAGAAGCAAATCTTCTCTCTCTCCCTCATCCCTTTGATATTCCTTTTTCTTTAATTATTAGGATTTCGAAAATTACCTCCTTTATCTTCCTTGTACTTGCCTTTTATGTATTGGCATGAAATTAAGTTTTCCTTTTTAATAGAAAATACTTTTCCTTTTTCCATGCCACCAAAAATTAGTAATAATGTATTATATTACTCTCTTATTTTGCTTTATTAGTATTTTCTCTTTCCTCTTTCTTCATTGGGGCTCCTTGGATCCTAAGAAACTTATTATTTCAAAATACTTCATAAGGATACTTATTATCCTTCTAGAGGCATCTATATGCATTATTTCTCATTATTATGTTGATTTCTTATTAAAATATCCCTTTTTGATGATTTCTCTTTATTTCTCTTTTATTTTCCTCATTGGTATTCCTTTTAACATTAGCAATCCTTGGGATACGAAATTCCACCAAGGATAACTCAATTATACCTATTTTCACTTATTTTCCACATTTCATCAATGTTTTCAATTTCTTTATTAACAAGGAACTACTCATTTGATCTTTTCTTTTCTTATTGTATTCTTTATGAAAGCTTGGACTCCTTGGAATCCAAGGAACTCAAGAGGCACGAAATCCATCCTTGGATTATATCCTTTTGCCTTCTAGAGGTTTCCACATCTTTCTTTTCTCAAATTCTCAATTATTCATTAATTAATTGGAATTCCTTATTATTGGGCCCAATAGCCAATAAAGCAATCATCAAGGCTATTATAAATGAAATCCATTTATTCAATAAAAGTTGTATCATTATTTGTCTAAATATATTTAATATGAGAAATTACATTTCTCAGCAAATGAACCCAAAATTGGGGTTGTAACATCCTTCCCCTCTTATAGGAATTTTGTCCTCAAAATTCAATCAAGCAAACAAGCAGACAAGATAAGTCTTTCTTATGTCCATCAGGGCTCCCATGTGGCTTCACCATTTCCATGGTGCTTCCCAAGAACCTTCATCATCTCATATTCTTCCATCTGAGTTCTTTCTCACCTTGGTATATCATACCCTCATAGGTGACTCAGGACATTTCAACCTCTCAAAAGATGAATAGGTTTAGGGCTCAGCACATGGCTTAGGTACCTCACATAGTGCTCTAGATCGGACTCATGGAACCCATTACACATCATGTTATCCTGAGGGGCAAGGCTAAACACAACCATATCCACCAATCCATCTCAAATGGACCCATATATCGGGGACTCAGCTTTGTCAACTGTAGCTCATAGGGGTCAGATTTTCACATTATATTCTCCCACAGTGAACTGCATGTCAGTCTACTTTGCATCAATGCGTGACTCATGTCACCCTTGAGCTCTCTCTCAGCCATTGCACGATCAAAGCGACTTCATCTGCACACATTTTGGTTCTTTTCTGACCTTCGTGAGGCCTCCTTCACCAACATCATCTTAATGAAGTGGTGACCAACACAACCTCCCTATAGAACTACTTGCATCCCGATAAAGTCTATGGTGGTTAATGATGCGATGATTTTGAGTCGCATTTATAGACCTGTTTTATATGTGGTTTATGCTTTAATTAGTCATTTCTATGGTTAATATCACATAATTCATCCATTTTGGTCTTTGCCATCATTTTATGTCAAATCCCCTTAGTTTCATCATTTTGAGCATTCATTATCACATTAATATTATTTGTGTGGATCTATTTGATCTTGTCTTTGAATTTCAGGAAAAACAAGTATTTGCTTCCGTCGATACCATCTACGGAAGTCGATACCATCGACAAGACCGCAGGTTGCCAACCAAAAGGAGCAGCAAAGAGTCGATACCATCGACGCTGATGTCAATGGTATCGAGACACCTTCAGGTTGCTGGCAAAGAAGCAGTCGATAGTATCGACGGAAGTCGATACCATCGACACATGGAGGCTACAGCGTCGCAAAACGACAGAACCGACGCCAAAAAGGAAGTCGATACCATCGACCCGAGTCGATGGTATCGAGATGATGAAGGGCGCGATAAAGGAAGGATTTGCAGCCAGCCGCTACAGTAGCGTGTCGATACCATCGACTCGCGTCGATGGTATCGACGCCGTCATATATGCGTTGGATTCAGATTGATTTCAATCGGACGGCTGGAGTTAATTAATGACCTAATTAGTGACTTATACCTAATGACGGCCGCCCAGACAGAGGAGGATCGGATTTTAGCTTTTGCACAAGTGCCGAGGAGCGAGAAAGGAGAACGGAGGCCAGAAGTTCATACCTGTCGATTCAGATGTTGCCGAAGATGGATTTCACCACCGAGAGGCGGGAAAGCACGTGTTCTACGCAAAGGATCAATCAGTTCTTCTCCGTTTAGGGGTTTTCCCATTCAATTCACATTTTTCATATGATTTCCCCTATTTCTACCATGTACTTGTGTGAGATGAAAATGCGGGGCTAATCCCCTCCATCTTTAGGACCAGGAGTAGCCCAGGAATGCATTGTATGATAGTTTTATATTAATAATTCATATTTTCTCTCTTAAATCTGTGGTATAGTTTCGTTTTCTCCATATATTGTTATGCTTGATCACCATAATAATAACCTAATGCCCTTAATCACTTCGATAGAAGGATTAATGGTTGAAAAGAGACGAAACCTACATTAATCGATAAATCCCTTGACAAAGGAGGTGTAAAATTAATGGTGGAAACTGAGAGATCGTTCGTAATGCACTTAGTTTAGGGAATATATTACTACGACGGTGGAATCAACCTAAACCTAAGTAGTGAATTGCACCACGACAGTGGGTAATTCTGTTTTCAAGCCACTACCCGGATTGAGAGAGAAGATTGAGGCATTATATAAAATCTAATACAATGAATACCCGCGGTGAAACCGCAATCCTAAAGATATCCTTTTGAATTGATTAAATTAACCTTTAATCGATTGTTTGCTTTGTTTTATTTATATTTTCTTTTAATTTTATTCAACAACCCAAATTTGTTATTCGGCTTAGCTGATCGCAAATAGTTAGTAGGAGTCTCTGACAATTCCTAGTATCCCTATGTTCGACTCGGGCCTCACAAGGCCTGTACTACTCGACGCGTATACTTGCGTTTTTAGCGCGTAGTAAAATACACGTCAAGTTTTTGGCGCCGTTGCCGGGGATACGGCGAATTGTTGGCACTTTGAGTGCTACGATCGGCCACTCTAGGCCAATTTTTTTTTATTTAGATTGAGACAACTTCAAATATTTTTAAATTGTTTGATAATTTTTATACTCGTCATAGCACTGTATTGAACTCGAATTTTCTCATTTCAGGTACTGGGCATGGTGCAGACACGTAGTACTGACTACGCAGGTCGCGCACCTGAGGTTCCGTTGCCGGGACCTAAGGACGAGGATTATCACAAGCAAGAGCAACCAGAAGAGGTAGATTACGAATCTGAAGCAGAAGAGATGGCCGAGCCACAGACTATATGGGAGAAGATCAAAGCTTCTTCCTCATCAGCTTCAAAGGGGCCTATAAAGAAGCAGGCGATCAACATACCGACATATAAGATCGATCCAGTGTTGATTAATTTGGTTAAGTCCAATGCTTTTCATGGTTTGAAAAATGAGGATCCTGTTGCGCACCTTAGTCAATTCGTGGAGAACTGCGATATGGTGAAAATTGACCGATTTCCGCAGACTGCACTCTATTTGAAGCTCTTTCCGAGCTCGCTAGCGGGAATTGCACGAGAATGGCTACACAATCTAGACGATGAGTTCGTGGAATCGTGGGACCATATGGTGGAGGTCTTCTTTGAGAGGTTCTTCCCTCCTGAGAAGACTAACGACATGATCCGGAAGATTCATAACTTTACCCAACAGGCTGGTGAGACATATTCTGAGACCTGGGAGAGATTTCAAGTTATGCTGAGGAGGTGCCCGCATCATGGGCTGGATAAGGAGACACAGGTAAAGATCTTCTATTTTGCTCTCTCTGAGCACGATAGGAGAAACCTTGATTCAGCTGGGTCAGGATTCTTTCTGAATAATACAGACACCAGATGTTGGGAGATATTAAAGAACATGGCTAGGAAACAGTCATGGGGTGAAAGAGGCATTGTGGTGCAGGTCAGAGTTGCAGGTGAATCCAAAGTAATTAAGGAGCTGAACGACAAGTTAGATCTGCTAGCCAAGAAGCTGCTAGCTAAGGATGATGCATCTGAGGAAGAGGAAGCCCAAGTCAAATTCATGCAACAACAGGGCTACAGAAACAATGACTATGCATGGAGAAGAGATAAAAAGTTCTCATGGAAGGATCCAAATAATTTTCTGTAGGATCCAGATGCCAAGCTACAACCGAGAGTGGAGGACAAGAACACTGAACTACTAAGTCAAATGGTTCAGCAGAATCAGGAAATGATGGCCATGTTTGGTAAGCAATTACAGTCTCAAGGTGATATTCTTACCAAGTTTGGACAGACGCTGCAAAGCCATGGAGCACAAATGTGGGCATTAGAAACCACTGTGGCATATATTTCTAATGAAGTGGCGGCCATCAAGCACGCCAATCAACAGAAACCGGCCGAGAATGCAAACGTGGCCCAAACACACCATCAGGTCAAGTATATTTCTGTGGTAAGCAATGAGGAGAAATCTCAGGTGCAAGAAGCTAAAGAAGAAAGAAAAATGACTTTTAATATGCATGCAACACTGGCAATACCGTATCCACGCATTTACTATGGACTGTCGGGCGGAAACCCTTTCTTCAGAAAATCACAGCGAGTTATGAATATTGTATCTCCATCTAGAGAAAAAGAACAATTGAAGGTTGTTTGTGCACGTGTGGAGACATCGAATGCGAGAGAGGAACCATAGCAAGTTGTTACTATTGACGATGTCTCGCCAAAGCCCACGTCAGAGGGAGTGATTGAAGCAAGCTTAGGGGAGTTAACCCCGAAAAGCTCATATGTGTCACCCCACAGGCGTGTTGATGCAGCAGATGTTTCAAAACTGGACAATCCTAAGTCAAAGAAAGAGCATCGTCATTTTAGGAAATTCTTGGAAATATTTCGAAAACTCCACATCAATATTCCATTACTGGAGATGATCGAGAAGGTGCCCGCCTATGGGAGGTTCATCAAGGAAATCATGAATAAGAAGAGGCAGATAAAAGATAGTGATATTTGTAGGATGAATGAGACGGTGAGCTCTATGATTCACGGGAGTTCACCAAACAAGAGAAAAGACCCAGGGGGCTTCTACATTCCTTGCTCAATAGGTGGTCGACATTTTCCTAAAGTGCAATGTGATTCAGGCGCCAGCATCAATCTCATGCCTCTGGTGACATTTCAGAAACTTGGGTTAAAAGAGATAAAGAAGTCAGCCGCGACAATTGAATTGGCAGATGGGTCTTTAGTGAGACCATATGGAGTGTGTGAGGATGTTCTCGTCAAAGTGGATAGATTCATATTCCCGATGGATTTTGTTGTCATTGATATGTCACCGCTCCAAAGCTGTGAAATTCTTTTAGGAAGACCGTTTCAAGCAACGGCGGACGTCGTGACTACCTTAGGGAGAGGTACATTGTCCTTGGGAATTGGAGGAGATCGAGTTGAATTAAAGTTACCACATGATCCTCTAAGCGCAGTTCCCAAGGTGAAAAGATGATGAGCTTCATACCGTCTAGCCTAATATGTTAAATAAGGGCGCTTGTTGGGAGGCAACCCAACCATCGGTACATTAGGATAGTTTATTAACAATCATAGGTTGCTTTATTTTCGTTCAATTTTTAGTGTAAAGAAGATACCTTGATCCGTTTGTTCATTGTGCAGGCTGAGGCAGAGTCGATACCATCGACACACAAGTCGATGGTATCGACAAGGGTACAGGTTGAAGACTACAAATTTAGTTCTGAGTTGATACCATCGACATACCTACAGGCAGGTCGCCCAACAACAGTCGATGGTATCGACACAGGCGTCGATATCATCGAGATCTCTGGAGAAGTTCAGATCGATTTGTCTTAGTCAACTCGATACCATCGACGGTCTTGTCGATGGTATCGACACGGTTACAGGTTGAAGTGCAAAGTGGCGGTGTCGCAATGAAACCAAGTCGATACTATCGACATCTGTCGATGGTATCAACCATCCATGTCACCAATCCGCGTAAAGAAATCGACGGCGATCATGGCGTCCATGTCATCGATCCGGGTGCAGCATCGATACTATCGACCTTTGTCGATGGTATCGACATGTCAGCAATCCGGGTTTCAAGATCAAGCAATCGTCAGCCGTCGATACTCGCGAGGGTGCCGGATAGCATCGAGATGTGTCGACCTCCACAAGAGTGATCGGGTATCTCTGTTCCAATCTTTAAGTTTGTTTTTGACTATGAGGCCATAGTCGAATTCAAGCTTAGGGGGGTAGTTGGAACAGCTCTATCTTTTATTGTTTTTAGTTTTTAGCATTTTTTGCTTTTGTTCTCTTGTTATTTGTTTCTTGCATCTTTAGTTTTTGTAGGATCCACGTGCTATCTAGTGTAACTGTGGTTGTCGTAAAAGTGTCGTCATCTTGTTGATTAGTGCATGGGAAATTTAAGGGAAATTTAAAATTTTTTGTGTGTTTGGATAGCTTGCTTTGGTTGACCTTGGGGAACACATCCTGTGAAAATGATTGATTATGTAAACTTTAAAACAACATTTCACACATGTACTCCTAATGATTCATGAAAGTGGCTGGAAATGGTTGTTTGAGCCTAACCTAACCAAATGGTAATGAGACCTTAATTGGATGTAAGAGAGAGAACCCTCTAAACTACTACACAGGTAAGTAAGGAGGGACACATAATATCTTTCTAAGGTTCAGTCATCTAGTCTTGTGATCGTTCCACTTCATTTTTCCATAATCCACCTAAGAATTGGAAGTAAAGTGCAGTTTTAATTCCTTTTGTGTGCATAGCATTTAGATAGGACTTGCATGGGTATTTTCCATATGTTTGCATAAATATATATATATATATATATATATATATATATATATAGGAATTCATGCACATTACCTTTAGGTGCATGCCATGTAGTTGCACTCATGATTTTCATGCATAAAGTAATTCATGTATCTCAATTTTGCCCTAATGGTGAATTAAATTGTTCCATACTTTCTAAATATTGAAAAAAAAAATCTGAGCATGAAGAAAATAGCCCAATAAACCTATCTTTAAGCAATTATGGATATGTGGGCTGAAAAAAAAAAGATGAAAATCTGCAATATATAAAGGAAAAAAAAGAGAATTTAGAAGAACGTGAAATAAGAAGGAGAAAGGAACATGATATCACCTACATTTCAGGATAATTGAGTACATGATGTAGCTTGACTAGATATCCATCTCATTTTGAGGCGGATGGTTAGAGCATGCATCATTTCACCCAATTTTAGGCATTAGGGCATTTCTAATGTGCATTTGCATCATATAGGACATTTTTTTTTGTATTATGCATGTTGAAACTGTACAATACTTCCATTTTCTTCAATGAGCCACCCATTTTCATCCACCCGCTGCTCGGATTGGTAGGCCACCGTGAATTTCTCCTCACTAATGAATATCAGGAGAACTGCTTCCATGTAGATGGTAGTTAGGGCGAGCAACGTAGTATATGCGATCACAAGATGCACCAATGCTGAATCGGTGAATTTTATTATGTTAACTGCCTTATGTGATAGTGTTCATCGGTTAGGAGGTTGATTTCTTTTATTGATGATTACTGTCACCTTTAGGGTAATTACCGTTCTATGGTTAGGAAAGGCCGGTGTGTGAATGTTCAGTGGGAGTCATATGGGATGTTGGGTTGGTGTGTTGTTTTTCAGTTGACATTTGCAATTCTATTCTAAGGATTAGTTGCTCGAGGGCAAGCAACGTTCAAGCTTAGGGGAGTTTGATGCGATGATTTTGAGTCACATTTATAGACCTGTTTTATATGTGGTTTATGCTTTAATTAGTCATTTCTATGGTTAATATCACATAATTCATCCATTTTGGTCTTTGCCATCATTTTATGTCAAATCCCCTTAGTTTCATCATTTTGAGCATTCATTATCACATTATTATTATTTGTGTGGATCTATTTGATCTTGTCTTTGAATTTCAAGAAAAACAAGTATTTGCTTCCCTAAGTAGTGAATTGCACCACGACAGTGGGTAATTCTGTTTTCAGGCCACTACCCAGATAGAGAGAGAAGATTGAGGCATTATATAAAATCTAATACAATGAATACCCGCGGTGAAACCGCAATCCTAAAGATATCCTTTTGAATTGATTAAATTAAACTTTAATCGATTGTTTGCTTTGTTTTGTTTATATTTTCTTTTAATTTTATTCAACAACCCAAATTTGTTATCCGGCTTAGCTGATCGCAAATAGTTAGTAGGAGTCTCCGAAAATTCCTAGTATCCATGTGTTTGACTCGGGCCTCACAAGGCCTGTACTACTCGACGTGTATACTTGCATTTTTTGCACGTAGTAAAATACACGTCAAGTTTTTGGCGCCGTTGGCAGGGATACGGCGAATTGTTGGCACTTTGAGTGCTACAAGCGGACACTCTAGGCCAATTTTTTTTTTATTTAGATTGAGACAATTTCAAATATTTTTAAATTGTTCGATAATTTTTATACTCGTCATAGCACTGTATTGAACTCGAATTTTCTCATTTCAGTTACTGTGCATGGTGCAGACACGTAGTACTGACTATGTAGGTCGCGCACCCGAGGTTCCGTTACCGGGACCTAAGGATGAGGATTATCACGAGCAAGAGCAACCAGAAGAGGTAGATTACGAATATGAAGCAGAAGAGATGGCCGAGCCACAGACCATATGGGAGAAGATCAAAGCTTCTTCCTCATCAGCTTCAAAGGGGCCTATAAAGAAGTAGGCGATCAACATACCGACATATAAGATCGATCCAGCGTTGATTAATTTGGTTAAGTCCAATGCTTTTCATGGTTTGAAAAATGTGGATCCTGTTGCGCACCTTAGTCAATTCGTGGAGAACTGCGATATGGTGAAAATTGACCGATTTCCGCAGACTACACTCTATTTGAAGCTCTTTCCGAGCTCGCTAGCGGGAATCACGAGAATGGCTACACAATCTAGACGATGAGTTCATGGAATCGTGGGACCATATGGTGGAGGTCTTCTTTGAGAGGTTCTTCCCTCCTGAGAAGACTAACGACATGATCCGGAAGATTCATAACTTTACCCAACAGGATGGTGAGACATATTCTGAGACCTGGGAGAGATTTCAGGTTATGCTGAGGAGGTGCCCGCATCATGGGTTGGATAAGGAGACACAGGTAAAGATCTTCTATTTTGCTCTCTCTGAGCACGATAGGAGCAACCTTGATTCAGCTGGGTCAGGATTCTTTCTGAATAATACAGACACCAAATGTTGGGAGATATTAAAAAACATGGCTAGGAAACAGTGATGGGGTGAAAGAGGCGTTGTGGAGCAGGTCAGAGTTGCAGGTGAATCCAAAGTAATTAAGGAGCTGAACAACAAGTTAGATCTGCTAGCCAAGAAGCTGCTAGCTAAGGATGATGCATCTGAGGAAGAGGAATCCCAAGTCAAATTCATGCAACAACAGGGCTACAGAAACAATGACTATGCATGGAGAAGAGATAAAAAGTTCTCATGGAAGGATCCGAATAATTTTCTGCAGGATCCAGATGCTAAGCCACAACCGAGAGTGGAGGACAAGAACACTGAACTACTGAGTCAAATGGTTCAGCAGAATCAGGAAATGATGGCCATGTTTGGTAAGCAATTGCAATCTCAAGGTGATATTCTTACCAAGTTTGGACAGACGCTGCAAAGCCATGGAGCACAAATGCGGGCATTAGAAACCACTGTGGCACAGATTTCTAATGAAGTGGCGGCCATCAAGCATGCCAATCAATAGAAACCGGCCGAGAATGCAAACGTGGCCCAAACACACCATCAGGTCAAGTATATTTCTGTGGTAAGCAATGAGGAGAAATCTCAGGTGCAAGAAGCTAAAGAAGAAAGAAAAATGACTTTTAATACTCATGCAACACCGACAATACCGTATCCACGCACTTACTATGGACTGCCAGGCGGAAACCCTTTCTTCAGAAAATCACAGCGAGTTATGAATATTGTATCTCCATCTAGAGAAAAAGAACAATTGAAGGTTGTTTGTGCACGTGTGGAGACATCGAATGCGAGAGAGGAACCACAGCAAGTTGTTACTATTGACGATGTCTCGCCAAAGCCCACGTCAGAGGGAGTGATTGAAGCAAGCTTAGGGGAGTTAACCCCGAAAAGCTCATATGTGCCACCCCACAGGCGTGTTGATGCAGCAGATGTTTCAAAACTGGACAATCCTAAGTCAAAGAAAGAGCATCGTCATTTTAGGAAATTCTTGGAAATATTCCGAAAACTCCACATCAATATTCCATTAGTGGAGATGATCGAGAAGGTGCCCGCCTATGGGAGGTTCATCAAGGAAATCATCAATAAGAAGAGGCGGATAAAAGACAGTGATATTTGCCAAAAACTTGACGTGTATTTTACTACGCGCTAAAAACGCAAGTATACGCGTCGAGTAGTACAGGCCTTGTGAGGCCCGAGTCGAACATAGGTATACTCGGAATTGTCGGAGACTCCTACTAACTATTTGCGATCAGCTAAGCCGAATAACAAATTTGGGTTGTTGAATAAAATTAAAAGAAAATATAAATAAAACAAAGCAAACAATCAATTAAAGGTTAATTTAATCAATTCAAAAGGATATCTTTAGGATTGCGGTTTCACCACGGGTATTCATTGTATTAGATTTTATATAATGCCTCAATCTTCTCTCTCTATCCGGGTAGTGGCCTGAAAACAGAATTACCCACTGTCGTGGTGCAATTCACTACTTAGGTTTAGGTTGATTCCACCGTCGTAGTAATATATTCCCTAAACTAAGTGCATTACGAATGATCTCTCAGTTTCCACCATTAATTTTACACCTCCTTTGTCAAGGGATTTATCGATTAATGTAGGTTTCGTCTCTTTTCAATCGCTAATCCTTCTGTCGAAGTGATTAAGGGCATTAGGTTATTATTATGGTGATCAAGCATAACAATATATGGAGAAAACGAAACTATACCACGGATTTAAGAGAGAAAATATGAATTATTAATATAAAACTGTCATACAATGCATTCCCGGGCTACTCCCGGTCCTAAAGATGGAGGGGATTAGCCCCGCATGTTCATCTCACACAAGTACATGGTAGAAATAGGGGAAATCATATGAAAAATGTGAATTGAATGGGAAAACCCCTGAACGGAGAAGAACCGATTGATCCTTTGCGTAGAACACGTGCTTTCCCACCTCTCAGTGGTGAAATCCGTCTTCGGCAGCGTCCGAATTGACATGTATGAACTTCTAGCCTCTGTTCTCCTTTCTCGCTCCTCGGCACTTGTGCAAAAGCTAAAATCCGATCCTCCTCTGTCTGGGCAGCCGTCATTAGGTATAAGTCCCTAATTAGGTCGTTAATTAACCCCAGCCGTCTGATTGAAATCAATCTGAATCCAACGCATATCTGACAGCGTCGATACCATCGACGCGAGTCGATGGTATCGACCCGCTACAGTAGCGGCTGGCTGCAAATCCTTCCTTTATCACGCCCTTCATCATCTCGATACCATCGACTCGGGTCGATGGTATCGACTTCCTTTTTGGCGTCGGTTCTGTCGTTTTGCGACGCTGTAGCCTCCATGTGTCGATGGTATCGACTTCCGTCGATACTATCGACTGCTTCTTCGCCAGCAACCTGAAGGTGTCTCGATACCATCGACATCAGCGTCGATGGTATCGACTCTTTGCTGCTCCTTTTGGCTGGCAACCTGCGGTCTTATCGATGGTATCGACTTCCGTCGATGGTATCGACGGAAGAAAATACTTGTTTTTCCTAAAATTCAAAGACAAGATCAAATAGATCCACACAAATAATAATAATGTGATAATGAATGCTCAAAATGATGAAACTAAGGGGATTTGACATAAAATGATGGCAAAGACCAAAATGGATGAATTATGCGATATTAACCATAGAAATGACTAATTAAATCATAAACCACATATAAAACAGGTCTATAAATGCGACTCAAAATCATCGCATCAGTTAACATCACATCTTTAAGAACTGTCTCTTTGTATCACCCTGAATGAGCACACATGCTCTCATCAGACCCTCTAGTCTAGATCATACTAACTGTTAGTATGGGGTGATAAACTGTACTAACATTGAGTTCTTCAGGTATCTACTTCCACCTCATTGGAGTGAACCTTTAGGCTGTACTCAAAAACCTTGAACACACATCATGGTGTAGTTGAACTATCTCTCCCTTATAAGTAGTTCAGCTGGATCTGTCCCTTGACAATACTCCTTCTTTCTCGTGTCATCTAGGTAAGGCGATCTACATTAACCCATATTGCATCTTGACCTTCCTTGGTCTAGGGGAGACCCACAACATCCATAGTGATGAACTCCCATTCCCTCTTGGGAACTCTTGCACTAGTTTACTGGTGTTCGTCCTTCACCTCCTGGCTTGCATGGCCACATGCTACATGTATCAGGCATCCAAAGCACTACCATCACTTACTATGGTGTATGGTGATCTTAAAATCATGATTTCTTGTATGTGATGATTCCTCAAGATTGATTCCTTAGAAACCCTAAACCTCTTTAGTCAGGGTCTCATCACCTTCTTTTCCATAGAAGTGTATCTGAGGTTCTACAACCATCCTTTTATTACATCAAGGCCTAGGCCGACTAACCAAACAACCACTAATCTTGTTCAATAGATCTTGTTATATCTGAGTGTTATCCAAACTTATTTCATTTTCTCAACTTAAGGTTATCCTAACAACCTCAACTTCTTCTAGATTTCAGCTAAACTAGGCAGCTATATCTCAACTAGAGCATTCATTACCACTTCTTATCCTTAGGTGTTAGGTATTGTTGAGAACATACACCTCCATGTATTCCACTTATCATCTCATCTCAAACTCTAAGTTTGTCTTCATCAAGAAACTCTGAGCTCATCCTCTTGGTTTTTGAATTCAACTCTCTATGACTCATGATAAAAACATCCTCATAAGATGACTACATTTTTCCTCTTAGTGTTTGTAAACCATCCATGTATCATTCACTCCTCCAAGGTATGTTATCATCTCTATCCTCATACCTCGTAGAAATGTTCCAACTTACATCCTCTTTATCCTTGGTGTATGGCATGTGTACTGTCCTATCTCTCACTCCCATAACAAGAGGAAATAAGCATTTGGCTGCAATCCAAATACAAAGTTCTTACTATTCCAAGAATAGAGATGGTGCATCCCACCTTGCCAGTACACCTTCAAATCTACGTTAAAACGTGCAACTTATGTCTCTACATCACAAACATCATGATATCAAAATTACTTCCATGGGAAACTAGTCTCAAACTTACTTGGTCCAAGCACAATCATTGGTCATCTCCTCTAGGTCTTTAGGGTGCCAACACTTTTGGGGTCATCCCTCTTCCCTCATGCATCTAGAGAGTTCCCTACTCATCCGCCCTTTGGGTCCCATGAGTTCATGAAAGTGATCAATCTCCTAACCCATGGCCCTCAGACAATGATAACTGTTACCTCCCGACCCTATGGTCATGTGCAACTAGGGAATTAGGCAACTCCTACTTCCATTGGTCTTATCCCTACTTGACCCTTGGATAGACATAGGATTCTAACATAGTACATGTCCAACTTAGAACCTTACCCAATCCTTCATCATCTCTCTCTGCATTCATGACTGACTTTCATCCCTTCATAGGGGTCATGGCAACCTGCCTACCTTGGTCAGGCCCCATACCGGTTACCTCCATGGTAACACATCCACATGCACTTAGAGATGGTTATCTATGGGTCTACAAGTTCATTCTCACACCATGTAATTAACACTTAGCTTCTCAAGATCCTATGAAACCTCTTCAGGTCACCTCAAATCCAAAAAAACTGGTATACACCCTACAAAAGGGTCCCTTTCCTAGGATGGGAGGAAACTACAACTCTTGACAACCAAGGTCACAAACATCCTTAGGGTTTACATCCATATGAGCATGCTTAATCCAACAACTACTAAGGAACAAGCGTACCTACTAAACCATGCTAGGTCACACTTGTTCTCATCCTCAACATTAGACCAACTTAGTTGTGAGGGGTTCATCAAACATACCCTTAACTTAAGGGGTTTCCTTTACCTCTACACATGAGGAGTTCCATGCTCGAAACTATAGAGACTCAAATCTCATCATGAGCATTGAGTACACTGCTTCCCCTCTTAGGCCTAGGAACCCTAGGTTCACCTTTGGGTGTCCAATTGCTTGTTCAAACTCTTAAACTCGAATCAAGCATGATATGTACTCCCTGTCATCCTTCTAATCGAGCAACACAATAGGGTCGAGTCCTCCTCAAGGACAACAAACAAGGTACAATGCCTCACAACCTGTTACCAAACCTCTTCAGGTCTAAGGAACTCTTCTCCCTATCTCAGAAGGTAATCACCTATACCACAGGCACATAGGTTTCAGAAGCATCATCCTCTCTAGGGTTTGGTTCCTCTAAAGGCAACCATGATATCATCAGCCTCCAGGGATCATGCATGAGGCAACCACTATCATCCACTTAGGTTGCATCATTCTTGTCTCCCCACTGTTCCTCACATCTTGGGGTTTTAGGTTTCCAACCTTCTTGCTTGGTTCCTTCTTTCTCTCTCTAAAGCTAACTCCACATCCAGCCATACTACTAGAGGTCATCTCTCCCTGAAGGATCAAGCTCACAGGCATACCACTACGCGGGTGAAGCCTATGCTCAAACTTATGTTTGCTCATGATTATCCATAGTCCCTTATGCTTATCTCATAAGCCATCCATTCTATCCTTCTGGTCTCAGTTTTAACTTGTTGTTTGTACTAGTGATGTACTATGGGTGCAAGGTATATCCTACTTTCAACATCCCATAAGGTTTCTATAGGTTCTTCTCTAACCTCGTCCATGAAGGAGCTATCCTTCGCTCAAACATGTACGACCCTTACCAGGGTTGGGCCGCCAGAGGTACTAGATCATCCAACCTCTCATGTCTCATATGGCATCCAAGGCATGTCCATCCAAACACCCAATCAACCATGGCATCTAACTCATCATGTCATCTCAACCTCTAACGTCCACTTAGGGTTAGGGTTAACATCATCCTCAGAGTATGTGCTAGGTATCTACTTACAAGACTAACTCTCTCTACTCATCCTCCTGCCAAGGAGGTCTATCCTCAGGTCTTTCTTGAGGGTAATGACAACTCGTGTCATACGTGCTAATCATGTATCTATTCCTTTACACTTACTCTTATTACGTTTATGTCCATGACATCTTATTTACATGCTTTTTATTAATTTGGTGGAGGATTCCTTAATCCTTATCAACCTTACCCATACCCATACCTCAAGAGGGTGAGGAAAAGAGAGGAAACCCTAATCCTTAAGGCCCTTAATAGAATTTGAGTTGAGAAGGGATGAACAAGATGAGAGAGTCATAAAGGTGTCTTATTTCAAATCATACCCTAAGACTTTGTCCAGGAAGTCACACAGATCCAGGAGTCCGCATTTTCTGACTAGCGGTGTGGAGGAAAATATTGCCAACCCCTGGTCGTGATCCTTTTCTAAACACATATGTCTTTCAGATAATCCTCTAATAACTCCCTTGGTTCTACAGAATTTGTAAAATTTAATAATTATTAAGGATTAAGTGAGGAACCTATGCTCTGATACCAATAGTAATGACCCCACCTCCCGGTAACCCCCAACTAAGGGAGACCGAAAGGTCAGATCCGTTAACCAATATCCCAGATCAAAGGTTTGACAAATAATCAATAATAATTAATAAACTTTACCAACTAAATTGAAAACTGGTATAAAATAAAACTTTGCTTACCTTTTAAAAACTGGGATTTCTAAATTTCTATCCATGAAGACACTAATCTAACTAATCCTCCTGTGCATGTTAATCCTCATTTAATTCGACATATAACACTTTACTGTTTGTTCTTTTCACTTGTACCTAAAACACCGACAAACAAAATGTTGGTCAGCAAGAAGCTGGTATGTGGGGGAAACAATAATCGTTTAACTATAATAACAATGTAGTCATCCAATTATCATTTAACATCCAAAATTATGTTTTACGCAATACTACTCAATCCTTGCCTATCCCCTATCTCTGTGTTATCCCTGCAGTGGACATGGATACTACCTCTCTCATATGGTAGATCGTTACCCTCATGGCCCAACCACATAGGTAGCCAATACCTAGGGTTATGGAGTCACATGGCCCTACCCAAAGGTAGCCCAATCCCTGACTCATGATGACTTGATGGTCCTACCCCATTGGTAGCCATGTACTAAGTCATTCAATGACCTGATGGGCCTACCCCATTGGTAGCCATGTACTAGGTCAATCCATTAGGCTACAGAGGGGACTAGGATCTGAGCTAGTAGGCACATCTCTTATGTGATAGTCATATTCACATTATAATTTGCATGAATTCAATTCATCCAATAATTAATTCAAGTCATGATGTAAACATCGATAAAATCCTCAGAAAACTAATGCGGGATAATCATAATCGTAACCACATACCTGTCAAGTTGATGTGAGATAGAAATAATCCAATCAATCAATAAGCAAGCAAGCATTCAAAATGATCCTGAAACAATTATACAATTTCCTTTTATTACTCATGTCATTAAGATCTATTGAATCTACCTTGCTTCCTAGGGTTTCTAGTCCACTTTTAGGGTTTCCATTGCAATTAGGGTTTCCCTTTCATCTTTTACTATTTTAAACCCTAATTTAACGCAATTGATCACAAACCTTATTATTTCCACATCTAATCCTCAGTTCCAGATTAAATGCATAATTAACCATTAATTAAGCTCATTAAGCCTCTTTTACATTAAAGCTACTATTTTTATCCTTTTAATCCATGGAAAGATCATTATATACATTTATCATCAATTCATAGTTCATTATGGTCCCAATCACATATGAACTCGATTTGCCATTAACTCCACCTTTTATTCATGTGAAAACCCTAATTACTACATTTAGGGTATTTATCCACAAATTAGGAACTTTAATGCTCGAAATAGCTTATAACCATGAAAACTCAGTTCTATACATGAAATCAAATAATTAAAGCCATTAGTAGTCCTAATTACTAACATTAGGGTTTCAAGGCCCAATAAAGCCTATTTAAGCACATAAACTTTAAATTAAACTAATTATATGCAAAGTTCATCTTTTTCGATCTTAATGTTCCTTTTCATCATTAATAGGTTAATATAAACTTTAAACACTCATTTAACCCTTTCTAATTCGTTAATCATCAAAGGTTAGGGTTTTTCATTGAATAAACTATTAAAGATAGCATCTGTATATACTTTTTGAATTTATATCAGAATCAAGCTTCACTTTTATTTTTATTAGATTCCCCTCATTTTTCTGAGCAATATTCATGATAATACACATCCATCTGAGCTACGGTTAAATAGATATGATTTTTGTAATAAAATCTTACTTTGGCCAATAGGGAGGCGCCACGTAGCCCATTACTTGCAACATTACTTTCTTTGGAAACATTTTGAAAGGTCCAAAATACCCTTGGTTATGTTAACCATTGCTATAGCCAATGGAATGGTATAATCGTCCAAAGGACCTAGTCACCTTCTTCCTTGGAACGGTGGCCTGCTACCGCCCTAACCTCCAATCGCAGGGTTTCTCCTCCCTCCCCCGGACCCCAACAACCATCGGAGTGGCTTCCCCTACCTCCGTCGTGCCTTTGCGCACCCCAGGGTGTTACTGGGTCATGGCCAAGTCGTCTGGTTAAAGCTCCTTAGCTCTGCAACACGTAGATGATCTGCTGCTCTCCTGTGGCCACCACGCAAGAACCAAAGCTCATGGAAGATGGTTGTGTCTTCGTGAGGTGTCATGGGAGCATTGTGCTTCCCTCGTACTCATATACTCATTCCTTGTTGCTCATAGATGCACTACTCCTCTCCCTTAGGGTTTGTTTACAAAGAAGGAGAAGAAGAAGATAGGAATACATGGAACCTCTTGGAACTCATCCCTGGGCTCTACCCCTTATATAGGGGAGGGCACCCATGCCCTAAGACGTTCATATAAGAGGGAACAATTCCCTTTCCTAATAGGAAACAACTTCCCTTAATTAAGAAGCAAATCTTTTCTCTTTCCCTCATCCCTTTGATATTCCTTTTTCTTTAATTATTAGGATTTAGAAAATTACCTCCTTTATCTTCCTTGTACTTGCCTTTTATGTATCGGCACAAATTAAGTTTTCCTTTTTAATAGAAAATACTTTTCCTTTTTCCATGCCACCAAAAATTAGTAATAATGTATTACATTACTCTCTTATTTTTCTTTATTAGTATTTTCTCTTTCCTCTTTCTTCATTGGGGCTCCTTCGATCCCAAGAAACTTATTATTTCGAAATACTTCATAAGGATACTTATTATCCTTCTAGAGGCATCTATATGCATTATTTCTCATTATTATGTTGATTTTTTATTAAAATATCCCTTTTTGAGGATTTCTATTTATTTCTCTTTTATTTTCCTCATTGGTATTCCTTTTAACATTAGGAATCCTTGGGATACGAAATTCCACCAAGGATAACTCAATTATACCTCTTTTCACTTATTTTCCACATTTCATCAATGTTTTCAATTTCTTTATTACCAAGGAAATACTCATTTGATCTTTTCTTTTCTTATTGTATTCTTTATGCAATTTTGGACTCCTTGGAATCCAAGGAACTCAAGAGGCACGAAATCCATCCTTGGATTATATCCTCTTGCCTTCTAGAGGTTTCCATATCTTTCTTTTCTCAAATTTTCAATTATTCATTAATTAATTGAAATTCCTTATTATTGGGCCCAATAGCTAATAAAGCAATCATCAAAGCTATTGTAAATGAAATCCATTTATTCAATACAAGTTGTATCATTATTTGTCTAAATATCTTTAATATGAGAAATTACATTTCTCAGCAAATGAACCCAAAATTGGGGTTGTAACAAAACATGTCTTGAACAATTCTGGGCTCCGATGACAACAACTAAGCATTCCTTCCCCTTCGAAGTGACAGTAAGAAGATGAAATATGAAAGGTCAAACCAAATGTGTCTCGAACATGAATTGCAACTATATTTATTGAATGAATGGGAATATAGAAAAATTAGCAGAAGAAAGGATTTTTTTATTACACACATGGAATTAGCTAAACATTTTATTTGAACAAATGTAGAACCATACAAGATGGTTAATGTAGAACCAGAACATATGGTTTTGTGTCAAATATTCCTTTACCTCACACTAACTGAATTAATTGATATAATATGATGATCTAATTCCAATGCAACAACAAAACAAAGAAGCATAAGTCAGCCTCTTATTCCCCCTCATCTTCTGTTATTTTTTATCTCTTCGCCATCCACAAAAAGAAAAAGCAAAAAATTGTAATTCTCAACATATGACAAAATGTAAGTCTGGGGTGTCATCCTCTCCATCAATAATCCTCCTTTTGAATTTTTGTCTACATGTATGTCATGAATAAAAGAGTCCAATGAGCCCAAAAGAAAACATACGGTCAATGTAACCGCAAGTAGATAAAACGTTTCGAGTTGAATGGAGGAGAGACAAATAAAATAATTGAATCCCAGATAAGATCTCGAGTCGAATAGAGGAGAGATAAGGGATCAGGTTCATGCTATGTCTTTGTTCCCCTTTCATCCAATTTTCATACCCACAAGACTTATCAAAATTCTCCCCCAAATTGCCAAATAGCCCTGACTTGTGCTTACTTCTATTTGCATGAATAAATTACAGTGTTATTGATATGAAAGTAGTTCGTTGTAGGTTCTGGGGTCTAGCGATAAGAGGAACAAGCCCCAGTTGGGGGATATCCAAGTTTGGCTATGTGACCTCAAACAACTAGGGTTGCTTGATCGTGATTGGGAAAGGGGACCAAAAGGTTTGATCAGTTGGGAGTGGAAGGCCTGGATCCCAGTATCAATTGTTGTTTTTCTTTTTATTTTGCTTCATTGGGACGAGCAAGCGATTAAGTCTGGGGTAGTTTGATGAGGGTATCTTTACCCATTTTTACATACCTTTTACTGACTTTTTAGGGGTTGTTGTGTTTCTATTTCCTAGTTTAGCTTTATTTTCACTCAATTGCAATTATCTTTCCTTTTCTGAACTTTAATGCATATTTATATATATTTTATGCAAAACCATATGAAATTGTTTGATAACTCCCAGATGGACGATTGAGCCATCAATAATTGCTACACATAAAGAAGGAAGGCTTGAAAGATTTCCATTTGATCACCTTCCAACCACCTATTCAAGTGAGAGGTTCCACCATTTGCCCGACTCAAGCCACTCTCCACCTGGGGTCCTCTAGATTCTGACGTTTCGACGTGTGCTCTCACCATCCCGTCCATTTTGGCTCATGTCATGCTCGTCCGCTCGAGAATCAGACACAAAGTTTGAATTGAGTAACTCACGCGAGTCGCCTGTTGGACCAAGTACGGTCCATGCAATTAGATTCCTTCAACTACAAGCATTCAATATTAGGGTTTTAGAAGAAAGGAATGAATCTGTAAAGGGAACCCATATCATAATTTCAAAGGGTCTCTAATCAGTAATTAATAGCCACATTGTATACCAAAAACCATAGCGAGGAGTGAGGAGGCAGAGGCTGTAGTGGAGAGATTGGTCTTCTTGCACCAGGTGCCATGGCCTTCTCCATCATTCCTACTACCTCTTTGTTGTTGTCCCTCACCATGGGCAAGTTGACACCATGTGCTGGGGCATATGGACTAGCCCCGATCACCCGTTTTTATCTTAGCTTGTATCTAAACTAGACAATATAGTTTCTAATTAAAGTATCATTCTACTTAATTATTTGTCTTGCAAATTGACCACTTTCTTTGCATATATGTTATAATCATGTATATGTAGGTTGTTGTGAGCATGATTAGAACATTAGAATGATCTTATTGTCCCCCTTGAGCTATCAGCGGACTTCAATCTTCTATGTGTCAAGGATTGTCAGTCCTATGTAAGGGAGTTTAGTTAGAATAAACATGGAATTTGGGTGTCGAGGATGGTCAATTCCAAGGGAGCTTAGGCCAAGTCATAGCATGTATCTCGTGAGGGTGCAACAACTAAGATTCAATTTAACAACAATTATCAGAGAATTAGATCTTATTAGGATTATTATGTAGGCCCAAGTAGCAAAACCACATGCCCTAGTGCTCTTTATTACTTGTTATTTACTTCTTTAATCTCTATTTCATTTGAAAACAATTTAGTTTAATCAATCTTTCAACTACTCGATGATAAATGTCACTCTAAATACTTCTTATTCTATATCACTATTTAAAAAGGTTGTACTTTGGGTTCTATCCTAAAGTATACTGCAATAAGGCTTACGCTCATGTAGAGTGGGGAATTAGTGCACTGCTTTTTGTTAAACCTAGAATTTATTGTTTTCGGGTTTTTCTTAGTACGACATTTGGAGCCCCATCATGCGACCATGACCACTGATGCAGTCAAAACCCCTGCCACTAGCACATCACTTCCGTAACTGCCCAAATGTTTGCACCACATATGTTTGTTTTCCTCCTTCATGCCGACAGATCTACAAAGACGTACTCCTCCACATGTTCTAGTTGTCGATGATGAAGAGTTTTCCTCTTCTTGTTAATGGCATAGCAAAGTGTCATAGAGGACCCGGGACCTTCATACACTTATGGAAGACATGGTTTTGAACAAAGGAAATGTGAGATAGAATCATTTGTTTTATTTGGAGATCAACGAACCTCCTGCAGAGACTGCTTTGTAGGTTTGCTTGGGAAGATCTTTTTTTGAAGAAACTAGGGACTTTAGGGATCTATATATGTGTTAATATATGTTTAAACCCAATAGATCCTTAGTGAGACCAAAAGGAAGGAGAAATCAAAGTAGGGTAAGATGATCTGATGGGGAATCCATTGGGAGAGGGGAAGATGGCTTGGTTGTTTATGTGTGGATTCCCTCGTGTATATATACCCATATATATACCCTCTCAGTATCATTTCTCTTTTCCTTTTCTCCTCTCTTACAAAAGTGGAAGGCATATTATAGTGCCCCCATTATTTCTTTTTAAAAGTCTTACAATGATTTTCTTTCTTACTCAACAATTGGTCTCCAACTAAAAATAGGTTAAGGTCAAGGCATCTTGTTTGGAAAGTAATTAAACATTATATCCTTATTTTTCCCTTATATGAAACTCTTCACTTTTAAGACTTGGATTTGGCAAAAAAATTCATCAAAGAAAGAACATAACTATTTGGTACACATTGGGTAATATGTTCCTTAAAATTATTATAGGAACTCATTAATCTTTTGACACTCATATCTCAATTGTGGAGTTTTGTTGGAATACCTCACACAAAATGTGTTCCTTTTAAACCTTTTTTCAAACCATTATTATTATCACATGATATATCTTTTTTGTTTCCCAATTTTGAGAATTCTCCTCTTTTCCTAATTATTTTCAAGTGTACAAAATGTCAAACCAATTTAATCTTGTTTGATGGCTCAAACATTGTGTAGACACTTATAGCTAGATAATTACTCTTCTATTTATCTAAAACTCCACATATCTTTTTTTTCGTTTTAGCAACTTGCATATTAAATTCAATATTTTAGTTATATAAGAAGCGGTAAATCCGTTATCCTTCATTTATGCATGAATACTCTCTTTTATAAAGTATTCCACATAATTTCATATTTAATCTACCAATTGTCCATTTCTTTTAGAAAAAAATTCATTATTGGATTTTCCTCCCTTTTTATATCCAATATCTATTAGTGGACTATTGTAACCAATAAACTACATGAGATCTATTTGATATGGAGTATTTGCACTTTCACACCACAATTTCCAACCAAGACACATAGGGAACCATCTTTCTAATGTGTCCTTCATATTACATTATTTGTAAACAAATATATTAAAACATGGGTAAAACTAGATTGTAACAATAATAGTGTATCAAAAATAAGGAAACACACACTACAAGATATGGTGTGAGGAATGATGAGTTTTGTTGATCTTCCTATTTAATTATGGGTATATTCTTTAGACACCACTACATTTACACTTTACCGTGTACCATCTAAATTTGTTCAAAAGACACCATATGAGATATGGCATGTCAAACGTCATGATGTGTCTTTTATGAATATTTGGGGATTTGAAGCATATGTGAAAAAGTATTTTCCTGAAAAGCTTGGACACAAATTAGATAAAACTTATTTTGTTGGATATCACAAAGAATCCAAGGGATACTAATTTTATAATCTATTTGAAAACAATGTACTTGTTTCTAGGAATGTTTTATTCCAAGAAAAGGAATTTATTTCCAAAGGAATCAGTAGGAGAAAAGTGGAACTCATAGAGGTTTGATACCAAAAAGAAAACATTGAACATATAGAGGTACGTGTGGAATATACATACTCATAAGTTGTTGTAGAATCTCAAGTTCCTCTTGTGACACATAACGTTGTAGATCTAGTAGGACACACCTTGAGCCTAAAAGATTTGGTTACTTTGTGACTCAAGAAGGCAATGAGTTGGTCATATAGATGATGAGCCAACAGGATACCTAAAATCTATTTAGAGACCATTGTCTGATAAGTGGGTTCGGGCTATGAGATCGAAGATGGAATCCATGTACACCAAAAAGGTATGGACCTTGGTGGATCCACCCAAAGGGATAAAACCCATAGATTTCAAATGGGTCTTCAAGAGAAGATCGTAATGGATGGTAATGTACAAACCTATAAGTGCAGATTGGATGCAAAGGGTTTTCGACAAGTTCAAGGTGTTGACTATGAAAAAACCTTTTCTCTAGTTGCCATGGTTAAATCCATAAGGATCATGTTGCCATTTCAACATATTATGACTATGGGATTTGGCATATGGAGGTTAAAATTGCATTCCTTAACAGGAATCTAATTGAGGATGTGTACATGACACAATTTGAGGGTTTTATAAATCCAAAGGAATCTTATAAGCTAAAAAGGTCAATCTATGGATTGAAGAAAGCAGCACGATGCTGGAATCTTCAATTTGATGAAATAGTCAAATAGTTTCACTTTAGTCAAAATGAGGATGAGCCATGTGTTTATAAGAAAATTAATGGGAGAATAGTTGTATTCCTTGTATTGTATATAGATGACATATTATTGATGGGGAATGGCATTCCTACTTTACATATGGTAAGGACTTGGCTGGGAAGTACCTTCTCTACAAACAATTTTGGTGAAGCATCCTATATTTTAGGAAACAAGATCTATAGAGATAGATATAGAAGGCTTATAGGCCTAAGCTAGAGAATATACATTGAGAAGGTGTTGAAGAGGTTCACCATGGAGAATTCAAAGAGAGGAAACTTACCCATGTCCCATTTTGTTATTATCTTTATAGTTCAATGTATGACTTATCGTGAAGAATGAGAGTGGGAATGAGTAAGATAACATATGCATCTATAATTGGATCTATCATGTACACAATGTCATGTACTTGTCCTGATGTCTCATATGCCTTGAGTATGACTAGTAGGAATCAATCAGGCTCTAGTGAAAGTCACTATAATATCATATAGAGAATTCTTAAGTACTTCACAAGAACTAAGGATCATTTTCTTGTGTATGGTGGTGAGGAAGAGCTAGTAGTAAAGGGTTACACTGATGCAAGCTTCCAAACTGACAAAGATGACTTTAGATTGCAATCTGCATTTGTTTTTTGCCTTAACAACAGAGTGGTAAGAAGGAAGAGTAACAAGAAAGACTTAGTTGTTGGTTCTACAATAGAGGCCAAGTACATTACAACATCTAATGCAGCCAAGGAAACTATCTAGATCAAAAAGTTCATCTCTGAACTTGGGGTGGTTCCAAGCATAGCAATGCAGTAGAGTTGTTTTGTGAAAACAATGGAACTTTTCATAAGCTAAGGAACCCATATTACATCAGTGTTCCAAGCACATACTTTAGTGGCTCCATCTCATAGGAGAGATCATATAATGAGGAGATGTGAATATTTACAGAGTACCAACTAAAAGCAATGTTGTTGACCGACTAACAAAAGCACTTTCATAGAATAAGTGTGATGGGCATGTAAGGTCACTTGGGATTAAGTTCATGTGTGACTCGCTCTAAGTGAAAGTGGGTATCTATTGGTATGTATGCCTAGAGAGCTAGTGATATAATGATTTTCATAGAATATCTTGTACAATATTTGATTAATTATAAAGGCAATTCCATCTATATGTTTGTTCATATATGATATGATGATACAACATGATAGATGTCTAAAGAATGATACTACTCAATGACATATATCTTTAGGTTGAGGACCTGAGTAATGAAATTATATGTATGATAAAAGTATTTACATTATGTATTATGTTTCTAGTTGGATATTATTGTGGAATTGATGACTGAATCTCATTAGTCATGATATGTGATATAAAACCAAACACATAGGTACTTGTTAGAGAATAGTGTACCTAACAGACCCACCATAAGAGTGATTCATGGAAACCATTGAGTGGTAGTCAGAATCAACTCTCATAGTGATAATGGTGATTGTAGTTCTTAGACCTAAGGTCACTACATTCATCACATGATGTTCAACATACTTTTTCACCATCTAACGTGACCTTGAATAAGGGTTAGGATACAGGTGATGGTTGGGTATGCTTTGACACATGGGGATTGATTGTGAGTGATGTAGATGGGATTTGTCCCACCTGTCAAAGTTGATATTCTAGCCACTTGATAAGTGATATTGAGAAATGTATGGCCATATTCATGTGAATCAATAAGTTATATGTGAGATCACATACATCTCATACAGTCTATTCTAGTTCAATGAACATGGATTGGTTATTATTAGGATGACGATTCCATGCCTTGAGTTCAATTTGGATATCTGATACAAAGGAATTACACAATCACAATAACAGTGATCACAGATCTAGGTTGAAGTTGTTCTCTAACTTTCCAATTACATGGGTATCAATGATGTGTTACTAGATACCACTCATTGCTTGTGATATCATAAATTATTTATAGACATTCACTGCCAATGTAACTTGGGACCAATAGGGTCACACACATAGGATGCACGTAGAATAGGAGTAAACTCATGAATAAGGTTTGACTTGTATACTAAAGTGTTTACATAATCAATTTAAACAACATTGGCTGAAAATTAACTAACTCAGAATGTGAGTCAACTGACTCAAGTATTGAGTTGACCAACTCAAATATCAACTCAAGCAACTCTAGTCGACTAAATGGATGATCAGTAAAACTAGATCAATGAATGATGCTAACATCATGTTGTGCCTTGACTGTTGCATTGAAAGACAATATATTTATGAATAGGAAAGCATTCCAATTAGCTGACTGGATGTTCCACTCGACCGACTGAGGTGTGAGTCGACCAACTCAAGTGTTGAGTCAACTGACTTATGAATCATAGACAAATATTCATGAAAATCCATCTCTTCGACTTCTAGTTGATTTGGAAACCCTGCTCTTGACCCTCTTATAAATAGAGGGGTAGTCAAGGCTTTTAGAAGACATAACTAACACTGAGACACATTGTCCTCTCATTGTTTTGGCAACATGAGATCCTAAGAAAATCTTACCCTTAAATGGGATAGACAGTTAGGGACAACTAGTGGGTGCTAGCACGTTGATATCAAACTTCTACCCATTTTGTCAAGCAAGTACAACGAGGGGTTCCAGGATGTCCAGGTGGACTACCATAGAAGCGTGGAGGCCATCTCCAACAAGCTACAAGGACTACATTAGTTGTCTTCTGTGGTGTCACACCAAGAAGCCACCCTGCCTGCTGCCCTAGTGTTTTTAGATCTAGAAGTCCCATTCTATGATGATTATCATTGGACTTACTCTAAGACCAGGTATATACCTTGCAAACCCTCTTTCCTAAATATGTCATTGTTTACACGATCTTATTAATTGGGATACAACCATTTTTTGTTTCCATTGCCTTATTTGCTGCTCAAAATCCTAACAATTAACCATATATACCCTAATTAGATGCTAAGATGAAATTGGGTCATTACATCCTCATTGTATAAAACAAAGAATTTAGATGCGATTCTAATTATGCTAACTAGCTACCCATTTTGCAATAGGGTCCGCAACATCTGTACCCAATGACTATATAAGATGGATTCCTTTTATGATTCTAGGAACCCAACAATAGAGTTAAAGCCCTCTGACTTAATCTACCTATATCATTAGTTTCTCAAGGGATAACTAACTAAGAAGTAGCAAGATAGGGTAACACTAGATCTTCAGTTAATGTTGGATGATTAATTTTAACAATAATTAAAATTTACCTTGAGTTACTATTGATTACTACCGGTTATCACCACAATCTGTAGTTGGTGTTGGATACCCATACCATTATTCAGGAGTTCATTCATGCTAGGCTACCCCTTGAGGCCCAATAGAATATTTAATCTTCCTCTCAAGGACTATGTTAATGTGTAATTTGTTTCTTCCATTGTGATGCATACCTTTATAAGTATTCCATGGGGTTCGTTGATGCACATGATTTCACCACCAAATTCTTGGCTAATTTAGGCTTGTTTCTAGAGATAATCTCCAAAGTTCATGTCTATCATGTTTCTTTTTTTTTCTAAATTGTTTAAAGTAGCTCTTTTTTATCCATTTAATCTATTTTTCATGCATATGTTTTGCAATTATTGTATTTTACTATTTCCTTATGCATTGTGTGCTTTATTGCAAACAAATCAAGTACAAATTGGAAAACCTATCTACCACTAAAAATGAAAAAAAAGGTTTCAACGCCGAGCAATCTCTCTCCTCTAAGACAAGGTTCAATACCAACAAGACACAAGTCGGTACCACTGACATTCTATGTTGTGGCACTAATAGGAAGAGCAGATAAGCATTAAAGAAATCCCAATTCCGTCAAGGTTTGACTCGGTTTCACCAAGATGGAAAGCTCTTCTTGAGTAGTGAAAGAAAGTTTGTAGCATCAACATCCATGATTGTGACACTGATATTTTCCTAACATACACGATTAATAAAGACAACATCCTATGATTTTTTGGATAAGTTATGTTAAAGACTCTCTATTTAAAACCTAAGGGGGCATCCATAGATGGTTATCCAACCGTTCTATGAGGGAAGAGAGTCCGAGAAGAAGGATACAATGAGAAGTTGATCAAGGTGCATATTATCAACTTTGAGAAAAGGTTCGATAGTCAAAATGTCATCTAGTTGCAGAAATGTCCATAAGTGATTCACCTTGCATTGTGTTGCAAGAGTTTTTTATATTCTGTATGGCATTCTTCTCCACCAACTCTTCCTATGATATCATGTTTAAAATGAGGGACTAAACCCCCCATTTATTAGGACCCAAGAGTAGCAGACCCAATGCAATATATATATTAATTATCTTGTGTAGAGTAGTGATATGTTGAAGATAGATAACATTTCAGCCACAATCATATATTTGAAATAATTTCCTTAATCTTTGATGGATAAGGAGAAGATGTGGTTTCTTAGTCTACCTTCAAAATACTTGGGATTGTGGGATGAAATTATCGATGCTTTCTATTGGAGGTACTTTCCCCCTCAGAAGACCATTGACTTAGTGCAAAACATTTACGGGTTCCAGAACACATAGGCCAATCCTATTTAGAGGCTTGCGATATATATAGGGCATTTATTAAATTCCTGCATGGGTAGATTAAATAAGTTACCCACGACACACATAGTCCACTAATTCCATCTGCTTTGTGTAAATGTTGACCAATATCATGAAGATGTCAATGAAATCCAAGATGTCACGGTGGTCAGCAACCCCAAATTGGATACTAAACTTTTATGTTAAGTTACTTGTTACTATCTGGATGTCCCACTTCTTCTAAAATACGAACTACATGATTATATTCAACTTAGTCTACTTGACTATGTTGTATGCATGAACGTAGTATCATTACAAGTGCTTTTCTATAGTGTGGCCATCACCAAAGCCATCATGGGGATAAGTGGATCCAATCCCTCCCTTTATTTTGTAATCTTTCATCAACACCCAACATCTGAAGCTCCAATTTCCCCAACCTTCATAATCTAGTACCACAACTAGATAACCTTCATTGTAGCTGGACCAACTACTCCTTCTACACTAAATCCTCCTCTTACACCTACTACCACCCTCAATCCTTCTTCAACACCACCGGGGACATCTATGTTCTGATTCATCACATCTGGCTTCTTGCTTACTAAAACATCATCGACCACATACTGTTGTTCTGGTGAGAATTTTAGGGAGGACTCAATTATTGAGAAAGATGAGTTGGAGCATATGGTGGTGTTGGTCATGCTCTAGGTGGCCATAGTGGTTCGCAACTTTGCTTAATGTTGACGTCAAGCTGGTGGCCATGCACTGAGGTGGGGATCAAGGTCTAGAAGTGGTGTCTTCTAGAAAAGATGCCTCTTTTGAAGCAAACATTACTATCACCTTCAACGCCTCGTTGGCATATTGTGCACTACATGGGATGGGGATAGGCATCAACAAGGTGACTCATTAAGGAAGTTGAGCTTGGTTTCCTTCCCTCAGATCTAGAGTGTGGCTTCATTTTATGCCAACCAATGTCTAAAAGCATTTAGTAAGGCTCTGAGAGAGCATGAAAGTAGAGAAGAACTCTTATGGCATCAGAAACAACAAGGGTGGATTGAGGCCTCTGAAAATCATCATGTGGTTCCCCCACTCAAAACGTGCATCTCTTCTATATTTTTGCCTCAATGGCATGCTCCAAAATTTGTTTATTTGCATTCATGTGGAATGATTGACAAACAAAAATAATAAGACATTGATCCAATTGCAAAAGGATTCTCCTTATAAAAATTAGTAGAGAGGATCAATTAGGTGTGGATTCATGAAATTAATGACACAACGTAGGGTTTTTTGTGTGGGGAATTTTTAATATCTTATTGATACTTTCATGCTTCATCCATTGTTTGCCTTTCACCTTTTCTAGATTCACTATGAATCATGATGATGTGTTGTAAATTTAATACTTGTTACTTACTGTTATGTTTGAATGTGGATGTTTTTTGATAAAATACACAAAATTCTAGAAAAAAATATTAGACATTGTTACTAATCACAAGATGCACATAAATAGATGAGAAAATATTCAAGATGAAACATTGATTTCATTGACCTAGTTCACCAATGCTTACCAAGCAGAAGCACAAGTAGCTTTTTTCTAGTTGGTGATGAGAGTGGGGTCATACCAATTTTTATTAAAGATGAAGAAGGTTGAGGACAACCTATATATTTTATTAATTTTAGTAATCACATTTTTTTGTTCCATTGTTACTTTCAAAGTCAGGTAATTATTCAATACAGTTACAGTTTAGAAGGTTCGATAGGGATGGCAACTGGTTAGATCGATCCAAGTAGTTTGGGTTTTTATGTAACTCATATTTAATGTGTAAGATAAATACTTTTTTTTGTAACTCATTGTGTTTTTCACACATTGTAATTTATTGTCTACTTTTGAAGAAGATCAATTACTTTTTGTACAATATAGTTACATTCTTTACAAAACAAATACTTTTTGTGTAAGAAGTTACTTTATGTACAAATTATTTCCTTTTTTGTAACATAAAAAAAAGAAATAACATACCAATAATTTATTACTCACCCTCATAACTTGTGACATTATTGTTCCTATTCTCATGTGTAACTATAACCCAACATAGAATTTGATATGTTTGTTAACCAATGTGAAGGAAGAAAAACTGAAATATAATTATATTTAGAAGATTTTATCATGTACTTTTATGTATGTGAAAAACAATGTCAATAAATGTTCATTTTCTGATAACATATATGTATAGTTTTCTTTAGAGATCATGTTGTATTGGTCATATAATGTATTCTTAAAAAGCCACCACTATCATGGGCGACTGAGATTCACAAAAATCATTAAAAAAATTCAAAAATATTATCATGAAGGTACTTACAACTACATGTGAAATCAGTATTCTTGGCCCCCAACAACTTTTAGGTATTTCATCGTATTACTATGAGTTTTTCATCAATGAAAAGTCACCATTTTCCATCTAAACCATCTAGTGGTGGCCGTGGTGGTAGTACACTGACAATCCCTTGAGTCTAAGTTAGTGTCACATGTCTCCTAACTCTAATGTTTCTCAAGGAGCTCAAGAATAGGGATTTCAATGCTGGTAAAGACTTATTCAGGGAACATCCATGAACATAAATCATATTTAACATAAAAGAGAAAGATTTTGATATAAGTCATTTTCTTACTGTAACACCCTGGACCACTGCCCAAGGCTCTAGTAGAGTTTCAAGAATGACGACTGACCTCACAGACCACCACTAGCCATAACTGCACACTTTAATCTCACTCACGTGCAAGCCAAGATCAACTGCCCGACTGGTCACCATCCTAGTACTACTCCAAGCTGAGCATGCTTGACTATGGAGTTCTTTAGTAATGGGCTTAGGGAAAAGGAGTTGCACCTTCGTGATATGGGTAGTCCAATCATTCCTTATAAGATTTTTTTATCTGAGGCCTCACATCCTAGAACGTTACAATCTCCCCCACTTAGGCTCTTAACATCCTCGTCAAGACTCAACTATATAGCATCATAATACTTCCCCATTTTTGTGTAGGCCCAGAATGGCCCTTGGACACCCAACTCCCGATCACGGAATACCAGCACAAGGGTTGCTACATCAACCATGGACAGTCCTTTCCAACATGCCTAGACCGCACGACTCAAGACTGGCATGTCACATGCCCATGTGGGCCCCACCTACTGAGGGGTTATGGCTCTAATACCATTTGTAAAGACCGGACCCACTGCCCAAGGATCTAGTAGAGTTTTAGAAATGACGACTGGTCCTACAGACCACCACTAGCCTTAACTGCACTATTTTTCCCCACTCACGCGCAAGCTAGGGTCAAGATCCCAAATGGTCACCCATCCTAGTACTATTCCAAGAACAGAACGCTTAATTAAGGAGTTCTTTAGTGATGGGCTCGCGAAAAAGGTGGTGCACCTTGGTGATATTGGAAGTCTAATCATTCCTTATAAGATCATTTCATCTAAGGCCACAAATCCTAGGACGTTACAATCTCCCCCACTTAGAGTCTTGACACCCTCATCAAGGATTAATTATATATCATCATAATACTTCCCCATTTCAGTGTAGACCCATAATGGCCCATGGACACCCAACTTCCGATCAAGGAATATCAGCGTAAGGGTGGCTACATCAACCATTACCTAGCCTTTCCAACATGTCTAGACCACACAACTCAAGACTAGCATTCCACATGCCCATGTGGGCCCTACCTACTGGAGGGGTTATGGCTCTGATACCATTTGTAACACTCAGGACCACTGGCCAAGGTTCTAGTAGAGTTTTAGGAATGACGACTGGCCCCGTAGACCAACACTAGCCTTAATTACACACTTTAATCTCACTCATGAATAAGCCAGTAGTCCAATCAAGCATGCTTAACTATGGTGTTCTTTAGTAATGGGTCCCGGAAAAAGAGGTGCACCTTGGTGATATGGGTAATCCAGTCATTCCTTATAAGATCTTTTTATCCAAGGTCTCACATCCTGGGACATAACAATCTCCCCCACTTAGACTCTTAACGTCCTCATCAATAATCAACTATATAGCATCATAATACTTCCCCATTTTTGTGTAGACCCAGAATGGCCCTTGGACACCCAACTCCCGATCATAGAATACCAGCGCAAGGGTTGCTACATCAACCATGGACAATCCTTTCCAACATGTATGTACTGCACGACTCAAGACTGGCATGTCACATGCCCATGTGGGCCCCACCTACTGGAAGGGTTATGCCTCTAATACCATTTGTAAAGATCAGGCCCACTACCCAAGTCTCTAGTAGAGTTTCAGATATGATGACTGGCCCTACAGACCACCACTATCCTTAACTGCACTCTTTTTCCCTACCCATGTGTAAGCCAGGGTCAAGATCCCGACTAGTCACACACCTAGTACTACTCCAAGTTGAGAATGGTAAACTAAGGAGTTCTGTAGTGATGGGCTCCTGGAAAAGGAGGTACACCTTGGTGATATTGGAAGTCTAATCATTCCTTATAATATCATTTCATATGAGGCCACAAATCCTAGGAGGTTACAATCACCCCCACTTAGACTCTTGATTCCCTTATCAAGGATTAATTTTATGGCCACATAATACCTCCCCATTTTATTGTAGACCCAGAATGGCCCATGGACACCCAGCTTCTGATCACAGAATATCAGCGCAAGGGTGGCTACGTAAACCATGGACAACCTTTCCAACATGCCTAGACCACACAACTCAAGACTAGCATGCCACATTCCCATGTGGGCCCTACCTACTAGAGGGGTTATGACTCTGATACCATTTGTAACACTCAGGACCACTGCCCAAGACCCTAGTAGAGTTTCA
Source organism: Alisma plantago-aquatica (assembly GCA_963693085.1). Lineage (NCBI taxonomy): Eukaryota > Viridiplantae > Streptophyta > Magnoliopsida > Alismatales > Alismataceae > Alisma > Alisma plantago-aquatica. The sequence continues at coordinate 1,409,190,666 of OY856412.1, read as the reverse complement.
GGAATGATGACTGGCCCCATAGACCACCACTAGCCTTAACTACATGCTTTAATCTCACTCATGAACAAGCCAGTAGTCCAATCAAGCATGCTTAACTATGGAGTTCTTTAGTAATGGGCTCCCGGAAAAGGAGGTGCACCTTGGTGATATGGGTAGTCCAATCATTCCTTATAAGATCTTTTTATCTGAGGCCTCACATCTTGGGACATTACAGTCTCTCCCACTTAGACTCTTCACATCCTCATCAAGACTCAACTATATAGCATCATAATACTTCCCCATTTTTGTGTAGACCCAGAATGGCCGTTGGACACCCAACTCCCGATCATAGAATACCAGCGCAAGGGTTGCTACATCAACCATGTACAATCCTTTCCAACATGTATGTACTGCACGACTCAAGACTTGCATGTCATATGCCCATGTGGGCCCCACTTACTGGAAGGGTTATGCCTCTAATACCATTTGTAAAGATCAGGCCCACTACCCAAGGCTCTAGTAAAGTTTTAGATATGATGACTGGCCCTACAGACCACCACTATCCTTAACTGCACTCTTTTTCCCCACCCATGTGCAAGCTAGGGTCAAGATCCCGACTGGTCACACACCTAGTACTACTCCAAGTTGAGCATGCATAACTAACGAGTTGTTTAGTGATGGGGTCTCCAAAAAGGAGGTGCACCTTGGTGATATTGGAAGTCTAATCATTCCTTATGAGATCATTTCATCTGAGGCCACAAATCCTAGGACGTTACAATCTCCCTCACTTAGACTCTTGACGCCCTCGTCAAGGATTAATTATATGGCCTCATAATACTTCCCCATTTCAGTGTAGACCCAGAATGGCCCATGGACACCCAGCTTCTGATCATAGAATATCAGCACAAGGGTGGCTACATCAACCATGGACAACCCTTTCCAAAATGCCTAGACCACACAGCTCAAGACTAGCATGCCACATGCCCACATGTGGGCCCTACCTACAACAGGGGTTATGGCTCTGATACCATTTTGAACACTCCAGACCACTGCCCAAGGCTCTAGTAAAGTTCCAGGAATGACGACTGGCCCCACAGACCACCACTATCCTTAATTACACATTTTAATCTCTCACGAACAAGCCAGTAGTCCAATCAAGCATGCTTAACTGTTGAGTTCTTTAGTATTGGGCTCCCAGAAAAGGAGGTGCACCTTGGTGATATGGGTAGTCCAATTATTCCTTATAAGATCTTTTTATTTGAGGCCTCACATCTTGGGACATTACAATCTTCCCCACTTAGACTCTTAACGTCATCGTCAAGACTGAACTATATAGCATTATAATACTTCCCCATTTTTGTGTAGACCTAGAATGGCCCTTGGACACCCAACTCTTGATCCTGGAGTACCAGCGCAATGGTTGCTACGTCAACCATGGACAATCCTTTCCAACATGCATGGACCGCACGGCTCAAGATTGTCATGTCACATGCCCATGTGGGCCCCACCTACTGAGGGGTTATGGCTCTAATACCATTTGTAAAGATCGGGCCCACTGCCCAAGGCTCTAGTAGAGTTGCAGAAATGATGAATGGCCCTATAGACCAGCACTAGCCTTAATTGTGCTATTTTTCCCCACTCATGTGCAAGCTAGGTTCAGGATCCCGACTGGTCACCCATCCTAGTACTATGCCAAGCTGAGCAGACTTAACTAAGGAGTTCTTTAGTGATGGGCTCTCAGAAAAGGATGTGCACCTTGGTGATTTTGTGAGTCTAATCAGTCCTTATAAGATCATTTCATCTGAGGCCACAAATCATAGGATGTTACAATCTCCCCCACTTAGACTCTTGATGCCCTTGTCAAGGATTAATTATATGACCTCATAATACTTCCCCATTTTTGTGTAGACCCAGAATGGCCTTTGGACACCCAAATCCCGATCACAGAATACTAACGCAAGGGTTGCTACATCAACCATGGACAGTCCTTTCCAACATGTATGTTCCGCACGGCTCAAGACTGGCATGTCACATGCCCATGTGGGCCCCACCTACTGGAAGGGTTATGGCTCTAATACCATTTGTAAAGATCGGGCCCACTGCCTAAGGCTCTAGTAGAGTTTCAGATATGACGACTGGCCCTACAGACCACCACTATCCTTTATTGCGCTCTTTTTCCCTACCCATGCGCAAGCCAGGGTCAAGATCCTGACTGGTCACACATCCTAGTACTACTCCAAGTTGAGCACGCATAACTAAGGGGTTGTTTAGTGATGGGGTCTCGAAAAAGGAGGTGCACCTTGGTGATATTGGAAGATTAATCATTCCTTATGAGATCATTTCATCTGATGCCACAACTCCTAGGACATTACAATCTCCCCCACTTTGACTCTTGACGCCCAGTCAAGGATTAATTATATGGCCTCATAATACTTCCCCATTTCAGTGTAGACCCAGAATGGCCCATGGACACCTAGCTTCTGATCACAGAATATCAGAGCAAGGGTGGTTACATCAACCATGGACAACTCTTTCCAAAATGCCTAGACCACACAGCTTAAGACTAGCATGACATATGCCCATGTGGGCCCTACCTACTATAGGGGTTATGGCTCTGATACCATTTGTAACACTTCGGACCACTGCCCAAGGCTCTAGTAAAGTGTTAGGAATGATGACTAGCCCCACATACCACTACTAGCCTTAATTGCACATTTTAATCTCTCACGAACAAGCCAGTAGTCCAATCAAGCATGCTTAACTATGGAGTTCTTTAGTATAGGGCTCCCAGAAAAGGAGGTGCACCTTGGTGATATGGGTAGTCCAATAATTCCTTATAAGATCTTTTTATTTGAGGCCTCACATCCTGGGACATTACAATCTCCCCCACTTAGACTCTTAATGTCATCGTCAAGACTCAACTATATAGCATTATAATACTTCCCCATTTTTGTGTAGACCTAGAATGGCCCTTGGACACCCAACTCCTAATCGTGGAGTACCAGCGAAAGGGTTGCTACATCAACCATGGACAATCCTTTCCAACATGCCTAGACCGCATGACTCAAGATTGGCATGTCACATGCCAATGTAGGCCCCACCTACTGAGGGGTTATGGCTCTAATACCATTTGTAAAGACTGGGCCCACTGCTCTAGGCTCTAGTAGAGTTGTAGAAAGGACGACTGGCCCTATAGACCACCACTAGCCTTAACTGTGCTATTTTTCCCCACTCATGCGCAAGCTAGGGTCAAGATCTCGACTGGTCACCCATCCTAGTACTACGCCAAGTTGATAATGCTTAACTAAGGAGTTCTTTAGTGATGGGCTCTCAGAAAAGGAGGTGCACCTTGGTGATTTTGGAAGTCTAATCAGTCCTTATAAGATCATTTCATCTAAGGACACAAATCATAGGATGTTACAATCTCCCCCACTTAGACTCTTGATGCCCTCATCAAGGATTAATTATATGACCTCATAATACTTCACCATTTTAGTGTAGACACAGAATGGCCCATGGACACCCAACTTACGATCATGGAATATCAACGCAAGGGTGGTTATGTCAACCATGGACAACCCTTTCCAACATGCCGAGACCATACACTCAAGACTAGCATGCCACATGCCCATGTGGGCCCTACCTACTGGAGGGGTTATGGCTTTGATACCATTTGTAACACTCGAGACCACTGCCTAAGACTCTAGTGGATTTCAGGAATGTCGACTGGCCCCATAGACCACCACTTTCCTTACCTGCATGCTTTAATCTCACTCATGAATAAGCCAATAGTCCAATCAAGCATTCTTAACTATGGAGTTCTTTAGTAATGTGCTCCTGGAAAAGGAGGTGAACCTGGGTGATATGGGTAGTCCAATAATTCCTTATAAGATCTTTTTATCCGAGGTTTCACATCTTGGGACATTACAATCTCCCCCACTTAGACTCTTAATGTCATCGTCAAGACTCAACTATATAGCAGCATAATACTTCCCCATTTTTATGTAGACCCGGAATGACCCTTGGACACCCAACTCCCGATCACAGAATACCATCACAAGGGTTGCTACATCAACCATGGATAGTCCTTTCCAACATGCCTATACCGCATGGCTCAAGACTGGCATGTCACATGCGCATGTGGGCCCCACCTACTAGAGGGGTTATGACTCTAATACCATTTGTAAAGACTGGACCCACTGCCCAAGGCTCTAGTAGAGTTTCAGAAATGACGACTGGACCTACAGACCACCCATATCCTTAACTGCACTCTTTTTCCCCATTCACGCGCAAGCCAGGGTCATGGTCCCCACTGGTCACCCATCCTAGTACTACTCCAAGTTGAGAATGCTTAACTAAGGAGTTCTTTAGTGATGGGCTCTCAGAAAAGGAGGTACACCTTGATGATATTGGAAGTCTAATCATTCCTTATAAGATCATTTCATCTAAGGCCACAAATCCTAGGATGTTACAATCTCCCCCACTTAGACTCTTGACGCCCTCATCATGGATTAATCATATGGCCTCATAATACTTCCCCATTTCAGTGTAGACCCAGAATGGCCCATGGACACCCATCTTCTGATCACAGAATATCAGCGCAAGGGTGGCTACATCTACCTTGGACAACCCTTTCCAACATGCCTAGACCACACAACTCAAGACTAGCATGCCACATGTGTTGGGTTTTAGAGGAGGCAGAAAAGGCAGCAGAAACAAAAAAAATTTCCCCAAACCCAGTATAACGGAATTGCGTCAACATCTATACAATAGGAAGGATGGTTTGTAGAGACATACCTTGCCACGAGGCTTGCTCGGCGACATTACCTCGCAGCTTGTGCGGTCTTCACCTGTGATCTTATACGGTGTTTGTACATCTCCTGGTCTCACTGGGATTGTCGGGATTGACAGTTGTCCTCTGAGCGGCAGAAGTCTCCCGCCTCTGTAGTAGTCCACACGGACCGCCTAGAACTCTGATCGCCTTGTCGCACAAGGCACCAGAAGTAGTCATACCCTCCTGTTGGTGTACTAGTCACCAACACACTCTCCTACCACCATTTGCCTTTTTGTAGTTGTCTTTCCCTTGCTATGCCTTCCTAATCGGGTAGCACTTGCTCGGGCTCTCCTAGTTACTACAACCAGAGAGAACGACAACTTTACAATGCAATTGGTGTTCTATGTTGTACGGTCTGAGAAGCCCCCAATACCCCTATATATAGGATGGTCATGGGACAGGGTTCTCTACCCCAGGTAATGCAAGATTAAAGCATGATTAGAAGATTTAGAGATTTTCTACAAAATCTGACAAACTGCGCCAGTTGAACCGATCAGTTCAGCCCTGAACCGATCATCTGGGCCATTGAGCTGATCAGTTCAAGCATGAGCAGATTGGTGCAAGCATGAGCCGATTGGTTCATGGTCCTGGTCCAACTCAAATTGACTTTCCATGGTTGTTTCCAACTAATCATCTATTAGTCCTTGTCCAAATTGAATTTGAACAAGTGAAACAAACTCGATTGGTCACCCGACTAGTTCAACAATGTGAATCGATCAATTCATTGACCTGAGCCGATTGGCTCACCAGCCTGAACCGATCAGTTCATCTCTATGAGCCGATCGGTTAGGGCAGCAGATCAGTCAATTACATTTTCAATCAATCTGATACTGTAATCATCTGATCCACAACCTTGAACACTATGATTTTGAGCTATCAATCGATTGGGTGTTTAATTGAACTACTAAACTCCTTTAGTAATCAATCCAAACAAGATTTATGGAGAAAATCCTCTTCCAGGAACATGTCCTAGTGTGTGTAACCCTGTAGGTCCATTTCACGTAGGCAGTGAAAGTCCATAACACTTATGACTTCACAAGCAAAGAGCAATGCCTAGTCACAAATCAGTGCTACCCAAGTGAAATAGAAAGTTGGAGAACAACTTTCAATCCTACAATCCGTGAAAGGTGTTATAGTGAATGTATAATTCCTTTGTCACGAATGTCTTGAATGAACTCAAGGCATGGTACAGTCATCCTTTCAACGTTCATCCATTTCCTTCATCTCAGAGTAGACTGGGTGAGATTTCTGTGACATCAATATCACACATTGATTCACACATACATGTGCATGCCTTTCTCAATCCTACTCATCAAGTGGCCATGGACATCAAACTCCCTTAGGAGGGACAAATCCCATATCTATCACTCACCCCTCAAAAGCCCCATGTGTCAAAGTCACCCAATCATCACCTTTATAATAACCCATGTTTCAGGACTGCATTTGATGATGTCAAAGTGTACCCAACGACATGTGTTGAGTGTAGTGATTTCAGGTCAAAGAATCACACACACCACCATCACTGTGAGTGTTGACTGTGACTACAAAATCATGGTTCCATGTGTCACTCTCACGGTGGGTCTGTCTGGTACACTTGTTCTCTAACAAGTACCTATGTGCTTGGTTTGATATCACTATATCATGACTAATGAGATTCTTTCATCAACCAACACACAATCTAGTCTTTAGTGTTATTGATGTCTATGGTTATATCCACAATAACAATAGACTAGGGACAAAACAAGAAAGTATACTCTTAACATCTGTATGATCACATCATTTAGGTCCTCAACCCAAAAGCATACGTCATCGAGTAAAACCATTCTTTAGACATCTATCATGTTAGACTATCACCTCAGAAACAGTTAAAACATATAGATCGAAAATTGCCTTTATTATTATTCAAATCATTTACAAAGTATCCCATTACAATCAATACATGACTTTCTCTATGGGCATACATACCAACAGACTCCCACTTGCACTTAGATCCAGTCACCTAGGAACCTCAGTCCTTGTGACCTAGCATGACCATCATGCTTCTTGTGGCATCCAACTCATAAAAAACATAATTTACTTAAGGTTGAAATACAAGAATCATTGGTTGATGATATATTGCTTAGTATATCTTAAATGGATAAATGGTATACATGTTCTTCATATTCTTTATTGAATAAGTGACATGTTGCTTTATCAAGATAAAGCTAAAATGACTTGAATAGAGAATAATGCTCTAATCTGTTTAGACATTGATTTATCTATTGTTGAATACTTATGATTCTTATGCTCAGTTTTATTCTGTTAATTGCAATAATAATGTTTTTGGAGGAGAATTATATCTCTCGTTGGAACAATTTCAGTTGTCTCACCCCCGTGGGATCCAACTTTTTAGGTAGACACAGAAGAAGCAAAAACCCTACAGTGGATGAAGAACATCAGCAACAATAGGGACAATAGTGACATCCAGGTGGACACATGGGTTGTCATGTTTGTATATAGAGTTCTATGTGTTGTCTCTGTACTCTCAGGTCCTCGGAGTCAGTAGTTAGTTTAATAAACCGATATGAGATTTTGGCTTGATGCCTCAATGTTTTTATGTTGCCTATGTACAGTTTTAACAGGACAGTTGATGTATGTGATCCTCGAGAAGGAATGGTACAAGACATGTACTTGTGAACCAGAATGTAATAGAATTACTTTGGTTCTTTTTGAAAGAGTTTTCCAATACATGGATCTCTATGTAAAAAGATTTAATTTTTAGTGATTTTTAGTAATCCACTGCAATTGATCGCTTCCGCTTAAGTAAATTATGTTTTTTGTGAGTTGGATGCCACAGTTTAGTTGGTATCAGAGCTTTGGGTTCACTAAGTCTATAGAGACATAGGATTTTGGTCGTAGAGTTTGTTCTAGTGTCTTCCAGTTGTCTGATAGTGTCTTCTACTCATATAGGAGGAGAAGAAGAACTTGAATATGTCTGGATCACACGAGGAACATGCTACTGAGAGCAGCATTGCTGCACCATGAAAAGGTGCAAGGGACCAAGCTATGGAGGAACCTGTACCTGAACAACCCCAATTTGACCCAACTATGATAGAGAATCCAGCTTTCTGTGCTCTATTTTGGCAGTTAATGGCGAATATGATGCACATGACGGATAGGATGCCACCACCTACACCTAGGGCACCAACTCATCATGAAGGACAGGGCACTGACAAGACTTTTGAATGACTTCACCGTGTTGGAGCCATAGAATATGGTGGAACAACTGACCCAGCAGATGCAGACATGTGGCTAACTGAGCTGGAAAAGGCCTTCAAAATCCTTAATATCCCAGAAGTTGAGAAGGTTAGACATGCAGTGTACCTTCTTAAGGGGACTGCTGGTCACTGGTGAACCATAGAAGAGGGCAAGAGGCCAGGTGTTGAGATCGTATGGGAAGTATTCAGATGAGAATTCATCAATAGATACTTTCCTAAGATGTTTCTAGACGAGAAAATCTCTCAGTTTGAGAGGTTAAGGCAAGGAACATTGAACATTAGTGAGTATGAAGCTAAGTTCATGGAGCTTTTGCAGTTCTGTCCGCAAATGGCATCTTCTGATGAACAAAGAATTCAACATTTTAAGAAAGGGTTGAACGTTGATTTGACCACTCCTGTGTCTGCCTCAGAGAACAGGGAGAGGTTCACCACCTTTGTGGAGTCCGTGAGACGGATAGAGAGTTCTGTGGTTGAGAAGTGTCAGACCAAGTGTAACAAGGTGTATACTTAGTTTCAAGGACAAGGGTCCAAACGTTTCAAGAAACCGAGGTTTTCTACACCAATAGCACCACCAAGGTTCAATACACAGACGTAATGGACGTCAAATAGGGGTAGAGGCCATAGTTTACCACCAGAAGGAGCCCACAACTCAACATCAATGTCAGTAACAGGACCACCCAGGCCACAGTCGGGGTACAGAGGTTATTTTATATGTGGAAAGATGGGGCATTTGATGAAAGATTGTCGATCCAGAGAAGCAAGTGTGACTCAACCTCAGAGGCAGAGTCAGCAAGGCTCTCAAAGGCAACAGTTTCTGAGTGGCGCTAGAGGACGTGGACAAGCATCCCAAGCTGGATCGTCGCACCCAACAATCGAACACAGGATCAACAGCAAGCAATGATGAGATTCTATGCGATGAATCAACCCCAAGCACTAGTCAACCCGTCGGTTGTGACAGGTCAGATGGAACTATTTTATTTTAATATGTCTACATCCTGCTTCGTATATGTTTTAATTTATCCAGGTGCTACACATTCCTTTGTCACTTGAAGAGTGATCCATGACTGCAACATGACTGTCAGTCATAGAGTAGATAGTCTGTTATTAGAAACCCCTTTGTTGGGATCTATAGTGATGTAGGAGGTGTGTTCTCCCTACATTCTTTCCTTTTCTGAACATTTAATTCAGGTGGATCTTATACCACTTGAGATGCACGGGTTTGATATAAATCTTGGAATGGACACCCTAGAAAAGTATAAGGTTGTCTTGGATTGTGAGTCCAAGCAAGTTGTGTTCATAGATGATAGTGACACATGGATCTTTCAGGGAGATAGAAAGATCCTTCCAACCTGTCTTGTGTCAGCTATGGTAGCTGAGAAGTTGATGAGAGAAGGATGCTTTGCATTCCTAGCACATGTGATAGATACCACAATGAAGAGTCCTAATCCTTTTGAAGTTCCGATAATTAGGGAGTTTGAAGATGTGTTTCCTGAGGAACTTCTAGGTGTACCTCCACCCTGAGAGATTGATTTTGAAATTAATCTAGTCCCGGGCATGCAACCAATAGCACAATCACCATATAGAACGACACCTGCTGAGATGGCAGTGCTCAAGAAACAACTATAGGAGTTGCTTGAGAAAGGTTTTATCCGACTGAGTACTTCACCATGGGGTGCTCCGATTCTCTTTGTAAAAAAGAAGGATAGATCGATGTGATTATGCATTGATTATAGACAATTGAATAAAGTAACAATAAAGAATAAGTATCCTCTGCCAAGGATCGATGACATGTTTGATCAGTTGCATGGTGCAACTATCTTTTCTAAGATAGATCTGAGGTCGGGGTATCATCAGTTGCATATTAAGGAGGCTGACATACCTAAGTCTGCCTTTAGGACAAGGTATGGTAACTATGAGTTTGTGGTTATGTCATTTGGACTAACTAATGCACCAGCTACATTCTTGGAACTCATGAATAGAATCTTTCGACCTTTTCTTGATCAGTTCATAGTAGTCTTCATAGATGACATCTTGATATACAGTAGAGATGCTCAACAGCATGAAAAACACCTTTGTCAAGCCTTCACTTTGCTAAGAAAGCATAAGCTGCATGCTAAGTTTAGCAAATGTGAGTTCTGGTTACCAAAAGTTTCTTTTCTAGGACACGTAATATCTGCCTCAGGTATCCGTGTTTATCCTAAGAAGGTAGAATATGTTCTGCAATGGGAACAACCAAAGACACCAACAGAGATATGCAGTTTCCTAGGGTTGGCAGGATATTACAACAGGTTCATTAAAAACTTCAGTTCTATAGCTTTACTCCTAACCAAGTTGACCAGGAAGGAGGTTCCTTTGTCTGGAATGAAAAATGTCAACATTCTTTCCAGATATTAAAAGAAAGTTTAACAAGTGCACCCATGTTGGTGTTACCTGAGCAAGGGAAGGGGTACATAGTTTTCTGTGATGCATCTAAGAATGGTCTAGGATGTGTGTTGATGTAGGATAATCAAGTGATTTTGTTTGCCTCTCGAGAACTTAAGAAACGCGAGGAGAATTATCCAACACATGATCTAGACCTAGCTGTTGTGGTCCATGCTTTGAAGATCTGGAGACATTATCTCTGTGGAGAGACATTCCAGATTTTCATAGACCATAAGAATCTAAAATATATCTTCTCACAACATGAGTTGAACATGAGGCAACGCCGCTAGATGGAGTTAATCAAGGACTACGATTGTACAATTAATTATCATCTAGGGAAGGCTAATGTAGTGGTTGATGCACTAAGTAGGAAATCATCATCGTCACCAGCCATAGATAAAGCACAGTTGAACTCCTTAGTGTGCTCTAAGAGAGATATGCGTATCTCTATGAGGCAAAACAATATACAGCTTAAGGTATCTTTGCTAGCCGGACTATTAGCTAAGATGCACATAAAACCTACTCTGAGACAACAGATTAAAGAAGCACAACAAGCTAATACTATGCTTCAGTAGATCAGCTCAGAGTGTGGTAGTGAGAAACGGGATGGCTTTCATGAGTTAGAGGATCAGGTAGTCTGTTGCCATGGTAGAATGGTGTAACCTGATGTCAATGACTTGAGGAAGTTAGTCTTGGAGGAAGCTCATTCTTTGATGTATGCAATGCATCCAGGGAGCACCAAAATGTATCATAGCCTGAAAGATATGTATTGGTGGCCCGGATTGAAGGAAGATGTTGTTGAGTTTGTTATGCGGTGTCTGGCATGTCAGCAGGTTAAAGATGAATATCAGAAGCTCATCGGAACAATGCAACCCTTACCTATACCACAGTGGAAATGGGATCACATGACCGTGGACTTTGTGGTTGGTTTGCATAAAACAACCAAAGGTCATGATTCCATATGGGTGATAGTTGATAGGTTGACTAAGACAACACATTTCCTTCCTGTCAAAACAACCTACACTGCTGAGAAGCTGGCACATATATATGTAGATGAGATAGTGCGGTTGCATGGGGTCCCATCTACTATTGTTTTTTGATAGAGGTCCCCAGTTCATGAGTCATTTTTGGGAACGACTACACAAATATTTGGGTATACAGTTAAGATTTAGTACAACATTTCACCCACAGACAGATGGACAATCTGAGAGGACCATACAAACCTTGGAGGATTTGCTTAAGGCATGTGTCCTTCAGTTTGTAGGAAGTTGGGATCTACACCTGAGCTTAATAGAATTTTTTTATAATAATAGCTATCAGCACAATATTGATATGGCACCATATGAAGCATTATATGGTAGATGTTGTAGATCTCCTTTATGTTGGTATGAAACTGGAGAATATCAACTTTTGGGACCTGAGCTTGTGTCGCAGACAACTGAGAAGATTAAAATAATACAACAACAGATAAAGGTTGCATAGGATAGATAGAAGTTGTATGCCGATAGACGGAAAAGACCTTTAGAATTCCAAGTTGGAGACATAGTATATCTCAAAGTCTCACCTTAGAAAGGTATTCTTAGATTCGGAAAGAAGGGAAAGTTAGCTCCTAGATTTATGAGGCCTTACCCAATCATTGAACGGATTGGAAAGGTAGCCTATAAGCTGGAGTTGCCACCTAAGTTGCATAAGTTGCATCTAGTGTTCCATATCTCCATGTTGATAAAGTGTCATCCAGACACCAAGTTAGTTTTGTAACCTGTGGAGGTAGAATTGAATGATGATATATCATATGTTGAAGGACCTGTGATGATCCTTGATAAAAGAACTAAAAAGCTGAAAAAGAAAGACATATGTCTTGTGAAAGTTCTATGGCATCATCATGGCATTGAAGAAGCTACGTGGGAGCTAGAGGAAGAGATGAGGAGGAAGTACCCTTCTCTTTTCTCTTGATGATTTCGGGGACGAAATCCCTGTTAGGGGTGGATAATTTGTAACATCCCTAACCTGGGTTATGGTCTAACCCTAGATGTTTTGTTTAATAAATTTGATTAGATGTTTTCTCCTATCTTTTGAAAAGTAATTAAGGCTCAAGAGGAACTTATGTTTCAATTATATTCCTTTTTGAATAATGTTGAAACACTGTTTTGCTTGTTTTGGACCAGAGTGAAAATTACCCAAGTTGAGGGGTTAACTTGCAAATGTTACATGATATAATGTTCCTCAAATGTTTAAGCATCATAAGAATGAGAATGATGCATATTTATGGCTTGTGATAGCTTGAGCACCAAGAAAGAGCTTATAAAGTAATGTTGTGCATTAAAACCTAGTTTTGGTGTAATATGCAAATTACCCAAAACCTAGGCTTCAATATGCAAAATACCACTTCTAGAGAGTCCCTAATTTTTCTTGGCATCATGTAGAGAAAAGAAAATGAGAGGGGCGTCTCATTTGAATCACTTTGGAGGAGAGAGAATCTTGGTATTAAAATAATTAAGATTTAAGCATAATTGAAACCCTAATTCAATTTAATGCAAAAATAAATATATTAATTGAAGTGACCTTCAACCAAAATTGAGATGGTTGAATTTGCATAAGTGTGAACGTCCTTGTGCCTTGCAAAGCCCATGAAATATCCTAAGTGAGTGGAGAGCCCACTCACATTAATAAAAGGAAAAGTAATATCCACTCAATTTTGGATATTATTATTATATGAATTAAGGTGCTTAATTTGTTTTCCTTTAATCCATGGATAATGAAGAGGAATTCAAAGGTGGAGTTGATAGCCTCGTATGCAAGGAAGTGAGGAGGGCTAAGTAGCACCGTTTGGGGAGTTGAAGGATTATTATAAGACTTTCTCTCTCTTGAAAATTCCCATATATATCTCATTTTCCACCCACATAAGGACTCTTTTTTGGATTTTCTTTCTCTCCTTGCTTTGGCCAAGCACAAGAGAGATTAGCAGAAATAGGAGGACGAACTCCAACCTGTAGGTAATCTCCTTATTCATCTTCAACCTTGATTTCATGGTGGAAATCAAAAATCAATGCTTGATTTCGTCTTTTCTCGATTCAATCTTCAATCCTAGCCATTCCTTTTTACTCAAAATCTAGAGGACAAGCCTTGGGAGGTTGTGAAATCTTCATTTACCATTGGAGACATGGAGCTTGAAGCTTGGATTCAATTTCAAAGGTGGGTTATATAACGTGAACCCTTAAATGTCATTATTGCTTGCAATTTATTCCATTTGTGTTGAACCTTTCTACTCTCTCAATTTCCTTTTAATTAGTTATTGAAATCCTCATAAGAATTGCAATTGATTTTGAAGGTTTGAAGCTTGAATATGATGATGTCATCTTAAGAACACACCTCAACCAAGGAAGGGGCAAACGGTTTGCAAAACTGAATGAGCTAATTCAGTTTCAAAACCGATTGAATTGATTCAGTTTTAAAACTGCATGGGCAATTGAGTTCAAGACCGAATGGGTAGTTGAACTCAAAACCGAATGGGTAATTTACTCAAGTCCGAATGGGTAATTTTACCCAAGACCGAATGGATAAATTACTTCAAAACTGAATGGGTTATTGACTTCATGATTTAATGGTTAATTGAGTCCAAAATCGAATGGTTAAATTAAACTTCAAATCCATTTGGGGTTAATTGCTGATGTGATTGATGAAGAATTAATAGCTCAAATTGATTTCATTACAATTAATTTTAGAAGGATGATCAATGGATTGCAAACCCTAATTAATCGATTGACGAATTTCTAATTGAATTGGATAGATTACTTGGTTGATGGTTTGAGACCAAACGGTCTCAAGAACGTTTGGAGGTTAAGGGCTGTGATGGATGATTGGAGATCCAAGGGTTGTAATTGGATGTACTTCAATGGATCAAATGATGATCGATTCAATAGAGAAAACCCTAAAGCCAATCAATTGGACAAAGGAGACCCTAGTTGATCCAATCGGTTTCATGATGGTTTGGACCGTTTGAAGGGCAATTGTTCAAAAACCATTTAGGGTTCATTCAGTTTCAATAATAATTGATCAACGGTTTTAAAACCGATTGAAGAAGTAAGGTAAGACTGAATGAAGGTCAAGCACCTCAAGACCGAATGGAGGTCAAGCACCTCAAGACCGAATGGGGGTCAAGGTACTTCTAGACCGTTTGAAGGACTAATTTATTCAAGGCATATTAGTACAATAAACTACATGATTGTTGATGATGTCTATCAAAGGTAATTACAATGGTTGTACTTTCAAGGTACTTAAGTAATTAATACCTTTTGAATGGTTAACCTTTGATGCTTATGCAAGTAATGACTTAATACACTATGCCAACCTTTCATTCAAGTTGAGTTGACCTAATCTAATCAAGTTTGAAGTAAGTATTATCTGAAAGAAGATGAAAGAGAGAGAGGGTCCATACATGTATAATAATCATGTAATGGTTAAATCTCAATACTCACAACATGAATAAAATATGTAATTAGGGTATGATCCTTGATAAAGAGATCATGAAACCCTAATTGACAAGGTTGATGAACCCCAACCATAATTTAGGGCAATGCTTGATGAAATCCTAAATAAGGATGAAGATATGTGAAACCCTAACTGATGGTGATGTCATGAGAAACCCTAAACAAGGGTTATGTTAAGTGAAACCCTAATACAAAGATGTTATGTAAAACCCTAATCAAGGGTGAAGCCATATGAAACCCTAAGTGAGGGTGATGTCATGTGGAACCCTAGTCAAGGGTTATGTTAAGTGAAACCCTAATGCAATGATGTAATGTGAAACTCTAACTCAAGGTGATGCTATGTACTGATATGTGATGCTTTGATATGAAATCCTACCCTGATATAGGGTAAAGGTATGTGGAACCCTAATCTTGGGTTATAGTGCATGAAATCCTAATGTTGGGCAATATGATGATAAAACATAACCCTAATTTGGGTAATGGGATGAGTATTTCTAATTTACATAAATTGGGATTCCTAACTCTGATGTGGAAATAGTGATGTTACTCTTACATTGCATAGTGTTGATACGTGATTGATATAACTGTTATCATATGCACTAATCATGCAGGTATCATGAGATGTTGGTCATAGCTAGGTATGAGCTATGATGTTTTACCATTGAAATTACTTTATGGGCCTTATGAGTCATAAAATGTTGTGTTGCCTAGTGAAAGGTAACAAGAGATTAATGGGATTTAGGAGCCATGTGATATATATGTGTTGTAGGTATCATGTTTACCTTGGTCAGATGACCTGAAGGTATTAGTTACCTGATAGGTGGTAACAAGTGTTCTTGATGAATTGAGGGTTTGAATACCCATATTCCATAACTATGATGATGAGATGTTAAGGGGTAAGAATACCCTTGATGTGATAAGGGATTGAGATCCTAATGTTTTATAAAGCCTTGAAAAGGACTTGATAGAATTAGTACTCATTCTTTGTAGCAATGGTTATAATGATTTATGCTTGAAAACTTGATTGATGTTAAAAGAACATAGTAAGGTACTTAATTAATCAAGTGAAATCTTATCATGTAGAGCCCTAACCATAGATCCATCATCGTCAGTAATTGGTGATGGTGAAACAAGTTTTCCTATGGGAACTCTAGGAGGGCATACGATTGAGTATGTGGGGGTTATGGGCGTGAATATCCTTACGCCCTAATGGAGGAATTGATGTGAGGTAAACATTAAATCTCTCAATACTTCATTATATATGCCGGGATGGATGTATAACTAATCTCTCGAATGCTGGGATGGATGTATCACTAATCTCCCGATGATGTTAATGCCGGATCAATGTGAGATGATCATGAAATCTCTCAATTGTGAAGAGAGTACAACATGCCACTATAACTCTAATAGCGAAGTTTCCAGTATACCCTGGAAAGCTATTTAGCAGAGACACAAGATGTCCTGCATTTGGTCCTCAAACTGACTGAGGAAGATGAGGTCATGGGAATCCAACTCTTCCATTGACCTATGTATGGTACCGATTTCGATTTCGCAATGGTCAGTTGGAGAATGAGCGGTATACCTCATCTCCTCGGGGCTTAAGTATGATTGTAAAATGTAATCAGCCGTGTAGCATATTTTCTTAAGGTTGAAATACGAGAATCATTGGTTGATGATATCTTTCTTAGTATATCTTAAATGGATAAATGTTATACATGTTCTGCATATTCTTTATTTAATAAGTGACATGTTGCTTTATCAAGATACATATGAAATGAGTTGAATAGAGAATAATGCTCTAATCTGTTTAGACATTGATTTATCTGTTGTTGAATACTTATGATTATTCTGCTCAGTTTTATTCTGTTAATTGCAATAATAATGTTTCTAGCGGAGAGTTATATCTCACGCTGGGACAATTTATGTTGTCTCATCCCTGTGGGATCTAACTTTTTAGGTAGACCTAGAAGAAGAAGCAAAAACCCTACAACGGTTGAAGAACAGCAGCAGCAGTAGGGACATCAGTGACATCCAGGTGGAGACATTGGCTGTCATCTTTGTATATGGAGTCTTGTGTGTCGTCTTTGTACTCTCAAGTCCTCAGAGTCATTAGTTAGTTTAATGAACCGATCTGAGATTTTGGCTTGATGCCTCAATGTTTTTATGTTGCCTATGTATATTTTTAACATGACAGTTGATGTATGTGATCCTCGAGAAGAAATGGTACAAGACATGTACTTCTGAACCAGAATGTAATAGAATTACTTTGGTTATTTTTGAAAGAGTTTTCCAATACATGGATCTCTTTGTAAAAAGTTTTAATTTTTAGTGAATTTTAGTAATCTACTGCAACTGATTGCTTTTGCTGAAGTAAATTATGTTTTTTGTGAGTTGGATGCCACACTTCTGCTGAGAAAGGGCCTTAGTCAGTGGATCAACTATGTTGTCTTCAGTTGGTACTTTGCAAATCTTCACATCTCCTCGTTGTATGATCTCTCGTATGTGATGGAAGCGCCACAGTATGTGCTTGGACTGCTGATGTGATCTGGGCTCCTTAGCTTGAGCAATAGCTCCATGATTGTCACAATAAAGCTCAATTGAATCATAGCTACTTGTAACTACAAGAATTTTAGTGATGAACTTCTTGATCCACACAATCTCCTTTGTTGCATGTGAAGCAGTAATATACTCAGCCTCTATAGTAGAATCGGCAATTGTTTCTTGCTTTGAACTCTTCCAGCTCACAACTCCATTGTTTAGGAAAAATAAAAATCCTAATTGTGATTTGTAATCATCTTTCTCGCTTTGGAAGGTTGCATCGGTGTAACCCCTTACTACCAATTCTTCATCGCCACCATATATAAGGAACTGATCCTTAGTCCTTCGCAAGTACTTGAGGATGTTCTTTACGGCTGTCCAGTGAGCATCCCCAGAATCTGACTGGTACCTGCTCGTCATACTGAGAGCATACGAGACATCTGGGTGTGTGCACAACATAGCATACATGATGGATCTGATGGCTGATGCATAGGGGATCCCATTCATACACTCCCTCTCTTCACAAGATTGGGGACATTGAGCTGTAGAGATGGTGACTCCATGTAGCATGGGAATGTTGCCTGTCTTTGAGTTCTCCATGCTGAACCGCTTCAACACTTTGTCAATGTATGTGCTTTGACTTAATCTGAGAAGCCTTTTAGATCTATCTCTATAGATCTTAATACCTAGAATGTAGGATGCTTCTCCTAAGTCCTTCATTGAGAAAGTATTCCCAAGCCAAGTCTTTACCTTCTCTAAGGCTGTGACATCATTCCCCATCAATAGTATGTCATCCACATACAATATGAGGAATTTGGTCTTGCTCCCACTAACCTTCTTGTACACACAAGGTTCATATTCATTTTGAATAAAGCCAAACACTTTGACTTCCTCATAAAATCAAAGATTCCAACTCTGAGACGCTTGCTTCAATCCATAGATTGACCTTTGTAGATTACGAACTTTATTGGCATTCTTTGGATCTATAAAACCTTGAAGTTGTGTCATGTACACATCCTCATTTATATTCCCATTAAGGAATGCAGTTTTAACATCCATTTGCCAAATCTCATAGTCATGGTAAGCCACAATAGCAAGCATGATCCAGATGGACTTAATCATGGCAAATGGAGAAAAAGTTTCATCATAGTCAACACCTTGAACTTGTTGGAAACCCTTCGCAACCAATCTGCCTTTATAAGTTTTCACATTGCCATCCATGTCGGTCTTCTTCTTGAAGACCACTTGCACCCTATGGGTTTTACCCCTTTGGGTGGTTCCACCAAAGTCCATACTTTGTTGGAGTACATGGATTCCATCTTGGATTTCATGGCTTCAAGCCATTTCACAGAATCTGGTTCCTCCATAGCCTCTAGATAGGTAGTTGGATCATCCTCTATGATCAACTCACCACCTTCTTGAGTCACAAGGAATCCAAACTTCTCACGTTCAAGGTGTGTCCTACTAGATCTATGAAGTCCTTATGTTATTTGAGGAGATTGAGACTCCACAACACCTTGTGAATCTCTATGTTCCTCTTATACATCTATTGGTTCAATGTTTTCTTGTTGGGCTTGAACCTCCTCAAACTATATTTTCCTCCCACTGTTTCCTTTGGAAATAAACTCCTATTCTAGGAACACAGCTGTCCTAGAAACAAACACTTTGTTGTCAGTAGGGTGGTATAAATAGTATCCCCTTGTTTCCTTGGGGTATCTAACAAAATAACATTTATGAGACTTGGGTCTAAGCTTATCAGGAAACATTTTCCTGACGTAAGCCTCACAACCCCAAATATTAATAAAAGACAAATCAGGACACTTCCCGTGCCATATCTCATACGGCATCTTTTGAACCGATTTAGATGGTACTCGGTTAAGTGTAAATATGGCAGTTTCAAGAGCATAACCCCAGAAGGAAATTGTAAGATCAGAAAAACTCATCATTGATCGCACCATATCAAGTAATGTGTGATTCCTTCTTTCAGACACACCATTATGTTGTGGTAGTCCAAACGGAGTCCATTGTGATACGATACCACAGGCTCACAGAAGGTCCTCAAACTATTAGCTTAAGTATTCTCCACCTCGATCGGATCGAAGTGCTTTAATACTTTTACCAAGTTGGTTTTATACTTCATTCATGAAATCCTTAAAGCTTTCAAGGGTTTTTGACTTATGTTTCATCAGGTACACATAGCCATACCTACTAAAGTCATCAGTGAAGGTAATGAAGTACTGATAACCACCTCTGGCATTAGTTCTAAATGGCCCACATACATCAGTATGTATGAGTCCTAATAGATCACTAGCTCTCTCACCTTTACCTGAAAAGGGAGTCTTTGTCATCTTTCCCAACAAACAAGATTCACATGTATCTATTGATTCATAATCAAAACAATCTAAATAACTATATTTATGGAGTCTAGAGATGCACTTCTCATTTATGTGCCCTAGACGACAATGCCGAAGATATGTTTTGTTTGAGTTATTGAGTTTTTTCCTTTTGGTGTTTACGTTGTATACACTTGTCTCTAGATCTATCAAGTATAGACCATAAGACATTGGGGCACTTCCATAAAGGATCCCATCCTTTGAAATGGAACATTTTCCATTCTTAATGAGAAATTCAAAACCATCCTTATCTAAACAAGAAATGGAAATGATATTCCTATTTATGGCAGGTACATAATAGCAGTTCTTCAACTCTATTATTAACCCACTAGGCACAGTTAACTCATAGGTTCCTACGGCACTGGCGACAACCCTTGCCCCATTAGAAACATGTAGTTCAACCTTGCCTTTCCCCAAAGGCCTACTTCTCTTAAGATCCTTCACATTTGAACAAATGTGATTTCCACATTCGGTATCAAGTACCCATGACAAAGAAGTAGTAAAGCTAATCTCTATCACACATACACCATAAGTAGAGATCTCTATCTCTCACTTCTTCTTCCATTGTTCCTTCCATCCTCTCCATGTTTCGAGGGTAGAACAATTTTGTTTGGAGAGAGAACCTTTCTCTCCCTCACCTTTGTCCTTAGACTTTGTTCCATTGATCTCTATCAATGAACTATCCTTCTTCTCATTTGTCTCAAACAACAGCTTAAGCGTACATAGAGTGGTCTCAAAGGCTACCGATATATTTGGATTGTGCAGAACATTTCTCATCATCCCCAACCAATTATGGAATTTATTTTCAATTAATTTTCCCATTATAAAAGATGATTCTTTTTCCATTCTACAAGGGAAAATTGCATTTGTCAAAACTTCTTTTGATTTTATTTGAATTGAATAAAATTTGACGATAGTTAATTAGGCCTTTAGTTAATTACCGCTCCCACTATTTTGATTCAAATTGACAACCCTCACCATCAATTCAGAAGATTAAGTGCACAATCTTCTAGTGGGTCAAGATCATGAAATCCTCTCTGTCATGGACCAGCTAGGGTTGTCACCCACAACTTAGATTTTCCAGGTAGGCAACTCTTTCCAATTTGCATCATATGCAACTCCATGCCATGATCACCTCCATTCCATAAGGTGCTAGATCCTATCTATGCCACCTTGGTAAGTTCGACCCATAGCAAATATGATGAATATGCACCCTGCTAGAGCATACCCACATATCCATCCTTTACGCTTCCACAAGTTAGACGGTGCACCACGCTAGGGCGTGCCCACACTTGGTTGATCAAGATTTTCACGTGTGTCGCATTTGGAAGGCATCTAAAACTTTAATATTTAATGAGGGATTTGGTTTTATAGGTACATATATATATCCAATCACCACAATACATAGTATGTATCATATACATGCTATATCCCACAAAAAACATGCAAAACGATAAAAGCAATGATTATGGCCATCCTAATGTGTTTCCTCGAGCCAAGAGGAATCACGGTCATCTAGGTCTACATCACATGCAACATGTACAAGATGAACTTTGTGCTTTGCCTTTCTGAGTTTGATCAACTCATCTCCATGATTGATCGGCTCACCATCAAGTCGGTCGGTTGGGTTCCACCAGCCGATCGACTGGCACCTCCAGCCGATCGGTTCACTAGTCATCGTGCATCTCCTCAGGTCGCCACCCGCTCGTCTTGCTCCTCAAACCAGTCGTCTAGAATGCCAACCGATCGATTCGCGCCTTGAATTGATCGTCTCAGTCGTCGTCAGGTTGTCCTCCATTCTTCGACATAATAAGAAATAAAATTTCTATCTTATTTGCATTTGAATTGAGAAACCTCGAGTTACATTTGGGGGGAGAAAAGGTAGGAAAGAAATCTCAAGTTATCTCGAGTTAAATCAAGAAAAGGAGGTAGGGAATCAGTACACATACTGAGATGCAAGCAACCACATTCAACCAAGCACACATACATATGGTTTGTTGGCCATAACCATGATACACATCCACCACAAAACTCATTTAAGGGTGATGTGTATCGAGTACATTCATATTACATATCATATATGTATTTTGGGATTTGTGGATTCAGTATTGGACATGCATACAGCCAATTTTATTCACATTGTATGCAATAAATAAAGGAGACAAACCAAAATCAATCACATCGATAATCCTAAAGTATAGAGCAGTTAACCTGGCTCTGATACAACTGTTGGGTTTTACAGAAGGCAGAGAAGGCAGTGGAAACAAAATTGTCTCCCCAAACCCAGTATAAAGGAATCAAGTCAACGTCTATAAAATAGGAAGGATGGTTTGTAGAGACATACCTTGCCCTGAGGCTTGCTCAGCGACGTTACCTCACGGCTTGCGCGGTCTTGACCTCTGGTCTTGGATGGTGTCTGTGCAACTCTTGGTCTCACCGGGACTGTCGGGATTGACAATTGTTCTCTGAGCAGCAGAAGTCTCCTACGTCTGTAGTAGTCCACACGGACCACCTGGAACTCTGATCGCCTTGTCGCACAAGGCACCAGAAGGTGTCATACCCTCCTATTGGTGTACTAGTCACCGACACACTCTCCTGCCACCAGTCACATTTCTGTAGTTGTCTTTCCCTTACTATGCCTCCCTAATCAAGTAGCACTTTCTCGTGCTCTTCTGGTTACCACAACTAGAGAGAACGATAACTTTACAGAGCAACTGGTATTCTATGTTGTACGGTCTGAGAAGCCCCCAATACCCCTATATATATAGGATGGTCATGGGATAGGGTTCTCTACCCTGGGCAATGCGGGATTAAAGCAAGAGAAGAAGGGTTCGAGATTTTCCACAAAATCTGACAAACTATGCCAGTTGAACTGATCGGTTCATCCCTGAACCGATCGTCTGGGCCCTTGAGTCGATCGGTTCCAGCATGAGCCAATCGGTTCGTGCTCCTGGTCCAACTCAAATTTACTTTCCATGTTTGTTTCCAACTAATCATCTATTAGTCCTTATCCAAATCGAATTTGAACAAGTGCAACAAACTCAGTTGGTCACCCGACCAGTTCAACAATGTGAACTGATCGGTTCATTGACTTGAGCCGATCGGTTCACCAGCCTGAGCTGATCGGTTCATCCCTATGAGCTGATTGGTTGGGGCAGCAGATCAGTCAATTGTAGTTTCAATCAATCTGATACTCTAATCATCTGATTGAACACCTTGAACACTATGATTTTGAGTTATCAATCTATTGGGTGTTTAATTGAACTACTAAACTCCTTTAGTAATCAATGCAAACAAGATTTATGGAGAAACTCCTCTTCTAGGAACATGTCCTAGTGTGTGTGACCCTACAGGTCCATTTCACATTGGCAGTGAAAGTCCATAACACTTATGACTTCACAAGAAAAGAGCGGTGCCTAGTCACACATCAGTGCTACCCAAGTGAAATAGAAAGTTGGAGAACAACTTTCAATCCTAAAATCTGTGAAAGGTGTTACAGTGAATGTATAATTCCTTTATCACTAATGTCCTGAATGAAATCAAGGTATGGTACAGTTATCATTTCAACATTCATCCATTTCCTTGATCTCAGAGTAGACTGGGTGAGATGTGTGTGACATCAATATCACACATTGATTCACACATGCATGCACATGCCTTTCTCAATCCTACTCGTCAAGTGGCCATGGACGTCAAACTCCCTTAGGAGGGACAAATCCCATATCTATCACTCACCCCTCAAAAGCCCCATGTGTCAAAGTCACACAATCATCACCTTTATAACAACCCATGTTTCAAGACTGCGTTTGATGATGTCAAAGTGTACCCAACGACATGTGTTGAGTGTAGTGATTTTAGGTTGAAGAATCACACTCACCATCATCACTGTGAGAGCTGACTTTGACTACCAAATCATGGTTCCATGTGTCACTCTCACGGTGGGTCTATCTGGTATACTTGTTCTCTAACTAGTACCTATGTGTTTGGTTTGATATCACTATATCATGACTAATGAGATTCTATCATCAACCAACACACAATCTAGTCTTTAGTTTTATTGATGTCTATGGTTATTTCCACAACAATAACCGACTAGGGACTAAACAAGAAAGTATACTCTTAACATCCGTATGATCTCATCGTTTAGGTCCTCAACCCAAAAGCATACATCATCGAGTAAAACAATTCTTTAGACATCTATCATGTTACACTATCATCTCAGAAACAGTTAAAACATATAGATCAGTGACGTGGGATTTTATCGCACTAACAAACTCACTCAGGGTTGAAATCCTCAAGCTTTTACCAAAACCAAAGAGAAATAATACCACCCGCAAGTGGACGAGTCTTATCGCAGGATAGTTAAGGATCGAACCCAAAGGACAACGTTTTTAAGAATCCTTGTCATTCGAATCTAGCTCAAGTAAAACTAATATTTAAAATGGTTGGTTGATTTGAGGTTAGCTAAACTAATTGCAAGAATGTAAAAGCTAAATTAAAGTTGGATTTAGATAAATGATATGGAATCGTTGGGATGGAGTCGGGTTTTACCACCGCTACGCACGCAAACACATTCAATTGCAAACAAACCAGGCAAGACATATCAATCCAGATGGAGTTGTTGCAGAACCCCCCGTTAGGGCGTTAGGTTCACGTAAGCATCACCTTAGGCGTCAAATGTCTCGTCACCAACCAGATCACTTACTTACAACTCTGAAGATACAGAAATCCAACAAAGGTTGTGGCCCCCCTATATAAGAATTAGGCACACAGAAGCGTCACTGAAGGGTAGATGGCTCGTCCCCTCGCAGATCATACACTTACTACCTCGAAGAAATCCCATTCTATTTCTAGTTTGGGAGTCAACCACATTAATTGATAAGCAAGCAGGGGATAGCTCTACAAACTAACATCGACGATAAACAAGACGATACAAAATCCAACTAAGGCTGTGGTCCTCCCTAAGGGATGTTTAGACCATAGAAGTGTCACCATAGGCTAGATGTCTCGTCCCCTCACGGATCATATGCTTACGACCTCAAGGAATCCTTTCAGAAGTTCTCATCAAGGAGTCGAACTTGTAAACCGCCATTCAATCCCATACATAGAGGATTTCACAATATAGGAAAGAACAAGATGAAAGCAAGGAGATAATCAACAACGAACATACCAATTAACAATGAAATGGAAAGTTATATACATTGCCATGGAGAGTTTTACAAAATAACATGATTTGCATGGGCAGCGGGGCTAGTCCCCACACCCCAGCAAAAAGGTACAACTCGCTCATGATGTGAGAAACAAGAGGACTGAGAAAGAGAGAGGAATCCGCCATGAACATAGGGCAGAAGGTAGTCGCAGCTCAGTGAAGAAGATACATCCTTCTACGTCATTTCAGAGAAGATATGGACATGAACGGGAGATGCCAAGACAGACCGAACAGTCTCCCTCACTCTGTCTTCCTTCACTCCTCAGCCTCCTTGGTTGCAACACGAGCAGTAGGTGGAATGAAACTGGTGTGGACGACACTAGATTTGGATCAGACCTGTGTACAGGCAGCCTGTCGGCGTCCCAGAACTGATGTACAAATGAGGACCCTTGGGGTCCTATTATAGGCACAGTGCCGACCCCCAAATGGTCTTGGTGTGAATCAAGTAGTTTAGGATATATTTTTTCACAAACGGTTTCACTTTATTCATCCCAAACAGATTGTAGTGCATTCTCCAAATGGTCTGTAGACCGTTTGCTATCAAACGGTCTTGAGAAAATTTGACCAAACGGTCTTGAGGAGAAAACGGTTTGGAAACAGTTTAATATCAAACGGTCTTGGATTGTAAAGTCCAAACAGTTTCACAGACCATTTAGGATTGATCGGTATCACAGACCATTTGGAACAAAATGTTCTCTCAGACTGTTTGCTTGTCAAACAGTCTCAAGCAAATGGTCGTCGTGGGGCAAATGGTCTTCTTGGAGTAAACGGTTTTTGCAGGAGTGGACTTCCAAACGATCTTCATTTCTTTTCTACATACGGTCTTCGGCTTAATTAAACGGTTTTCCAAAAAAAAGACCAAATGGTCTTGGCTGCTCGATTGGCTAAACGGTCTGGGATCGTATGGTTGGTGGTGGTGTGGTGTTGCAACAATAGGAGTGGTGGATTTGGAGTCGGTGCTGGATAGGGCGGAGTTCTAGGAGCAGGGCGCCGCCGAGATCAGACGTATTTGAAGAAGAGAAGTGCTGCTTGGCGGAGGTGCAGAGGTAGAAGATGATGCACCACGATCGTGCTAGTGCCATCGTCCCACGGCCGTGCCGCTTTGCACAGGTGTGGTTGGTGAGTAAATTGGATTTGATGGTGTTGCGCCACAGTTGTGGCGTGACACCACGGGCATGGTGAGGTAGCTGTCACATGGCCGTGCTGCCTCGCACAGGTGTGGCAGGTGAAAGATGGTCGATGTTGGTGGTGCGCCACAGTCTTGGTGTGTCAAACAAAGTCGTGGCGGTTCGAGGCTTGGCACTGTTCGACGATGCGCCACGGTCGTGGTGAGCAGAACACGGTCGTGGCTTCACCTGAGGGTCGTGGCTTCACCACTCGGTCATGGTGAGAACAGTGGACCACGACCGTGGTCATCCAAAACGGTCGTGGCCGTGACTTTGCTTCAAGGCTCTGCACTGCTCTATCTCTTGCGGCTGGGTTATGCCTCCAATCGACCCCTTATGGTCTATCGGTCTCGAGACTGATTGGGCTCAAACGGTCTTGAGACCGAACTGGCTCAAACGGTCTTGAGACCGAATGGGCTCAAACGGTCTTGAGACTGAATGGGCTCAAACTGAATGGATGGATTTGCTTGGTTAGATCGATTGGACAGAACCAAGGGTGAGTGAGGATGGGCCCCAGCTGAATGTTCAGCTTCATCAAGACCTGCATTAAGTCAACATACATTCGGTTAAGACCTTGATAATCGAATCAATCAAGTAGTTTTGCACATTATGATTCATATTTATATTTAATGAGTGAAATAGTATATGTAGAGTTGAGTTTGTCCAAAGATGATAATTTAATTTCATGATGAATATGCATTCATCATAATACCCCGAACTTAAACGTTGCTCATCCTTGAGTAACACAAAATCTGAAATAGTTGCCAAATGAATACTTTCAATTCATGTGATTACTTCATCTTCACATCACAAATATTTTCTTTCTACTCAAAATGACTCAGTATCTCAACCTCCTGAGACCACTAAACACATCTTACCATATCTTCGTTCCTGAGTTCATTTTCCAAAATCACTTCCTCCTCACTTTTTCCAACAACAAGCATGTCAAAGAGTTTTGTAAGAGTCTAGAGACGCCTGTGGAACAACAAGTGTGCATTGGATCTGACACTAGTGTTTTTCAGGATAGGGTAGGCAATCAATGTGCCCATAGGTAGAAAAGGGAGTGAATGATGGTATGGAAGGAAGAAATAAATCTCTCCTCTATTCGACTCGAGATTTTTATTTCATGGTTTGCAATTTTATTTATTGCATTTTTTGTGTGTGAATCTCTCCTCTATTCGACTCGAGATTGCATTTCTTTTTGTGTGTGCTTTAGCATCTTTTTTTTTTCAAATCTCTCCTCCATTCGACTCAAGATTGCATTTTTGGTGGTACGCCCCTATTTATTTGTTAGGGGTATGGAAGAAGCGGATAAAGAAGGAAGTGGCGTGCCACCCCGAACTTAGGGTTTGGCACTATTTTGTCTATTTTGTTTCTTTTTTATGGATGGAGCGGTATGAAGATGATAGAAGAAGTGTAGAAGAGAGTTCAGATCAAAATGCAACTTGATTTACAATTCAGTGCACCGGGTTGGTCTCTTTATCATACTCTGCTCAAATAATCACTTGATGAGGATCTAGTGGAGATTCCATGTTATTGTTCCACTAGTCAGTTAAGAAGCACGACGTGTTTGGTCCCTATTAGTTTGACATACACTTATCATTTTTCATAAGAATCATGATGTTAGGAATCATAAGCTTCACAAGATGATTTCAATCAAGAGGCTTTGTTTCAAAAAGTGGTCCTTTTGAGGATTAACTTTGAATAAGGAGGATATAATGATTTAAAATGCATAGCAAGTTAGAGAGTGGCTTTTAATGAAAAAGGAAGTGTCAACAATTCATCAAGTATCTGTTCAATTTCTTTGAGAAACATTAAAGAATTTTGAAAATTTTGAGTTTTTTAAGGAATGTGATAGTGAAAACTTAAGTATGAAAAGGATGGGTGTAGGATAAAAGTGAGGTACGTACCACCCACCCTCCACCCTGAACTTAGAGATTTTCTCATCCCGAGCAAACCCTAAATCCAAGATGGAGGGGAAAAATTATGCCAGAATGACCACCAGATGTGGTTGCGTTCCCATCAGCGCGCATCCTTTTATCTGAAAATCTCAAAGTTAAAGAGCAATTAGATCTTAAAATATCATCTTGTGATGCTAGTTTTATTTAATGAAAAATTAACTAGAATGTAAAAACAAAATTGAAGAAACATTCTAATTTGAAAATGGAAGTAAAACATATTTATTGATCGAGTTGCCTCCCGACAAGCGCCTTTGTTTTATGTCGATGGCTCGACTGAGTCCTTCAGCTTCACGGTGGATCCTTTGGGTTGGTGAGTTCCAGTGTTGCTTTAGTGCCTATGTCAATTGAGTTGAAATATCTCTTTAAGCGGTGACCATTTGTTACAAATTCACCTGACTTTTCACTCCATAATGAGAAGGCACCATGTGGGGAGATGCTCCTGACGATGTATGGTCCAGACCAGCGTGAGCGGAGTTTTTCTAGGAATAACTTCAACCTTGAGTTGAATAGAAGAACATGGTCTCCCACTTGTATGTATTTTCTTTTTAGATGTCCATCGTGCCAAAGTTTTGTGCGTTCTTTATAGATTCATGCATTCTCATAAGTTGTCATCCTGAGTTCATCCAGCTCTTGGAGTTGTAGAATCTTGGCTTGGTCGGCTTCTTTCATATCAAAGTTTAGTTGTTTAATTGCCCACCATGCCTTGTGTTCCAGTTCGACTGGCAGGTGGCAAGCCTTTCCATATATTAATTGAAAAGGTGTAGTCCCAATGGGAGTTTTATAAGCGGTTCGATAGGCCCATAATGCATCATTGATTTTCATCGACCAATCTTTCTGATTACGTCCTATTGTCTTTTCTAAGATAATCTTGAGTTGACAATTAGAAACCTCCACCTATCCACTTGTGTTTGGATGCTAGGGTGAGGCTACCTTGTGAGTAACACCATACTTTTTTAGCAATGCTTCAAAACTTCTTTCAAGAAAATGGGAACCTTCGTCAGATATCACCGTGCGTGGGACACCAAAATGGGGAAAAATAATATCCTTGAATAATTTGATGACTGGTTTGGAATCACTAGTGACGGTTGGTATGGCTTCAACCCATTTTGAGACATAGTCAACCACCACTAGGATGTATGAAAATCCATGAGAAGATGGGAATGGACCCATGTAGTCCACCCCCCAAACATCAAATATCTCTACTTCTTGGCATAGATTTAGTGGCATCTCATCTCTCTTTGTTATATTGCCTGATCTTTGACATTTGTTACATGATAGGACAAAGTCCTAGGAATACTTGGATATGGTTGGCCAGAAGAATCCACATTGCAAAACCTTCAAAGCAGTCTTTTTAGAGCTCATATGTCCTCCCACTGGTCCTGAGTGACATTGTTCCAAAATAGGTTGAGCTTCTTCTTTGGCGATACATCATCTATACAGACCATCAACACATAGTTTAAAAAGGTACGACTCATCCCAGTAGTATTGTTTCACATCATGCATAAATTTCTTCAGTGCATTTCTGGTGCATTGAGGATGAATAACCCCACCAGCGAGGTCGTTCACGAAATTTGAGTACCATGGTACAACTTCTGAGATCTTCATTAGTTGATCATCTGGCAGGGAATCATTGATCAGAATTTTCTTAATATCCAGAGTGTGGATGCGACTGAGGTGGTCTACTACAACATTCTCTGTACCCTTTTTATCTCTTATCTCTAAATCAAATTCTTGTAATAGGAGGATCCATATAATCAACCTGGGTTTTGCATCTTTCTTTTCCAGAAGGTAACGAATGGCAACGTGGTCTGTGTAGACAATGACCTTCGAACCAATTAGGTAGGATCTAAACTTGTCAAAGGCATACACGACTACTAGAAGATCTTTCTCTGTAGTTTCATAATTCCTATGAGCTTCATCGAGAGTTTTTGATGCATAATAGATCACATAGTGTTTCTTCTCTATATATGGCCCTAAAACAGTGCCCACAACATAGTCACTGGCATCACACATAATTTCAAAAGGGTTGTCCCAGTCGGGAGCTCTAATGATGGGTGTTTTCATGAGAGCCTGCTTCAGTGTGTTGAAGCTTTTGAAACATTCTTCGTTGAAATTGAAATCAATATCCTTTAGTAATAGATTCGTCATTGGCTTCATTATCTTGGAAAAGTCCTTTATGAATCTTCTGTAAAATCCTACATGACCTAAGAAAGCGCAGACTTCTTTTACATTTCTTGGGATAGCCAGTTTAGAATTCACTTCAATCTTGGATTTATCTACTTCAATTCCTCTATTGTTGACCCTATGGTCGAGGACAATGCCTTCCTTTACCATAAAGTGGCACTTTTCCTAATTCAACACAAGATGTGCTTCTTCACAACGTTTGAGGAATAGGGAGAGGTGCTTTAGACATGAATCAAATGAATCTCCGTAAATAGAAAAATCATCCATGAAAACCTCCATAATTGTTTCAGCAAGACCAGTGAATATGGCAGCAATGCAACGTTGGAAAGTTGCGGGTGCATTACAGAGACCAAACTGCATTCTTTTAAATGCATATGTTCCGAATGGGCAGGTAAAGGTTGTTTTCTCTTAGTCATCTGGATGTATGGGTATTTGATAGAATCTAGAGTAACCGTCAAGATAACAAAAATATTCTTGGTGAGCCAACCTTTCTAGGACTTGATCAAGGAAAGTCATTGGAAAATGATCTTTTCGAGTTGCCTTGTTTAATTTTCTATAATCTATGCACATCCTCCACCTTGTGACTGTTCGAGTGGGGATGAGTTCATTGTTTTCATTCTGTATGAAAGTTGTTCCACCTTTCTTCGGGACTACATGCACTGGACTCACCCATGGCGAATATGAGATCGGATAGATTATTTCATCTATGAGCAGTTTAATAACCTCGCGAAAGACCACTTCCTTCATGTTTGGATTCAATTTCCATCGATGCTCAATAGTAGGCTTATGATCTTCCATAATCGGGATATTGTGCATACAAAACGCTTGACTGACCCCAGTGAGGCCACTCATCTTATAACTGATATCTTTCTTTCTTTCCCTTAATTCCTTCAGGAGTTTATCTTCTTATTCAGCTGTTAGATCGGAATTTATAATAATTAGGCAAACTTTGAGATCGTCTAAAAATACGTTCTTCAGTCCTTCAGGAAGGGGCTTCATTTCGGGAGCCTCTGGTTTTTCGCATGTTTCTTCTGTAGTATCCATAGCTTTGAGTTCTTCACTAGTGGCTTCAACATCTTCTTTAGCAGAGTCGAGGGATTCGATGCAATCTTTTACTTGGTCATCGATTGGTTCATCAACTGATGGGTTTGTTAGATCAACTTCTAAAGGATCGTCTGATTCGTGATGCTCTTGAGTCAGAAGTGACATTTTCTCAATGCAATCAATCAGATAGACTTCTTCTTGCATACTTGGTCTTCTCATACTTTCAAAAACTTTAAATTTGAGAGTTTCTTTGCCTAATCTGAGCAGTAAGGTACCAGCTTCAACATCAATCAGGGCTCTTACATTGGCAAGGAATGGACGACCAAAGATGAGAGGATATCTGGCATCTTCCTTTATGTCCATAATGACAAAGTCACATGGAACATATATGTCCTTGCCGACCTTGATCGGGACATCATCGAGGATTCCTAACAGATGTTTTATTGAATTGTTTGCAAGTTGTATAGTCATGCCAGTAGGAAGCAATTATGCGAACCCTAGTCTCTTGCACAGGCTAAGTGGCATAATAGAGATGCTTGCGCCGAGATCTGCCAAACCTTTCTTGCATGATGAGTCGCCAATGTGACATGAAATTCCAAAGGATCATGGGTCTTTTTGTTTCTAGGGCATCTTGCTCAATATGATATCAGATGTAGTTGTCGCCAATTTTACTATCTCATACTCTTCAGTTATATACTTCCTGGTGAGGAGTGACTTTAAGTACTTTGTCCATGCTAGTATCTCATCGAGAGCATCTAAAAAGGGTATATCAACATGAAGCTTCTCCATAGCTTCTTTAAACTTATTGAATCTGGTATCAAGCTTTGTTTTCTTTAGACGAGATGGAAAAGGTATACGAGGTTTGTATACAGGGATATCAAGTTCTGGGGTTTCAGTTTCTTCATCTTCTTGAGCAAGTTTCTCAAAATTTCCTTTTTCAAACTTATCATCTTTTGATTGAGTCTCTTGTGTTGTTGAGTCTTGAGCACTCACACGTTCATCCTCGTCTGTAATAACCACAGGTGTCTTTTCGGGGGGATCTGAATAGTCTTTCCCTGACCTAGTGGTGACTTCCTTCAACTGTTCAGGATGCTTAGGATTGTTCTTGGGTTGGCCAACAAAGACTCCAGTAGGTGGTTTTATGCTAGCTGCTTATTGAGCTAGTTGAGATTCAATAGCCTTCTACTGAGCTTGTTGGTTAGCTATCATGGTTTGCTGAGTTTGTAACATTTTTTCAATGGCTGATAGCTTGTCATCAGGAGAAACTGGACCTTCTTGTTGTCCTTTTTGTTGATTAATATTCTGGTACTGAGAGTTCTTTTGGTAATTATTGTAGTTCCTATTCTGAAAGTTCCCCTTGAAATTTCCTTGATTCCGAAAATTTTGTTGTTGATTATATTGGAACCCTAGTGGGCCTCTTGATTAATTGTTTGATCCAAATTGATGCGAGTTTACTGCTCCAGAGGGGTTTCCGTATTGAAAACTGGGATGATTCCTATTCTAATTAGGATTGTAATAACTTTGACCAGGAATGGTGTTGATAGCATTAAGATTTTCCATCTGACCATTATCTCCTTGGCCGCATACATTGCTCAGAACAACATCATAGAGAACATTGCATGATAAAGTGGAATGATCGGTGCTCTTACATGCTTCACAGAATAGGGAAGCAGACTTGACCTATTCTGGTTGTCGAGTGGGTGAATGTCCTCTTCCAATAGTAGCAAGAGATGATTCAATATGGTCTTGCTTGGCAACTAAAAGCTTTAAGGTTTCAGCGATAGACTTGTACTCAATAGTAGCTTCGGCCATAGCTACTTTCAAAACTCCTTTACCTACACTTCTACCCCAATTGGCTTGATTTTCTGCTCCCAGGGTGACGACTTTCCATGTGTTGTCATAACTTTGACGCATGAAGTTTCCTCCAGATGAGGAATCGAGGAAACTCTTAATGTCATCATCCACACCCCTATAGAAAATCTCAATGAGTTGGTTCTTGGGAATTATGTGGTGTGGACACTAGCGTAGAAGCTCTTTGTATCTATCCCAAGCTTCAACAAGGGTTTCTCTAGGAACTTGAGTGAAATTTGTTATCCTCCCTCTAATTTCATAGGTAAGAGATGGAGGGTAGAACTTTTCTAGAAACACATTTTGGAGTTGTTCCCAGGTGGTGATGGGTATTTCACTTTGCAGCAAATTGTACCAACTTATGGCTCTATCAGCAAGGGAGTACTTGAAGAGACGGAGTCGAATGGCATCATATGTGATTGTATTTTGTTTTTTCATGACACATAGATCAATAAACCTCAGAAGGTGTTCTTGGCTATCTTCTCCTTGTTTGCCATAGCAAGGGTTATTCTGGAGCAGGGTGATCTAGTGCGCTCTTATCTAGAAATTAGTAGTGTTGATACGAGGAGGTTGTATTGGATGATGAACATTCATAGCTTTCTGGATCGAGAACTCTCTAAGATCCTTTTGTAGTTTAGCTGCTTGTGCTTCTGCTTGCGCTGCTAGGATTTCCTGTTGAACCACTTCCCTAGCTTCTTGCATGAGCCTCTCTCTCTGCGCATTGATGGCTTGAGCCACCCTTCGGGCTACCTCTTCTTCTTGGGCCATTCTTGCTTGATTTTCTCTGATCTGACGATGAAAAGTTATGTCTATCTCAGGATCAAAACTCGTTGTTAGTCCAGGGTTGTCCAAATGGTGCATGCATTACACCTTGGATTGTACCTGAGATAGAAAGATTTTGAAAGTGAGAACCACATAGTAGAGTAAAATTTCAAGTAGATAATTGATTATTCCAAAAGAAAAAGAAAAATCCTAAATTAATCTTAAAAGAACTAGATTTGACTAACTGATTTCGTTGTCCCCGACAACGGCGCCATAATTTGACGTGGGATTTTATCGCACTAACAAACTCACTCGGGGTTGAAATCCCCGAGCTTTTACCAAAACCAAAGTGCAATAATACCACCCACAACCGGACGAGTCTTATCGCAGTATAGTTAAGGATCGAACCCAAAGGACAACGTTTTTAAGAATCCTTGTCAGTCGAATCTAGCTCAAGTAAAACTAATATTTAAAACGGTTGGTTGATTTGAGATTAACTAAACTAATTGCAATAAAGTAAAAGCTGAATTAAAGTTGGATTTAGATAAATGATATGGAATCGCTGGGATGGAGTCGGGTTTCACCACCGCTACACACACAAACACATTCAATCACAAACAAACTAGGCAAGATATATCAATCTAAATGGAGCTGCTACAGAACCCCCCATTAGGGCGTTAGGTTCGCGTAAGCATCACCTTAGGCGACATATGTCTCGTCACCAACCGGATCACTTACTTACGACTCCGAAGATATAGAAATCCAATAAAGGTTGTGGCCCCCCTATACAGGCGTTAGGCACACAGAAGTGTCACCGAAGGCTAGATGGCTCATCCCCTCACAGATCATACACTTAGTACCTCGAAGAAATCTCATTCTATTTCTAGTTTGGGAGTCAACCGCATTAATTGATAAGCAAGCAGGTGATAGATCTACAAACTAACATCGACGATAAACACGACGATACAAAATCCAACTAAGGTTGTGGTCCTCCTTGAGGGATGTTTAGACCACAGAAGCGTCACCGTAGGCTAGATGTCTCGTCCCCTCACGAATCATATGCTTACAACCTCAAGGAATCCTTTTAGAAGTTCTCGTCAAGGAGTCGAACTTGTAAACTGCCATTCCATCCCATACATAGAGGATTTCTCAATATATGATAGAATAAGATGAAAGCAAGGAGATAATCAACTACGAACATACCAATTAACAACGAAATGGAAAGTTATATACATTGCCATGGAGAGTTTAACAAAAGAACATGATTTGCATGGGCAGCGGGGCTAGTCCCCGCACCCTAGTGAAAAGGTACTACTCGCTCATGATGCGAGAAACAAGAAGAATGAGAAAGAGAGTGGAATCCACCATGAACTCAGTGCAGAAGGTAGTTGCAGCTCGGTGAAGAAGATACGAAATTCTACGTCATGTCAAAGCAGATCTGGACGTGAACGGGAGATGCCAAGATAGACCTAATAGTCTCCCTCACTCCATCTTCCTTCTCTCCTCAGCCTCCTTGGTTGCAACATGAGCAGTAGGTGGAATGAAACTGGCTTGGATGATACTGTATTTGGATCAGACCTATGTACAGGCAGCCTATCGGCGTCCCAGAACCAATGTCCAAATGAGGACCCTTGGGGTCCTATTAATAGGCACAGGGCTAACCCCCAAATGGTCTTGGTGTGAATGAAGCAGTTTAGGAGATATTTTTGCCCAAACGGTTTCACTTTATTCAGCCGAAACGGTCTATAGTGCATTCTCCAAATGATCTTTAGACCGTTTGCTATCAAACGGTCTTGAGAAAATTTGACCAAATGGTCTTGAGCAATAAACAGTTTCGAAACCGTTTAATATCAAACAGTCTTGGATTGTAAAGTCCAAATGGTTTCACAGACCATTTGGGATTGATCGGTCTCATAGACCGTATGGAACAGAACGTTCTCTCAGACCGTTTGCCTATCAAACGGTCTTAAGCAAACAGTCTTCATGGGGCAAACGGTCTTTGTGGAGCAAACGGTTTTTGCAGGAGTGGACTTCCAAACGATCGTTATTTCTTTGCTGCATGCGGTCTTCAGCTTAATGAAACAGTTTTCTAGAAAAAAGACCAAATGGTCTTGGCTGCTCGATCGGATAAATGGTCTGGGATCGTATGGTTGGTGGCGGCGTGGTGGCCGCTACTGGATAGGGTGGAGTTCTAAGAGCAAGGCGCCACAGAGATCTAACGTATTTGAAGAAGAGAAGTGATGCTTGGCAGAGGTGTAGAGGTAGAAGACAATGCACCACAGTCGTGGCGGGGCACCACGGTCGTGGTGATGCCGCTATCCCACGGTCGTGCCGCCTTGTACGGGTGTGGTTGGTGAGTAAATTGGCTCTGATGGCGTTGCGCCACGGTCATGGTGTGACACCACGATCGTGGTGAGGTAGCTTTCACACGGTTGTGCTACCTCGCACGGGCGTGGCGGGTGAAAGATGGTTGATGTTGGTGGTGTGCCACGGACGTGGTGTGTCAAACACGGTTGTGGCGGGTGGAGGCTTGGCACTGTTCGGCGATGTGCCACGGTCGTGGCGAGGAGAACACGATCGTGACTTCACCTCACGGTCGTGGCTTCACCACACGATCGTGGTGAGAACAGTGGACCACGACAGTGGTCGTCCAAAATGGTCGTGGTCATGGCTTTACTTCAAGGCCTTGCACTGCTCGTTCCCTCGTGGCTGGGTTATGCCTCCAATTGGCCTCTTCTGGTCTATCAGTCTCAAGACTGAATGGGCTCAAACGGTCTTGAGGCCTAACGGGCTCAGACGGTCTTGAGACCGAATGGGATCAAATAGTCTTGAGACCGAATGGGCTCAAACGGTCTTGAGACCAAATGGGCTCAAATCGAATGGATGGATTCGCTTGGTTAGATCGATTGGACAGAACCAAGGGTGAGTGAGGATGGGCCCCAGATGAATGTTCAGCTTCATCAAGACCTGCATTAAGTCAACATAAATTTGGTTAAGACCTTGATAATCAAATCAATCATGTAGTTTTGCACATTATGATTTAAATTGATATTTAATGAGTGAAATAGTATATGTAGAGTTGAGTTTGTCCAAAAATGATAATTGAATTTAATGATGAATATGCATTCATCAATCGGAAATTGCCTTTATTATTATTCAAATCATTTACAAATATCCCATTACAATCATCACATGACTTGCTCTAT
Organism: Alisma plantago-aquatica; assembly: GCA_963693085.1. Lineage (NCBI taxonomy): Eukaryota > Viridiplantae > Streptophyta > Magnoliopsida > Alismatales > Alismataceae > Alisma > Alisma plantago-aquatica. The sequence continues at coordinate 1,409,153,377 of OY856412.1, read as the reverse complement.
GGGCATACATACCAACGACATGCCCATGTGGGCCCTACCTACTGGAGGGATTATGGCTCTGATACCATTTGTAACACTCCGTACAACTGCCCAAGACTCTAGTAGAGTTTTAGGAATGACGACTGGCCCCACAGACCACTACTAGCCTTAATTGCACACTTTAATCTAACTCACGAACAAACCAGTAGTCCAATCAAGCATGCTTAACTCTGGAGTTCTTTAGTATTGGGCTCCCAGAAAAGGAGGTGCACCTTGGTGATATGGGTAGTCTAATCATTCCTTATAAGATCTTTTTATCTGAGGCCTCACATCCTGGGACATTACAATCTCCCCCACTTAGACTCTTAACGTCCTCATCAAGACTGAACTATATAGCATCATTTTATTTCCCCATTTTTGTGTAGACCTAGAATTGCCCTTGGACACCCAACTCCCGATCCTGGAGTACCAGCACAAGGGTTGCTACATCAACCATGGACAATCCTTTCCAACATGCCTGGACCGCACGACTCAACACTAGCATGTCACACGCCCATGTAGCCCCACCTACTGAGGGGTTATGGGTCTAATACCATTTGTAAAGACCGGGCCCACTACCCAAGGCTTTAGTAGAGTTTCAGAAATAATGATTGGCCCAACATACCACCACTAGCCTTAACTGTGCTATTTTTCCCCACTCACGCGCAAGCTAGGATCAAGATCCCGACTGGTCACCCATCCTATAACTACTCCAAGCAAAGAACACTTAACTAAGGAGTTCTTTACTGATGGGCTCTCGGAAAAGAAGGTGCACCGTGGTGATATTGGAAGTCTAATCATTCCTTATATGATCATTTCATATGAGGCCACAAATCCTAGGATGTTACAATCTCCCCCACTTAGACCCTTGATGCCCTCGTGAAGGTTTAAATATATGGCCTCATAATACTTCCCCATTTTAGTGTAGACCTAGAATAGTCCATGGACAACCAACTTCCGATCACAGAATATCAGCGTAAGGGTGATTACTTCAATGATGGACAACCCTTTCCAACATGCCTAGACCACACAACTCAAGACTAGCATGCAACATGCCATGTGGGAGCTACCTACTAGAGAGGTTATGGCTCTAATACCATTTGTAACACTCGGAACCACTGCCCAAAGCTCTAGTAGATTTTCTGGAATGACGACTGGCCCCACAGACCACCCCTTGCCTTAACTGCATGCTTTAATCTCACTTACGAACAAGCCAGTAGTCCAATCAAGCATTCTTAACAATGAAGTTCTTTAGTAATGGCCTCCCGGAAAAGGAGGTGCATCTGGGTGATATGGGTAATCCAATCATTCCTTATAAGATCTTTTTATCTGAGGCCTCACATCCTAGGACATTACAATCTCCCCCACTTAGACTCTTAACATCATCGTCAAGACTCAACTATATAGCATAATAATACTTCCCCATTTTTGTGTAGACCCAGAATTGCCCTTGGACACCCAACTCCCAATCACATAATATCAGCGCAAGGGTTGCTACGTCAACCATGGACAATCCTTTCCAACATGCATGTACCGCACTGCTCAAGACTGGCATGTCACATGCCCATGTGGGCCCCATCTACTGGACGGGTTATGGCTCTAATACTATTTGAAAATATTGGGCCGACTGCCCCAGGCTTTAGTAGAGTTTCAGAAATGACGACTGGCTCTACAGACCACCACTATCCTTAACTACACTCTTTTTCCCCACTCACGTGCAATCCAGGGTTAAGATCCCGACTGGTCACCCATCCTAGTACTACTCCAAGTTGAGCATGCTTAACTAAGGAGTTATTTAGTTATGGGCTGTCGAAAAAGGAGGTGCACCTTGGTGATATTGGAAGTCTAATCATTCCTTATAAGATCATTTCATATGAGGCTACAAATCCTAGGACGTTACAATCTCCCCCACTTAGACTCTTGACGCCCTCATCAAGGACTAATTATATGGCCTCATAATACTTCCCCATTTTAGTGTAGACCCAGAATGGCCCATGGACACCCAACTTCTGATCACGGAATATCAGCGCAAGGGTGGCTGCGTCAACCATGGCCAACCCTTTCCAACATAACTAGACCACACAACTCAAGACTAGCATGCCACATGCCCATGTGGGCCCTACCTAATGGAGGGGTTATGGCTCTGATACCATTTGTAACACTTCAGACCACTGCTTAAGGCTCTAGTAGAATTTCAGGAATGATGACTGGCCCCACAGACCACCACTAGCCTTAATTGCATTCTTTAATCTCACTCACAAAGAAACCAGTAGTCCAATAAAGCATGCTAAACTATATAGTTCTTTAGTAATGGGCTCCCAAAAAAGGAGGTGCACCTTGGTGATATGGGTAGTCCAATCATTCCTTTTAAGATCATTTTATCTGATGCCTCACATCCTAGGACATTACAATCTCCCCCACTTAGACTCTTAACGACTTTGTCAAGACTCAACTTTATAGCATCATAATACTTCCGCATTTTTGTGTAGACCTAGAATGGCCTTTGGACACCCAACTCCCTATCACGGAATACCAGCGCAAGGGTTGCTACGTCAACCATGGATAGTCCTTTCCAATATGCCTGGACCACATGACTCAAGACTAGCATGTCACATGCCCAAGTGGGCCCCAACTACTGAGGGGTTATGGCTCTAATACCATTTGTAAAGACTGGGCCCACTTCCCAAGGCTCTAGTAGAGTTTCAGAAATGACGGCTAGCCCTACAGACCACCACTAGCCTTAACTGTGTTATTTTTACCACTCACGTGCAAGCCAGGGTCAAGATCTCGATTGGTCACCCATCCTAGTACTACTCCAAGCTGAGCATGCTTAACGAAGGATTTCTTTAGTGATGGGCTCTCAAAAAAGAAGGTGCACCTCGGTGATATTCGAAGTCTAATCATTCCTTATAAGATCATTTCATTTGAGGCCACAAATCCTAGGATGTTACAATCTCCCCCACTTAGAATCTAGATGCCCTCATAAAGGATTAATTATATGGCTTCATAATACTTCCCCATTTTAGTGTAGACCCAGAATGGCCCATGGAGACCCAGCTTCCGATCATGGAATATCAGTGCAAGGGTGGCTACATCAACCATGGACAACCCTTTCCAACATGCCTAGACCACACAACTCAAGACTAGCATGCCACATGCCCATGTGGGCCCTACCTACTGGAGGGGTTATGGCTCTGATACCATTTATAACACTCGGGACCACTGCCCAAGGCTCTAGTAGAGTTTCAGGAATGACGACTGGCCCCACAGACAACCATTAGCATTAACGACACACTTTAATATCACTCATGAACAAGCCAGTAGTCCAGTCAAGCATGCTTAACTATGGAGTTCTTTAGTAATGGGCTCCCAGAAAAGGAGGTGCACCTTTTTTTTTTGAATTAAGCCAGGGGTCGCTTTTATTCATCCCACACCCCTCTTGTGGGCTAAGTCATAGCAAAATTACATCTCCCGCACTTATAACTCGGGTATCATCCCAAGATCCCTCAAGGACAGCCCTTACATCCTAAAAAATAAAAACAAAGACAACCAAAACAAGGGACTCCAAAATCAAGCGTTTTCCTCTCCAGCTTCTGTTCTCTTGAGTATCACATAGGGAGTATCTCTTTTTTCCAACAACGCCATGCCTCTAATTCTCATCGGCATATTGGATACATCTGACGAAACTACCATCTCATTCAATCAGCATCCCCACCTACCTAACTCACGAGGAATCAAGTTGATAGCCTTGTGAACTAGGGCTCCCAAAATCATGGAGGATGTTAACTCATCTCGCAGCTCTCTAACAAAAGAAGTTATCCGCCATGGCTCTTTACCACCATTCCAAAGAATCTCATGTGTAAGAAAATCATCTACTTCTATACACGAGATGTTCAAGGCATGGTCACCCGCTAGCTTTAGACCAATGGCGCATGCTTGCATGTATGCAAGAAGGTAATCCGAGCTCCTTATCCAGGCTCTGAACACAAGACAAATATTGGCATTGTGGTTATGTATGATACCAGCTGCCCACCTTCTATGTGTGTTGTGGGAGTCCCTATCCCTACCAACCGTGATGTTCATCTTGAGATTATGTATATCTGGCTTCTCCCATCGCAACAAAAGCAGCTGGTTCATCATTGACTTTGGTTCGTTCAAGCCCACCATCTTCATTCTGTCATATATATCACTATTTATAGTGATAGGGAACGATGTTCTCTTCAACTGATGATTAAGGATTCTAAGGATATGGTCCCATTCATGGTTGAACGACTTCCTCGTACCATCATACTTAGCTCCACATCTAATGAGCCATATACTATGGGGGATTAAAATCGCCATATTACCTGTCAGCCATTCAGATAAACCTTTCGCCTTTGTCATCTTGCACATGTTCAAAAGGGATCTCATATCATCAGGCGGCTTCATTTCAAGCAGATCTTTAAACTTCTGCCAGAAGAAAGCAGTGGTCTGGCCTTTAAACAACATGTGATTTATATCTTCCTCCTGGGGGTTATCGCAGCAATAGCATATAGAAGCAAGGGATATACCACATCTAAGTTTAATGTTATCATCAGTGGGTGTAGCTCGTCTGGCTAATTTCCAGATAAATGCCGCCTCCTTGGTATATACGGCCTGCCATACCATCCCTAGCCCATCTGGGCCTTCCCTACCACCCTGCATCAGCACCCTTTTCACAGAACTCATAGAAAATCTGCCACTCCTCTCAGGACTCCATACCAGCATGTTGTCTACGTTGGCTATCCAAACGCCAGCATCACGTATCATCTTCATACCTTCATCATCCACGACCACCCTGAGAGAATCCCAGTCCCAACCGTGTCCATCCAGCCAAAAGTCCCTGGCCGTAAATGTGTGTCTTCTATCGCTGGGGACTAACACGTGATCCGCAAGGCGAGATTCACACCACCAAGAATCCCAGAAGGACAAATCTCCATCCCCAACCACCCATCGACATAACGGAAAAATACGAGGGAACATATCCCACATTCTTTTCCAGAAAGGTGAAGGTAATAAACCTCTTCTCAAGGTACCAGGATACATATTGTCTCGGCCACCAACCAAGTTTGCATACTTAGCCCTGTAGAAAGAAGCACAAATGGAGTCCTTCGTCAGCACCTCCCAACATGTTTTTGCAACAAAGGCTTCATTGACCTTCTGTAAAGAGGAAAACCCTAGACCTCCAAGTGAAAAAGGCCTAGCAACTCTGTGCCATGCAACCCACGCCTTCCTGTGGTTATCCTCCCTATCCCTCCACAGAAATTTGGATAGCTTGTTCTCAATTCGCGTCATGATCCCAGCAGGGATTCCCACCGCAGCCGCCGTATACACTGGGATAGAAGTCAAGACGTGTCCAATCAGCAATCGTCTCCCTGCAAAAGATAGTAGTTTGTATTTCCACGTAGCAAACTTGTTATTTATCTTGCCCATCAGGAACTCAAAATCAGCGAGCCTCATCGCTCCTTTCTTGATCGGTATGCCAAGATATGTCATTGAGTTCATGGCAGAAACCACCCCCATGGATGCGGCTATATCTTGAGCTAAAATCAGATTTTTGCCTCCTACCACGCATGTGGACTTGAGCTTATTTATTCTCTGCCCGGTTGCCTTTTCGTATGCATCAAAGGTGCTGCAGACCTTGTCCATTGATCTCTGGTCAGCGGAGAAGAAGACTACAATATCATCCTCATATAGAAGAATGATCGGGGGGACAGCCACCCCTTTCACCTGAAACTTGGAAATGGCCCCTTCCTCATAGAGTTTTAAGAATCTTCTACATAGCATCTCCTCAAACAGAATGAAAAGAAATGGAGAATTTGCACTTCCCTGCTTCAAGCCTCTACTCATCGGAAAGAAACCAGCCGTTTCCTCCCCTAGCATCACCGTTGCCCATGAGTTTGAGAAGAAGCTCAGACATAAGTTTATCACTTCTTCTGTAAAACTAAATTTCTCCAGAAGTCTTCTCAGTATAGACCATACCACCCTGTCGTAAGCCCTTGACATATCATACTTTAGAATCACATTAGGATTTTCTCACCCTCTGTTAATGTCATGCATAAGCTCCTTAGCTAGCCGGATGTGGTGAGATATATCTGTGCCTTTAACAAAAGCCCCTTGGTTCTTGGATATCAGGCGCGGCATAATAGGAGTAAATCTCTCACTGAGTACTCTTGCAAGTATGCGCAGGGTGACATTCTCTATGGATATGGGCCTAAAATCATACGGTATTCTACTAGGATTATCATTCTTTGGAATAAGCAGGATTCTACAACAGAAAAGACCCCTGAAACAAGTTTGACTGCTGAAGAAACCCTTCGTCAAATCCATGAAGTCACTTTTAATAATAGGCCATGCAGCTATGAAAAAAGGAAGAGTAAAACCGTCCGGTCCCGGGGCTGCCGTTGAATCCATCATCATCATCACATTTTGAATCTCTTCTTCCTTCGGAGGTGCCACCAGAGTGAAATTTTTATCAAGAGAAACCATCTCCGGGATCGCATCCATGAATTCCAACATCTCATTTTCATTTGTATCTGTTGCTTCATTGTAAAAGTTTTGGTAATGATCAGCTGCCATCTCTGCCATTTGTTTAGGGTCTGTAATTGTAGTGCCATCCTGCAGAACCATTTTATTAATCCTTCTCCACTTTCTTTTAGATTTAACAGTAGCATGGTAAAACTTGGTGTTTCTCTCCCCATCTTGAAGCCAATCTATATGAGCTTTCTCCTTCCATACCATTTCCTCCCGGTCCAACAAGAATTGTAACTCACCTTCTGCCTCTCGTAGGTTGAGCTCATTGACAGAAGTCAGATTTTCATCAAACGCAGCTTGCGTCGTAAAGACCACATCTTCCAAGTCAAGGATGCGTTGTCTGTTGGCACCAAAAGTAACCTTGCTCCACCTACGAAGAGCCACACAAACCCTTTTAAGTTTAAGGTAGAAAACTACTAAAGGGTGACCGGTCACTGGTTCATGCCATGCTTGTTCAATTATCTTCATGCATTCCTCATGTTCGAGCCAAGTCTTCATAAACAAGAAGTGAGCCTACTTTTTATCCATTGTCATAGCACCGGGGATCGACACAATGGGGCAGTGATCAGATACTCTCGCTCGAGTCAAATGAATAGATCTCGACGCTGGCCTCTTCCACATCCATGCACCATTGACAAGAACCCTATCAATCCTCTGCCACATTGTTGGAGTGAGAATTTGTTTGTTCACCCAAGTAAATTGACTCCCCTCAAAAGGAACTTCATCAAGAGCTGCATCTGATATCCAAGAATTAAAGTCCAACATGTCCTGAAAACCAGGTTGGTTTCCCCCTCTTCGTTCCCTAGGATGTCTCACCACATTGAAATCCCCAGCTATTAACCATCCTTCATCCCCTATACAATCAGCCAACATCAAGAGTTCATTCCATAATGCTCTTCTTTCTGTAATGTCACAGTTGGCATAGATTGTCGTAACAAATACTTTGGACCCATCATTTGCTTCCAGGCTCACTGTTAAATGTTGCTTATGACTTCTGAACAGGCTAGGATTCATACTTTTGTCAGCATAGAACCATATTTTCCCTTCATCTCCTTGGTTATCGGCTGCCCAATCGAGTCTCACAATGTCCAACAGTTCTATCACTTGTTCAGCATGAAGAAACAGTTCAAATAAACATACCACACCTGGTTTGTATTTGCTACAGATTCTACTGAGAACCCTCCTCGTGGGATTATTGGAAGCACCTCTAATATTCCAGAAAAAGACGAACAATCCATAATCATAAAGAAAGGCAGCAGAAATCCTCACCAGTCCAGCCGTATCAATGACTGTATCCTCCTTCTTGTTCCGACCAGCAAAAGTCATAATTATCCCTGTCGCAATCTGGTTGTCTTCTTCTTGAGGCACCCCTTCTGTGGAAACGGGGCTCAGCTGTATATCTCCCATATCTCAAATGGCTCCTCCCTTCTCTTCTTCTGCTCTTATTGTATCTATCTTCCTCCAAGAATATAAAGTCCTCCAGGCGTCTGTTAGATAGGTACCTTCTACTCCCCTCTCTATCAATCACCATTCTGCCATGTGGTCTGGATCGATGTCGCACTGGAGAAGGACTTCTTTGCTGCGGTCTATCCTTAGGTATAGATGGTCCCGTATTCACAGGCACCATGGCAGACGTCTCTGGTCTAGACTCCGGTAGCTTGAGCACTTCCATGGGAATTCCAGATTCAATGCCGTTTTCAGTGAGATGAGGATTACCTGCACCCACCGGACCTCTAGCCAGCATCCTGAAATGGATTGATGTTCTTCTTTGCCCGTATGTCAGCGAGATGAACTGTGGGATGTCTTCACTGAACGCCTCCACCATGATAACCAGACCAGACAGATCATCTTTCTCCTTCTGCCAGTCAGAAATATGCACAAGCTTTCCAAATGTCGAAACTATCTTTGATAGTGTGTCATCATCCATGCATGTAAGAGGTAAATCAGCTATCCAAAACCAAAAGGCATCCTTGCTATGGTGTCGTTCACCTTCTACCATATGTCTCAGCTCCATTTTGCGCCCACAGAACTCCGGTATACCCTTCATCACCATCTCTTTGGCCTCCTGTTCACATGAAAAGAAGGCGATAGCTTTTCTATCCACAAATCTGTATAAGTCTGTTGCGCATGGCCAGGTATGACGCAAGAATGGACCAATCTCCTTCCAACCTACTCCGTACGGCCAGGATATCTCTACCGCCCTCCCTAGGGCAGATATCTTGCTTCTTCTCATCTCATCATCCGGACCAACATCAACTGAGATTCTCTTTGGGGTATGTAATGGAGCACTCCTCGCCGGGACGCTCGTCGGTAGCGGAGGGAAAGAAGTTCTAGAGAATACATCTGGCGGTCTGGGATGCCCAACTGCTTGCTGATTGCACCTCGCGGCAAGGTGTCCCGATCTTCTACACTTATAACAAACTTTGCTCCTTGTGCACTGCGATTGCCAATGGCCCCGCCCCATGCACCTAAAGCATGTATCATGTGGTATGTCGTACATAGGAATTCTTCTTGGCGCGTACTGCGGACCAGTTCTAGGCGAAGGCCTCGTGTCTCCCATCATCTCTGTGTTCTTCTCCGTCACCATCTGCGACATGCGATCTCCCCCAGTCGGCGGTGTCGTCGGGCCGCCTGCATGCTGGTTCGCGTCTGTCATCACAGGGTTTTCCGCCCTCTCTGATCCAGAACCATCAAGATTCCCGTCGTTCTGGTCTTCCTCCTCATAAACCCTAGGCGACGGGTTAGGGTGTTCCTCCTCGCCGTTATCCAAAACAGCCCTAATATCTGGTAATATCTCCTCCGTTGGTACATTAGACGCCACCAAGTTTGACCTCCTTTCCGCAACATCCTGTTGTGCGTTGGCTCCGCGCATGCTCTGTCGGGTTACTCTGCGTATGAGAGGCGATGGCAACATCTTCGACCGGAACGCAGTGATAATGGGATGGCAGCCCCCGGCTGGCGGGGTGCCAAGCCGGAGCGTATGGTGGCGGCACCGCCAAAAGCACGATCGCCCTAGGAATCAGAACCGATCGCCTCCCGATCGCCTCCCCCTGATAGGCCAACTCAGCATAAAGACAATGCTTTATCGAAAAAATCCTATCGCACGAGACTCCATGCAACAACCAAGCACGATACGAGAGCACAACCTCTCCTACCCAGCTGCTCTCCCGATACATGGAATGTGCTAAACTTCTGGATACGTGAGCCGAGAGCTCATTCTCGCACGACACGATAGCCTGCTGATGTCCGACACGATAGCTCGATCACGAGTCCACTGGAGTCGGGTGTTTGGCCTGCCGATACGAGAGCTCCAATAAACAATATTCTATTGGGAACAGCCTGCCGCACGAAACTCCAAACCAAACCTATCGCACGATACTTGAGCCTATCGTCCGATATGTGAGCCGAGAGATCATTCTCGCACGACACGAGAGCCTGCAGCTGTCCGACACCAGAGCTCCTCATCTCGGAAAACTATTGGTAGTTCCCTAATAAACAATATTCTATCGGGAATAGCCTACTGCACGAAACTCCAAACCAAACCTATCGCACGATACTTGAGCCTGTCGCTCGATACGTGAGCCGAGAGCTTATTCTCGCACGACACGAGAGCCTACAGTTGTCCGACACTGGAGCTCCTCCTTGACACGAGAATTAGGCGTGGCCATCGAGTAGCACTCGGAAGACTCGGAGGTGTACCTTGGTGATATGGGTAATCCAATCATTCCTTATAAGATCTTTTTATCTGAGGCCTCACATCTTGGGACATTACAATCTCCCCCACTTAGACTCTTAACGTCCTCGTCAAGACTCAACTATATAGCATCATAATACTTCCCCATTTTTGTGTAGGCCCAGAATGGCCCTTGGATGCCCAACTCCTGATCATGGAATACCAGCGCAAGGGTTGCTACGTCAACCATGGACAGTCCTTTCCAACATGTATGTACCGCACGACTCAAGATTGGCATGTCACATGCCCATGTGGGGCCCACCTATTGGAGGGGTTATGGCTCTAATATGATTTGTAAAGACGAGGCCCACTACCCAAGGCTCTAGTAGAATTTAAAAAATGATGATTGGCCCAACAGACCACCACTATCCTTAACTACGCTCTTTTTCCCCACTCACGCGCAAGCCAGGGTCAAGATCCTGACTGGTCACCCATCCTAGTACTACTCCAAGTTCAACACGCTTAACTAATGAGTTCTTTAGTGATGGGCTCTCAGAAACGGAGGTGCACCTTGGTGATATTGGAAGTCTAATCATTCCTTATAAGATCACTTCGTCTGAGTACACAAATCCTAGGACGTTACAATCTCCCCCACTTAGACTCGTGAAACCCTCATCAAGGATTAATTATATGACCTCATAATACTTCCCCATTTTAGTGTAGACCTAGATTAGCCCATGGACACCCATCTTCTAATCACGAAATATCAGCACAAGAGTGGCTATGTCAACCCTGGACACCCCTTTCCAACATGCCTAGACCACACAACTCAAGACTAGCATGGCACATGCCCATGTGGGCCCTACCTACTGGAGGGGTTATGGCTCTGATACCATTTGTAACACTCTGGACCACTGCCCAAGGCTCTACTAGAGTTTTAGGAATGACGAGTGACCCCACAAACCATCACTAGACTTAATTGCATGCTTTAGTCTCACTCATGAATAAGCAAGTAGTCCAATCAAGCATGCTTAACTATGAAGTTCTTTAGTAATGGGCTCCTGGAAAAGGAGGTGCACCTTGGTGATATGGGTAGTCCAATCATTCTTTATAAGATCATTTTATCTGAGACCTTACATCCTGGGACATTACAATCTCCCCCACTTGGACTCTTAACATCCTCGTCAAGACTCAACTACATAGCATCATAATACTTCCCCATTTTTGTGTAGACCCAGATGGCCCTTGGACACCCAACTCGCGATCACAGAATACCGGCACAACGGTTACTACGTCAACCATGGACAGTCCTTTCCAACATACCTAGACCGCACGACTCAAGACAGGCATGTCACATGCCAATGTGGGCCCCACCTACTGGAGGGGTTTTGGCTCTAATACCTTTTGTAAAGACCGGTCCCACTTCCCAAGGCTGGAGTAGAGTTTCAGAAATGACGACTGGCCCTACAGACCACCACTAGCCATAACTACGCTCTTTTTCCCCACTCACGTGCAAGACAGGGTCAATATCCTGAGTGGTCACCAATCCAAGTACTACTCCAAGCTGAGCACATTTAACTAAGGAGTTCTTTAGTGATGGGCTCTTGGAAAAGGAGGTGCACCTTAGTGATATTGGAAGACTAATCATTCCTTATAAGATCATTTCATCTGAAGCCACAAATCCTAGGACATTACAATCTCCCCCACTTAGACTCTTGATGCCCTCGTCAAGGATTAATTATATGGCCTCATAATACTTTCCCATTTTAGTATAGACCTAGAATAGCCCATGGACACCCAGCTTCTGATCACAGAATAGCAGCACAATGGTGGCTACTTCAACCATGGACAACCCTTTCCAACATGCCTAGACCACACAGCTCAAGACTATAATGCCACATGCCCATGTGGGCCCTACCTACTAGAGGGGTTATGGCTCTAATACCTTTTGTAAAGACTGGTCCCACTTCCCAAGGCTGGAGTAGAGTTTCAGAAATGACGACTGGCCCTACAGACCACCACTAGCCATAACTGCGCTCTTTTTCCCCACTCACGTGCAAGACAGGGTCAAGATCCTGACTGGTCACCAATCCAAGTACTACTCCAAGCTGAGCACGCTTAACTAAGGTGTTCATTAGTGATGGGCTCTTGGAAAAGGAGGTGCACCTTAGTGATATTGGAAGTCTAATCATCCCTTATAAGATCATTTCATCTGAAGCCACAAATCCTAGGACATTACAATCTCCCCCACTTAGACTCTTGATGCCCTCGTCAAGGATTAATTATATGGCCTCATAATACTTTCCCATTTTAGTATAGACCTAGAATATCCCATGGACACCCAGCTTCCAATCACAGAATATCAGTGCAATGGTGGCTACTTCAACCATGGAAAACCCTTTCCAACATGCCTAGACCACACAGCTCAAGACTAGAATGCCACATGCCCATGTGGGCCCTACCTACTAGAGGGGTTATGGCTCTGATACTATTTGTAACACTCTGGACCAATGCCCAAAGATCTAGTGGAGTTTCAGGAATGACGAATGGCCCCACAGACCACCACTAGCCTTAACTGCATGCTTTAATCTCACATATGAACAAGCCAAGATCAACTTCCCGACTGGTCACCCATCCTAGTACTACTCCAAGCTGAGCACGCTTAATTATGGAGTTCTTTAGTAATGGGCTCCCGAAAAAGGAGGTTTACCTTGGTGATATGGGTAGTCCTACCATTCCTTATAAGATATTTTTATCTAAGGCCTCACATCCTAGGACGTTACAATATCACCAAGGTGCACCTCCTTTTCCTGGAGCCCATTACTAAAGAACTCCATAGTTAAGCGTGCTCAGCTTGGAGTAGTGCTAGGATGGATGACCAGTCGGGAAGTTGATCCTGGCTTGCGTGAGAGTGAGATTAAAGCATGTAGTTAAGGCTAGTGGTGGTCAATGGGGCCATTCGTCATTCGTGAAACTCTACTAGAGCCTTGGGAAGTGGTACCATGTGTTACAAATGGCATAACAACCATAACCCCTCTAGTAGGTGGGGCCCACATGGGCATGTGGCATGCCAGTCTTGAGTTGTGCGGTCCAGGCATATTGAAAAGGGTTGTCCATGGTTGATGTAGCCACCCTTGTGCTGGTATTTTGTGATCAGGAGTTGGGTGTCCATGGGCCATTTTGGGTCTACACTGAAATGGGGAAGTATTATGAGGCCATATAGTAGAGTCTTGACAAGGACGTCAAGAGTCTGAGTGGGGGAGATTGTAACATCATAGGATGTGAGTCCTCAGAAAAAACGATCTTATAAGGAATGATTAGACTACCCATATAACCAAGGTGCACCTCCTTTTTTGTGAGCCCATTACTAAAGAACTCCATGGTTAAGTGTGCTCAGCTTGGAGTAGTACTAGGATGGGTGACCAGTCAGGAAGTTGATACCAACTTGCGCGTGAGTGAGATTAAAGCATGTAGTTAAGGATAGTGGTGGTCTGTGGGTCCAGTTGTCATTCCTGAAACTCTACTAGAGCCTTGGGCAGTGGTCCCGCGTGTTACACTTACTCAATTTCGATATTTTAGTTGTTACATTTTGGGCATAATAGTTACAGTTTATGTAAGATAATTACTTTCTAATGCATTCTAGTTTTAGTGTGACATAGTTACATTTTATAACAATAATGTACTCTCACCAAACCATGAATTCACCTATTATAATAGGCATTATTACATTTTATGACAACAACATACAATCTCTGAACCATAAATTCACCTTCTATAATCAGCATTGTTTCATCAGAAATTGATACCAGACACCATAATCAAATCATGTATTCATGTTTTAACATGTACCCTATGCAATCTAGAAATGCAAAACCATGGATATACACATGCAAATCATTAAAAATTCAATAGAATGTCTCCATCTACTCTCTTTGTTCCATGGTCCAAGTGGTATCATATTGGTTGGAACCAATATAGACCTCCATTCCTCCAAATAAAACACAAGAATGCCAATATCAAATTGCCCACTGAAAAGCATGTGTTTGCTTATGCAGAATAATAAGTGTAATTGGCCTAGCAATCTCATGAAAATAAGTTAAGAGTCATTAGGAACATAGTTGAAAACCCTTAGTTTATTTCTGTTCTAATTTATTCAATTAGGGGAAAAGTAGTTGTGCTTTACTAAAAAGCTAAAAAAAATACACAATAAAGTAAATGTGTCAGAGCATAGAAAAGGTACAATCTTAGGGAAATATGAGAACATAATTCTCATGGGAAATAAGAAAAATTGTAGAAATGAAGCTGCTCAGATTGAAAAATGAAACAAAAATAGAGCAATCAAAGTAATTGTATTGGACAAGAGTGTCTAAGAAAGCGAGAAAAGTTGAGAAGAAAGAACGAGAGGCAAAAACCGGTATTCGTCTGCATCTTCTCCCCTTGGATTGCACCAATGAGGGAGAAATGAGCAAGTCGTCTCTATTCTAGGAAATTAACAATCCATAAAAAATTTCATTACTTGCTTCCTCTTGTCGTTTGGGAGTTGGTCCTCTCTTCTTTTCATGCTTCTCGACTAGTTGTCTTCCATGCTAAAGAGAACCTTCAAGTTTTCCCACTATTACCTCACAAATATATTTGATATCGCAATAAATTTCATGATTTTCAATCCTCATTAATGAAATCGAAAAATGATAGAATGGTGATACTCACATTAAGCTATATTTGGAATTGATGTTGCAAAAGTGACACTCTCCATAAACAATTTGTTAATATATGCTCCAAATTGTCTATGCTTGATAAACTAGTAATCACCCACTCATACAGCTCTAGATCTTATTGGGGAATAACATATCTCTCCCTCTCTATGATGATTGGAAAATATTGTTCACCAATCAAAATTTTGTATGTTTTTATAACATGTATATTCTATAACTTTTGATAGTTAATTTGTTATATTTGATGATTGAATGCTATGTTTTGGATCAAATAGTTACTTTCCATACCATATAGTTACTTTGTACACAATATAGTTACTTTTTGATGGCCTTATACTACTTCTTAAAGGTTGCACATTGGTATTTGAGGTCATACACAATAGCATCGTTGAGGTCATACACAACAATATCATTGAGGTCATACTAATATGTAGTTCCACATATTTTCTACCATGCTCCATCTTGAGGATGATTAAGGAAGTGGTGGAGAGAAAGTCCCAGTATGGAGTGGCTCCCAGGACAGTACAACTGAAAAGATGTGTCAACTGAATTATCGGGTGTTGATGTTTAGATGTTGTGAAATTGAATATTTTAATGATCTTCAAAAATTTACATCTTTTTTCATTTTTATCTGATATTACACATTCTTTAATCATATTGGGTCAAACATTTCTAGTGACAGTAGTATGAACCTTTATATCAATCTAAAGTTCATACACATAATTAATATTTAAATTACATGTGATCCTAATGACTAACCCAACTCAAAATGTCCCTGAAGACCAACCATGAACCTTTTGGTCTACGTCAAATTGCATCTGTATTGGCCTTATCCAATTACATTCATACCTATGATCATACTCTTATTTTATAATATTTTGTTACTTTTGGTGCATAATAGTTACATATTGTGCTAACCAATACCTATAAAGCAGTGCAATTAGTTTAGTGTGAAATAATTACTTTTAGTGAGCAAATTTTAATTTTGCTTTCCCGCAGGACTTACAACTCTATCATACCTTTTGTGTTGACATCCTAACTTAGGAAGATGACAAACTTCTAGAGAGAGTGTCCTGAACTTGTTGGTCAGTGTCGTCGCCTTGTACAACTGTCAAATAGTTACTTTAAATGTATTTTCTATTAATTCATGAATCTATGTGTTACTTTTAATGACAATATGATATTGTTTGAGACAAATAGTTAATTTTTATATAACATAGTTACATTTGGTATTACATTATAACAATCAATAAACATCAAACAATTTTCACATTTTTTAAATTATCATTATTGTTACAATTTAACTATGGTTTCTAATATCAGGTATCATATCAATAGAGTATTAACAACTCAACATATCAATGTCAGTCATGTACTTTATTTAGCACTTTATACACTGTAATATATACATAAACTTTTTAATAGTTACTTTAAATGTATTATTTTGTTACTTCGAATAATAATATTTTTCTTTAATTATGCACAAAATATTACCTATCTGAAGAAAGGATAATCAACACTGATCTACAACTCCTTTCTATTGATCAAGTTGCCTCTTGAAACTAAAGGGAATCACTAAAAGAGAACTTCAGCTAGTTTTCACCTTCTCCACATTAGCCAAACAAATACTATCCAAGCTATATTATCCCCAACCTGATCTAGGTTGGGATGCTTTGAGTGCACTCTTTGCTGAATAAGACTGGTCATATGTAGTGTTCACTCAATGGGTTTGTTGCTGTAATGACCGGGCTCATTGCCCAAGGGTCTAGTAGAGTTTCAAGAATGACGACTAGCGCCATAGACCACGACTAGCGTTAACTGTGTAGTTTTTCCTCACTTACGCGCAAACCAGGATCAACTTCCCGATTGGTCACCCATCCTAGTACTACTCCAAGTTGAGCACGCTTAACTATGGAGTTCTTTGGGGATGGGCTCCCGAAAAGGAGGTGCACCTTGGTGATATGGGTAGTCCAATCATTCCTTATAAGATCATTTTATATGAGGCTTTAAATCACGGGATGTTACAATCTCCTCCACTTAGACTCTTGACGTTCTCATCAAGGCTCAACTATATGTCCTCATAATCTAACCCCATTTCAGTGCGGACCCACAATGGCCCATGGACACCCAACTCCCGATCACAGAATACCAGCGCAAGGGTGGATACGTCAACCATGGACAACCCTTTCCTATCTGCCTGGACCACATGACTCAAGACTAGCATGCCATGCCCTTATGGGCCCCACCTATTGGAGGGGTTATGGCTCTGATACCATTTGTAATGATCGGGCCCACTGCCCAAGGCTCTAGTAGAGTTTCAGGAATGATGACTAGCCCCACAAACCACCACTAGCCTTAACTGCGTAGTTTTTCCTCACTTACATGTAACCATGATCAACTTCCTAACTGGTCATCTATCCTAGTACTACTACAAGCTAAGCATGCTTAATTATGGAGTTCTTTGGGGATGGGCTCTCGGAAAAGGAGGTGCACCTTGGTGATATGGGTAGTCCAATTATTCCTTATAAGATCATTTTATCTGAGGCCTCAAATCCTGGGATGTTACAGTTGGAGTTTTAAAAAAAGTGTCAACACGTTTATCACTCACCAATGTACTTTATCAATTGTAGTCAAGTATCAAACACAAGGAGCCAGATTAGCCAGGCACAAAGTCATTATCTTTCACTAATCTAAGTCGAATTATAAAGGTTGAGTTTGATTATAGATAGCTAAAGGATGAGTAACAACAAAAGATTAAATCTTTAGGGTTTGAAATAGATTTTAGAAAATCCTGAATACGATATTTCACTACAACACCATCACATCATGCATGACTATGAAATTAAAGCATGTCGTCAATTGGCAAGGAGATTATCATCATCATGCACCTCCCGGTGACATGAGATGGTTCTTGTAAGGACCGTGACCTTCGTTTTGGGCTTACCCTATTTGCTTTTCCTAAACCTTCTGTTTTGCCTAATCATCAAAGGTGTGATTAGTGTTCATTGTGTTTCATTGTGGGGTTGAGGTGCAACTTGCAATTTACCCAAGTTCTAGGGTTTTTGTCCAAGCTTGTAACCTTGAGAGGCCTCCTTGTCTCTTTGCATCCTCTATGGTTGAGAGGATGGGTTGGGGCTCCTTGCTTGAGTTGTTTTGGGCCTCATTTGAGCTTGGACTTATTGTTGGGCTTGAAGCCCTTCCTTCATTCTTGATTGTGTCGGGCAAGGGTGAGCTTGGTGCCTTGTATCGGCCATGGTGTATTGGCCAAGAGTGTATCGGCCAGGGGGTGCTAGTGGGTGTGTCAGGTTGCCATGTTGGGTGACACACACCCCTCCACCTAGCATCATTTGTGTCACCCTCTCTTGGACATATGGTTCTTGTTGCAAGCAAGTGGTGAGACCTTGAACAAGTGGTGCTTGGGGTGTTAGTGTGTGGCATGGCCCTAGGACAAGTGTACCTAGACAGGGTACCACCTTGCTTTTCTCCCCCCCTTACCTTCTTCTATATATGTCTCTCTTTTCTCTTGCTTGGGATATATTTTCCCCTTAGCCGTTTGCTCTCCCTTGCTGGCTGAGAATGAGAAGAAGGAAGGAAAGGAGGTGGTCAATATAGCCATTGTTGCTGCTGCTTTCTTCTTCCTTGGTGGTGTCTGATACATCTTGTTGATGATCTTGCTTCCTTCTCCAAGTTGGTGGCTGAAGCATGGAGCTTGGAGCTTGGATTTGTGCTTAAGGCGGGTTGCATAACTCCTAACCCTAACTATACTACCTCCTTTACATGTTGCATTACTATGTTATCTTGATCGGCCTTACATGCCTTTCTAGTTATGCTTCTTGCTTTAGTTGGTAGTGTTGCTACCCGTCATGTTCCCTAGATCTTGTTGGACGACATGTGGTGTGTTGGTTTCCTTTTTGTCGGCCTACCCTTTGGATTAGGGGATCTTGGGCAAAACCCCTCTCTCACTTTAGTTGAGAGCTGAGCTTAGGGTTCCTTAGTTCAAGGGTGTGTGTGGTGTGCCTGTGAGGCAATACCCCTCTCTCCTCTTGGACTTGAGAGGTGAGATTATACAAGACCCCTCTCTCTCCTTGGTCTTATGAGGTGAGCCTTTGACGTAGATGCTTGGGCGATATGCTGAGTTGGCCGATAGGGTGTTGTTCTACCTATGTTGCCCGATATGCTTGAGGTTGTACAAAACCCCTCTCACATGGCTATTGAGAGGTGAGCCAACACTCTTGGTATCCTTGGGAGATATGGTGTGGATGGTTGTGTCTTGGAGCTTGTTGCCCGATATGGTTTATCCCTTCCCTATCCTAGGGTTAGGGTTTGGACGATATGGTGGGTTGACACCTATTCGGTCCCTTGGTCGATATGTGTTTTGGAGGAGTTAGCTTGGGCATTGCATGCTATGTTGACCTCTTGGGCATCATGGCCTTCCCTTGCACAATACCCATGATGGGTATGTTGGGTTTTAGGGAAGGCAGAGAAGGCAGTGGAAACAAAAAAAAAATTCCCCCAAACCCAGAACAAGGAAACGCGTCAACGTCTATACAATAGGAAATGATGGTTTGTAGAATCATACCTTGTCCCGAGACTTTCTCGGAAACAATACCTCACGGCTTGCGCGGTCTTCACCTCCAGTCTTGGACGGTGTCTGTGCAGCTCCTGGTTGCACCGGGACTGATGGAATTGAAGGTTGTCCTCCTAGCTACAGAAACCTCCTGCCTCTGAAGTAGTCCACACGGACCAATTGGAACTCCAATCTCCTTGTCCCATAAGGAATTGGAAGGAGTCCCACCCTCCTATCAGCGTACTAGTTGCCAACACACTCTCCTGCCACCAATTTCATTCTTCAGTTGTCTATCCTTGATGTGCCTTCCTTATCGGGTAGCACTTGCTCGGGCTCTCTCTTGGTTACCAAAACCAGAAAGAACGAAAACTTCACAGAGCAACTAGTTGCACTGAGTTGTCCATTCAGAAGCCCCCAATACCCCTATATATAGGAGGGTCATGGGACAGGGTTCTCCATCCTGGGCAATGCGGGACTAAAAGCAGGAGTACAAGGGTTTGAGATTTTCCACAAAACAACCAACTCGCAACCTGAACCGATCATTTCACAACTAAAATGGTCGGTTGGGGACCTGAGCCAGTCGGTTGACACCTCAACCGATCGGTTGGGAACCATGAGCCGATTGGTTCACTACTGAACCAATCGGTTCGTGGTCCTGATCAGTTCCCGATTGACTTTCCATCTTTTGTTTCTAATTGGTATCAAATACCAATCCTTGTTCCAATCAAATTGGGCAAGTGAAACGAAAGGAAAATTCTCACCAATCCTACTTTCCCAACTTGCCCGGTTGGACCAGTTGAACAATCATTTAAACACTTGAAGCGATTGTCTCACCTTATCCATCAGCTGATCGACTCACTACCTGAGCCGACCGGTTCACCAAGCTCAGCCGATCGGTTCATCACATGAGTCGATCAGTTGGGAGTGCAGATTGTGCAGAATCAATCAATTGCAGTTTCAATCAATTCGATACTCCAATCAATGCGTCCAACACCTTGAACATTATGATATTGAGCTATCAATTAATTGAGTGTTTAATTGAACTACTAAACTCCTTTAGTAATCAATCTAAACATTGTTTGTGGACAAAACTCCTCTTCCAGGTTAAATCCTACGTGTGTCACCCTGTAGGTCCTTTTCACATTGGCAGTGAAAGTCCATAACACTTATGACTTCACAAGCAAAGAGCAGTGCCTAGTCACACATCAGTGCTACCCAAGTGAAATAGAAAGTTGGAGAACAACTTTCAATCCTACAATCCATGAATGGTGTTACAGTGAATGTATAATTCCTTTGTCACTGATATCCCGAATGAACTCGAGGCATGGAATAGTCATCCTGTCAATGTTCATTCACTTTCTTGATCTCAGAGCAGATTGGAAGAGATATGTATGACATCAATATCACATACTGATTCACACATGCGTGCGCACACCTATTTCAATCCTACTCATCAAGTGGCCTTGGGTATCAAACTCCCTTAGGAGGGACAAATCCCATATCTATCACTCACCCCTAAAAAGCCCCATGTCTCAAAGCCACCCAATCATCACCTTTATAACAACCCATGTTTCAGGACTGCGTTTGATGATGTCAAAGTGTGCCCAACGACATGTGTTGAGTGTAGTGATTTCAGGTCAAAGAATCACACTCACCATCATCACTGTGAGTACTGACTGTGACTACCATGTCATGGTTCCATGTGTCAAACTCACGGTGGGTCTGTCAGGTACACTTATTCTCTAACAAGTACCTATGTGTTTGGTTTGATATCTCTATATCATGACTAATGAGATTTTGTCTTCAACCAACACCACAATCTAGCCTTGTGTGTCATTGCTGTCTATCTACCTTCCACAATGACATCCTTCTAGGGACATAACAAGAATGTACAAACTCTTAGCATCTGTATGATCTCATCGTTCAGGTCCTAAACCTGAAGGCATATGTCATTGAGTACTGTCATTCTCTAGACATTCAATCTGTTCTATCACTATCTCATATGACTGAACCAGAAAGAATTGGAAGCTTGCCTTTGATGTTTATCAAATCAATCTTAATGTATCCCACCAATCATCCCATGATTGGCTCTCAGGGCATACATACCAATAGGGTAGTGCTTCCCGATATCCCTCTCTTCCCCTTGATATAGGGTTGGGTGATGTACTAGGTAGCTTCCTTGGCGATCCCTTGGGTGATACAGTAGGTGGATGATGTGTTGTTCCCTTGGATGGTAGGGTTGATATTTGGGCGATGTGGTGCTTTTTGTGTGGCATTTTCCATCATGGCCTTGAGGCGTTTCCTGATATGGTATGTCATGTTGCCTGCTGTGACGCGTTGCTGTGGGGCGTTGCACGTTGCCTGGCATAGCGTCACCCGACACAGCTGCACATTGTGGTGCTTGCCCGGTATGTTGTTGTGTCGCTTGGGTGATACACGTTCACGCTTTGGTGTTGCACGTTACAGCTTGAGTAGGTGTTGCATGTTATAGCTTGCTAGGTGCCTTGGTCGATATGGGTGTTGGCCGATAATGCTGGCCGACACAGCTGGATAGGTCTGGTTGTAACCGCTGCACCTTTAGTGAGGGTTCTGGTAACCTGTGGTGAGGGTAATTGTGCCTTTGGTGAGGGTTGTTCCCTACCTGATATGCTTTTGTGAAGGTTATGTTTTGGATTTTCTTGAAACCATAATATTATTTGGAATGTTATATGTATAAGTTACGTGTATGCATGGTCATCTAATGTTGCACAATATATCTCCATGATGAAGTTATTATCTACTTTTGAGCATACTAACCATGCAAGTTTCATCAATTGAGATGTGTACTCAGGTATGAGCTATAATGATGTCCTTGGTGACATTCTCGGGACCTTTAGATAATAAGGAACACTATGTGTTATGTGAACTATGATGGCACATGATGAGTGTTGTCTATGTGTTGGTAACATGTTCTCAATGATGGGATGGAATCCCTGTGATGTTGGATCCTTGTGATAGATCAAGATGATTTCCAAGAGGACAAGTGGCAACATGTGATGTTTGATCCTTGAGATGGATCATGATGACATTGATGGCATTGAGAATAGTGGTAATAGTGTAACACTAGTTAATGGAATCTATGTTGTTTACTCTTGCTTATGGTTTGCATAATACAACTTGGTTGACTCCAACAATCCACTTAAAATACACTAATTAATTACAGAGGAACCTTTCATATAGTTTTCCATGGCCATAGATCCATCATCGTCAGTAGATGGTGATGGTAAAATAGGTTCTCCTGTGGGTTAACCTGGAGCACATATTGTTGAGTATGCGGGGTTTCCCCTAGCCGAAAATAGGAGGATTAGAGTGGAACTGCGGTTGTAGACTCATGAGGTGTATAAGAGCATGGTGAAAAGGCCCATGGATCAGTGTGATGGAACATGAATGCGTTCATGGCTCGGGAACACGGTGAACAGGACCGTGGCTTAAGATATACTAGTGTCGTAACATGTACCAAGGTGGGCTAGAGAAAAGGGTAGCCCGCAGAGTTAGCCCTATGACTGAGGTCACTTAAGAAAGAGATTGTGGTCCTACTTTGGTTCTCGTGCACTGACCACAAGGGTATAGGTCATGGAATCCGGCTCTTCCATTGACCTTGTATGGCACCGGCTTTGGGTTTCGCAACCAAAGGTTGGATTTGAGCATTACGGCTCACTTCCTTAGGGAATAATAAATTGTAATCCAGTCGTATAGTATATCTTCTTAGGGAAAACACAAAACATTGGTTGAGGCCTTGCATAATGTATGATTGTTTTATATATATGCCCTAAGTATTCCTTGCAGCTAGTTATATGCTTCTCAGGTATCATGGTAAGCTATTATATATAAATAAACCTACTCTTTGTATTTTATATATGATCTGGTTATACCTGTTACATGTTTTATCGGCTCTAGCTTTTCTGAGGTTTTATAGTTCGACGAGGAGTTATGTTTCTCACTAGGACTGTATGTCTCACCCCACTAGTTTCAACTTTTTTAGGTGATCGAGCCAGATGTAGAGGTGGTCGTGGGGTTGCGACCGAGTAGCAAGAAGATCAGTAGAAAGCAAGGTTGGATATGCTGTGGTCATTTTTGGTAGTAGAGTCTTAGAGTCTCCCTATACTCTCAGGTCCTTGGAATTGTTTTTTCTGAGGTTTCATGATGTATGATCTCAGTATGGCTTTTGTAACCTATTGGTGACCTTTCTAGGTTTGATATGTATGTAAATAGGTGACACATCCTTGATGTAAATGGAACAGACAGATCCTATGTGTTGATGGACAAATAACATGCTTATGTATGTATAACATGTATCCTTGCAGGATGTGGATCTTGTTGTAATAGTTTTTCTTTTATGATGTTTTCCGCAATCAGTTTTAATTAAATTGTGTTTTTGATATTATGTGGTTTATGGTGGTCTGCATGTTTTCACATGGCATTTCATTGTCTATGTGATAGCGGGATGTCACAAGTGAGTTGGTATCAGAGCTCTAGGTTCGCTAAGTCTACAGGGATGTAGGACTAGGCTTGTGTCTATTCTTGTGATTTCTCCATATTTTCTTATAATGACTTCTGCCCCCAGCAGAAGATAAAGCTAAAAGATGTCTGGAAATCATGAAGAACATGTTGTCGAGAGCAGTGCTGCTGCATCTGTTGATGGAGCTGGTGTGCAGGCACATGAAGATCAGGTGTCTGAGGTCCCCCAATTTGACCTAGCCATTCTTGAGAATCCTGCCTATCAACACCTTATGGGGAAGATAATGTCTATGATGAATCACATGGTGGAGAGATTAACTGTGCTTCTGACAATAGCACCAGTTCCCCATGGTGAATCTTTAGGTATTGGGAAGACCTTCGAGCGGCTTCGTCGAGTTAGAGCTTCAGATTATGCTGGAACGACTGATCCAGTAGATGTAGATTTGTGGCTGACAGGTCTTGAGAAGGCCTTTCGGATCCTCGACATCCCCAAAGCAGACAAAGTCAATAATTCTATCTACCTTCTGAAAGGTAGTGTTGGCCACTGGTGGGCCATCGAGGAGGAGAAGCGACTTGGTGAGGTGATCGGTTGGGATGTGTTCTGGCGGGAGTTCGTTAATCGATACTTCCTGAAGACGTATCTGGACGAGAAGATCAACTAGTTTGAGCATTTGCACCAAGGATCTCTGAACATCACCGAGTATGAAGCCAAGTTTATGGAGCTGCTGAGGTTTTGTCCTCACATGGAGACAACAAATGATGAGAGGATCAGACGGTTTGAGCAAGGTTTGAGTGTCGAGCTGACAACATCTGTTGCTGCTTTGGAGAACTGGGAGCAGTTTGCCACATTTGTTCAGTCTGTCTGAATGATTGAGTGATCAATCCAGGAGAAGAGAGAGGATATGTCTAGGAAAAGGCCTACTCAGTTTCAGAGATAGAGGTTTGATGGCCCTAAGAAGCCAAGGTTTTCTACACCTTCAATGATGCAAAGTTCCAGTGCTCCATCACAATGGTCACCGAGAAAAGGAAGAGGGTGTGATTTTTTGCCATCTAGAGCCTATAGTACAACTTCAGTAGCAGTGATAGGGCCGTATAGGCCGTAATTTGGGGACAAGTCATGCTTTCTCTGTGGACAGATAGGACATCCGAAGTCCAATTGCCCAAGAAGAGATGTTGAAGTGACACAACAACCAAGACAGAGTCAGCAAGGATTGGATAGACAGTAGTCTAATGGCGCCAGAGGGTGAGGATGCAGCCAAGCGTCGCAACTAGGATCATCTACTCAAGGAAGCAGAGGACATGGATGACAACAAGCAATGGCTCGATTCTATGCCATGAGTCAGCCAGAGGAGATAGTCAACCCACGAGTAGTTGTAGGTCATATGGAGTTGTTTCATTCTGATTTGTCTTCTTCTTGCTTTATATTTGTTCTGGTTGACTCGGATGCTACACACTCTTTTATTGCATGTAGTATGCTTGATAGCTATCTTTTACCTGTTAGATGTAAGAAAGATAGCTTGTTGTTAGAAACCCTCTTGTTGGCCATTCCTTGCTTCAAGAAGTGTGTCCATCTTGTTTTCTATCTTTTTCGGGACACAACATACAAGTGGATCTCATACCATTTGATATACATGGGTTCGATGTAATCCTTGGGATGGATACCTTGGAAAGGTATAAGAAGGCGGTGTTTTCCAACGGCGGTGAGAAGTGGATCCTCCAAGGAGATAGGAAGGTTCTTCCAACGTGTTTGGTGTCAGTGATGGTGGAAGAGAAGTTGTTGCGGCAAGGTTGTAGAGCATTTTTGGCTCATTTGTGGATACCAAGGCAAAATGCCCTAGTCTTCAGGATGTGCTTGTCATCAGGGAGTTCATAGATGTATTTTCCAAGGAGTTTCTTGGTGTTCCTCTACCTAGAGAGATTGATTTTGAGATCAATCTAGTACTAGGGACACATCCTGTTGCTCAGACACCATACATGATGGCTCCAACAGAGATGACAGAGTTGAAGAAACAATTGCAAGAACTGCTCGATAAAGGTTTCATTAGGTCGAGCACATCGCCCTAGGGTGCTCCAGTTCTATTCGTAAAGAAGAAGAATGGATCTATATGTTCGTGCATAGATTATCGACAGTTGAACAAGGTTACGATCAAGAACAAGTATCCTTTACCATGGATAGATGATCTGTTTGATCAGTTACACGGTGTGACAGTATTCTCAAAGATCGATCTACGGTCTAGATATCATCAGCTCAGAATCAAGGAGGATGACATACCAAAGTCAGCTTTCAGGATGAGGTATGGGCACTACGAGTTTGTGGTTATGCCGTTTGGGCTAAACAATGCACCAACAACATTCATGGATCTGATGAACATAGTGTTTCGTACATTCTTAGATCAGTTTGTTGTAGTCTTCATAGATGATATCTTGATCTATAGTCATGACAGTCAACAACATGAACATCATCTTCGACAAGCGTTATCTCTTCTTTGATAGCATCAGTTGTATGCCAAGTTCAGTAAGTATGAGTTCTGGCTAAAATGAAGTGACTTTCTTGGGTCATGTGATTTTTGCAGAAGGAATCAGGGTGGATTCCAAGAAGGTTGAGTCAGTAGCAGAGTGGGAGCAATCGAAGACTCCAACTGAGGTCCATAGTTTTCTAGGATTAGCAGTATACTACCGAAGGTTTATAAGAAACTTCAGTGTGATCGTGTTGCCTTTAATGAGGTTGACCAGGAAGGATGTACCTTTTGTTTGGGATGATCGGTGTCAACACACTTTTCAAAGCTTGAAGGAGAAGCTGACAAGTGCTCTAGTGTTAGTGTTGCCAGAATAGGGGAAAGGCTATGTTGTTTTATGTGATGCTTCCAAGAAAGGCCTAGGTTGTGTGCTGATGTAGGAAGATCATGTGATTTCTTTTGCTTCTTGAAAACATAAGAAACATGAGGAAAGTTATACGATACATGATTTGGAGTTGGCAACGGTGGTTCATGCGTTGAAGATATAGAGACACTATCTTTTTTGGGAAGTGTGCCAGATCTTTACAGATCATAAGAACCTGAAGTACATCTTCTCACAGAATGAGCTGAACATGCATCAGTGGCACTGGATGGAGTTGATCGGTGATTATGATTGCACCATCGAGTATCACCCAGGTAAGGCGAATGTGGTAGCAGATGCGCGTAGAGGAAGTCTTCTTCTCTTCCCACGAGGAAGGCACAGTTGAGTTCTTTGATATGTCATAGGCAGGATATGTTCATCTCTTTGCAGTAGATGAATGTATAGTTAGAAGTTTCTTTCTTGGCAGGACTATTGGCACAGATGCAAGTGAAGCCTATGTTGAGACACCAGATCAAAGAAGCACAGCAAGAAGATATTATAGTGCAACTGATCATATTAGAGTTCGGTAGTGAGAAGCATGATGGTTTCCATGTGTCTGAGGATGGGCTAGTCCGTTATCATAACAGGATGATGGTTCCTGATGTTGATAATCTGTGAAAGTTAGTGCTCGAGGAAGAACACACGTCTATGTATTCTATGCATCCAGGTGTCACCAAAATGTATCACAATTTGAAGGATCTATATTGGTGGCCCGGATTAAAGAAACATGTAGTTGAGTTTGTGGTAAGGTGTGTGGTATGTCAACAAGTTAAGGTAGAACATCAGAAGCTGATAAGTACATTGCAACCCATGCTGATACCGCAGTGGAAGTGGGATCATGTAACCATGGATTTCGTAGTTGGTCTTCCGAGGATAGCTAAGAATCATGATTCCATTTGGGTGATAGTGGACAGATTGACAAAGTCTGCTCATTTCATTCTGGTAAAGACAAACCTATATATCAGAGAAGCTTGCACAGGTATATGTTGATGAGATAGTGTGTTTGCACGGTGTGCCAGCAACAATAGTCTCTGACAGAGGTCCTTAGTTCACAAGTCATTTTTGGGAACAGTTGCATAAGGCATTGGGAATGCAGTTGAGGTTCAGTACTGCTTTCCATTCGTAGACAGATGGACAGTCTGAAAGGACTATTCAGATTTTGGAAGATCTTCTAAGAGCTTGTGTTCTACAATTCCTAGGAAGTTGGGACATGCATCTCAGTCTAATATAGTTTTCTTACAACAACAACTACCAGTGAAGTATCGATATGGCACCTTATGAAGCATTGTACGGTAAGAAGTGTATATCTCCTTTATGTTGGTATGAGTGTGGCGAGTATCAGCTTTTGGGTCCTGAGTTAGTGCAACAGATGACAGAGAAGATCTAGGTGATACAACAATAGTTTCAAGTGGTACAAGACAGACAAAAGTCTTATGCAAACAATCGTCATTGACCTTTAGAGTTCCAAGTGGGAGATAAGGTGTATCTCAAAGTCTCTCTATGGAAAGGCATGCTAAGGTTTGGAAGGAAAGGCAAGTTGGCTCCCAGGTATATGGGACCATATTTAGTGATAGCACGTGTTGGAAAAGTGCCTTACAAGTTAGAGTTACCACCAGAGCTACACAGATTGCATCCAATGTCCATGTTAGCATCCTAAAGAAAAGTCATATGGGAACAGTGACAGTGATACATCCCATTGAGGTCGAGCTTAATGAAGATGTGACCTATGAGGAAGGTCCAGTGTTGATCCTTGACAGACAGGTGAAGAAGCTGAAGAGGAAGGACCTGGTTCTTGTGAAGGTTCTTTGGCATCATTGTGGCATCAAGGAAGCCACATGGGTGATTGAGGAAGAGATGTGGAGGAAGTATCCCTCGCTTTGCTCTTCAACTTTCTGGGGTGAAATCCTTTTGTAGGGGTTTATGGCTTGTAAGGACCCTGACCTTCATTTTGGGCTTACCCTAATTGCTTTGCCGAAACCTTGTGTTTTGCCTAATCACCGGAGGTGTGATTAGTGTTTGTTGTGTTTCATTGTGGGGTTGAGGTGCAACTTGCAGTTTACCCAAGTTCTTGGGTTTCTGTGCAAGCTTGTCACCTTGAGAGGCCTCCTTGTCTCTTTGCATCCTCTAGGGTTGAGAGGATGGGTTGGGGATCCTTGCTTGAGTTGTTTTGGGCCTCGTTTGACCTTGGGCTTATTGTTGGGCTTGAATCCCATTGTCCTTGTTTGAGTGTGTCGGGCAAGGGTGAGCTTGGTGCCTTGTATCAGCCATGGAGTATCAGCTAGGAGTGTAGTGTCTAGGGGGTGCTGGTGGGTGTGTCGGGTTGCCATGTTGGGTGACACACACCCCTCCACCTAGCATCATTTGTGTCACCCTCTCTTGGACACATGGTTCTTGTTGCTAGCAAGTGGCAAGACCTTAGACAAGTGGTGTTTGGGGTATTAGCGTGTGGCATGGCCCTAGGACAAGTGTACCTAGACCGGGTGCCACCTTGCTTTGCTCTCACCTTTAACTTCTTCTATATATGTCTCTCTTTTCTCTTTCTTGGGATCTCTTTGTCCCTTAGTCGTTTGCTCTCCCTTACTAGACAATAATGAGAAGAAGGAAGGAAAGGAGGTGACTGATATAGTCATTGTTGTTGCTTTCTTCTTCCTTGGTGGTGGCCAATACATCTTGTTGATGATCTTACTTCCTTCTCCAAGTTGGTGGTCGAAGCTTGGAGCTTTGAGCTTGGAGTTGTTCTTAAGGAGGGTTACATAACTCCTAACCCTAACTATACTACCTCCTTTACATGTTGTATTTCTATGTTATCTTGATAGTCCTTACATGCATTTCTAGTTATGCTTCTTGCTTTAGTTGGAAGTGTTGCTGCCTGTCATGTGCCCTAGATCTTGTTGGACGACATGTGGTGTGTTGGTTTCCTTTGTTTCGGTCTACCCTTTGGATTAGGGGATCTTGAGAAAAAACCCTCTCTCACTTTAGTTGAGAGGTGAGCTTAGGGTTCCTTAGTTCAAAGGTTTGTGTAGTGTACCCGTGAGGCAATACCCCTCTCTCTCCTTGGACTTGAGAGGTGAGCTTATGCAAGACCCCTCTCTCTCCTTGGTCTTGAGAGGTGATCCTGTGACCTAGATGCTTGGGCGATATGCTGAGTTGGTCGATAGGGTGTTGTTTTACCTGTGTTGCCCGATATGCTTGAGGTTGTGCAAAACCCCTCTCACTTCGTTGTTGAGAGGTGACCCAATACTCTTCGTATCCTTGGGCGATATGGTGTGGATGGTTGTGTCTTAGAGCTTGTTGCCCGATATGGTTTATCCCTTTCTTGCCCTAGGGTTAGGGTTTGGACGATGTGGTGTGTTGACACCTAGTTGGACCCTTGGCCGATATGTGTTTTGGAGGAGTTAGCTTGGGTGTTGCATGCTGCGTTGACCTATTGGGCATCATGGCCTTGCCTTGCACGATACCCATGATGGGTAGTGCTGCCCGATATCCCTCTCTTACCCTTGAGATAGGGTTGGAAGATATACTAGGTGGCTGCCTTGGCGATCCCTTGGGCGATACAGTAGGTGTCTAATGTGTTGTTCCCTTGGATGGTAGGGCTGATCTTTGGGCGATGTGGTGCCTACTGTGTGGCGTTGCCCGTCATGGCCTTGAGGCATTGCCCGATATGGTATGTTGTGTTGCCTGCTGTGATGCGTTGTTGTGGGGCGTTACCCGACATGGTTTTGCCCGTCATGGGGCGTTGCATGTTTCCTGGCATAGCATCGCCTGACACAACATTGCATGTTATGGTGCTTGCCCGATATGTTGTTGTTTCGCTTGGGCGATACAGGTTGCACACTTTGGCGCTGCACGTTACGGCTTGAGGAGGTGTTTCATGTTATAGCTTTCTAGGTGCCTTGGTCGGGATGGGTGTTGGCCGATAGTGATGGACGACACAACTGTATAGGTTTGGTTGTAACCACTGCACCTTTAGTGAGGGTTGTGGTAACCTGTGGTGAGGGTCGTTGTGCCTTTGGTGAGGGCAGTTCCCTACCCGATATGCTTTTGTGAAGGTTATGTTCTATATTTTCTTGAAACCCTAATATTATTTAGAATGTTATATATGAAAGTTACGTATATGCATGATCATCTAATGTTGCACAATATATCTCCATGATGAAGTGACTATCTAATCTTGAGAATACTAACCATGCATGTTTCATCAATTGAGATGCGTACTCAGGTATGAGCTATAATGATGTCCTTGGTGACATTCTCTTAACTTTGAGATAATGAGGAACAGTATGTGTTTTGTGAACTATGATGGTACATAATGAATGTTGTCTATGTGTTGGTAACATGTGCTCAATGATGGGAGGTAATCCTTGTGATGTTGGATCCTTGTAATGGATCATGATGATTGGTAAGAGGCCAAGTGGCAACATGTGATGTTGGATCCTTGAGATGGATCGTGATGATGTTGATGGCATTGAGAATAGCAGTAATAGTGTAACTCCAGTTAATGGAA
The DNA here is from genome assembly GCA_963693085.1 of Alisma plantago-aquatica. Taxonomy (NCBI): domain Eukaryota; kingdom Viridiplantae; phylum Streptophyta; class Magnoliopsida; order Alismatales; family Alismataceae; genus Alisma; species Alisma plantago-aquatica. The sequence continues at coordinate 1,409,121,977 of OY856412.1, read as the reverse complement.
TCTATGTTGTTTACTATTTCTTATGGTTTGCATAATACAACTTGGTTGACCCCAACAATCCACTTAAAATACACTAATTAATTATAGAGGAACTTTTCATATAGTTTGCCCTGGCCATAGATCCATCATCGTCAGTAGCTGGTGATGGTGAAACGAGTTCTTCTGCGGGTTAACCTAGAGCGCATATTGTTGAGTATGTAGGGTTTCCCCTAGCCAAAAATAGGAGGATTAGAGTGAAATTGCGGTTGTAGACTCAAGAGGTGTATAAGAGCATGGTGAACAGGCACATGGCTCAGTGTGATGGACCATGAATGCGTTCATGGCTTGGGAACATGGTGAACAGGCATGTGGCTCAAGATATACTAGTATCGTAACATATACCAAGGTGGGCTAGAAAAAAGGGTGGCCTGTAGAGCTAGCCCTGTGACTGAGGTCACTTAAGTAAGAGACTACGGTCCTGGTTTGGTTCTCATACACTGACATCGAGGGTAGAGGTCGTGGAGTCCAACTCTTCCATTGACCTTGTATGGCACCGGATTTGGGTTTCACAACTGAAGGTTGGATTTGAGCGGTACAACTCACTTCCTCAGGGCATAATAAATGCTAATCCAGCTGTATAGTATATCTACTTAGGGAAAACATGAAACATTGGTTGAGGCCTTGCATAATGTATGATTATTTTATATACATGCCCTAAGTATTCCTTGCAGCTAGTTATATGCTTCTCAGGTATCATGGTAAGTTGTTATATATAAATAAACCTGCTCTTCATATTTCATCTGTGATCTGGTTATACTTGTTACATGTTTTATCTGCTCTAGCTTTTCTAAGGTTTTATAGTTCAGTGGGGAGTTATGTTTCTCGTTGGGACTATGTGTCTCACTCCTCCAGTTTCAACCTTTTTAGGTGATCGAGCTAGATGTGGAGTTCGTCGTGAGGTTGCGGCCGAGTAGCAAGAAGATTAGTAGAAAGAAAGGTTGGATATGTTGTTGTTGTGGTCATTTTTGGTAGTAGAGTCTTAGAGTCTCCCTGTACTCTCAAGTCCTTAGAATTTTTTTTATCGAGGTTTCATGATGTATGCTCTTAGTATGGATATTGTAACCTATTGGTGGCCTGGCTAGGTCTGATATGTATGTAAATAGGTGACGCATCCTTGATGTATATGGAACAAACATATCCTATGTGTTGATGGACAAATAACATGCTTATGTATGTATAACATGTATCCTTGCAGAATGTGGATCTGGTTGTAATAGTTTTTCTTTTATGATGTTTTCTACAATCGGTTTAAATTAACCTATGTTTTTATATAATGTGGTTTATGGTGGTTCCGCGCATTTTCACATGGCATTTTTTTGTCTATGTGATAGCCAGATGTCACAGTTCTCTTCATCGCATAACACATAAATGTATATACTAGATTCAAACGCAATCTTGAACCCTCAACATACTTCAACCAATTCCATGGTCAATAGCATATTTCCATGAATCTTACTCCCTACTCCTTTATACATCCTCTAGAATAGCACAAGGAAGCGTAAAATAGGAATAAAAGGTGGTCAACCACGCATACAAGCAATAAATCACTATAGGCATCCATGGAGAAGAAAATAAACTAACATTCAATATAAATTTTGAGTTCTCATTAGTGATTGCATGGGAGCTACTCTCCAATACCCAAGAAGAAGATTCTACTCGTACATAATGGAGATGCACAAACACATTGTAAAATTTTTAGAGTTTTGCATAGCTAAAGAGAAGAAAAATAAAGCGAACACAAAGGTAAAGTGAAAAGGGGTAGAACACTGACTAGCGGATGAAATTCCAATCTTGGAGCTACTTCAACTCAACCAATATTCCCTTCCTACTGTACCTTTTGAAGAAGAAATGGTGCAGAATGGAGGTTCTTTCCCAAGAAACCTCTTCTTCCTAGACAAAATTGCCCTCCTCTTGCTCTGCATCTTCTCTTGCTCCAAACAATTGGAGTGGTTTTTAAAATGAGGAGCAATTGCTGCTAATTTCTGCAGAAACTGGTTAAGACACGGCGTGTCTTTGATGAGACACATTTTATGTTGTTGTGTAACTTGTCGATGAACTGCTGCTATGCAAAAAGTACATGACACCTCATATGTACACATCGTGTAGCTGCTACTAGGATTGATTTGGGCATAAGGCACATGTCTTATTTGATTAAATACACGTCCGTGTGTTGGCAGCAAGTTGGAGTCAACCTTTAAATGTGTCGACATGTTGTGTCTTTCGCTTCATAGTTCGTACATCAAGGCATATAGAATCTTACATGCCCGTGTGTTAAATATGCACGGCGTGTTCTGTGCTTGTGGGCTATTTCTAGAAAGTTACATGTCATGTCTTAAATAAGACACGTCGTGTTCAATGTTGTTTCTTTAAGATGAACTATGAATCAACTACAAATCAAAGGGATATCTCACTGAGGTCAGATATGGGTTGGGCTATCTCTAATTTGTCATTTTTGACGTGTGTATAACTAAAAGATGGCATGCTAAGTATGATTAGAGGATAAATGAAAGGCAAATTGAATTGAATTTGTGTGCAAAAGTGTGCAAAAAGTAGATATGCAATGTGCACATCAAATCCCCTTAATCTTGAACTATTCCTTGTCCTCAAGCAAAAAGAGCATAGAAACACAAATGAAGGAATTGCCATGCTCATGTATAGATCAAATGAAATGGAAGATATAAATGAGGCTAAACCAACCATAATCATCAAGTTCATATTCATAGCATTTATTTCAGCTCAGACATCCAAGAAAGAAAGTTCATCTAGGAAAATAACACATTAAATGAAGTAGTCAACTAGGAAACACTAAAAGGAACTTTGATGACTAGGTCAAACAATTAGTGAATATGAAAAAAAACTTTCATCTATTACGGATGTAAATGATGGAATCTTAGTTAATGTTAGCAAACTTTAGCTCTCTCTTCTTGTTTTCCCAAGATATATGATATTGGATTAGGGGTTTTGACACATGGCTGCTAATGCAGGCTTATGCACACAAGGATTGTCAGTTGGGGTGTTTTACCCTCTTTTTAGGACATATCACCTAACCGTCATGGCCAAATTGGACTTTGACTAGGTTAGTATGACATGTGGGAGGTTTCAACCATCTTTTATGGGGTAATTAAGGTGAAGTGAACCACTATGAAGGTTAAATTCGTCATGGGTTTCACTTATTTTTCTTGAAATAAAAAAGAGTGAACCAAATTGAAACATCACTTGCATTCCATTCATTTGTTTTGTAAAAAAACTTCACTAAAAAGGGGTGGTTGTATAATCACTGAAAGATTGACAAAATCATCATGTGTTGTAAATAGTGTTGCAAACTTGACATATTCACAAAATTTGTTACCAAATACATGTATTAGGTAATCTAGGATGAAAAAGATGAAATTTCAGGCTACAAACATAAATCTGAAATTAAACATGTATTGGTGATCATAAAGTTTCATTTGATTCATGCATGCTCTTTTAAAATTTCTTAAAATGATAATTCTGATGAGGGAGGACAGGATAGTTCAAACATGTGAAGAAAGAGGGTTCATTACACAAAATGAGCCTCACATCATACTAAATGTTTCAAGAGAAAAGTAGAAACTAAAAATAGAACTAAAATAACCAACAAGAAGATAATGAAAACTACAACTACATTACCAAGCCAGTTGCACCCCCCTAAGCTTGAAATTTGTAGTGTCCTCACTACATCAATCAAAACTAAGGTAGAAGAAACTGGGTACCTATCATGGAAGGTATCAGTAAGAAGGGCTAGTTCCCTTGTGACCAGTAGTGAAATACTGGTTGACCAGATCATCATCATCGCGAATGTCAACTGGAATGGGATGCAGAGTAGGTACAGGCTGCGGTGATGGAGGTACAGGCTGGTGCGACTAATGCATCAGATAGTGGCCTTGAGAGATATGCCACATATCGATGTGTTGGACCATGTCGTGCACCACTGAGTACTATTGACCCAACAGACTAAGATGGTCATCCATATGGTCAAACTGTTGTTGAACATAGTCGTAAAGATGCCTAAGACTAGGCATCGCCCAAGTGTACTCTGTCTGAGTGATGGTGGAGGGTGGTGATGCTCTTTGTGTCTGAGTGGATGGAGAAGCTTGATCCTCAGGTGCATCAACATCATCACCCATGGCTGCTAAGGTCAACCTTTCAATTGTCTTTATTCATCAAAGTGATGTTCTCCCAGTCAGGCAAGTCTATGTATTGATCGTTGTCAAAGTGTTGTTGGAACTTGGCATCATTGTTGGGGACCCTAGTAATCTACCCTACAGAGATCATATATTGGATGTTCACCAGGTTCCTACCTTGTGTAGCCTCTAGATCGGTCAAGTCCACGTCAAGCTTGGTGGCCACGAGGGTAATTAATACCCCACACATGATGTCTACATATTCTCTCTTCTTTATCTTCTTGATGTGCAATAACTGGATGAGGATTAAATCACCTGCATTTATCTGGAAATCATAAACCATACCCCACCAAAAGAACAAATGCTATTTCCCGCACATGCCTTGTATTTCTTTCTTGGCAAAGACACATGTGTTGAGCAGACGGTGGATGTATCGGAAGATTGGGTTATGGATATTATATGCCCTATCATTTTTGGTGTCATGTCTCTCTTCATCTGTGATCTCATTCTAGAAAACATCTCTTTCAAAAGATTGAGGGTAGGCTAGAGAACCCTTTTAGTGGCACTCTAAAAGCTCATAGAATTTCTTGGAGGTGATTTTGTAGCTATGACCCAGAAGATAGAAGAGAATACAGGCATATGGTTTGAGCTTGTGCTTTGGGTCCTCCTCCACCTTGAGAATAGTAAGAAATTCATATACAAGGTGACGGTAAGTTTTCATTACCATGCAGTAGATGTACTCGAGACCAATGTCTTTGAGGTTCTCCTTGACCTCATTCTTGAACCCTAGAGCATTAATGGTTTCTTCACAATCAAAATTGGTAGGGACTACCCTATGAGAGACGGGGAATTGATATTTCGGGTCTTCCTCCATAGTCACCCTAAAATGGTTCATGGAGATGTAGGTGGGGGCAAAAGATGAGCTCGTTCCATGCCTGTGGTTTGACATCTACTTCATTGACACCATAGCTGCTTGAGAAGTTGTTGAAACAGCCTTGAACATAGCGTGTCTAGATTTGGACATGGTGTGTCTTCAAACAGGAAGGCTGGAGAACTGGGTATAGGACATGATGTGTGTTATGGAAGACACGACATGTACCTAAAGCGTCACAATAGCTAGATGTTGGGGATGATGGATTTTCTTTCCACACCGCATGACCTCGGCTTCTCACAGCATGTCTTTGTGAGTCGTTGATGAAGAGGATGACGATAGAGGTGGTTCTTGTGTTGGCTTTCTTGATAGGATGGAGGAGGTGCTTGTTGTAGAGGGGAATCACGACGACGGGATCTTTCTTGTGGATAACCAAAGGGTGGTGGTAGTGCTCGGATCTTTCTTCGGAGTAGTGGAGGGTGGCGGTGGCACTTAGAGCTTGCTTTGGAGTAGTGGAGGGTGGTAGCGGCACTCAGAGCTTGCTTCAGAGTAGTAGAGGTTGTGGAGTTGCCACACACATACATGGTTGGTTGAGAGTGAAAGTGAGGGAGGTGGCTTAGGATTAGGGTTAAAAACCCACATTCCCATCTTTGGACATGTCGTGTCTTTTTGAGGACACAATGCATTATTTTATAGAGATCGGCTGCTCCTCGAACACACTTTGACTGTAGAGTACACATCGTGTCTGACTTAATACATGACGTTTGAGATTCCATAAACCAAGGTTATAGTCACATTTCTGATAATGACATGCCATGTTCAAATAAATACATGCCATGTGGTTTTCCAGATAGATAGCTTCATTCGAATGAGGAACCTGATAATGACATGACATGTGCAAATAAAGACATGCCATGTGAGTTTCTAGAAAAAGTATTCAACCAAAATGAACTGAAGAACACATCGTGTCTAGTTCACAACACATTGTGTGTGATTTCAGTGGATGTCCTATGTGACTGTGCATTTCGTGTCAAAAATGGAACACGTCTTGTTCTCTTGAGTTTTCACACAATCACCCATCTACATGTGGCAAACACGACATGTACAACTTTAGACACATCATGTATTTTGAGTTTCTATAGAATTGTTCATCTTTGTCAGCACATGCAGAAATGATAATACACATCTATGAGGGTATATATTATTACATTAATCCATGACAAGCTTATTTCAAATGGAAGTGTTCTTGAAGTAAAGCTAAATAAAGAAATCGAACCTAATATGGGGTCAACTCCCACAAGTTCCTTCATGTAGAGTCTGGAGTAAGACTCTTCAACTCTTTAGCATGCATCTTGAAGGGAGAAAGAGGATCCCTTGTCAATATCCTCCCCTTCAGTATACAACTTGCATCTTTGTCCATTAACCTTCAATGATGATTGCTTTCCTTGAAGCTCCATTGTCCTGTATGGATAGACCTTCAAGACTAAGAATGGTTCAGACCACTTAGATCTCAATTTGCCTAAGAAGAACTTGAGTTTGGAATTAATAAATAAAACTTGGTCTCCTTCTTTGAATTCTTTCACTTTGATTCTTTTATCATGCTATCTCTTTGTCTTTTGTTTGTAGATCTTTGCATTCTCATATGCGTCTATCCTAAGTTCTTCAAGCTCCTAGAGTTGCAGCCATCTTTTCTCTCTTGCTTTCTTTAGATAATAGTTAAGGAATTTGACCGTGCCTTATGCTCTAATTCTACGTTTAAGTGACATGATTTTCCTTAGACTATCTTGAATGGAGTTGTCCCAATTGGAGTTTTAAAATCCATATTGTATGCCCATAGTTCATTATCTAGCTTCAGTTCCCAATACTTTCTTGAGGTGGATACAGTCTTTTCTAGAATATCTTTTAGTTGCTTATTGGAGATCTCCACCTAACCTGATGTTTTAGGATGATATGGTGTGGACACCTTGTTCTTCACTCCATATTTGCTAAGAATGTTGTTAAAGTTCCTTTCATTGAAGTGTATGCCACAATCAAATATTATTTATCTTGGGACTCCAAATATGAAAAAAATAATCTTTTCAAACAGTTTTATCACAGACTTAGCATCCGGTGATTGAGTGGGGATTACCTCCACCCATTTGGATACATAGTCACATGCTACTAGGATGAACTTATAGCTTCATGAGGATAGAAAAGGGCCCATATAGTATATTCCCCACACATCGAAAACTTCTATCTCAAGGATCAAATTCAATGTCATTTCATCTTTCCTTAAAATCCTCCAATTCTTTGACACTTGTCACAATCTTTGATGAACACATGCACATCACGAAATAGACATGGTCAATAGAAACATGCTTGAAGAATCTTGGTTGCACTCTTATCCTCTCCAAAGTGTCCACCATAGGGGGAAGAATGACAATCTAAAATTATGCTTGAAATCTCTTCAACAGGAATGCATCTCCTTATAAGGCCATCCGCACATTGCTTAAATAGTAGGGGGTCATCCCAGTAATTGAACTTAACATCATGGAGAAAAAATTTCTTTTGTTGGTATGTGAAATCAGAAGGAAGGTGTTTGGTGGCAAGATAATTTGTAAAGTCAGCAAAACCATGGCATAGCAAGAGAGTTTACCACACAAACCATCTCAATAGGCAAATTGTCATCGATTGGAACCTTTTCTTCAGTACTAGTAGATAGTTGTGAGAGATGGTCAACTACATTGTTCTCAGTCCCTTTCTTATCTTTGATTTCTAAGTCAAACTCCTATAATAGAAGTATCCAGTAGATGAAGTGAGGTTTTCCATCTTTTTTACTGATAAGGTACCTTATTGCAGCATGATCTGTGTATACAATGACCTTGGAACCTACTAGGTACTGTCTAAACTTGTCAAAGGTATAGACTATGGAAATAATCACATTCTTAGTAGTGGCATAGTTGATTTGTGCATCATATAGGGTCTTACTTGCATAGTATATGGCATGGAGTTTGTTGTCTTTTCTTTGCATAGTATATGGCATGGAGTTTGTTGTATCATATAGGGTCTTACTTGCATAGTATATGGCATGGAGTTTTTTGTCTTTTCTTTGCCCCAAAACTGCTCCTACAGCGTAGCCGCTAGAATCACACATTATTTCAAAAGGAGAACTCCAATCTGGTAGTTGGATGAGAGGAGCTAAAACTAAAGAATCTTTTAATATTCAAAAATCTATTTGGCAATAGCCATAGAACATGAACACATCATTTTTGTCTAACAAGGAGCACAGAGGATTTGGAATCTTTGAGAATTCCTTAATGAATCTTGTATAGAAACCTGCATGTCCCAAGAAGTTATAAATTTCTTTTACATTGGTTGGAGTTGACATCTTTTCAATAGCCTCCACTTTATCTTTATCTACTTCAATTCCCCTGCTTGAAATAAAATGGCCTAGTACAACCCCTATTTGCACCATAAAATGGCACTTCTCCCAATTAAGCATGCGGTTGACTTGTTGGCATCTCTGTAAAACTTTAGTTAGATTTAATAAACAATCATGAAAACAATTGTTATAAACACTAAAGTCATCCATGAATATTTCCATGATCTTTTCAATGTAATATGAGAATATAGCCATCATACACCTTTGATATGTGGCAGGAGAATTACAAAGACTAATGGGCATCTTCTTATAAGCATAAGTTCCATAGGTGCATGTAAAAGTGGACTTTTCTTGATCGGGTGGGTACATGGGAATCTGAAAGAAACCATTGTACTTGTCAAGATAGAAAAATTAAGAGTGATGGGCAAACCTTTCTAGCATAAAGTCAATAAATGGTATGGGGAAATGGTCTTTTCTAGTGGTTTTATTTAATTTTCTATAATCAATACACATTCTCCATCCAATAACAATTCTTATTTGAATTAATTTGTTATTTTCCCCCTTTGTTACAGTTGCTCATCCTTTCTTGGGAACAACATTTATAGGGCTCACCCAAGGACTATAACTTATTGGATAAATAATTTTGGTATCTTAAAGTTTGAAATTTTCTTTTTTTACAACTTCAACATATATTGGTTTAATCTATGTGGGGGGTCTATGCAAGGTTTGTCATTTTCTTCCAAAGCTATTCTATGCATACAGATAGATGTGTTAATTCCTTTGAGGTTATTAATCGAGTACCCTATCACATCTTTATAGCTTCTAAGTTCATTTAAGAGTTTTTCTTCTTGATCATCATTCAATTCAGCATTTATCATGACTAGAGAGGTGGAGTTTGGGCATAAGAAAGCATATTGAAACCCCAATGGGAGGGGTTTTAATTCTACCTATTTGTTTGGAGCTGTGGTGTTGCTTTCCCGATTCTTCTATGATTCTTCCTCACTTGGTGGACTCTTCAAGGTTTCAGAAATTCCCTCATTCAAAGTGAGTTTTGCATCTTCTACTTCAAGATCATCAAGAATGGTCCCTACAAAATTATTTCCTTCCTCAAGTAGTGTATCAATAGTATCAATCAGACAAAGGTACTCCTTCGAGCTAGGTGCCTTCATGGCATCATAAATAGAGAATAAAAGTTTTTCATGTCCAAATCTGATAGTGAGTTTTCGTTCTCTAACATTAACTAGAAACCCTACAGTACATAGGAAACGTCTTCCAAAGAGGATTGCGTCCTCATGCATGTCCAAGACCACAAAGTAATAAGGAATGGAAAACATTCCTATGTGTAGGAGGGCATCTTGAATCATTCCTCTACGATGCTTGATTGAGAGATCAACCATCTAAATCATCATTGACGTTGGTTTCAAGTCTCCCAAGTTCAACTTTTCCCACAAAGAAATAGGAATCAAATTGATGATATCTCCAAGATAAATAAGACCTTTACCAAAAGTAGAGTCTCCAATCTTTCAAGGGAGAGTGAAAGTACCTTGATCATCCAGTTTTTCAGTTCAGATAACATAACAGTCTTGGCTTAACCAGATCTCCTTTTCTTTGTTAGGATGTCTTTCAAGAACTTAGCATAAGAGGCCATTTCAGCAATGACTTCAACTATAGGTAGATTCACATACAACTTGTTCAAAATGTCCATGAACATATTGAATTTAACATTATTTTTTGTATAAGCAAACATGTGAGGGAAAGGATAATTAGGCTTGCTAGAAGAATCACCTTGATGCATATTTCCAGCAAATTTCCTTCTTTGATTTTCAATAGTATCCTCAATAGTAGTGTCAACAACTTCTTCAAATCTCCTCTTAGAAGGTGGTGTGGACCCTCCTATGACTTTCCCACTCCTTAGAGTCACAGATTTGCATGTCTCCTTGGGATTCATTATCGGTTCACTGGACAAAAAAATCTAAAAGATGTTCCTTGGTTGGCTAAAGATTTTTGAGCTATCTGGTTCTCCAACATCTTAGTGTGGGTGCCAATCCCATCAACTTTAGAAGAAAATTGTGTGATACCATCCTTCAAGAGATTGCCATGTACCCAAAACTCATTGTTCTGCTGAATTTGTGTGGTCACAAAAGTTTCAATGAGGCTTTACAAGTTGGATTTTTGTAGTGGTTGAGTCATTTGTTAAAATTGATTGAAGTTCCTATTATTGTTGTTATTATACCCTAATGATTGTTTATGGTTGGAATTCATTGGTTGGATATTGCTCATAGGTTTTTGACCTTGAGCTTGACCTTGTTGTTGTTGGTTCTGTGAGTTGTTGTTCATGTATGAAAAGTTTGGATGGTCTCTCCATCCTGGATTATAGGTCTCAGAGAAAGGATTGTAGACTTGTCTGTTATTGAATTTGCCTACAACATTGACTTGTGCTGGTATCTCAGTGACATCCATCTATGCTAAAAAACAAGAAGAAGAGTTGTGGCCGAAAGTTCCACGTGCCTCACATACTTGCTCAATTTCTTGAACAGAGTGAGTGGTCATCTTTTCAAACTTCTGAGTCAAGGTATCAAGTTTGGCTGCAATCATATCTACTTCATCTACAATGTTCTTCCCACTAGATTTCTCACTTGAGTTGGTGGAAGAGATGGCCTGACAGGTCCTTTTAGAACTCCACTTGTTGTGGTTGAGTGCCATATTTTCAATAATGTCATAAGCTTCACAATAGGACTTGTTCATTAAGGATCCATTTGCAGAGGCATCAATGGACATACGGGTGTTGTAGAATAACCCATTATATAAGGTTTGAAGTAGAAACCAATTGGTCAAACAATGATGAGGACAAAAATGTTGCAGATCCTTAAATCTCTTCCAAGTTTCATAAAGTGTATCACCTTCTTATTTCTTGAAGTTTGTGATTTGGTTCCTCAGTTGGGCCATCTTGATAGGAGGGTAATACTTACTTAGAAAAGAATTTAGAAACTCATCCTAGATCTTAATGGAACACTTGGGCAATGAAGAGAGCCACGCCTTGGCCCAGGGTCTCGTAAGGTGAACGGAAATAGGAGTAGGTGTACTCCTTCATCTGGAACACCATTGATTTTGAAGGTGTTCATATACTGCAGAAAATCTTCTATGTGACGATTTGAATCTTCCATGGTAATTCCTCTAAAGCAGTTCTGTTGGATCATCTACATGATTGTAGGGTTGATGAAGAAGTTATTGGCTTCTATTGTAGGATGATCTATGGCTCCAAAAATATTGATAGCAGCTAGCACAGTGAAATCCTTTAGTAGAAAGTTTTCCTCCATCTCTGATTCCTTATGGGGATCGGGTGAAGTCGGTGGTGAAGGTGAAAAATGTTTTGACGAAGGTCGTGATCCCTCCAAACTTGAAGAGGTATCACACTTCCTTGTTCTCCTACAACTACTAAAGGTTCACTCTATTTTTGGTTCTAGAAATATTGACGTCTATAGACCCCTCTTAGAACAAAGCATGCAATCTGAAAGGCAAAAATTGAGTGAGATTCACAAAAGCAAAGAGGTACCATGATATGGGATATGGAAATGATAACTTAGACCCAAGTACTTGTTAACTCTTTACTCTATCTAAAATTACCATAGCTCCTCGTCAATGGTGCCAAAAACTTGTTGGAGTTTTAAAAAGAAAGTCTCAACTCATTTATCACCTGAAAGTGTACGGGGTCAATTGTAGTCGAGTGTCAAACACAAGGAGCTAGGTTAGCCAGGCACAAAATCATTAACTTTCACTAATCTAAATCAAATTACAAAGGTTGAGTTTGATTATAGATAGCTAAAAGATGAGTAACAACTGATCAAAAAAAATAAAAGATGAGTAACAACAAAAGATTAAATCTTAAGGGTTTGAAATAGATTTTAGAAAATCCTAGATATGAGATTTGACTACCAAACCATCACATCATGCATGACTACAAAATTAAAGCATGCTGCCAATTTGCAAGGATATTGTCATCATCATGCACCTTTTAGTGACATGAGATGGTTCTATTCATCGCATAACACTTTTGTGTATATGCTAGATTCGAACACGATCTGGAACCCTCAACATACTCTAGCAAATCCCATGGTCAAGGTCATATTGCCATGAATCATACTCCCTACTCCCTCATACATCCTCCTGAATAGCACAAGGAAGCATAAAACATGTATAAAAAGTAGCCAACTAAACATACAAGCAATAAATCACTGTAGGCATCCATGGAGAAGCAAATTAACTAACATTCGATATAAATTTTGAGTTCTCATGAGTGACGGCATGGGAGATACTCTCCCATACCCAAGAAGAAGGTTCTACTTGTACATAATGGAGATGTACAAACACATTGCAAAATTTTTAGAGTTTTGCATAGCTAAAGAGAAGAAAAAGCAAGGGAACACAAAGGTGAAGAGAAAATAGGTAGAACTCTTCCTAGAGGATGAAATTCCACCCTTGGAGCTTCATCAACTCAACAAATCTTCCCTTCTGAGAAGCTTGAATGAGAAGAAAAGCTCTGTTGGACCTTTTAAAGAAGAAATGGTGAAGAATGGAGGTTCATTCCCAAGAAACCTCTTCTTCTTGGCTAAAATCGTCCTCATCTTGCTCTGCAACTTCTCTTGCTCGGAATATGTCCAAAATGACGAGTGCTAACTACTTCAAAAGGTTGAACTCATTTTTAAAACAAGGGGAAGTTGCTGCTAATTTTTGCAAAAATTGATTGACACATGACGTGTCTTAGAGGAGACACATCGTGTGTTATCATGTAACTTGTTGATGAACTACTGTGCGAAAAGTAAATTGTGTTTCCTCGTATAGACACCTTGTGTAGCTACTATTGAGATCAATTTTGGGCATAAGGCACACGTCATGTTTGATTAAATACACGTCTCTATGCTTTGGGGGCAAGTTGGAGTCAGCCTTCGAACATGTATACATGTCATGTCTCTGTAACGACACGCTGTGTCTTTTACTATGTAGTTTGGACATCAAGTCCACTGGAATCTTATACGCCCATGTGTTAAATACACACGGTGTGTTCTGTGCTCATGGGCTATTTCTGGAAAGTTACACATCTTGTGTTAAATAGGACATGTGTTGTTCGAAGTTGTTTCTTCAAGATGAACTCTGAATCAACTGCAAATCGAAGAAAGATCCCACTGAGGTCGGATTTGGGTTGGGCTATCTCCAATTTAGTGTTTTCAACATGTTCCTACGATCAACATCATGTAACAAGTCAAATAACTAAAATATGGCAAGTTAAGTAAGATTACAGGTTAAATGGAAGGGAAAATGAACTGAATTTGTGTGTGAAAGTGTGCAAAAAGTAGATATGAAATGTGCACATCAAGGTTCTACATGTTCCTTCAAGTACAAGCTAGTCTGCTATTCTCTCTACCTACTCTCATTTAAACAGAGAACAAAACTAGGAGCCAATCCCAATGAGTTGCTTACCAAATTCATCACATTTCAAGAAAGAGAGATTTTTCCAAGGAACACTTCATCCGGGGGTCCTATTTCCATCTCTTCATTTACTTCCACTCGAACGTCCCCATTTTGTCAGAATTTAGTGGAAAAGAGCAAGACATTGACGATCCAAGCCAAAAAAAAGTTTATGTATACTATTAGTATTTTTCAATCACCACACAATACTAGATTATAGTGGAAACCAAATGATGCGAAGAATTCTCACTCTAATGCTTTCGAATGGTTGATGATTACATAATAAACTAGTAGTACATTCCAATTAGAGAAACAATAAGAGGGCGCCATGAACCAACAAAAAAAGTTATGCTACTTGCTTTTCACCGTCATTGGACGGCCCAATTCTAACGAGATGAGACTTCTCAAACTAATATGCTATTTCAACACGTCTTACTTTGGTTTCTCAAGATGGGTTATTGATGTCTTGCAAAGCCTTTGAATAAGTCCTAACAGGAATGGAAATAATTTCTTATCTCACTGAGGAAGGGGCAGAAGAGTGATTCAGCAAACCAAAGCAAATCAAACATAAAGGGTACGGGCATCCAAATCACCGACCACACAAAGAGGTCGACCTCAGACAGAATTAAAACCATCTTATCTGAGACTCCACTACCCATTGGAATGTGCCGCTGCAAACACACCAATACTTAAGATGGGAGCTATGAAAGCAACGTCACCAGAGCCAGTGTTAGTGATTAAGTCATTGATGATGTGCTTCTCGAGGAGCTTTCTGAACAAAAATGACGAGTAGGAATCCATAAACACATTAGAAGCTTTGACCAGGGTTGAGATCTTCTTGGTTGTGACGGGATGTTGTTTGGTGATTAGGGCAGTGCAGGTACAAGTGAGGTCATTGGTTGACATTGTGAGAAAACCTTGATGAGTGTAGGAATAAGAAGGTTGTTTGGCTTGTCCTAGAGTAGGATGTCATTCCTCTTTGGAGTAGGGGAATTGCTTGTTCATGCAGACCTTGCTGGCGGAGTTCATGAGAACACAGATTCGCACATAAATACACATATACAAATGTGCAATAGGCATCCAACAGAGAAGAGATTGGTATTTACAAACTATGCCATCCTCATTTTAGTACGTATATAATCTAGATACCCGCATGGGCAATATAAGCTCATAACACACAATATATATATATATATATATATATATATATATATATATATATATATATATATATATATATATATATATATATATATATATATATATGGCTATTCATTCCCTATCTGTAGGGGTAACTAACTTTACTTAGCCGTGAATCTAAAGTAGAAAGGTACCTATTTATAATGAGACAAACAACTGTTGTAATGAAATGACCAAATTTGTAATACAAACACTCGTTTTGTATTACAACATAAACTGTTGTCATAAATATTATTTTTACTGTAATTAGACGCGTAATACAAGACGAATGTTTGTATTACAAATTTTGTAATGACATTACAAACATTATCTCTCTCATTACAAACTGGTACCATTCTATTAAAAAATAGATTCGCGGGTAGCTAAAATTAGTTACCCATGTGAAGTGAATATATATATATATGTGTGTGTGTGTGTGTGAGTGTGTGTATACATATGTATATATATATATATATATATATATATATATATATATATAGGCTAAAAGAATGGTGTACCTGTGTACACACAACTTACATGTACCAGCCATCTTTCGACCTCTCATGGAATGACAAATGGCTTTTCTAATGGGGTATTAATAATGGTGAAGCTATCATCTCGCTCCTTTCCATGATTAGCGGCATTATTACATTAATGAAAATTAAAATGATGGTGGAGCGATTAAGAAACGTTCCACATTCGTCACTCATAATAGTTCTGGTAACCTTTAAAGCTCTCTCCCCCTTAAGATGAAATGATGACTCTCAAAACAAGGTACAAACATTTAAATGAGTGTTTTTGCGACGTTTAAGCAATCAAATTTTTATGTGATTGTTTATATAAGTATTGTATCACATATACCACGTGATCTAAGTTGTTCCGATTTGATATTTTATTCACTAATTAACGCTTACGTAATGAACCATCTCGCATACTTTTATTAAATGGTTTCCTCAAACCAATCGACTAGACTTTTTACAATGATATTCAAACGAATCGAAAATACCCTTCTCTTATACATATCAACTGATATTATTTAAAACTGGACGAGGACATTCACAACGATTGCTGATTTGATCTATATGATAATTTAAGCATACCATTATACATAATATTTATTTAATTGAACATAGACATTTACAAATTTTACTTCATTGCTGATTTGAGTTAATCAGTATGCTTTGTTTAAAAAATTACACGTTTCTTGAATTATGCAACCCATAAATTTGTTCACTAAGTTTAGTTAAATATTGTGTGATTGTTTAAAGAAAACCCAATTATGAACCATATAAATATATTGTATGCATTGTTTAAAAAATTATATGTTCCTAAAATTATGTAATAATAAAATTTGCTCAAAAAAATTTATTCAAATATTGTGTGATTGTTTCACAACAACTCAATTATGTACCATATGATATTATAATCACACAAATATACATTATTTTTATGTGCGTTTACAATTTAAGTTTTACTTCGGTGATTCGTAATTTCCACGACTTTGATTTGTTTCCGCTGAGAGTTAATGAATGTGCATTTCTTAGGAGGATAGTGGACGGATGAATGCACTTTGCATTTATTCCTATTGACAATTAATAATAGCATCAGACCACGGACTGACTCACGGTGGTGATAAGTACAACCGGTACATACACATTACATATACCAGCCGGTACACCATTCCTTCACCCATATATATATATATATATATATATATATATATATATATATATATATATGTATATTGTTAAGTTTCCAGATAAAATAGAAGACAAAAAACAATTACAAAGATTTTTGGGATGTTTAAATTACGCTGAACAATTCATAGAAAATTTGGCAAAATTAAGGAATCCCTTACAAAAATTATTAAAGAAAAATACTATTTTTCTTATGACAGAAGAACTCATAAATCATGTTAGATTTATAAAAGAAAAATGTAAAAATTTACCAAGATTAGATCTTCCTTTAGAAAATGACGAATTAATAATAGAAACCGATGCCTCAGAAGAATTTTGGGGAGCAGTCTTAAAAAAGAAAGATGAACAAAAAGAAAAAATATGCAGATATACATCTGGAACATTTACAGATACAGAAAAAAGATATCACTCAAACGAAAAAGAATTATTAGTATTAAAAAAGGGAATTAAAAAGTTTTCCTATTTTTTATTACCTAAAAACTTCCTAGTAAGAGTTGATAATACGCAGGTAAAAGCTTTTATTAAAAATAATTTACCATTCACGCCAGACAATAGAAATGCTAGAAATTATAAATTATATGGAAAATATTTCAATGGACAAGAATGGAATATGACTACAATATTAATAGATTCAGGGGCAGGAGCTTCATTTATTCAACAAGGAATGATACCCTACTTAGAAAAAATACCCATAGGATCACCTTATGCATATACGAATTTTGATGGACAAGAATATGAAATCACACATCAGGCCATTGTTCCAATTGAAATACAAGATATAAAAATTGATATTACGCTATATGTACAATCAGATAGTCGTAATGACGACATAGAAATTATACTAGGAATGAGTGCATTACAACAAATGGAAAATGTAACCGAGAGAGTCTCTATATAAACTCTTGAGAGATAGTAGTAGGGGCACTCGTAGTCGGAGGGCCCGAAGAGTAGCTATGTATGTAAATTAGGTTTTGCAATAAAAGAGCAGAGGCTCGATTCCCCAATTCTATTCCAGATTCCATCTTCAATTTTTGAGATGATTCTTGCGCGTTAAATCCTATAAGTGTAGGAAGCCAGCTCCAACTGGAAGAGGATAATCCTTGTACTATCATAGAATAGGAAAGATAGTGTGTAACCCGTTACACCCCCAGTTCTTCTATCTTCATCAGTCGAGAGATATCTCTCCCTTATTTTATCCCGGAGGCCATCGTCCAGAAGTCCGATCAAGCAAAAGAGTGCATAAGGACACAGGGACATGAAGGCTATAGGATGATGAGGAGTCTGAGATCCGGAACGTCGAAGTCTAAGGAGTACTTCTCTTAGAAATCGTTAAGAGAAGATCGGCTGGCGATTGAAGATAAGAGGAAGCGAGGTGGGCAACACAGGTATACATATTATTTTGCTATCTATGATACTCAGAGTGTTATCGTCTTCTTTCTGGATGCTAGTTTCTTACACTATGAATTTAATTATGCGAAAACCTCGTAATACAAAGAAGAAGATATTAAGAATCCGATCTAAAAAATGTAATAATTATAGACAAAATGATAAAGCTGAGAAAGCATACAACACCCATAAGGGCAGTTCGAGTATGTTTTCAAAGCATGATAACAGAATCAAAAATTTCTGCACCACCGAAGTGGTATCAGAGCCATGCAACGGTTCAAAACTCAAAGAAAATATTTTGATGAATGAATTTAACGATTTAGAAGATAATAACATATACGAAGCTTTAGATCTGGAATTTGAAGTTAATATTGAATAATATGTATAAGAAACTAGAAGTACAGGTTCATGAAAACCATTCGAAAAACTTTCAGAAAATCCAAGAAATGATCGTAGAATTACAAAGAACAATGGAATATTTGTATGAAAAACAAAATAACGAATGTTTATCAAAAATAAACTTATTCCAAACAAGTGGAAACGAAATAAGTTTATGTCCTCTTCAGATAGAAGAAACAGACGACTTTAAAATCGAACAATTAGAAAATAGATACTTAGAAGCCGAAGCAGAAGAATTAGACAGTCTAAGTCAAGAAATAATAAGATTAACGGAAAAAGTTAGAACGGTAAATATGAAACCACTACAGGGAGAAAGTTATGGAAGTCAAGTAACCATGCCTATTCCTACAACTGTCCCTAGCGGACAAGGCAGTAGAAATGAAACACCAGAACAACCAGGGGCGAGATACTGGTCAGATCCTAGCTTTAGAAGGAAACCAACTGATAGAAATAGATACGAAGGAATAAATTGGGCATCTGATAGAAGACCAAGTAATATTGCTATAGAAACCCCAGTTGATTATATGAATCAAGAATATATTAGTGCTAACGGAATTTATTTAAATTTAAATTGTGTAAGAAATATTGATGAAGCCATAACAAGATGGGCAAAAGCCACATATTTATCAGTTACGGCACAAAGTTATGATATTGAAACAGCATCAAGATTTTGTCATTTAACCTTCCAAGGAATCGTAGCAGATTGGTGGAAAGGTTTAACTGACAACGATAAAGAAGCAGTAAAAGGAACAACAACCACATTAGCTCAAGTAGTAAACAACTATGAAAACGAATTAAGAATAGAATTTTTAGGAGAAACGTGGAATGTAAATAAAGACACAGAAAAAGAAAAAGAAAAATATAGATTTATCTTTTTATTATATAACTTAAAACTCTGTGATATGTGCCGAATTGATGAATATATATGTAAATTCCAGGAATATTTTTATAAAATATATGACAGAACGGATAAAGAAAATGTTACCAACAAGAGTTTATTAAATTTATTTTATACCAAGGTACCCGACCCATGGGGATTTAAAGCGATGCAATTATATCCCCAATACATCGGACAAAGAGCAGATACATTAGGAGGACGAATAGAATTTTTAAGAATGAAATTAGAAGAATGGTGTGCAGAAGCCACACTAAGTAGAAAAACAAATAAAGTAGTAAAACAAGGACTTTGTTGTTCCCAATTAACTCATCCAATAACCATAGGATGTGAACCAATGAGGTACAATAGAAGAAACAAATATAAATTCAAGAAAAGGAAAAGGTTTGGATTTAAACCTAAACCGAAACAAAAATATTACAGAAGAAAGAAAAATTATAATAAAAAGAAACTAAAAGAATGTAAATGTTTTATATGTCAAGAAATAGGACATTATGCTAATGAATGTCCAAAAAGAGGATCTACGAAGATTAATCAAAAGCAATTCGAGGAAATTATAGAAGAAGAACTTTCTGAGATCGAAAATATTCAAGAATTTGTCCAAACAACTGATGATGAGCAATCCGATGGATCAATCTATTATTTCTCAGACACAGAATCAGACTGAAGAAGAAATAATAGAAGAATATCAGGAAGAAGCAGGAAATTTCTTGCAAGAAGTATTAATAGATAGAAAATTATTTAATAGGATAAGAAACACCGAATTAAGATTAGAAAATTCTGATGGATTTAAAACATCAATTTTTGAGAAAATTACCCAAAGAAAACATATTTTTTATTATGGAATAACTAATAGAGAAATGCCTATGCAAATAGAATATACTAGAAATAGAATAAATATACCTTTACTACGAAAGGAGGACTTAATGCGGAAAATGGAAAAAATAAAAGATAGATCTAAAATAGGATGGATTCACATAGGAGCCATTCAAATGATGATCAAAGCAACTTTTAGAGAAGGAATAGATTCACCTATAAATATGGTATTAATGGATAATAGGATTAATGATAGAAGAGATGCTACGTTAGGAATATTACAAGGAAATCTTAGTCATCAGAAACTAATATTTAATATTTATCCAAAGATAAGTGTAAATATTAGAGATAATAATATAAACAGAAGCTTAAGTTTAATACAAGATTTTCAAAGAATAGAATTTATGAAAAAAGGATCTATTCCTTATTCGATAACATATATAATAAGCTATGCTCTTAGTAATACACATCACTCAGAAAAATTTGAAGATAAAGATATTATAATGCTTCCTAATATATTTAAAGACATAGGAAAAATTACTAAGCCAGATATAATATCTGAAATAGATATACCAGAAAACATAAACATAGATGTTTCAGAGATACCCCTAGTAACAGATTATAAAATCCCAAGAAGATTACGATATGAGGGAAATCAATTACAATTAACAAATGGAGATAGAATAGAAGAAGCTAGAGCAAGCACAGATAGATATAACAGAAGATTACGACCAACATTAAGAAATTTGCCAAGAACGACAAGTTTAAGAATTTTAGCAGACAATAGAAATGCTAGAAATTATAAATTATATGGAAAATATTTCAATGGACAAGAATGGAATATGACTACAATATTAATAGATTCAGGGGCAGGAGCTTCATTTATTCAACAAGGAATGATACCCTACTTAGAAAAAATACCCATAGGATCACCTTATGCATATACGAATTTTGATGGACAAGAATATGAAATCACACATCAGGCCATTGTTCCAATTGAAATACAAGATATAAAAATTGATATTACGCTATATGTACAATCAGATAGTCGTAATGATGACATAGAAATTATACTAGGAATGAGTGCATTACAACAAATGGAACCATTTTCACTACAAAGGGAAGGACTATATTTTACACATAATAACCAAGAATATTTTTGGAAAAAAGACAATGACTAGTATATATAGTGTCTACATAGTAGCAGGTATTATATATGAGGAATATAAAACAGAATATTTTCATGCATTCATAGACACAGGTGCAGGAACTTGCATTGCGCGAAGACAATGTTTTCCTGAAAAATATATCACAACACTACCTACGTTATATGGAAAAGATTTTACGGGAAAAAGACATGAATTAACTCATGGAGTTAAAAAACCGAAAATCATTTTAGGAAATTATATAATTACATGTCCACCATTTTATACCCCTGAATATGCACAACAAGATATATTATTAGGAAATAACTTCACACAAAAATTTAAATTATATATACAACATCAAAATTATATTCAGTTATTAACACCCTGTGACCATTGGATTACAGTAAAAAGAATACAAAAAGAATATAAAAGAAACAAATTTAATTTTCGCAGCAAACGTGGTGATTATATTACAAATAAAAAACAACCAATAACAGGGAGAATCATTGCACAACTCAATATACAAGATATTGAGGCATTATTTGAAAAGAACTATAGTGATAATCCATTAGCCCTTTGGAATATCAGTCAAGAATGGGCTACAATCGAACTAATTGATGAAAATAAAATAATCAGAGTAAAACCCATGAGATATAATCCTGTTGATATTGAGGAATTCCGTACCCAATTACAAGAATTAGAAACATTACAACTAATACAAAAATCAAAAAGCCCACATTCTAGTCCAGCATTCATGGTAAGAAACCATGCAGAAATAAAAAGAGGAAAAGCTAGAATGGTAGTAAATTATAAGCAACTAAATCAATATACCAAGTTTGATGGATATTTTCTTCCACATAAAGAAACCTTAATTAATATGACAAGAGGAAAAAATATTTATTCAAAATTTGACTGTAAATCAGGATTTTACCAAATACGATTAGATGAAAAAAGTATACCATTAACGGCATTTAGCACTCCACAAGGACATTATGAATGGACGGTAATGCCCTTTGGATTAAAAAATGCTCCACAGATATATCAAAGAAGAATGGATAAGGTATTTGAACCATATAACTCTTTTTGTCTAGTATATGTTGATGACATTTTAATAGCCAGTAAAAATGAGGAAGTACATTATAAAAATTTACAAATATTTTCCCTTCTTTGTCAAAAGACAGGAATAGTATTATCTAAGAAGAAAACAGAAATTTGTAAATGTAAAATAGAATTCTTAGGACTAAAATTAGACTCAAGTGGAATAGAATTACAGGAACATATTGTAGAAAAAATTGTTAAGTTTCCAGATAAAATAGAAGACAAAAAACAATTACAAAGATTTTTGGGATGTTTAAATTACGCTGAACAATTCATAGAAAACTTGGCAAAATTAAGGAATCCCTTACAAAAACTATTAAAGAAAAATACTATTTTTCTTATGACAGAAGAACTCATAAATCATGTTAGATTTATAAAAGAAAAATGTAAAAATTTACCAAGATTAGATCTTCCTTTAGAAAATGACGAATTAATAATAGAAACTGATGCCTCAGAAGAATTTTGGGGAGCAGTCTTAAAAAAGAAAGATGAACAAAAAGAAAAAATATGCAGATATACATCTGGAACATTTACAGATACAGAAAAAAGATATCACTCAAACGAAAAAGAATTATTAGCATTAAAAAAGGGAATTAAAAAGTTTTCCTATTTTTTATTACCTAAAAAATTCCTAGTAAGAGTTGATAATACGCAGGTAAAAGCTTTTATTAAAAATAATTTACCATCCACGCCAGAATATAAAAGACTAAGTAGATGGCAAATATTCTTTGCAGAATATATTTTTGATATAGAAATTATTAAAGGAGAAACTAACGTTCTTGTAGATTTTTTATCAAGAGAATACAATGGAGCAGGTTGACAAAAAACTTACAGAATTGGAAGCTCGACTACAACGAAATTGCAATTTGTTACAAGAAAATTACGTAGAATTAGTAGAGATGATCCAAAAGCAAGATAAAATTATTGATAACATAGAAGAAAGTAAACAAGACATTGCAGGAATAATTGCTGATTTAAACTGCTTCAGAAGGGAGATTAAACAAAAAGGATCAGAAACAAGGACGGATAAAATGACAGGTAAAAGGCCGATAGACATATCTCTCCAGATTTCTGATTCTGTCAGAAAAAATAATGAAAATACAAGCCTGACGGCAAAAGAAAGCAGCTTTAAAACTGCTAAGACCAGCTTTACAGCTGAGAATACTATCTCCTCGGAGAAAGAAAGTAGCCAAGTGGCAAGAAGCAGTTTTCAAACTGCTATTTCTTCATAAAATAGTTCTCGCCTAACAGTGGAGAATATATATATATATATATATATCAATATATATATATGTATGTATTCATATATATTCATATATATATATATATATATATATATATATATATATATTTATTCATATATATTCATATATATATATATATATTCATATATATATATATTTATATATATATATATATTCATATATATATATATATATATATATTCATATATATGTGGGTATATATATAAATACATATATATATATATATATATGTAGGTATATATATACATACATATATATGTAAGTATATATATATATATATATACATATATATGTATATATACATACATATATATATGTATATGTATATATATATATATATATATATGTATGTATGAATCTATATATGTATATATATGTATATATATATATATACATATGTATATATATATATGTATATATATGTATATATATGTATATATATACATACATTATATATATATATATATATATATATATATATATATATATATATTTTTTTTTTTTTTTTTTTTTGCCAAAAAAACTTTGTTGCGATTGTGATTCCAAAACTTTAGGTACATCATATGTGCACCCCTTAACCCTCTGTAGAGGATTACCAAGACAAAAACAAAAGGAAAAACTAAGGTCTTACGCAAAAGACCGAAATAAAGCCAGAAAACTCGGATACTGAAGACAACATAGGCGCGTTCATACAAACAAAAATTGGTAGGAACATCACCCTGCACAATAGAGGAACTCCACTGTCAATATGCACACCCACAAAAAGTGTAGACTCTACCGAAACACAGATGACTACCAACTAAAATCAATACTTGTACACCTATGGTGAGATCCACCTGAGTTCAGACTAACAAACACTGATGAAGAAAATCATCATCAGCCACATGATACACCTGAATGCAACAAGGCATTCCATCAAACACCTTGAAGGTGTTCCAAACCACACTGAAGCAGGGAAATCTATTTGTAGTGCATGGCTCTTCTGTTAGCTGACCTTCAAATGATGTCCTTGATCGAGACACCAACCTTTCCACCACTGGCGTTTGCATCAAACCCAGAAAGTGTGGGATCCAGGTGGGTATCCAGCCCCTCTTCATCAAACGACAGTCAACTGATCTAGGACCCTGAGACTACCAGGTGTGCAACTGAAAAGCAGAGACAGTACCAAATAGCACATCCAATGGTCATGATAAAACGACTTATGTCCATGGAAAGGAAGCTCGACTGTCCTCCATATGCATTCTACTCATTTATCTAAAAGAATGGATTTCAAGAGTGCTTTCAAACATCTTCATCATCCATCATCACAACCATCTTAGGAGCCATTTGACATCAATCTATGACTTTCCAAGAAACATGCGACTCAGGCTTTGCAAGTCCTGATGAGCACAATAAGCACCCAACCAGTTTCTTCCTGCCTGACTTCATCGAACACCATGAATATGTTCTGTGAACACTTTTGATAAAACAAAGCATTCCATTGAAAACTTGGTGCTCGCAGCATCAGGAGGACAGACAAGAAGGGAAGAAGTAGACCCCCCATCCCAACCCCACCTGAGGTTTCTGTCAGAACATGACATCTCATCAAACACCTTGAGGGCGTTCATAACCCCTGGGTCGAAGACCCTCCATGGATGAACCAATAGCACTGGAACGCGGGGAAACACCATCACAGGGTAGGAAGGAAACATACCCCTACCACCCAGTGATAGCAACGACACCCACCATGGTCTCCAAGAACGATTGCCCAAGCTAGAGAAGAAGCTGAGCTTAGCGAATGGGGTGAGACCTCCTAGAGGACGGACATGAAGCAAGTCCCACCGCCCAGTAGGAAGTTCACCCATCGCCTCTGTCGTCAGGAGCAGAACCAGCCGCCACTAGGCCACTAACTCCATAACAGGATGCATCACGGACTAAAGAAGAACAAACATGGTGAGGAGATGAGCAGAACTCAAGCACCAGCGCCAATGATTGGAGCAGCAACTAGCAAGCACCAGATCCGTGGGGAAGGCTCCTCTCCATCCGTCTCGCTTGAACGGAATGGAGTCGAACATCGTCAAAATTCCGACCTTCATCACTTTGACTCTGCTCTTTACTTCTCAACCCTCTTCGATCCTAGATACCGAGAAGGGGACCTAGTGGAGACAGGAGGGGCTGCTTGCTCGAGACCCTTTCTCCAACGAATGTTGTTGCCTAAGTCAGTGAGGACATGCTGTTTTCGATGGCCAGTGGGAGGAAACCACCGAGGAAACACTCCCTCCCCCCAGCAGTAGCCGCTGGGGAAACCCTAGAGAGAGGTAAGAGCTCCACTAGAGAGAGTGAAGTTCAATGACTAAATATATATATATATATATATATATATATATATATATATATATATATATAATATGAATATATATGTATATATATGTGTATATATATATAATATGAATATATATGTATATATATGTATATATATATAGGGAGTTTATTATTTACCCGCGTGGGTAGTTTAGTGTGGCTACCCGTGTTTTGAAGACGTGGTGGCACTTACCGTAAATAGATGCTCCACCGTCGGGACTCTAGTTCCCATTGTTCGTTCCCAACTCCATAGGACTTCTTCTCCCTTTCTCCCTTATTCTCCTTCAATGGCGGGCCACATCCTCCTCTATCTACCAAGTCCCACGTATAATTTATTCCCTTGTCCTGTTCGTCGAGTATACACCCGCTCTTCACGAGGTGGCAAAAGAGTCCTGGTAATAGTTCTCATTGCCACATCAGAGATGATGCAATGCCAGGAGCTCCAGGCCACCATCGCCAAGTCTGTCAAGCTGCGGGCTCTATGCGCCGCACTGCTCCAGAACGTCTCCCATGTCAGCTGCAGTCCCGCGGCTGCCACCACAACTGCCAGTTGCACCCGCCTCTGCCCTGGAGTGTCGTCCTCGTCGGCTCTCACCAGGACATCCACCGAAGAATACCCGGTCTTCATGTCAGTGAGTACTTCCACTTCTCCATGAACGTCAATGATTAGAGGCTTGATGCGTATGGCAGAATTCTAGTGTTAATGATCACTCATTCATTTTTAGTCTATACAATCTCTAGTTGCCACCTACCAACTTTCTTCCATTAACTTTTACCTCTCTTGTCTGAATTCGTGTGATAATCGAAGTGGATATGAATACTCAATGCACGATTAACATTTTGCACGGAAGAGACATTGGATTTAGGGGTATTTACCCATTCTATTTGGTGTTTGATTGACAAAAGTGGATGCAAGTGCTCAATAGAGTTTGAGGATGCAGCTTCCAGCTTCTGTAGAGAATTTGATCTAGTTCTTACATATAACTGTCATCTCCCACAACTATATCTATATCTTTGTTCTTATGTTTTATTCTTCATGTCAGGAACATGGTCAAGACTCTATGAGGTCAAAAACATGCTTTGAGATCGTTCAAGGAAATGCTATAGGGAGCAAGCTTACATAACTAAACTGCAATACTATTAAGTGGCGAAGATTAGACATCTCTAAAGAGCAAGTGTGGATGTTTCTATGAGATATGCTAACAATGTCCAACATGCGGCAATCCTCACATGAACTCTGGTTTATACCCCTATTATAGCATATCAGTCGGTTAAGCATTATCTCCCGTGGTCGAGACTTGCTAGACTAGTTGCTGTAATAGCTCATAAATTATGTAACCACTCATTCTCTCCCTAACTCTTACCTCGAATTGATACAAGTGTCTTATTCTCTGGGATATGTATGAAAGCCCAGATAATGATTTTGGCATCTAATTCTACCTACAGGTTGTATGTTCCATAGTGAGGGCAGCCTCCGTAGCTTCGAGCACCCGACCAACAAGATGAAGGCAGTTCTGCGAGTGGACATTGAGGGCGCAATGTGCGGCGCCGCCTTGTCCGTCGACCTCTGCACAAGTCTACCACCGCGAGTCACGTGTGTCGGCAACACTGTTGACTGTGCTGGAGCCTGGGGTGACAATGACTAGTATCATCCAACAATAGACGGGAGGGGGATCAAATTGCGCTTGGATTGAGTTTCTTTTGTTATATATTTGTAATGTTATGACGTGCTTCCCACTGTGAGAGCTGGTAGAAGACTTGGTTGTTAGCTTCAGTTCATCACCAATATTGGGGTAGATCCTCATCCTCACGCAAATGCATATTTATTAATGCTTATCTATACATAGGTTGTGGATTAAGTACATAAAAATGAAGATGTGTGCTTTGATTTTCACTGTTAGTTAGAATGAACATCACCTGTTTGTAAAAATGATGATAAGATATTTTTTGTTGTATCGTCGTGATATGTCCAGATTTTGTAAATGTGATAAAAAGATGAGATTGTCAAAAAAATTAACAAACCTCGTTCAGTGAAGATATTGCTCATCTTTGTAATGACATTTTGACACGTAGCCATGCAGTACCACAATATTTTATTAAGGAAATACTATGTGCAACTGGATGTTGTATGTCCTCATGTCACCGTTTTGGTGGATTCTATTGAATTTTAGTTAAAGCAAGCATACAACCCATATGAAACAATTATTTATATAGAAAGAATAAACCATAATATGTTACGAGGAGCAATCTGTAAAGACCCATGACTATGACGCCCATCAAGGTCAGAACAACTATAATATGCATGATTAAATTGTAAGGTGAGTGGTTATATTGTTGTACATAGAGAAATTGTAACATGCTTGATGAAACAATAACGTGAGTGGATATTTTATAATGGATATAAAGAAATTGTAATGTACAGGAATAAATTATATGGTGGGTGGATATTTTGTAATGTGCATAGCGAATTTGTAACGTGCATTATTAAATAGTAATGTAGGAAGACATTGTGTAATGTATATAAAGAAACTGGAATTTTTAGGAACAAATTATAAGGAAGGTGGATATTTTTAATGTACATAGAGAAATGACTATCCATATTGCAAACTGGAACCTACATTACGATTGACTCTTGCCTATTACCGTCCGTATTACAAATGGCACTTGTGTATTACAATATGA